>OY288291.1:17410792-18015792 GCA_958450335.1 Hibiscus tridactylites | reverse complement strand
AGTTTGGTTGATTTTTGTTTCGGATCTATTTTGTTGTGTTCTTGATTGATTCTAATCATGATTTTGATGTTTTATAATGTTAATAAGTTGGTTTTAACAATGTTATTTTTGGATGTTAATTGAAGGTAATTGATGGATTAAATCTTTATATTTTGGTTGGGTTAAGTTTGGAAGATGTTTGATGTTGATTTCGGTTGTTGTTGAGGGGTTTTTGGTTAGAGCTGATGTGGATTAATGTTACTGAGTCTTTGAATGCATTTAGATGCAATGAATCCTCTATTTTTGTGTGGTTAAAATAAGGGAGGTTGATTCTCAAGCTTGTGGCACCGTTTCGGAAGCTTTGTAGGAGTAGCTCGCATCGACGAACAAGGTTTTTTGTAGTCGGTGGGTGAGAACGTGGAATTCAAATTTGAAATGGTTTAAAGGTTATTTTGGGAGTTTAAATTAAGCTTGAAACACTGGTTTAAACTCGAAAGTAAGTATGGCGAGATTTCTCCCTCGATCTTGTTTTGGCAAAATTGATTTTATGCACTTATTTTTGAATTACATGATATCTACTGCTTAAGCATATTTTAAGTATGTTTTATACTAATTTTGATCATATATTGATGATGGATACATTTGGAGAATAGTTTATCTAAGTATGAGGAATTCTTATTAATGCATGGTTTAATGCATTTAAATGGTTATGAATGTTTCTTATAAAAACAATAAGGTACATGATTAATAATGAATTATATTGGCAAGTGATGTGGCTTAAAATGTTATTGGATATAGTGTGTCGGCCATAGGATTGATAGTGCACTATAAATAAGTCACCTCGGGTGTTGAGGGGTTTATGTGTATTGAATACTCCACCACGAGTACCCTAATGGTCGAGGGGTTATATAGTACCAAAAATTCTCGTTAGTGGATTATACATCTAATCGATGATCGGGTTGTGATGGTATCCGGTTGTGATCGTACCTTAATTCTGGTTGAGATTATATGAAGTGTTGAGATGAGACTTGTTGAATCCATGTATCCGGTGTAATATTTTGTGAAGTGAAACTTGGTTTATGATCACTCGAAAGCTAATATAATTGATAATGAATCATGTTGATGGATTATGTATTTATACATGTTTACTCTTTAAGCCTTGCATATGTGTTGTTATGCATGAGAAATCTTAAATTGAGGGATTGCAAATGAAATTTTGCGGTGGATTCATGATACATGTTGCATATGGTTTAGTATACTCATTTTTTAAAATGTTAAGTACATAATTTTATAAGGCATGATGTTTTGAAAGAATATTAAAATGAGATTTTCAAGTGGTTTGATAAGCAGTTTTAAATGCATTGATGATGTTATTTTTGAGTATTTCTCACTAAGTCTTGTGTGCCTACGCTCTTTTGTCCATCAATGCAGAGAATTAAAGGTTAGAGGCAGTAAGCAAGTTAAGGTAATTCAAGGACTTGAGTAGTTTGAAAGTATGGTTTTGAACTAGACTAGTAATAATAAAGGCAATGTGGTTCATTGTTGTTTGGGAGGGTTATTTGTTGAACTCTCGTTTCGTGCAAGTTTATATTGTTGTTGTGGAATTGTATGAGGCTTTATATGTTCGATTTTGACGTGAATTTATGTTTCATGCTTTGGATGGATTAGTTTTTAGGAAGCATGCCTCTAGATCTATGATTTAAGTATGCTGCTACGTTTTGATCACGTTTCTTTGATATTTTGGCATTGATTAATCTTTAGTTTAGAGGTGTACATGTTTATGGCTTGTTAAAGCGTGCTTGGAACCATGATTGTATGAAAAAAACCCAGCATAATTGAACATTACAAGTTTGAGCATATCGATAGACGTGAAGGTGTATCGATACGAGTAAGTGTATTTTGGATGGGCGTATCGATACACGTGAAGGTGTTTCGATACGAGTAAGTGTATTTCGACAGGGTGTAACGATACGCGGGAAGGTGTATTGGTACGATTTTGGGATACTAGAATCTGAAATTTTAAGATTGTAAAAGTGTACTGATACACTTGCTCGTGTACCGATACAGGCTGTTGTTATTTTAGTTAATGTGTTCTTATAAGTTTTTTATTCTTTCATTTTAGTCCTTGGTTTTTATTAATGCAATTGAGTGGGTTTGGATGATCATTTTGAGCTGAAATTTGGTATGTAAACATGAAACCTGACTAATTGAGTATTGGTAACTTCAAACCTAATTAAGTTTTTGTAATTTTCCAGATTTTCAATTTGGTCCTTAATCTATAACTATGCGCAATTGGATTTTTTTTACGCCTGGCTTAGTTGATATTTCACCCGTAGCCAGCATGCATACCTTAGGTTATAACATTGCATCTAGATAAGATAAAAAATGGCGTAATTCGAGTTATCTATTTACGGGTTTTTTTGGTAAATCCAATGTAGCTCGCCCGGTTCGATTTGGCGTCTAGACTGGGTCAAGGGGGTTACAAAGTCTACATCTACTACCTTAGCTCTCCACTAAGAATTTTCCATAAATTTACTAATTTCTCTTCTTTTTTAAGGATCAAAAGTAACCTTTACAAACCTCAAAGCTTATACCCCAAAGCTTTGAGCAACTCTCTTCTTAAGAGGAAATACAAATAAGCAAACTATAGAAATTCTCACCGGGCTAATTTGTTTGCACACTTAAGCTCACACCTAAAATTCAAAGCAAAAAAAATGACAATTTGGCTCAACAAATGTTTTCTACAAAGAATATGACAAAAATAAGCACAAAAACATTTTCTCTATACAAAGAATGTTGGTAATTGATTTCTTGTTCTTTCATAACTGCTTAAAGATCCCTTTTAAGTCCTCTTATGAGTTCTTCACTGTTACTAGCTGCTGGTGGTTGATTAGAGCTGTTGGGGGAATTAATTTTCAACATTAAATGCTCTTCTGATGCAGTGGGTACCGGTACTCGGGTCTGAGTATCGGTACTTGTCTAAAACTGAAAGAGCCGTTAGACACATTAAGAAGGGCGTATTGATATTCGACACAAGGGTATCGGCACTCGCCCTTGCGTACCGGTACGAATGTCTCCATATCGTTACGAAAAGATGCTACTGGAATTTTTTCTAAAACATAACGTATCGGTAGTGATCATGATCATACAGATACGAGCCACTTTGTATCGATACCTGAGATAGGGTATCGATACCGAAGGCCTGTTTTTGAGTTTTAAAACTCTTTGAAAATATTTGTTCAAGTAAAAAACTCTTCAAAAACATTTCAAATATATTTTTTTCAAGTTATTTGGACTTTGAATGATTTTGCAACATTTTAATTAAGTCCAAAACTATTTTCAATTTGTTATATCAAAATCTTTATCTCTTGGGGGAAATGGACGTTATCTTCCAACGACGATAACGACGACAATTCGGGGAGTTTTGTGATTTTGAGTTTTTTTTGAGTTTTTTAAAATTAAATAAACATGAAATGTATCACATTCTTAAATAGGTAACGGTTTTTTAATTGTAGAATACTTACAATTGTAACGGTTGAAACTTTAACCACCTACCTAAAGTTAAAAAGAGACGATTTAGATAATTTTTGTATTAACCTTTTTTTTCTTTTTGTATTTACAATTGTAGAGATTTTTATTGGTCAAAAACTTTAGATTTTTTTTTAAAAAAAATGGAAACATAAATGAAATAAAATGGCAGATCTGTTTGATTTGGTTCCTCTGAATGTTAAGCGTTGCATTTTCATCAAGATTCTTTTCTTTCATTCTCTCTCTTCACATGTTTTCATTTTTATTGTTCAGAGACAGAGAGAGAGAGAGAGAGGCCCCATTTGTTGGCGAAATTGGTTCTCTCTTTCTTTCATCTCTCGCCCTCTAAGGAAAGAATCAACCAATGAGTGACACGGTCAATACTTCAAAAAAAAAACTAGTTACTTTAGCATTCTTTATTTCTTCATTAGAATAATTCACATTATATTTCGAGCTGTCTTCCCATTTCTATATTTGGTTGTCTACCTCCCTCTCTTTCTATCTCTCTCTAAGCTGTGTTTTTCTTCATTTCATTCTATAATGTGGGTGGTGTCGTTCCTTGTATTGGGTGCTTGAGAGAGGCGGGAAGTTAAAGTTTGGGTTATGAGGTTTGAAGAGAGATCGCTATATTGAAGTGGGTTTTGAAGCTTTGAGCTGTGTGTTGTTGGTATTGGTATTGGATGGTCAATGGATACCAAAGGAAGACTTGTTGCTGGTTCTCACAACAGGAATGAGTTTGTTCTCATCAATGCTGATGAGATTGCAAGAGTAAGTGCCTTCAAGGCTTTTCCTTACCGGTTATATAGTTTGTGAAGGAATTTGGAGGACGAAAACCTTGTCAATGTCTTCCTTTTGGAGCTTTTTACCCCAATTTACCCCAATTTACTAAATACTTTGTAGATCTCAGAGCTGCTAGATGCATCCAATTTGGGCAACCAGTAACTGTAGTTTTCCATTGGGGGAGGGGTCATTTTAGCTATTACAAAAGCACCATTACTGATCTGTTGGCGGTTGAGTTGACATTCCTAGTTCTGTAACTAATGACCATGACTTGCAGGTGACATCTGTTAAAGAACTAAGTGGGCAGATTTGCCAGATCTGTGGAGATGAGATAGAGATTTCAATTGATGGGGAACCATTTGTTGCCTGCAATGAGTGTGCATTCCCAGTATGCAGACCTTGCTATGAATATGAAAGAAGAGAGGGGAATCAAGCATGCCCTCAGTGCAAAACCAGATACAAGCGCATTAAAGGTTGCCCTTGATAAGTTGAGTTTTTAGTAAAAACTCAAAATCCCTTGCCCTTACTGGTAATAGTTTTACCTAACAGTGTGACCTATTCCAGGTTGCCCTCGTGTGGAAGGGGATGAGGAAGAGGATGGTGCTGATGATTTGGAGAATGAGTTTGATATCGCTAGCCAAGATAGGAGAGATTCTCGTCATATTGCTGCCGCCATGCTCTCTGCCCGACTCAATATCGGTCGTGTATCCCAACCTCATGTTTCGGGGATAAGCACCCCAACAGAGTTTGATGCTGCTTCTGTTGCTACAGAGATCCCTCTTTTGACATATGGCGAAGAGGTGATTTTTTTGTAGTCAAGTTTTGTTCTTTTAAGTATGTATTTCATTGGTGACTGACATTTCTAATTTATTATTATAATGAAGGATACTGGTATTTCCTCTGATAAGCATGCTCTCATCATTCCTCCCTTTATGAGTCGTGGAAAACGTGTCCATCCAATGCCAATTCCTGATCCTTCAATGACTTGTAAGTTACACAATTTGTTGGTAGCAATGATAATAACTTGCAATTTAACTTCAAATGATTCATTGCAAAATTCTGAACTTGTTAGTTGTTATCAAATTATTTGTCACAATTAGTTTTGTTGCCGATATCACAGTGCCACCCAGACCCATGGATCCTAAGAAAGATTTGGGAAATTATGGGTATGGAACTGTTGCATGGAAGGAAAGAATGGAGGATTGGAAGAAAAAACAGAATGAGAAACTCCAGGTTGTGAAGCATGAAGGACATAACGGAGATGAGTTTGAGGATCCTGATTTGCCAGTGTAGGTCCATTTTACCACTCCAAATTTCATAACGGTTGCTTCTGAGCATGTTAAGTCATAGAAGCTCGTTCCTGCAATTTTTTTACTAGATTGCTTTTTTCCTTTTTGGGTTAAAAGAACATAGAAATTGTCAATTGATTCATAAGAAGACATGCCTTCTTCAGCTAAGCCTAAGTTGCTAATCATCAATGGTATTCGCCATTGATTGTATAAGCATAATTGTTGTTTTTCGCTAGTTCTGAATGAACCATTTTCCGTCGGCTTCTTTTCTCGTGAGAAATATCAATCTTTTATCTGATTGCATTATCTACTTTATGGTGGCTCCAGAATTTGTATCCTCCTTACATATATGTTACTTTCACATTGTGAGCAAATGCATGCATCATTCTTTTGTTTTGGAAAAGTTATGCAAACTTGCATTTGAGTTCTCTGCATCAAACACGATTGTAATTCATATCAGTTTCCAAATATACTCTAGGCTAAAAGTAACTATATTTACTCATGCCGACCTTTTTGCATTCATCAATTATTTTAACTGAAAAAGTAAAACTTGTGTTATTATAGGATGGATGAAGGCAGACAGCCGCTTTCAAGGAAACTACCAATCCCATCCAGCAAGATAAACCCATACAGATTAATTATCCTATTCCGGCTTGTGATCTTGGCATTGTTTTTCCACTATAGAATTCTGCATCCTGTGAATGATGCTTTTGTTCTGTGGCTTCTTTCAGTCATCTGTGAAATATGGTTTGCTGTTTCATGGATATTAGATCAGTTCCCGAAATGGAACCCAATTGAACGGGAAACATACCTTGATCGTTTATCATTGAGGTGACTTTATCTTTCTTTCTCCTCTCCCCTTCTGCACTCTTTCTCTTTGCATCTCAATCCATCTTTATTCTGTTCTGACACAAAATTGTGTGCATGTCAGAGAGAGAATTATGTTTTAGTTATTATTTTTATATTTATATTATAGTTTTTCTTTTCCTTTCCCCCCCTCAGATATGAGAAAGAAGGGAAGACATCTGAGCTAGCTTCTGTAGACGTATTTGTGAGTACAGTTGATCCCTTGAAAGAGCCACCGCTTATCACTGCAAATACGGTTCTTTCTATACTCGCTGTAGACTATCCAGTTGATAAAGTAGCTTGCTATGTCTCTGATGATGGTGCTGCCATGCTCACATTTGAGGCTTTGTCTGAGACATCTGAATTCGCAAGAAAGTGGGTACCATTTTGTAAGAAGTTCAGCATTGAACCCCGGGCTCCAGAGTGGTATTTTGCCCAGAAAGTTGACTATTTGAGAGATAAAGTCGATCCCACATTTGTTCGGGAACGGCGTGCCATGAAGGTTTATAACTTTTCTCCTGATTAAAATATGTTCACTGCTGCCAATTTTCTGTCATTTGACTACCCTACCTAGCACCTAAATGCTATATGAAGGAATTGATTGTAGACAGAGAAATTGCATTACTTGAGCATAAATTTTAGCACAGGCAGAAAGGTTGTCTATTTGCATTTGGAAAAAGGAAATTCATTGCTTTTATTCATGGTATTTTTGTTCACTAAAACGTTTTTTCCATTGGTTTCAAGAAATGATGGTTCATATTGCGTATTGCTAATTTGTCAATACAGAGGGAATATGAGGAGTTCAAAGTTCGAATAAATGGCTTGGTTTCCACGGCTCAAAAGGTTCCAGAGGAGGGTTGGACAATGCAGGATGGGACTCCATGGCCAGGAAACAATGTCAGGGATCATCCTGGAATGATCCAGGTGAGGTGTTTTATCTATGTGCTGTTTGAGATATGGTTCAGATGCTATCTGATCCCCAAACTTATGCTACTATGCATTAACTTTAGTAAAAGTTGGGTATTCTTTGCTATAGGTTTTCCTTGGTCATGATGGTGTTCGTGATATTGAAGGGAATGAATTACCTCGTCTGATTTATGTTTCTCGTGAGAAGAGACCAGGCTTTGATCACCACAAAAAGGCTGGAGCCATGAACGCATTGGTACATGTCTCTCTTATCTCAAGCATGTATACAACAAAATCTAAGTTTGACTTGTCCTCTGTTTCTGCTGTCTGTCCTTTGATTAATCTGATTGTTGAGAACTTTTTGCTGATTAATGAAGGTGCGAGTTTCTGCCATCATCTCCAATGCTCCTTTCCTACTGAATGTTGATTGTGATCACTATATAAACAATAGCAAGGCTCTTCGTGAAGCTATGTGCTTCATGATGGACCCTATTTCAGGAAAGAAGATCTGCTATGTCCAATTTCCCCAAAGATTTGATGGCATTGATCGACATGATAGATACTCCAACCGCAATGTTGTATTTTTTGATGTAAGTATAGGTTTTGGTAAAATTAATGTTGGACTTGCAAACCACATGATTTTTCCTAGAAGGAAAAGATGGTATATTTATTTATTTTTAAAACAGATCAACATGAAAGGACTGGATGGGATTCAAGGTCCTATTTATGTCGGAACTGGATGTGTCTTCAGGAGGCAGGCACTCTATGGGTATGATGCCCCTGTCAAGAAGAAGCATCCTAGAAGAACGTGCAATTGTTTGCCAAAATGGTGCTGCTGCTGCTGTTGCGGATCTAAAAAGAAGAATAGGAAATCAAAGTCCAATGATAAGAAGAAAAACAACAAAGAGGTTACAAAGCAGATATATGCTCTGGAGAATATTGAGGAAGGGATTGAAGGTAAGGATTGTTTTCCAACTGGTTTCCAGTATGCATCTGTAAAATGGATTTTTCTCATGGCATGTAACCTATCTGTTAAGTCGCAACTATAAATTATCTTGGACTAGTCTCCCTTGCAGCCATCGAAGTTAGGATTGATGTTTGGAGATATATTTTTGTGACCAAGAATATATTCCGTTTATTGTTTCAGACACGTGCTTTCTTGCTTAAATAGATTATGTCATTTCATATTGCAGGTATAGACAATGAGAAGTCATCCCTAATGCCACAAATCAAGTTTGAGAAGAAATTTGGTCAATCACCAGTTTTCATTGCTTCAACACTTATGGAGGACGGAGGAGTTCCCAAAGGAGCAACGACTGCAGCACTCTTGAAAGAAGCCATCCATGTCATCAGCTGTGGTTATGAAGATAAATCAGATTGGGGAAAAGAAGTATGTAGAAACTGTTTTGAACTTAATAAATTACTTGGTCTTTTGAAGCTTTCTTCTTTTTTCCCCTTTGAATTATTGCATTTCTGTAGTGATGCTCATCAATGCTGATCCTCATCCAGGTTGGGTGGATATATGGCTCTGTTACGGAGGATATCTTAACAGGCTTCAAGATGCACTGCCATGGCTGGCGGTCAGTGTACTGCATTCCTAAAAGGCCTGCATTTAAGGGTTCAGCTCCCATTAATCTCTCAGATCGTCTGCACCAGGTTCTTCGTTGGGCTCTGGGATCTGTTGAAATTTTCTTGAGCAGGCATTGCCCAATATGGTATGGCTACGGCTGTGGGCTGAAACCCTTGGAGCGGTTTTCTTACATAGCTTCTGTTGTGTACCCTTTGACATCAGTTCCACTGCTCATTTATTGTACACTGCCAGCTGTCTGTCTCCTTACTGGAAAGTTTATTGTCCCGGAGGTAATTTAGAGTGGCATCTCATTCTAACATTCAATCAGCTCGAACTAGTAGATAGTAATTTAGAACAGGAATTATAAAATCTGGATGTACACTTAATCTTGCTTTATCCAACTTTCAGCTAATTCTGATTTCTCATGCAGATTAGCAATTATGCCAGTCTTCTTTTCATGTCTCTCTTCGTAGTCATTGCTGTGACTAGCATCCTCGAAATGCAGTGGGGAGGTGTTGGAATACATGACTGGTGGAGAAATGAGCAGTTTTGGGTGATTGGTGGTGTCTCGTCACACCTGTTTGCTCTCTTCCAGGGTCTGCTCAAGGTTTTAGCTGGTGTTAACACAAACTTCACGGTTACCTCGAAAGGAGGAGACGATGGAGAATTTTCCGAGCTCTACTTATTCAAGTGGACATCTTTGCTGATTCCTCCCATGACGTTGTTGATCATCAACGTAATTGGAGTCATAGTTGGGATTTCAGATGCCATCTCTAATGGATATGACTCATGGGGGCCTCTATTCGGTAGACTGTTCTTCGCAATATGGGTCATCGTTCACCTTTACCCCTTCCTCAAAGGGATGATGGGGAAACAAGAGAGGCTCCCAACCATCATTGTGGTTTGGTCAATACTTTTAGCTTCAATTTTCTCTCTTTTATGGGCTCGAGTCAACCCCTTTGTTTCAAAAGGAGATATTGTTTTAGAAGTGTGCGGTTTGAACTGTGACTAAAATACAGGAAAAGAGAAAGCAAAGCGGGGGCGATCATATTTCATGAAGAAGGGTTGTCTGAAAATTTCATAAAATCCGCAGCGCATTTGGTGGAAGATGAAGAACATTCTTGGATGCGGCATTGTTGCCCTCATTAAGCATGTACTAATAAGGTAAGCAAAAGGGAAAAAAACATGTTGGCATGACTGTTTGTAGATACATAGGGCTGTGATCCCCATATTTGTTTCTGTTTGTGTTTTTCATTGATTCTTTCTATACATGTCGATTTTGTGAGTTGGAATTCATAAAAGGTCCTTGTAATCTGCCGAGAAGAGGATCCAAAGGAAGGAAAAAAAAAAACAAAGAGCTAGTTTCATGCATAATGGTATTTTATTCCCTTCTCAATAAGGGACTTTTACATAAATGCCATGAATTGTAAAAACTTGGATTTGAATTTGTGTTTGCCTTTCTTTGAAGATTGTCTGCATTGTCTTGCAACTAAAATATAGCTGCAAACATCACCATACCATTGAGAAATTAAGGCTTTATCATTTCAATTCTTTAGTTTTTGTTCTATAAAGTAATTTTGAGTGCATCAAAGTGAGTATTTTTATGATCTCTGCGAAATTAGTTTAGATCCTTGGAATTTAGTTATGTTTAATTTGAAAGTTTTCCGGATTTTATCTCTATATTTAACATATTGTTAACAGTTGAAATCTACTATATACTCAAAAGTCCATTTCAACTTCACTACCATTAAAAATGATTTATATTCGTTGTATATTTAGAAAAGTGAATACTTTGATCTAAAATGTTAATTTAGTTGTGTCAAAATATTTCAACTCCTGAACTTGTAGAGTGGTGCCAGTGGTAAAAGATGATATATTTTATTCAGGTGACCCGAGTTTGAGCACCATGTGTGCATGGTGTATGTGTGTTATTAAAGAGCTAAGAAAAATTGAACATACACTACTCTATTAACTGTATATTTAGAAAAGTGAATGTTTCGGCCTAAAATATTAATATATCATTAGTTACATCAGAATATTTCAACTCTAGAAATCCTTCTAGTATACCCAAAAGTTTATTTCAAATCCTCTACTATTAAAAGAGATATTGTATTCACTGCATATTTGGAAAAAAAAATTAATAAAAAATGTTAATATATCGTTAGTTGAATTAAAATATTTAGAGATAATAGCACCAATGCTCCCATACTTTGCCAAATCTTCCAATATAATTTATGTACTTCTTAAATGTTCAATGTGTCCCCAAACTTCATCTTAACGGTGCGAAATAAGAGAAGCTCATGGCAGAGAACATACAACAGTCAGTTGATTTAATCGTCAAAGATAAAATATTTTTTTAATCTTTTGATTTGTGCTCGTGAGATTTGGGGTTTAATTAGAAAAAAAACTAAACCAATAGAAGGATAGGGGAGAAGAAGCGGTTTAATTTGGTGGAGACCGTTGACCGAATAGAAGGAGAAATCAACGGTAATGATGGAGGTGGGGAAGAAGAGTTGTATATTTTTTTATAATAGGAATGAGAATAAAGAAAACGTTTAGTTAATTGTTTTAAAATACTTTGACTATTTATTCAATTGAATTGCTAACGTGGCAACATCATATTGGTCTATGTGTCCATGTCACATCATCATATATTGTTGTTAGTCTCAAAGGACATTTTAAAAGATATAATCAAAGTACACATGGCTTATTAAACATTTAGAAAGTATAGGCATTATATTGAAAGATTTAGCAAAGTACAAGGGCATTGATGCCAGACTGCCAGTTTCCCTACTCATATGGTACCTTTCCCTTTTCCAACTCATTTGCCACTCCAACAATCCTCCCTAGACGCTATTTCTCTGCAAAGATAAATAAACAACGAGAGTAAACTTCGAAAAGCTAAACAAAAAAGTGCAATAACGAAGGCTAAACAAAAGCATAGTATATGCATCTCAAATTCACTGTCAAAAACATAATTTAATGCACTAACAACATGTTCCTTTGCTGTCACTTTACAGCCCCAAGTTTTCTAGGCTTCAATAACCAAAAGCATCATACTAGGAAATCATAAAGAATCATACTTCATCAAATATATCATCGTGGTCCGTCATGCTGAAATTAAATAGCTCATCACTTAAACATCTTAAAGACATATTGTCGAATGCACCATTAAGCGAATCTTAATATAAGTAACCCCGCATCGGATACAGGGATCTTCATCATCACCAATAAAGTTTCTCACACGGGTAGTTAAGTACGGTGGGTCCTTCATAAACACGGATGTTTAGGTTACTGTTGGCACCGAATTTTGTTCTAGACGTAATGTCCAAAGTCCAAACCCAAGTGCCCCCCACACCAAACACAAATTTGAGTCATTTTAGTGCCTGACGTTTTATTCCGTAATTCAGTTTGGGTTTTTTGTCTACGGTCGTTAACATTTTTCTGTTAACCAATTACAACATGACACGTGACCTATTTTATATATTTATTTAATTTTTGAATTACTTAAATATTATATACTTCTTAAAAAAACCCCAAAGTTTTGATTTCTTTCAAACAAACCCTCAAATCACATCTCCATCACCATTCAACATCCCCACACATCGGCGGTTCTCCGTTCACCACCCAAGCGTCGGGTACCTCACCGTTCAACATCCCCCACCCTCTAGCCGTCGATTAGAAGCCCAACCAGCCTCTTTTTTCTTCATTTTTGAATGTTCGTTGATGGAGCAATCGATGGTTCATTCACCAGTTTTCGATGACGAAATCATGGGGCTTTCGGTCGTGGGAGGCCGACGAAGGCAAATGTGGCCGGTGGTGAGAGGGGAGGAATTTAGGGATATAGGGTTTGGATTTGGAGTTTTAGAGAAATTAAAGATTTTGGATTTTTTATAAAGTTAAAGATTTTCTGATTTTTAGAAAAATAAAAATTAAAGAAAATACAAAAAATATGTCACGTGTCGTGTTTTTATTGGATAACAGAAAAATTTTAACGCCCGTTACGAAAAAACTCAATCTGAGTTACGGAATGAAACATTAGGCACCAAAGTGACCATCTCACTATTTTCTCCACTTGAGCTCTTCTCTAACCAGACAGCCCACCTTGCTACCTCTAATATAATCCATCCTTCCCCAAACTACTTCCAATATAATCTATCAAATTCTCACCCTTATCACCTTATCTCCACCCCTACTATCTCATATCCATATCTTAGCATCCTACAATATCTCATATCTCTAAAAAAATCCATACAAATCTCTATTCAAAACTAATGGTGGTGAGCACAAAAGAGGGGAGAGAATGGTGAGAAAGAAAATGAAAAAGGAAAAAGGAAAAGACACTATTCGTACCTTCATTTGGCCATATACGATGGCCGAATCATCCATTCACAAATTTGAACACTAAAGATAGTTTTTTTTTTCAAGGAACAAAAATATCTTAAAACGAAATCCATTCGACGATCGGATCTTGAGATAGGAGAAGAAGAAGTTGAGATGTTTAAGCTCAAATCTACAAATATCAGGGCATTTTCTAGTAAAATAAACAAAAGATTCTTGTTTAGGAGGCCGACATGATATCAATGACAGTCACGGTTGTCATCATGATGACTGACAGCACCAACGACGGCCAAACAACCGAATTTTATGACCTTTAGAGAGAAAGAGGAAAAATGAAAGAAGAAACAGAGTGAAAAAAAAAGAAAATAATCACATAATTTAATTTTGGGGTATTTAAAGCCTACCTAAAATAACTTCGTTTTAGGGATTTTATTTGACCTAAAATAACGTCGTTTTGGTAGATGCCCCACGCACAACCCAACTCGACCGACTAGGATCCTAGCCTTTTGTACGTTTTTGTGTAAATTTCATTTTTGATTTTTTTGTAATATTTTTTATTTAGTTCAATTTAAAATGATTTAATTGCTATTTTGACCATTTAAGTTATATTTTTTAATTTGGTCCCTTAGCATGATTAATTGATACTTTAGCACTTTGATTTATGTTTTGTTTCAATTTAGTACTACATATTTATTTATTTGCTATAGATTATACATTAATATATTTTATTAATACTAACACTATATTTATTATTATTGTTGTTGTTATTATTATTATTATTATTATTTATTTTATGTATATTTTTATATATTTTATTATTAACAAGTTTACATGTTTATTGGTATATATACTATTACTTAAGCCTTGTATCCCCTTATTATTATTATTATTATTATTATTATTATTATTATTATTATTATTATTATTATTATTATTATTATTATTATTACTTTTTTTTAAAATTATATTTATATTATATTATTCTTATTTTGTAATTATTCCCCTTTTATTATTATTTATTTATATAGTTTATAATCACTAACATTTTTGTCACATTCGTGCATTTTTACTTTTCGAGACAACATGATTCTTTTAATATGTACCATTTTTTGGGCGCCGTGAGAGTGCTCTAACCTTTCATATTGTAATTATGAAATCGATAAATTAATTTTGATATAACTAAATAATTTAAGGACTAAATTGAAAAAGAGAAAATGAATTTTTAAATCCTCAAAACCTCTCTATATATTTAAAGAAAAATGTTTAAGTCAAAACCTCAACTTGTCAAATGTTTTCTAAATGTTTATCAAGCCAAAACAATGATTTTCGAGTCAGTGTTTCGGAACGGCCCTTGGGCGTTCCGAAACAATTTGCAAATTGTTAACCTCTGTTTCGAAACTGATGAAGAACATTGGAACGGTTTGACCCGTTTCGATACGGTAGTATCGAAACAACCTCAAACGTTTCGAAACGGAATTCATACTTGGTTTTAAAAATATGACCGTTGAAGTTTTCAACTGAATTTAAAATTGTCGTTAAGGCGTATCGAAACGCTTCTAAGCCGTTTCGATACAAGCTTTGACAGTAGCAAAATATTTCGAAACGAGTTTCGAAATGGGCTCTTAGCGTATCGAAACGATCATGCCCGTTTCAGTACGGTCTATTTATTACACCCCAACAACTCTTTCTATTTTGGTCTGTTCTGAAATAGGATCGGGCGTTTCGGAACGTGTGGTTGCAGACTGCATTTATGGAGGGAAGATAACATCCCAACGGCTATATTGATGAATGTAACAACCCCAACGGCTAGATTTCATTGAGAAGGTATAAAATGGACCTCTAAAAGCTCCAACAACAACTATTGATCTCCAAAGCATTATCCAAACATCAAAGCCAAACATTTGTGCAAAAATCCCATTATTTCTTGTAAACCCCTATTGTGAAATTTGTAATTCCCATTCTTATCTATTCAATTGGGTTGAGTGCTTGTAAAAGGGCTACATTTTGTATTGAGAGATACTTGTTTTAGCCTTCATCGTCTTTGTATTTCCTGTGTGAGGATTGAGTCAAATTTTGGGTAGAAAATTTGACAAGTATTGTAAAGGTTACCTCCTTAGCCTATAAAAGGGGAAGAAGAATTAGTGGATTGTTAGAAAATCCTTATTGAAGCTACGGTAGTTGATGTAGAGTTCGATTGGAACTTGAACCACTCTAAATCCTTTTGTTTATCATTTTTAATTTTCCATTCCACCACCAAAGTTCTAAAAATCCAATTCACCCCCTCTTGGCTTATATTGTTTCATTGATCCACTCAACAATGGTATCAGGGCCTACCTTTTTTAGGATTAACAACCACAAGAGGAGTTCTTAGAAAGAGTGTGATCAGCCACAAAGCAATCCATTGCTTCTACCTCCGGGTCAAACATGTACGAGTCTCAATCAACCATCAAATCGCCTTTCTTCAACGGTGATAACTACCCCTTTTGGAAGAACCGAATGCGCCTCTTCATTAAATCCAACGATTATCTAGTTTGGGATGTCATTGAAGATGGTCCCTATATTCCAATGAAGAGAGACAACGAAGGAAGATTGGTGCTAAAGAAGACACATGAGATGAGTGAAGAAGAGAGAAAGAAGATTCAAATCAATGATAAAGCTCTTCACATGTTGTTTTGCTCTTTCGGTCCTAACACCTACTCCAAAGTTTCCTCCATCGAAAGTGCTATGGAAGTGTGGGATACACTTGAGACTACTTATGAAGGAACAAGTGATGTGATGGAGACAAAGATTGGAATTCTCAATCTTAGCTATGAGAATTTCAAAATTGAGCCCGACGAAACCGTGTCCAAGATGTTCGATCGTTTCTCAACAATCGTCAATTGGATAAAGGGTTTTGGAGAAATAATTCCAGAAGACAAACTAGTCCGGAAGCTACTCTACTCACTTCCCGAGTCTTGGGATGGGAAGAGAACTGTCATCATTGAGGCCAAAAATTTGAAGACACTCAAGCTTGATGAGCTAGTGGATTCTCTCCTAACTCATGAGATAATGAAGTAAGGAAGGGAAGATGGAAGGAAGAAGGAAGAGAGAAGAGTGGAGAAGCTAGAGGTAGATAAGAAGAAGAAGAAGATATGAGTGGCTCTCAAAGCTTCTCTACATGAGGAGAGCACTTCTAGTGAGGAGGAAAACCTAGAAGAATTGGCTATGATAGCCAAAAGGTTCTCATGGTTTATGAGGTCCAACCGAGGAAGGAAGATTCAAAGAAAAATGGACTTCAAAACCAAAAACAAAGAAGAAGAGAGGGATCAAATCATTTGCTTTGAGTGCAAAAAACTGGGCCATATTCATTCGGAGTGCCCTCAACTCAATAAGAAGGGATTTGAGAAGAAGAAGAAGCTCAAAACCAAGCTTGCTACTTGGAGTGACGAGGAGTCATCCGAGGATGAGGAACACGAAGTGGCCAACCTTTACCTCATGACACTTGAGGAGGATTCCTCCTTGGTAACCTCTAACTCATCATCTTTTGATTTTACATTTGATGAATTGCATGATGTTTATGATGAGTTACAAGAGGTATATGATGAGTTAGTTGAGAAGTATAAAGAGCCGGTCATAAGAAATAAAAAGATTATTTTGGAATTAAATGCTAAAAATGACTCACTTTCTCAAGCTAACTTAAATTTTGAGAAAAAGATCTTAGGTTTACATGATGAACTTAATTTTTTTCAAGATGAAAATGTAGACTTAAACAATCTTATTTCTCAATGCAATAGTGAACACCAAAGGGTGTTAGATGAGCTTAACAAGCTCAAGGAGTCTTTCAAAAATGTTGGTAATGTGAAAAATGAGATAGGTGAATCCTCTAAAACTAACCAACCTAAGAGAAAGATATATAACTACAAACAAAGTGGCTTCCATAGGCATAATAGAACTAAGAAAATTAGAAGTGTATGGGTTCCTAAGGAACTCGTCAAGTCTAATAATGTTGTTGCTATGTCACCTTGGATTCCTAAGGGAACTAAGCTTTTGGGAGCTAACACTTGTGGACCCAAAATGATTTGGGTACCAAAAACCAAAGCTCAATATCTTTGTTTGTAGGGGGAGCATTGCTACAAGGCCAAATCACAAAGTCAAAATTCATGGTACCTTGATAGTGGATGCTCGAGGCACATGACTGGAGACAAGAGTCGATTCATGGACTTAAAGCCAAAAAATGGAGTAGTGACATTTGGTGACAACTCCAAAGGCCACATTAAAGGTATTGGATCCATAGGTAATCACTTTACTATTATCATTGAAAATGTTTTATAAGTCGATAGTCTAAAACATAATTTATTGAGCATTAGTCAATTGCGTGGCAAAGAGTTTAATGTCTTATTTGATAAAAATGAGTGCAAAAATGTTGACATTAAATCAAATAATATAATGCTCATTGGTCATCGCATAGGTAATATATACATGGTGTATTTAGAAGACATTCATACATCACATGTATGTTTTGTTGCACAAAATGAAAATGATGCATGGCTATGGAATAGGAAACTAGGACATGCTAGCATTAGTGTTTTAGAGAAATTAGTTTACCTAAATCTAGTTAGAGGTTTGCCCAAAATAAAGTTCTCAAATGACAAAATTTGTGATGCATACTCTAAGGGTAAACAACATAGATCATCATTTAAATCCATTAATGATGTTTCTATAAGTAGGTGTTTACAACTTATTCACATGGATTTATTTGTGCCTATTAGAACTATGAGCTTGGGTGGTAAATCGCATGCATTTGTAATTGTTGATGACTATTCTAGATTTACTTGGGTTCTATTTTTAAGTACTAAAGATAAGGCTTTAGAAAAATTCATCACATTTTCAAAATTAACTCAAAATGATCTTGAACTTAAAATTGCTCATATTAGAAGTGATCATGGAACCGAATTTCAAAATCTAGGTTTTGAAGAGTTTTTAAATGAAAATGGTATTAGCCACAATTTTTTGGCTCCTCGAACTCCTCAACAAAATGGGGTAGTTGAAAGGAAAAATAGGACTTTACAAGAAATGACTAGAACCATGCTTTGTGAAAACAATTTACCTAAATATTTTTGGGCGGAAGCCACATACACCGCTTGCTACATTGTAAACCGAGTAATGATTAGGCCACTTTTAAGGAAAACACCATATGAGATTTTAAAATCTAAAAAGCCTAGCATTAGCTATTTTCATCCATTTGGTTGCAAGTGTTTTGTTTTCAAAAATGAAAAAGATAACTTAGGTAAATTTGATGGTAAAAGTGATGAAGCTATTTTCTTAGGTTATTCATTAAACTCTAAAGCCTATCGTGTATTTAATAAGAGAACTTTAGTAGTAGAAGAGTCTATTCATGTTGTATTCGATGATAACCTCCTTCCGAGGAAGGATTCTTGTGATGATGATGATGTAGGAATCCTTGATGCCTTTGATGGAGGACAAACTTTAAAGGAGGATGAGATTCCAACGAAAGAAGAGGATACACAAGATCCACCTCTTGAAGCCTTGAAAGACTTGGCTCTTGAGGAAAAAGAAGTGAGCTACCCAAGGGAGTACAACTATGTCAAAGGTGGTGAAATCTTGGGTGATCCATCCAAGGGGGTAACTACTAGATCTTCTCTTAAACTCATGAATCATGTTGCTTTTATCTCATGCATAGAGCCTAAGAACATTAAAGAAGCATTAAAATATGACTTTTAGATTATTGCTATGCAAGAAGAGTTAAATCATTTTGAGAGAAGTAATGTTTGGACATTAGTTGAAAGGCCTAGTAATCAATCTACTATTGGAACTAAATGGGTATTTAGGAATAAACTAGATGAGAGTGGTAACATTGTGAGAAACAAAGCTAGATTAGCCGCTCAAGGTTACACTCAAGAAGAGGGAATTGATTTTGATGAAACCTATGCACCCGTAGCTAGAATGGAAGCCATTTGGATGTTGCTTGCATATGCATGTTATCATGATTTCAAGCTTTTTCAAATGGATTTTAAAAGCGCATTTTAAATGGTTTTATGAATGAGGAAGTGTATGTGGAACAACCACCGGGTTTTGAAGATTCAAAATTTCCAAATCATGTTTTCAAACTAACTAAAGCACTTTATGGTTTAAAACAAGCTCCTAGAGCTTGGTATGAAAGACTTTCAAACTTTTTGATTGAAAAAGGCTTTGAAAAAGGTAAGGTGGACACTGCACTTTTCATAAAAAGGTATAAAAATGACATCTTAGTAGTACAAATATATGTTGATGATATTATTTTTGGATCTACTAATGAGTGTCATTGCAAAGAGTTTGCTAAGTTAATGCAAGGTGAATTCGAGATGAGCATGATGAGGGAGCTCTCATTCTTTTTGGGACTCCAAATCAAGCAAAGGAAGGATGACACCTTCAACAATGAAGCAAAGTAAATCAAGGATATGCTCAAGAAGTTTAGCTTAGAGAATGCAAAGCCTCAAGCCACACCAATGAGCTCATCTACAAAGCTTGACAAAGATGAAGGAGGTAAGTGTGTTGACTCTAAGCTTTATTGCTCTATGATTGGATCTTTGCTTTACCTTACCGCAAGTAGACCATATATTTTGTTTAGTGTTTGCTTGTGTGCTAGGTTTCAAGCTAGTCCTAGAGAGTCTTACCTTATAGTCGTTAAAAGAATCTTTAGGTACCATAGAGATACCCCTTGTTTAGGTCTTTGGTACCCTAGAGACCCAACCTTCAACCTTCATGCTTATTCAGATGCGGATTGTGGGGGGTGTAAAATCGATAAGAAGAGTACTTCGGGAACATGTCAATTCTTAGGTAGTATGCTCATATCTTGGTTCTCTAAGAAACAAAATAGTGTAGCTCTATCTACCACCGAAGTCGAGTACATATCCTTAGGGAGTTGTTGTGCTCAAGTCCTTTGGATGAAGAAACAACTCTTAGGTTATGATATTAAAGTTGAAACCATACCCCTTAAGTGTGATAACACTAGTGACAGATGCTTAACTAAAAATCCCATCCAACACTCTAGAACCAAACATATAGAAATAAGGCATCATTTCATTAGAGATCATGTCCTTAAGGAAGATGTTGCTATAGAGTTCGTTGACACCTTAAACCAACTAGCGAACATTTTTACAAAGCCTTTGGATAAGGAGCGTTTTTGGTCCCTTAGGAGAGAGATAGGTCTAACTAGCCTATCTTGACCTTTTAGGACCTTTTTGTGCTTAAATTGCTTGATTTCTTGAAAAATGTCATGCTTATGTGTTTTTGCTCCTAATTTTATCCATGCTAATAGTTAGGGGGAGTATGTTTTTGTTTATACATGTCTTTCCTACTCATTCATGTCTTTTATGCATATATGACTTCATGAAATTCATTTTTCTGAAATATTAGAGCCTCATCTGCACCTCCAGGCCTAGGTGTATCGAAACGGGTCCAACTGTTTCGATACGTGTGCCTTAAAAGAGTGATTTATGACTAGGGTGTTTCGAAACACCTTAAAAGGGTTTCGAAACGATTTGCCTCTGCCAAGAAATGTATCGGAACGAGTTCCGATACGGTCAAAGCCGTATCTGAACGGTCAACTAGACTCGAAATGTTAGTCAACGTTTCGGTACCCAAATTTCGGAACGATCGTGCCTGTTCCGAAATGGGTATGCAGACAGCTTTAAAATAGGTCTTTAATGATAAATTCACTTTTAATTAAAACTCTTCAAAAACCCTAAAAACTCTAACCCAATTTTTCCCTATAAAACCCTCTAAACTTCATTTTTTTCATCAAATCTTGAGGGCTTTTAGACACAAACTCAAGTCTCAACAATCTTGTGCAAGATTTTCCAGTCATTCATCCAAAATCCCCAAGGTATATTTTCTTCTTTTTTCTTTTTCCTTTGATTTTATTCGAATTTTAGGTTGAAAATTTTAATTTTGTATAGATTATATGTTTTTCATTTTGGGTTTTTTCAAAACTTGTAAAAAAAATTCAAAATCTTAAAATTTTTGTTCGAATATATTATTTTTTACTCGTATTTTTACAGTTTTTTCAAAAGTTGTTTCCTCTTAATTTTTAAGTCATTTTTAAACCTAAATGAGATTTGTCATTGGATTGAATTAAGGATATTCATGCATACACTTCAATTTTTAAAATTGCTTGCTTTATGTTTTTAGGATTTTTCAGTGGAAAACGCTAACAAGAAACGTAAGATGGGTCAATCGAGTGAAGCTTCAGGTCAAGCCAATATTCGTCCTAATCTCACCCAACTTTTTCTCAAAAGTCTTCGGACTCCAGAGATGAAGGATTGTTTCTCTTACGTCAAGGATATTGTCGTTAGTCACGAGCGTGTTGTTGATGTCTCATTCCTTAATTCCGAGCGTTTTGCTTTCCGCTATCTAGAGCGTTTGCAAGAATGGAACTTCATGGCTTTTTGGAACATACAAGATATTATCTACAAGCACATGGTTCTCATTTTCTACTCAAATGCCCAGCTCGTTGATAATGAAGATCAAACTGAGGTCATTGACATTGAGTCATATCTCTTGGGGAGGAAGTTCGTTATCAACATATCCTTTTCAGAGAATGCTTTTAAGCTTAAGAACGAAGGCATTGAGGTTGAAACCCACTTTGGTGCTCACACCGGTTCCGTGCTTTCTTTGGATGCTCATGACCCTTTCCTTCACTTGAGGATTTCATGGTTTATCCGCCCTTTTGGAGGTAAATTCTCCCATATTCGTCAAGTTGATTTTTTCTGGCTTGAGTGCTTTCGCCGAGGAGAACAGCCAAATCTTTTCAAGATTATGTTCGCCGAAATGGTCAATAATGTGAAGCTTCGTGAAACCGATACTCTTAAATCCTTCAATTATTAGACTGTTTTGAGCTATTTCTTTGGCATGCTCAACTTTGATTGCTCATATGATTCTCAGGAACCCTGTAAGAACTAGATTGGTGAATCTTCTCTCCACAAGTCCGGGTTCAATTACACTCTTGGCCAATGGGAACGAGTTGATAGGCATTCCCCTCCACGTCAAGTTGAACCACAACCTCAAACTCCGGATCCTAACAATGAAGCTTTTATGACTTTCCTCACCGAGCGGTTCAACACAATGGAGTCGGGTCTTGGTGCTATCAATACTCGTTTGCAATCCATGAAAGATCGTCTCACCGCACTTGAAAATCAACATCAATCGATGGACTTGTCATTCTCTACATTCTATGGTCAATGGATGACCTTTCGTCACTCTCAAGCTAAGAATGATGATGATTCTTCGGATGTTGATGGTGACGATGACGAGGTTTAGGGTCTTTATTGCATCGCATATTAGATTATCATATTATGACTAAGTTTGCACCTCTATTTTATTTATGTTTTATGAACCTATGATTTGATTGTTTTGTTTGGGATTGAGCTTTAAACTTTATTGCTTTAAGTTTTATGTTTGGATATTTGAATTATATGAATCTATATTATGTTGTTTATTTCTTTTAACCTTGTTTCTTCTCTTGATGAGCCTTGTTTATTATTCTTTTTGATCTAACAAAAAGGGCGATAAGTAATATAAGAGCCAAAATTCGTTTTAAGTCGGTTTTGAGTTTTAAAACTTAAATTTTAAATCTTTTCAAACTTTAAAAACCCATCTTAAATTGAGGGGGATTTAGAATGTCTTCATGATTTCAAAACTCTTAAAAATTCTAACTTGGTTTTGTTATATCAAAAATAGGGAGATTGTGAAACAGATAAATTGATTTTGATACAACAAAATAATTTAAGGACTAAATTGAAAGGGAGAAAATGAATTTTTAAGTCCTCAAAACCTCTCTATATATTTAAAGAAAAATGTTTAAGTCAAAACCTCAACTTGTCAAATGTTTTCTAAATGTTTATCAAGCCAAAACAGTGATTTTCGAGTCACCTTTCGGAATGGCCCTTGGGCATTCCGGAACAGTTTTGAAACTGTTAACCTCTGTTTCAGAACGAGTTTCGAAACTGATGAAGAACATCAGAACACCGTATCGAAACGACCTCAAACGTTTCGAAATAGAATTCAAACTTGGTTTTAAAAATATGACCGTTGAAGTTTTCAACTGAATTTAAAATTGTCGTTAAGGCGTATCGAAATGCTTCTAAGCCGTTTTGATACAGGCTTTGATAGTAGCAAAATGTTTCGAAATGGGTTGTTAGCGTATCGAAACGATCATGCCCGTTTCGGTACGGTCTGTTTATTACACCCCAACGACTCTTTCTATTTTGGTCTATTTCGAAACAGGATCGGGCTTTTTGGAACGGGTGGTTGCGGACTGCATTTATGGAGGGAAGATAACATCCTAATGACTATATTGATGAATGCAACAACCCCAACGACTAGAATTCAATGAGAAGGTATAAAAGGGACCTCTAAAAGCTCCAACAACAACTATTGATCTCCAAAGCATTATCCAAACTTCAAAGCCAAGCATTTGTGCAAAAATCTCATTATTTCTTGTAAACCCTAATTGTGAAATTTGTAATTTCCATTCTTATCTATTCAATTGGTTTGAGTGCTTATAAAAGGGCCACATTTTGTATTGAGAGATACTTGTTTTAGCCTTCATCTTCTTTGTATTTCTTGTGTGAGGATTGGGTCAAATTTTGGGTAGAAAATTTGACCGGTATTGTAAAGGTTACCTCCTTAGCCTAGAAAAAGGGAAGAACAATTAGTGGATTGTTAGAAAATCCTTAGTGAAGCTAAGGTAGTGAATGTAGAGTTCGATTGGAACTTGAACCACTCTAAATCCTCTTGTCTATAATTTTTAATTTTCCATTCCACCACCAAAGTTCTAAAAATCCAATTCACCCCATCTTGGCTTATATTGTTTCATTGATCCACTCAACAGTAACCAAATCCTAAACTCAACCACGATCTCGGTGCACACATAAACCAATTTAAGGGTATTAAGTTTTACACAGTCCAAAACAATCACTGACAACACTTATACACTCACTGATACACAATGCCTTGCTTGTTGTTGCGTTCCAAGCATCTGAAACGATTTGATTCCCACGAAACGAGCTAGGCTTGATCCTCCCCTATTTTGGAAACACAAAACTAGAGGCAAAATGCATTCTAACATCAACCTACAATCATCTCGTGCAATCTCCACGAAATTGCATCCAAAATCCATCCGAAAACACCGAAAACTACTTCAGTCAACAACCAAACAATCTCCAACCAAAACCCAATGACTCTAGCATCCTAAAAACATCAAAGGACTTCCAATAACATATTACAAACATCCTTATACCTCCAATAATAAAAAATCTGCCACAATAGCCCCAAAATCACCCTTAAACTACCTTAGAAATTAACCAATTAAATAATTTTGGGATTGATTATGAAAATCTCATTTCACATTATATTTAAACAACTAAAATTTGAATTAACCTAATAGAAATCTCCAGCAATCATCTTGTAAAACAAGAATTTAGGCAAAACATCAAAATCAACAATTAATTTCACTTTCTTGAATTAAATTGAAAAATCATGATATAATCCATAAAACATAAGCCAATTACTATGGAATATTAATAAAGAACCTTAGCTTTAAAAGAGAAGAAAAAATTTACATATGAAGAACCTTCCACCAAAATTGACGTAAGTTTTCTCTTGAAAACAACTTGAAAAATAGATGAGATCTTTGCGAAATCTCTATGAGGTTTTTTTAGAAATTAGATGAGAAATCAAATGATGAAATCTCCATTGAAAATTAGTAAGAAAATCTGGAAATCTTGTTTGAAAAGTGAGGTAGAAAATGAAAGAAAATGAGAAGAGAAAATCTAAGAAAATTTGATAGAATAGAAAAATGATTTGGAAAACCAATTATCCGTCCAAGTTTTACTCAATTAAGGTGAAAAACCTTTGATTAAACATTTGGAAAAATAGCTCTCTAATAATTCTTAGTATTAGCCCAATTACATTTTAGTCAATAAAAATAGTTTTGCAATCTTTACAATTTGGTCACTAAAATCGAAATGTCACCTTAATCAATTTAATTAACCTTCAAATTAATTACCAAAATACTTGATAACATAATTAAACTTTTTTAGCACGCCAAATCAATTTTTATCCAAACAACTTCGATTTTTAAAATATTAATTTCCCTGAAACTTATTTTACCAATTAATCCGGTTCGATCGAGCCAAACTCGACCTGACCAAACCCCTTAACTTCTAACCCTATTTTTAGGGCGTTACAAGATTGGTTGCTAAGTGTTTTCATCAAATTCATGGTATAGACTATGATTGAACCTTTTCTAATATTGTTATGCTTAAGTCTATCTAAATCTTACTTACGATAGCTGCATTTTATGATTATGAAATCAGGAAAATGGATGTCAAAACCGCTTTCCTTAATGGAAAATTAGACAAGGATGTGTACATGACACAACTTGAAGGTTTTGTCAATCCAAAAGATGTCGGAAAGATATGCAAGCTACAAAGAACCATTTATGGATGGAAGCAATCTTCTTGAAGTTAGAATCTTCATTTTAACGATGCAATCAAAGAGTTTGGTTTTATCAAAAATAAAGATGAGCCATGTGTTTCCAAGAAAATTGGTGGGGGCACTGTCGTGTTCTTGGTGTTGTATGTGGATGACATATTGATAATAGGAAATTACATACCTACCTTACATTCTATAAAGACATGGTTAGGAAAATGTTTTTCTATGAAAGACTTGGGTGAAACAACATACATATTAGGAGTCGGGATCTATAGAAATATATCGAGATGACTCCTAGGACTGAGTTAAAATACATACATAGATAAAGTTTTGAAAGATTCGGTATGGAAGAATCTGAAAGGGAGTTCTTACCTATGAGACATGGTATTTCACTCTGGAAGGAAATGTTTCCTTCTACACCTCAAGAAATAGAGCACATGAGTAAGATTCCATATTCTTAATCCATTAGATCTATCAGATATGTCATGCTATGTACTTGTCTAGATGTATCATACGCTTTAAGTATGACAAGTCGATGCCAGGTAGATCTCAATGAAGGTCACTGGGTCGTAGTTAAAAACACCCTAAAGTACTTAAGAAGAACTAAGGATACATTCATTATATATGGAGGTGAGGAAGAGCTAAGTATAAAAGATTATAATTATACCAACTTTCAAACTAATATGGATAATTCATGATCGCAATCAAATTTTTTTTCTACCTTAATGGAGGTGATGTGAGCTAGAAAAGTTCAAAGCAAGATACAATAGTTGATTCTACAACGAAAGCCAAGTATATTGCAGCAAGCAATGCTGCAAAAGAGGTTGTTTGGATCAAGAAATTCATATCTGAACTAGGGGTTGTGCCTAGCATATCTAAACTAGGATGTTGTATATTTCTACAACGGAGCCATTTCACTAGCAATAGAACCTAGAGTTCACCATCAATCCAAACATATACATAGGCATTATCATCTCATTCGAGAAATCATTGATCGAAGAGGTGTAGAAATATACAGAGTACCAAGAGATGATAACATTTTTGATACACTAACGAAGCCTCTGACGTAGCAGAAGCATAATCGTCACAATAAGTCACTTGGTATTAGATGCATGAGTGATTGGTCTTAATGCTAGTGGGAAATTGTTAGAGTATGCCTAAAGACCAATCATGAAATGATTGTAAATGGCATACTTGTCTTACCTTGTTTATTAATATATAGACATTGTCATTATTATTTTCAATTACTATTCTACGTACATAAATAAACTGAACTATAATAAAGTCCTTAGAATAATATAGTTATTTTTAAATGTCCTTATTTAAGTATTATTGTTGGCATGGACAAAAATAATGCATTAAGACTAATATGTAGTTGATTGATGTCAAAGTGTTGTCATTGACATGGAGATGTCAAAATTAATACATGAGTATGTGTTAGATAATAACATACTGGACTGACCCGCTATGAGCATGTCTCGTTGATGATTATGTGAAAGTCACAACATTTTTTTGCTCTTATCCTTAGACTTGAGATCACCATTATAATAACATCATGAGATGCATATCTTGATACGACAAAACGTGTGTCGTAACTAATTACGTTATAAAGACTGATGTTGGAAAGTCGTGATCTATGTAGTGGGATGTGGTGGATCAACATAGGATTTGTCCCTCCTACATAACAAGAGTAATATCACAGGCCACTTAATTGAGTGAGACTAGAAATGCATGGTCATGCTCGAATAAATTGATATGAGATATCATAGTTATTCGTTTATAATAGTCTACTCAAGATATCAAGAAATATTAGATGGACCGTACAAGTGTGATTGTTCCATAACTTGTGTCCAATCTAAATATAAAGGAAAAAAGGATTTGATACATAAAACGTTAATCACATAAAAGATATGAGCTATGACTTCTTGTAACTTAGGGAGCAATGATCAATTGCTAGATGTCACTTATTGTTTGTAATATTAGAAATGTTCTATATATCACTACTAACGTTACATGAACGTGCAAGGGTAAGACCCTATGGTTCAAACGAACAAATATCAACTAGATAGTATGTGTACAAACTTGTTTTGCACGAATTAGGTTTTCAGTTAAAATGAATATATATATATATATATATATATGTGTGTGTGTGTGTGTGTGTGTGTGTGTGTGTGTGTGTATTTGATACATATGATAGTTTTAACTATAATGAAATTTTTATAATTATTGTAATTGTAAACATAATTCCGTTTATATATCTAATGAAACCTAATCGAAATAAAATCATATTCTATATATTTGAAAGGATATAATTATTGTAATTATCGAACTCCTTTAAAATATAATATTCGGTTCAAGATATGAGATATCTAATAAATCCGAATTAAAGTAGAATTAGGGTTTCAAAGGCTATAAAAAGGCATAAGGTCTAGTGGTCGAATTATGCCTACTACTTCAAAACTCTCTAATAGTTAGAGAAGTAAAATCATTTGTTTCGCTTGTGTGGACTGCATAGAGGTCGAAACACTATCGTAACGACTTGGATTCAACATTATGTGGGCGGAATTAGATTCACAATCCTTATGTGTTCATTTCTAGGTTTTGTTAGGTAACTTTTCATCTCTTTTCCCCCATTTCATTTCTCGTACATGGATCATTGGAAGTTATCGTCGGATTAATTTTTTTTGTTGCACCATGGGGTGTACCGACGATCCTAATAGTTACAAGATACCTATGTTGAATTAGTTTTAGAATTTAAAGCAATAATTTCAAAACACAAAAAAATTGATTTCAAATTTCAAATTTGAAATTAATTTGCTTTCTAAAACTAATTTTGAACTTGTAGGTAAACTTGATGAAATGCAAGTGAAAACCAAAGACTTTGAATAAAAGAATTTAGACTTGCATAACCTACTTAAAAAAGTTCAAGAAGATCATCAAAAGAAAATCGAAGATCTTAAAAAAAGCTTTGTTTTACAAAAGTTTTGAAAGAAAAGTTGAAAATAAAGGGAGCTCCAAAAACAATTTTGTTTAAACAAACTTTTATAATATAATAATTTGTTTCTTTGGATTTTTTTAAAGAAATTTGATTAAAATGCATAGGTCCCAAAAAGGACTTATTTCTTCTAATAATAAGGATGCCATTGCAAAATAAATTCGTAGGAGAACTAATTTTTTAGAGTAATTGTTGAGATGTTTGTTTCGATATAATAATAGAAAAATTATTTTGGACTAAATTGAAAAGATTTTAAAATGTTAATAAGTCCAAACAACTTGAAAATATGTTTGATGAATTTTACAAAGATTTGAAATGATTTAAAATGTCTTTAAAGTAGCCAAACCTTTGTTTTTCAAGCCATCGTACCGATAAAGTATACATCGTATCGATACGCTTTAGGGTTTCAAGCTACATAAAAATTTAAGTAGCCAAAACTCGTACCGATATGGCTTGTTCATATCGATACAGAGCAAAGTCGTACTGATACGCTTTGTAGCATACCAATACGGTTTTAACTACCATCAACGGCTAGTTTCTCACGGTCATTTGAATTGCAGGCCGTATCGATACGCTCTCAAGCGTATCGATACTCATCAATTGAGAAGAGCTCAACGGCTAGTTCTAAAGAAGCGCATACCGATACGGCTACCCGCATATTGATACAGACAGCTCCAGAACTGCATTTATTGTGGGAAATAAAGGCTCCAACGGTTCCAATTGAATCACAATGGTCTCCAACGTATAAGAACTCCATTGAGAGTATAAAAGGGACCTTCAAGCATCTATGGAAGACTAATGATCCACAAGTCAACAACACTATGAAGATAATTTGTCTTAGAGCTTAATTTTCCATCCTTTATATAGACAACACTTGTGAGCTTACATTGTTATATTTGCTCAAGTGTTTTAGGATTGGGTGAGGGATTAATCAGTACAAACATCAACCTTTTAGAGGGATTTCTATGTAGAAATATATGTTTTGATATAATAATTGAAAAGTGTTTTAGACTTAATTTAAAAGAATTGAAAATATTCTCTAAGTAAAAAACAACTTGAAAATAAGTTTGAGGATGTTTAAAAAGGTTTTGGCAATGTTTGAAATGTTTTTAAGTAGCCAAACCAATGCTTTTAAAGTACCTGTTTCGATACAAGAATAATATGTATCGATACGTTTTGAAACTGCAAGATTCTGTTTCAATATAGGGCTTACTTGTTTCGATACGGACAAGGGTTGTTTCGAAACACCCTTTGGTGTTTCGATACGCCTATGTGGCATACACCCCAATGGCTAAAATCCCCAATGGCTATTTCCCAACGAATGTTTGAATTGCATGTTGTTTCGATACGACACTAGGCGTTTTGATACGGGGGTTCCGATACAGCCCAAAAGTGTTTTGATACAGCACACTGCATCAAACTCCAATGGCTAGTTCCGAAAAAGGGTGTTTCTATACAGCTACGCATGTATCAAAACAGACATCACCAGAACTACATTTATGGTGGAAAATAAAGTCTCCAACGGATCCAATTCAATCCCAATGGTCCTCAACGGCTACAAACTCAATTGAGAGTATAAAAAGGGACCTCCAAGCATCAAGGAAAGGCTAATGCTTCAATTGTCGACAACATTATGATGATAAATTTGTCTTAGAGCTTAAATTGTATATTTCTAGTATAGGCAACCCATGTGAGCCAAAATTGTCAAATTTGCTCAAGTGTTTATGATTGGGTGAGTGAGCTTAAGAGTGCAAACTATCTACCTAGTGAGGGATTTCAAGTTTGCTCAAATTTCTCTTGTAAATAGGGTTTACTCAAGCTTTGGGTTAGAAAGCTTTGAGTGTGTAAAAGTTGTCTCTTTAGCTTAGAAAAGAGGAAGATTTTCAAGAGTGAATTTGGTGAAATCCTTAGTGGGAAGCTAAGGTAGTGGATGTAGGTGCTTGTTAGAAGGCCGGACCACTATAAATCCTGTGTCCATTGTCTAATTTTTACCTCCCACAAAATCACTTGCAATCCAACTTCTCCACCACTTGGCTAGCTAAATTGATTGAATAAAATTGAGTCTATCAAGCCTAACAATTCGTATCAGAAAGAGGCTCAATCGAAGAGGATTAACATCCTATTGAGGCGATCCGGGAAGCTCGATACAACAATTCAATCAACCGGTCAAATGGCGCAATCCATCGACAAACCATCATTCTTTGACAGGACCAACTATGCTCATTGGAAGATTAGAATGAAGTTCTTCATCAAATCCAAAGACTACAAGCTTTGGGATATTGTTGAAGAGGGTCCTTATGTTCCACAAAGAATAAAGGCGGAATGGAATGGAGATGATCACAAGAAGATAGAGCTTAATTGTAAGGTTTTGCACATCCTCTTTTGTGCATTTAGCCCCAACATCTATGAGAAGATGCCAAGAAAGTATGAGACAAGCTTGAAGTCACATACAAAGGAAACAATGAAGTAAAGGAGACCAAGATCGGTCTTCTCAACCTCAAGTATGAGAACTTCAAGATGGAACCGGGTGAAGACATCACGAAGATGTTCGATAGATTCTCCACCATCACAAATGAGCTCAAAGGCTATGAAGAAATCATTCCGGAAGATAAGCTTGTCTGAAAGCTTCTCCATTCTCTTCCCGAGTCATGGGACTCAAAGAAGATCGACATCATCGAAGCCAAGAATCTCAAGACTTTAAAGCTTGATGAACTTATTTGGGTTTCTTCTCACTCATGAAATTATGAAGAAAGGAAAAGAAGAGGATAAGAAGAAGGAATGGATAAAAAAGACGGGGAAGAAGAAAATCATGGAGCTTGGCATCAACACCAATGTCATTGCTCTAAAATCCTTCAAGTGCAACCATGTTGAATCGAGTAAGGAAGAAAGTGAAGAAAAAGAGATGACCTATCTCTTCAAAAAGTTTGCCCGATTCACAAAGAGCAAAATGAATGAACCCAAGCATGAATCGATAAAGAAAGAGAATGCAAGGCATCGAAGAAGATTCAAGGGTAACTTCTAATTCATCTACCTCATGTTCATATTCCTTTGATGAATTACAAGATGCTTATGATGATTTGGTTTTAGAGTTTAAAATCACATTTTGAAAAGCTAGAAAGTGGTTTCAAGTTTGAAATATCAAAATGATTTGATTTCTAAAACCAAAATTGAACTTGAAGCAAAACTCAATGAGTTTGAGAAAAAATGTGTTGATTTACAAAATTTGCCTCATAAATTTCAAGAGGAAAAAGATTTGATTTCCAAAGAGATTGAAAACAAAAATAATTTTGGAAAATTAAACTTTTATGTTAGGCAATCCAGTGCCCCTAGATTCTTGAATGGTAAAGTTTTTAGAAGTATTTGGGTCCCAAAAGGACTAAGTACTTCAACTAAAAAGGATGAAATTGAAAAATGGAATCCTAAGGGGACTAAATTTTGTGCCACTAACGTATATGGATCCAAAGCGATTTGGATACCAAAAATTACATGATTGTCTTATGTTAGGTGTGATGGAAATTGATCAACAAGTCCAAATTTGAGGGGGAGCTCCATACACACAAGGAAGAACACTTGGAGAAGGAAGGCTCCACATCCTCCCTTGAAGTTCAAGTGTTGGTAAAATTTCTAGTTGTTTTTGTTTTTAATTAGATTATTTTTCTTTACAACTAGATTATCATATTGTTGGACTAACAATATCTGATGCTTTGAGTAAGGGGGAGCCAATTTTTAAAACCAAAAATTTTTAATTGTGTTAATTTTTTTAAACCTCTTATGTTATTTTGAGCTTAATGTCTTTTAAATTCTTTTTGATATAACAAAAAAGGGAGAAATGGTTTGAAAATTTGATTTTTCAAGAGAATAAGGGGGAACTTTAACTTCATTTAATTTTTAAAATATCTTATTCAAAATTTTAAAATACTAAGGGGGAGAATCCCAAACAATTTTTCAAGTTGGTTTTATTATATCAAAAAGGGGGAGATTGTAGAAATATATATTTTGATATAATAATTGAAAAATGTTTTAGACTTAATTAAAAAAGAATTTAAAATATTCTCTAAGTCAAAAACAACTTGAAAAATAAGTTTGAGGATGTTTAAAAAGGTTTTGGCAATGTTTGAAACGTTTTTAAGTAGCCAAACCAGTGCTTTTAATGTACTCGTTTCGATACATGCATAATATGTATCGATGCGGTTTGAAACTGCCAGAATATGTTTTGATAGAGGGCTTACCTGTTTCGATGCGGACATGGGGTTGTTTCAAAATACCCTTTGGTGTTCTGATATGCCTACGTGGCATACACCCCAACGACTATTTCCCAATGTCTATTTGAATTACAGGATGTTTCGATACGACACTGGGCGTTTCGATACGGCCCAAAAGTGTTTCAATGCGGCACACTCCATTAGACTCCAACGGCTAGTTCTGAAGAAGGGCGTTTCGATACAGCTATGCGTGTATCGAAACAGTCATCACCAGAACTACATTTATGGTGGGAAATAAAGTCTCCAACGACTCCAATTCAATCCCAACGGTCCTCAACGGCTACAAACTCAATTGGGAGTATAAAAGGGACCTTCAAGCATCAAGGAAAGACTAATGCTTCAATTGTCAACAACATTATGATGAGAAATTTGTCTTAGAGATTAAATTGTATATTTCTAGTTTAGACAACACTTGTGAGCCAAAATTTTCAAATTTGCTCAAGTGTTTAGGATCGGGTGAGTGAGCTTAAGAGTGCAAACTATCTACCTAGTGAGGGATTTCAAGTTTGCTCAAATTTCTTTTGTAAAGAGGGTTTACTCAAGCTTTGGGTTAGAAAGCTTTGAGTGTGTAAAGGTTGTCTCCTTAGCCTAGAAAAGGGGAAGAAATTCAAGAGTGAATTTGGTGAAATCCTTAGTGGGAAGCTAAGGTAGTGGATGTAGGTACTTGTTAGAAGGTCGAACCACTATAAATCCTTGTGTCCATTGTCTAATTTTTACCTCGCACAAAATCACCAAAATCCAACTTCTCCACCACTTGGCTAGCTGAATCGGTTGAAGGAAATCGAGCCTATCAAGCCTAACGTTCTAGTTTGCTAAGTTTTCTCTTGTTAAGAGAGTGAACCCAAAGCTCGGTTTGTGATATTTGGTTGCTAGATCCGGTTAGTGAGTCTAGGTTGTAATTGGTTGCCTCCTAAGCCAAAAAAAGAGGAAGAATTCTTAGTGAATTGTTTTGAAATCCTTAGTGGGAAGCTAAGGTAGTGGACGTAGAGCTTGTTCGAAGCTTGAACCACTATAAATCCTTTGTCTTTTTTTTCTATGTTTTTGCTTCCACTAAAAACACGCAAAATACATATTCTCCACCACTTGGTAAGCAATTCGGTCGAAGGATATCGAGCCTAAAAATTAGTATCAGAACGAGGCTCAATCAAGAAGGTTTAACCACCTATTGAGGTAATCCAAGAAAGCTCGATCAACCACACAATCAACCGGTGCTCATGGCGCAATCCATCGACATGTCACCTTTCTTTGACGAGACCAACTACGCCTATTGAAAGAATAGGATGATGTACTTCATGAAAGCCAAGGATTATAATCTTTGAGACATTGTTGAGGATGGCTCATTCGTGCCCCAATGAAGCAAGGCGGATTTGAATGCGGATGATCGCAAGAAGATAGAGCTAAATTGCAAGGATTTGCACATTCTCTTTTGTGCCTTTAGCCCGAACATTTATGCGAAAATGTCTTCTTGTGAGAGTGCCAAGGAAGTATGGTACAAACTTGAAGTCACATACGAGGGAACCAACAAAGTAAAGGAGACCAAGATCGATCTTCTTAACCTAGAGTATGAGAACTTCAAGATGGACCCAGATGAAGACATCAAGAGGATGTTCGATCGTTTCTCCACAATCGTCAATCAACTCAAAGGTCTTGGAAAGGAGATTTCAGAAGACAAACTCATTCGGAAGTTGATATACTTACTTTCCGAATCATGAGAGTCCAAAAAGACGACCATTGTTGAAGTAAAGAACTTGAAGGAGCTTAAGCTTGACGAGCTCTTTGGGTTTTTGCTCACCCATAAGATGATGTTTCAACCCTTGAAGCGGAAGAAGAAGAAGAAGAAGAAGAAGAAGAAGAAGATCAAAGAGCAAGGCATTGATATTAATGTCGTTGCTCTCAATTCCTCCAAATGCCAACATGAAGAATCAAGTGAGGATGAAAGCGAAAATGAAGAGATAGTCCATCTCTTCAAGAAATGTGCCTGATTCATGAAGAGTAAAATGGAAGAATCCAAGCATGAATCAAAGAAGAAGAAGAAGAGGGCAAGCTCTTCAAGCCATAAGAAGAAGGCATATGTGGCTACTTGGAGTGATGATGACTCCACCGATAATGAACAAGCCAACCTTGCCTTATGACCATCCAAGAAGATTTATGGGTAACTTCTAATTCATCTACTTCAACTTCTTATTCTTTTGATGAATTACAAGATGCATATGATGATTTGGTTTTAAAATTTTAAAATCACGTTTTGAAAAAACAAGAAAGTGATTTCAAATTTGAAAATTCAAAATGATTTGATTTCTAAAACCAAAATTGAACTTGAAGCAAAACTCAATGAGTTTGAACAAAAATGTGTTGATTTACAAAATTTGGTTCATAAAGTTCAAGAGGAAAATATTTGATTTCCAAGGAGCTTGAAAAGAAAATTAATTTTGGAAAATCAAATTTTTATCAAAGACAATCTAGTGCCCCTATATTTTTAAATGGTAAATGTTTTAGAAGTATTTAGGTCCCAAAAGAACTAACTTCAACCAAAAAGGATAAAATTGAAAAATAAATTTCTAAGGGGACTAAATTATGTGCTACTAACGCTTATGGATCCAAAGTAATTTAGATACCAAAAATTACTTGATTGTCTTGTTTTAGGTGTGATGGATATTGGTCAATAAAATACAGCATTCATGGGAGCTCCATACACACAAGGAATATCACTTGAAGAAGAAAAGCTTCATGAAAAGAGTCTGATGTTCGTGGACATCACCTTGGCAGGCCAAAAATTGAGCGCACTAGTGGACACATGTGCCTCTGAATTGTTCGTGTCAGAACAAGCTGCTGAAAGACTTGGCCTTCGTGTCGAGAAGCCAAATGGGTTTATTAAAACCTTGAATTCCAATGAGACTTCTATCGCCGGGGTAGCAAGAGGAGTCAAACTCAACATCAACGACTGGTCCGACAAAGAAACCATCAAAGTAATTCGCCTTGACGACTTCGACATAGTGAATGTCATTGATTTCCTTGATCGAATCAAGGCATTCACTGTTTCGTTTGCCAATTGCTTATACATACTTGACCCGACGCACCTATGCGCGATGAAAATGAAGCGACATGGTAAAATTAATTTAGTTGAATTTATTTGCTTTTTCATTTAATTTATTTACTTTAATTCAACTAAATAATCATATTTGTTGGACTAACCATTTGATGATGCTTGAGTAAGAGGGAGCTATTTTAAAACCAAAATTTTTATTTTGTCAAAACTTTATCTTAAAATTTCTTTTTCATATAATAAAAGGGATAAATTGTTTGAAAAATTAATTTTTTCAAGTGAATAAGGGGAGAAATGGTTCATGCATGGAGTTGCATGGGTACACACGTGTGCATGGGGCTGTAGTCCAAAGGCCAAAAGACTCATGTTTAACACTACGTTCGAGTACTTTTGCTTGCAAGTGGTGCGTGCCTTATCAAATGATTAATATGAATATATACTACATTGTAATAGCCTAAAAAAATATTAGAAAAATAATATTATATAATCTTTGAGATAAACACATTTAATTGTATATGCACTTTCTCATTATTACACACAATTATGAGTGTAAAGATGAGCACTTTCTCTAATTTGGATGTATTCCTACTACAACTCATGCTCTTTCATTGGTAGATACCCTGATTTAGATCTAAATGCTTAATCAGCTTCGCTGGAATTTTCAACACTTCATCAATCCCGATCCCCCGTAAGTCAAATAATTCATTTTTTTTCTGTTCTAAATTCTTAACCCTTTCTTCCATTTTCTGCCCTAATTGTGATCCTTTTTTCAAAAGAAAATTAGGGCAATGCAAAGTACTGAACCGTAATCACTTGTAAACTTGACATTTTAGAAAATTCCATTTTGTTACAGTGAAATTAACTGATAAATTTGTTTCACTTTGTCAAAGATTCCTTGTTTTTGTAACTTTGTCAGTGTTTATTTCAGGGCTGAAACTATAAATGCAGCTTCAAATTTGTAAAACTTGACGTGGGTATTAGCCCTAAGACTAAGAGAAAGCAAATAGAAAAAGAACATTTGTTCCTTCAGAATTTGTTTGGCTTCGTGGGTTGGGGATTGACAGAAAGGTAGAGGAAAATGGTGTTTTGGGAAGGATATGTGAGTGACGAAGCAATGGGGACGATTGCCCCAATTGTAGTATATTGGTTGTATGCTGGGTTTTATCAACTCTTACCTCCTTTGGATATGTACCGTTTACATTCTAGAAAAGAGGAGGAAGAGAAGAATTCCGTACCTCTCGTTTCAGTTGTTAAGGGCGTGCTATTTCAACAGCTTGTTCAAGCAACCGTTGCTAAATTGCTCTTTCTGGTTAGTTGTCAAATCATATTATTTTATTCTTCCTTCACAAACTTTATTCTTCTGTACAATTTCCCGTTTCATTGTTCAGTAGATAGGGTGCTTTGATTTGTTTCACAGGAAATTTTGTGCTTGGCCTTATGATGCTTTGTTGTCAATGTCGTGGGAGCTTCTTTTGTCTAGTTGTTTAGAAATATGTTGGAAATTGTTGTCGGTAAATATAAAGTAATAAGTTAGCGTGCAGATATGTTACCAATAGATATAACATCTTAAAATGCAAAGGGAAAATGGGCTGGTAGTTATTAGATATATTGAATAGAAAACAGACTTCTCAACAAGAAAAAAGAAAAAGAGGGATAACGAAAAAAGGGTAGAAAGTGAAGTGGTTGTTAAAGATTAATTTTGTAAAACATCTTAGCATCTTATACATGATAAACCATAAGCCTAAATTTGTTAGTATCATCTTACATGTAAGTATCACAACTTGGTAGTTGTCAAATCAAATTCTTTAGAAATGCCTACTATAAAATGTCAAACCAAGCTCCTTTTTGAGTAAATGGATTATCATATCTGTATAGTTTACTACAGAACAGGTTAAGAATGAAAAGGTGAATTTAACTAATTTTAGCATTTAGTGTTTGTGATTCCAAATGGGATCAAGCATAGACACTTTGTGTGGTTCAGTCAGGACTTTTGCAAATGAATGTGAGTTGTGTGAAAGTAGAAGTGCATGCGAGTATGTTTGAAATGTTCCAATAGTTTATGAAATCAGTTTACTCCATTGCCCCCTCCTACCTTATGGAATCTACTAGATAGAGTAGATTTGGATTTGGTTTTAAGTTTGGAATCAAATTTGAATATATTCATTAGTTGTTTCATTGTTAAAAAAAATTGGAGGCATGATCAATTGTGGCTAGTAATAATTGATGCAACAAGGCAAAATTGAATTGTATAAAGACCTGGGAATTCTATCAACACTAGGGAATGAATGGTACATTGGTCTCAAGGTATCAGAGAAAGACCTAAAAGATGTAGGGTTTTGGTGGAATGGATCCTGCACAGGCAACTTATTTTGCTTAGAGTTCAACCTTACTTTTTAAACCTAGATAATACTTAATAACCTAGCCACACTGCATTGTCTTAACTATCTTTGGCTAGAAGCATTCAAAGGGGCAAAAAAAAAATGCTAATGCCAATTGTTGCTGCCTTGACTATATTTTCCTTAATTAACTTTTTAGGTAGATGTATATTTATGTGATTTAAATTGTTAGGTTTTACATATGAGGTTATATATATTCTAATGAAGCATATACAAGGACTGTTGGTCTTTTGTTTTATGTGATTACAGCTCCATCAAGTGTGTCAAATAATAAGTCATGCATTTTTAATGCTCTCATTGGTGATCTGACAGTTTGGTTATGGGACAAATAAAAAATAAAAAACCTTTTTCTTGTCCTCATTTTTACTTGCCATATATTTTGTCATTTGTCATGTTGAAGAGAGATTAAGTTACAAGCTGAAATCATCTTTTGCTCCAGTCAGCAAGTAGGCCAAGGTGAAATAGTCAAACTTTGATGTACTCAGTGCCTGTCTAGGGGCATTGATCATAGAAGTGAAACCAGAGACCTCATGTTCCTCTAAGCACCTGAAATGTCTTATAGGTGGCATGTGTTTGGATTCTTTTGTTTAATGAAGTTTGTCCTTTAGGTATTATTATGTCCTATAAACTGGTTTGGATTGCAAAAGGTACCAAATGGACTTGGAATTTCAAAATTATTGAGGTTAAATGAAAAACTTGGCTTATAATCTTAATATTCTCCGTCTTTTGTACAATACCTGTTATTTCAAAACTTAGTTTCTCAATCAATCACATGGCCAAACTGGGCTTTAATTTTCTTTGAGATGTGGATTGCGTGGTTTCCTTGTAATTAAACACATATTACCTTGATTCTTATATGTGAAGTTCCATTGTTGTGTTAACCTTGAAATCTCTCTAAGTGGCCTTTTGTTCTTTTGGAACCAAAGTCTAACTTGTGTTACTTTGTTGTTGAGATGGTGTCGAAAAGCTGATCAAAAACTGATCTTTTTATTATATTTCGACTCTTTAAATTGCTACTGATTTACAAACTAAATATATAGACTTATGCCTTAGCTAAGGAAACTCCTAACTAGGAAAGAAACTAATTCTAGTAAAGAAATACAATCGCTTATAAATAGGGATTCTAATAGATAACAAAATATTTACAGATCTTCTGAACTTTAGGAAACAATCTCCGACACTCCCCCTCAAGCTGGGGCATGGATGTCCTCCATCCTCAGCTTGCTTGTTAACTTCTGAAAATCCTTGCCAAGTAAACCCTTGGTGAGAATATCTGCAATTTGATTACCAGTAGTCACATAAGGTGTACAAATCAAACCACTGTCGAGTTTCTCTTTTATAAAATGTCTGTCCACTTCAACATGCTTTGTTCTGTCATGTTGAACTGGATTATGAGCAATATTGATTGCTGATTTGTTATCACAGTACAACATCATTGGTCCATTCCATTCTACTTTCAAATCTTCTAGAATGATCTTCAGCCATAGTAACTCACAGATTCCTAAAGCCATAGCTCGAAATTCAGCTTCTGCACTGGATCTAGCTACCACGTTCTGTTTTTTGCTTCTCCAAGTAACCAAATTTCCTCCAAAAAAGGTGCAGTAGCCTGAAGTTGATCTTCTGTCCATTCTAGAACCTGCATAGTCTGCATCTGTGTAGGCTTCCAGAGTCAGGTTTCCTCCTCTTCTAAACATGATTCCTTTACCTGGTATACCTTTCAAGTATTGCAAGATTCGCATTACAGCTCTTAGGTGTGACTCCTTAGGATTGTGCATGAATTGGCTTACCACTCCAACAGCATATGCTATGTCTGGTCTGGTATGTGATAAATAAATAAGTCTTCCCACAAGTCTCTGAAATGAACCCCTATCAACTGCCATATCATCTTCATCTGAATCTCCAAGTTTGTGGTTAACTTCTATGGGCGTTTCTGCTGGTTTACATCCAAGCTTTCCAGTTTCCTTTAAAAGATCCAGAGTATATTTTTGCTGTGATATAAAAATTCCCTGTTGTGAGTGTGCCACCTCAATACCCAGAAAATATTTTAATCTCCCAAGTTCCTTCACCTCAAACTCTTTTACAAGACACTTTTTCAGATTGATGATTCCTTCTGAATCATTACCTGTAACTATGATGTCGTCCACATAAACCAGTAGTATGGTTACTCCCCCTGAAGATGAATGCTTCACAAATAAGGTATGGTCACCTTGACTCTGTTTGAAACCCTGCCCTAACATTACCTTAGCAAATCTTCCAAACCAAGCTCTTGGGGACTGTTTTAATCCATATAGAGCCTTTTTTAACTTGCAAACTACCTGTCCAACAGTCGAATTAAACCCTGGTGGAACATCCATGTATACCTCTTCTTCGAGATCTCCATGCAAAAATGCATTTTTAATATCAAACTGCAGTAAATTCCATCCCTGGTTAGCTGCTAAGGAAAGTAGAACCCTCACTGTGTTCATCTTTGCAACAGGTGCAAACGTCTCCAGATAATCTATCCCATAGGTTTGCGAGTACCCCTTTGCCACCAACCTTGCTTTGTATCTTTCCAAGGAGCCATCTGATTTGTATTTTACAGTGTACACCCATCTACATCCCACTGTTTTTTTGTCTCCTGGCAGCTTTACTAAATCCCATGTCTTATTCTTTTCCAGTGCATCCATTTCCTCCTGCATAGCCTTTTTCCAATTCTCATTATCTAATGCCTCGGCTACTGTTTTAGGGATGACAATATTGTTTAAGCTAGTAAGAAAGGTTTTGTGATTTAGGGACAAATTATTATAGGTCATAAACAAATATGAAGGGTGTTTAGTGGTGCAGGTTCTTTTTCCCTTTCTAATAGCAATAGGAAATTCAAACTCAGAATTAGAATTCATATCATTATGATCAGGATCAGTTTCAGAATGTACCTCAAAATTTATGGGAATGGGAGCAAGAGCAGGAGCAGGAGATGATTGAGTCTGCATAGGTATCTTCCTTCTCGAATATGTCTTTAGAGGACCAGCAGTTTCTTGAACATTGGGCTGAGAAATATTTCTGTTTGGTTGAGGAGTTTGAGGACTATTGGGTTCTGTTTGTAAGGACTGTGAAGGCGGCTGGATTTTTGTAGAATGAGAAGGCTGGATTTCTGCAGAATGAGAAGGAGAAGGCTGGATTTCTGAAGAATGAGGAGGCTGGATTTCTGCAAAATGAGAAGGCTGGATTTCTGCAAAATGAGAAGGCTGGATTTTTGCAGAATGAGAAGGAGGTAGATCAATGAGGGACAAAGGTTGCTGAAGTAAAAACAGATCTGCATCCTTATCTTCCCTAAAAGACATCTCCCCCTGAAGATAAGGAGCAGTGAAGTAACTCTCTCTTTCAACAAAAGTAACATCAGCAGTGACATAGACCTTTCTAGTAGGTGGATGATAGCATTTGTAGCCTTTTTGAGTAGAGGAATACCCAAGAAAAATGCACTTTACTGCCCTAGGATCAAGCTTACCTCGGTTTGGAGAATGAAGATGAACAAAGGCAACACACCCAAACACTCTTGGCTGAAGGTTAAGAGATAGGTTCAAATGTGGGAAAAATTTTGTAAGGGTTTGAATAGGACTTTGGGATCCAAGGACTTTAGTGGGTAGTCTGTTCATCATAAATGTAGCTGTTAAGACAGCTTCCCCCCAGTATTTTTTTGGGACATTATTCTGAAATAAAAGGGCTCTGGTTATAGCAAGAATATGTCCATTCTTCCTTTCTGAAATTCCATTCTGCTGGGGAGTGTTTACACATGATGATTCATGTAAAATACCTTTTTCTAAGAGAAAAGGAGACAAGATTTGATTAAAATAATCCTTGGCATTATCTGATCTAATTCTTTTAATCTCGGCTCCAAACTGGGTTTTTATCATGGTGTAAAAGTTTTGAAAGGTCGATGCAACATCAGATTTCTGTTTTAACAAATAAATCCAAGTAACCCTAGTGTGATCATCTATAAAAGATACAAACCACCTTGCCCCAGTTATGTTAGGAACAGAAGAAGGTCCCCATACATCACTATGAATAAGACTAAAAGGAATATTGGTTCTATTATTACTTGCTGGAAAAGAGGAGCGTTTGTGTTTAGCAAGTTCACACACATCACAATGTAATTCCTCAACATCTAAGGTTTTACATAAAGAAGGAAACATAGTCTTTAGAAGTTTAAAAGGTGGATGACCAAGGCGAAGATGCTGGAGCCAGATTTGGTCTTTATTATTTGTAGAATTAGATAAAAAAGATGAGGGTGGAGTGTTCAAGATTCTAACTTGTCCTCCAAGATTCTCAAGATAATAGAGTCCATTGATCTCCTTAGCACGCCCAATTATCTTCTTCGTTTCCTGCTCCTGGAAAAAACAGTGTGTAGAATGAAACAAAACACTGCAATTAATATCCCTGACAAGTTTTGGTATTGAGATAAGGCTGGTAAATAATTTTGGAACATGTAGAACTTTTCTAAGCAGAATTTTTTTACTAATGGCAACATCTCCTTCACCAGCAACTGTTATCATGGTACCATCAACAACTGTAATTTTCCTATTGCTAGGGCATGGTGTATAATTGAGAAAGTTGAGAGGGGAATTGGTCATGTGATCAGTTGCTCCTGAGTCTATTACCCATGAGGTTTGATTAGGTATGGAGGATTCCAAGGCATTAGAGTTTTGAGAAGAGGAAGAGGATATACCTGAGAAAACCAGATTACCTGTACCAGCAATTGATGATTTTCCTAAGGACTCCAGTAGAGTCTTCAACTTCTCTACTTCCTCTTGATTGAACTCTCCAGATTGATCAGTGGATTCCTTGGTTACTTCTCTAGTTGCATGGGCTCTGCTCTGCCCCCTCGTTGATCCTTCCCTTTCTATGAAGTTTTTGTTTGTGGACTGTGGCTTCCCATGTAACTTCCAACACCTCTCTCTAGTGTGTTGAGGTTTTTTGCAATACGTACACCACATGGAATCTCGGTTCACTGCCCTTGTTGTTTCTGATTTTCTTTCAAAACTTTCCAAACGTGTTGGCTTTTCAGAAACTATTTGAGTCACTAGAGCCGAGCTTTCTACTTGATTATTTCCAATCATCATTACTTCTCTAAGGGAACGAGAAATCGAACAAATACTGTCTAACAAAACAGTTAAAGCCTAAAGAAAAAGAGGCTCTGATACCATGTCGAAAAGCTGATCAAAAACTGATCTTTTTATTATATTTCGACTCTTTAAATTGCTACTGATTTACAAACTAAATATATAGACTTATGCCTTAGCTAAGGAAACTCCTAACTAGGAAAGAAACTAATTCTAGTAAAGAAATACAATCGCTTATAAATAGGGATTCTAATAGATAACAAAATATTTACAGATCTTCTGAACTTTAGGAAACAATCTCCGACAGATGGGAATCCAGATAATTAGATTGCTGGACTATAATGTCGTTGTTAAGTGCTTTTATCCAAGTCTATCAAGTATTGAATTTCTTGTTGTTTTTATCTTTTCTTTGAATCATTGGGTTTAGACATTATTTCGGCGATACTTAATCATTTAAAAAATGGCAGCAACATGCCCTTTTTTTTTCTCTTTTTTTTCTTTCTATCAAAGAATCATATGAACAATTAATTCCCGCATGATACACTTTTGATCGAAAGATTTTTACCAATTCCAACAATTTTCTTTTTGATTTGAAAATAGTTTGAATCGGAGCAGGAAAGAGACAAATCTTTGCCATTGGAAATGAATTTAAGCAAAGACTCTTATATCCCTACCATAGGTAGTTGATGAGTGTTTTAGCTCGGATCCCTATGGATGGGACCTTTGATCAAGTTGCGCCCTTAGATCGGCTGACTGGTTTTAAGGAAGGGTTTTGCTTTGACCTTAAGAATGCCACTGATAGATGGCCACTCCCGGTTCTAATTCTCTAATGGCACTGCCCTGCAGAGGCGATTTTTTGTTCTAGGAAATGTAATATCCAAGTTTATCCTGTTTACCTATTACCAATTAGTTTTATGTTGGATGCATAACATGATATCAGAGCTCAAGTTCTATTCTATTGCTCTTGTCTTCATGTGGGGTTGTCAACCTCATTGTTTACGTGTAGGCCCTTGATGAACTACATGTAAGGGGAGTGTTAAGTGATGTTATCCTATATCTATGAAGTACTGGGTTTCCTGTGGTTCTATATTCAAGTTGTGTCCTTAACAAATTGGTTTTAGGTTAGATGCTTAGCAGACAATATACATGTTTTTCTTCATTTAACTTCTGCCTTGCCTGTAAACATTGTTGATGGAAATGTTTGTCTGCTGATGGGTTGAAGAAATGCCATGACTTAGACAATAGATTTTTCTGTAAGATAATAAGCTGGCCCATATTTAACCTTTTGATCTAGAACTTTTATACATCAAGTATTTAATTAATATTCTCTGTTCTTGCTGTAGTTGACATCGACAGCAGATGCATCTGGAACCATGATCCAGCCTTCTATTCCTGTTCAAATTGTGCAATTTATTGTTGCGATGCTTGTCATGGATACATGGCAGTACTTTGTTCACCGTTTTATGCATCAAAACAAATTTTTGTACCGTCATGTCCACTCCCAACATCATAGACTGGTTGTTCCCTATGCAATCGGGGCCCTTTACAATCACCCACTTGAGGGACTCTTGCTCGATACTTTTGGTGGGGCCATCTCTTTCCTCGCCTCTGGAATGACTGCACGCACAGCTGTAATTTTCTTCTGCTTTGCTGTGATTAAAACTGTGGATGATCATTGTGGGCTATGGTTGCCTGGCAATATATTCCATATATTTTTCCAGAATAACTGCGCTTATCACGACATCCATCATCAACTCCAAGGCACAAAGTACAACTACGCTCAGCCATTCTTTCCCATATGGGATAGGCTACTAGGAACTCATATGCCTTACGTTCTTTTAAAGCGACCGGAAGGGGGTTTTGAGGTAAGGCTAAAGAAAGACTAGTCACATTCTGTTGATTTCTCGTGTAGTTCTAGAGGCTCATGCTTCACACTGGAATAGTTCTTTTGACGAGGTTGTGCCATTATTGAGAAGTTGAATTTGTTTTGTTTGAGGCTTTAAGTTCTAGAATCCCTTGACTATGTTCGTTGTTGCAATTGTTTTACCAGCTAATATTTGTTTTATGTTACCCGGAATTTAAATCTTCATCTTTTGTAATTTGTATGAGACTGACTGATATGCTTCTCTTCAATTGGTGTAGAAGATAATCTATATGTAAAAAGTACTGATTTCAGGTTGCTATTATGGTCCATGTTATTTATTACTGTGTTATATATATATATATATATATATATTGTTTGATATTTTCTTTTGCATGCACCAAAGCAAACATATACAATCAATTTTCACAGAGATTCAAGTATATGAAATTGAACAAACACTACTCTCCGTCTCAACAAAAGTCGCTTACACTTTTTGGGGTCAGAATTTTTCTAAATTTATTTTTTATTTGATAAAAATTTGAAAAAATATATTCTAATGAGTAGTCTTTGAATCAACTTGGTGTTGTAAATTAATTATTTAAAATAATTACTGTGAAAGTTCTAAAATATTGATAAGAAAAATCAACTGACATCATAATTGGGATATGTGACTAATATTTTATAATAGCCTTAGAAGGGGAGAAAGAAAGAAAGAATGTGTTAAATGATGAATTGAGATTTTGCTAGTGTTATGCTTATGCATACCAGTTACCAGTAATCTCTACAAGAACAAAACCCATGTTTGAATTTGTGAAACCGAACTCGATCCCTCACAATAATCTGTCTCTCATATATCTTTGATACCAGCTTAATCACCACATGACAATCTCCACATATCCTAAGATTCTTAATCACATGAATCGGGGTTCCTTCACTAGTACTAATCAAACCAAAGGCCACTGCCAACTTCTCACTGTGATAACACAGTTGGTTCTCCTTCTCCTCCTCCCCTATGTCATGAAGAACAAAACTAGTCTCAGCAACATACCCCAACTCTTTAATCCTGAATCCGATCTCATCCAATTTCGAATATATCTCTTTCCATCTGGCATTGCTCTTATCACCGGTGAAAAACTTGTGCCTCAACCCATCCACCTCTATGTAGCTAATACCAGGCACCTTCTTAACATCTCTGTTTTTCATGGCATCCCTCACCCTACCAACATCATTCCATCTCTCATGCGCAGCATATATGTTTGATAACAACACAAAATCCCCGCAGTTATTGGACCCCATCTCTACTAGATTCCTCGAAGCGATCTCTGCCATCTCCACATCCTTGTAAATCCGACAAGCTCCAAGCAAACTCTGCCAAAGCACTACGTCGGGCACCATTGACATAGAATTGATAAGTTTATAAGCCTCTTTAAGCCTCCCAGCTCGACCGAGCAAATCAACCAGACTCCCATAATGTTTTACATTAGGCTTCACTTCATGCTTCCCCATCGTATTAAACAATCTCACACCATCCTCTACCAGGCCAGCATGGTTACAAGCACACAACACAGCAAGATATGTTACTGCATCAGGCTGCACCCCAGCTCTCTCCATTTGCTCGAAAAGTTTAAGTGCTTTATGTCCATCTCCATCCCTTGCAAAGGCCATGATCATAGTATTCCACGTAACAAGACACTTCCTACAACACATGTTGTCAAACACACCATACGCCCTGTCCACAAATCCGCAATTTGCATACATATCAATCAGTGCATTACAAACCTGCACGTTTGTATCAAGCTTTTGGTTCCTTATGAACCCATGAATCTTTTCACCTTCTTTAAAATCTCCCATATGTGAACACGCTGAAAGAACACCGATAACTGTCACCTCATTAGGCTTTAGCCCTTCAACTTCCATTCTCTTAAACAAATCTAACGCTTCACTCGCTTGGCTCCCTTGAGCCAACCCGAAAATCAAGGAATTCCACGAGGCGATATCTCTAAGCTGCATTTCATCAAACACTAATCTAGCATAACTAAGATTGCCCACTTTGGCGTAGACATCGAGCAAAGTAGTTCCTAACAAAGCGTCCGCCATGAACCCAAAGCGTATTATGTTGGCATGAAGCTGAAGAGACTCCGTAGCAGCCAAGACACGTGCGCAAGCCTTGAGAGTGAAGGAGCAAGTGAGGGCATCCATTCTGAAAGATCCACGTTGCATGGATCTGTACCATGCGAAAGCGGCGGAGGGTTGAGGACTTTGGATGAGGCCGCGGATAATGGCATTGAAGTCATTGGTAAGAGGCCTTGGGATTTGGCGGAAAACAGAGATGGCAAAGGAAAGAGAGCCAAAGGGGGCGATGGCACAAAAATCGAGGAGCTTGGAGCGAGCGCGGCTGAATTTGAAGGTGCCGGTTGTAAAGATGTAAGCTTGGAGCTGCTTTATTTGGGAAAAGGACGCGCATTTCGGTATGACCGACTCAAGATTGGCCATTCCATTGTTCTTGGTAGTATATGTATACGTTTCTCTTACCATTATTTCCAGATTTTCTTTGAACAACAAAAGGAGAACGATGAATATTCTTTTGGGTAAAACTACTCAAATGATCACTAGTTTCGATATGACCACCCAGGGGCGGATGGTGTATTCCTGTATGGAGGAGCCAGAGGGGCTTTGACGCCTAAAATTTTGGAAAATTTGTATTATAAAAATTGTATTATATTTTTAAAATTTATAAAAATTTTCATGAAGTTTTAAAAGTTTTCTGTAATTTTAATTTTCACCTCATAAGTGTTAAATCAAAAATTTAATTAGACCCTCACAATTAAAAATAAATTTCTCAATAAATCTGTTGTGATGTGTGGGGCTCGATTCGATCAACCGTTCTTGCTCGCCAAGTGTGGAGAAGTTGGATAAATGGGTGTTTTAGTGGGAGGTGAAAATTTTGCAATTTGACACAAGGATTTATAGTGGTTCAACCTTCTAACCAAGGTCTACATCCACTACCTTAGCTCCCCACTAAGGATTTTCAACAAATTCACTAAGAATTTCGTCCCCTTTTCTAGGATTAGGAGAAAACCGTTAAACCCTCAAAGCTTTCTACCCAAAGCTTGAAGGAACACTCTCTTTACAAATAAAGACTTAGCAAACTAGAAATCTCTCTAATAGGTGTTTGTTTGCAATTCTACGCACTCACCCAAAACCTAAACACTTGAGCAAATTTAACAATGTAAGCTCACAAGTGTTGTCTAAGCAAGAAATGTACAATTAAAGCTCTAGACAAATTTTGACATCATAATGTTGTAACAATTGAAGCATTAACCTAATATTGATGCTTGAAGGTCCCTTTTATACTCCCAAATGAGTTTATAGCCGTTTAGGACCGTTGGGGTTGGAATAGAGTCGTTGGAGCCTTTATTTCCCACCATAAATGCAGTTCTGCAGCTTGGCGTATCGATACTCGTCCAACCGTATCGATACGGTCTCAATGAGGAAAGAGTCGTTGGGCTTTTCAGCTGATGCGTATCGATACGCTTACCTGGCGTATCGGTACGGTCCTGCAAATTTAAAAGACCGTTGGGAAATAACCGTTGGGGTAGTTAGGCGTATCGGTACGCGATACAACCGTATCGGTACGCGACTAGCCGTTGGGTTATTTCAAAGCACACCGTATTGATACGGCTAAGCGTATCGGTACGGGTTTTGGCTACTGGAATTCTGGTAGTTTGAAAACCTAAGGCGTATCGGTACGGTTCAATACCGTATCGGTACGGTCACTTGAAAAGCATGGTTTTGACCATTTTAAATGTACTTTAACCCCATTCCAAAGCCTTTAAAACCCTTAAACATATTTTCAAGTTGTTTTTGACTAAAAACTTATTTTAAATTCTTTGCAATTTAGTCCAAAACTTTTTTCAAATATTATATCAAAACTTAGTTCTATAATCTACCCCTTTTTGATATAATAAAACCAACTTGAAAAATTGTTTGGAATTTTCCCCCTTTAAAAATGTGAATAAGAGATTAAAGATATGAAATTAAATAAAGCTCTTTTTCAACCATTTCTCCCCTTTTTGTTATATCAAAAAGAATTTAAAATTGACATTGAGCTGAAAATAACTTAGGAGAAAAAAAATAAAAAAATTGACACATTTAAGAAAAAATTTGGTTTAAAAATTAGCTCCCTCTTACTCAAAGCATCATAAGAATGTTAGTTCAACAAATATGATTATAACCTAGTTGAAAGAAAATAAATCAAATAAGAATAAAAACAACTAGATTTTACCACACTTGAACTCAAGGGAGGATGTGAAGCCTTCCTTCTTCAAGTGTTCTTCCTATGTGTGTATGGAGCTCCCCCTCAATGTTTGACTTGTATAACATCTCCATCACACCTACAATAGACAATCAAGTAATTTTTGGTATCCAAATTGCTTTGGATCCATAAACATTAGTAGCACAAAATTTAGTCCCCTTAGGAATCCATTTTTCAATTTCATCCTTTTTAGTTGAAGTGGTTAGTCCTTTTGGGACCCAAACACTTCTAAAACATTTTCCATTCACAAATCTAGGGGCACTAGATTGTCTTACATAAAAATTTGATTTTCCAAAATTATTTTTCTTTTCAAGTTCATTGGAAATCAAATCTTTTTCTTTTTGAACTTTAAGAAGCAAGTTTTGTAAATCAAAACATTTTTGTTCAAAATCTTTCAATTTTGCTTCAAGTTCAAGATTTGTTTTGGAAAGCAAATCATTTTCAATTTTTATTTTTGAAATCAACTTTTTGTTCTTGGAAAATGATGCCTTAAATTCCAAAAGCAAATCATCATAGGCATCTTGTAACTCATCAAATGCATAAGAATTTGAAATAGATGAGTTAGAAGTTACCTCCCCCTCATTGAGGGCCATCAAGCATAGGTGGGCTACTTCATCATTGGTGGAGTCTTCATCACTCCATGTAGCCACATATGCTTGTTTTGAAGATGATATCTTCTTTTTGGATTTGTAGGAGTCCTTCATCTTCTTCATCGATTCATGCTTAGATTTTTCCATTTTGCTCTTCATGAACCGGGCAAATTTGTTGAAGAGATAGGCCATCTCTTCATCTTCACTTTCCTCATCACTTGAATCTACATGATGGCATGTGGAGGACTTGAGAGCTATGGCACTTGCATTGATGCCTAGCTCCATGATCTTCTTCTTCCCCGTTGCTCTAATCTCTTCCTTCTTCTTCTCCTCTTCTTTGTTTTTCTTCATTATTTGGTGAGTGAGAAGTGACCCCATGAGTTCATCAAGCTTCAAGGTTTTGAGATTTTTGGCTTCGATGATGGCGGTTCTCTTTGAGTCCCATGACTCGGGAAGGGAGTAGATGAGCTTTCGGACAAGCTTCTCTTCCGGGATGGCTTCTCCATAACCTTTAAGTCCATTTGTGATAGTGGAGAACCTATCAAACATCTTCTCGATGTTTTCTTCCGGATCCATCTTGAAGTTCTCATACTCTAAGGTGAGGAGGCCAATCTTGGTCTCATTGACTTCATCGGTTCCCTCGTATGTGACTTCAAGCTTGTCCCATACCTCCTTGGCACTCTCACAAGAAGACATCTTCTCATAGATGGTTGGGCCAAATGCACAAAAGAGCATGTGCAAGGCTTTGCAATTTAGCTCCATCTTCTTGCGATCTTCGGCACTCCATTCCACTTTGCTTCCTTGTGGCACGAACGGACCATCTTCAACTATGTCCCATAGCTTGTAGTCTCTTGACTTCAAGAAGAATTTCATCTTTATCTTCCAATGGGCATAGTGATTTTCGTCGAAGAAGGGCGGTTTGTCGGTGGATTGCGCAATTTGAGCCGGTTGGTGAAATGTTGATCGAGCTTGCCGGATCTTCTCAATAGGATGTGAATCCCCTTCGATTGAGCCAAGCTCTGATACCAATTGTTGTGATGTGTGGGACTCGATTCGATTAACCGTTCTTGCTCGCCAAGTGTGGAGAAGTTGGATAAATGGGTGTTTTAGTGGGAGGTGAAAATTTTGCAATTTGACACAAGGATTTATAGTGGTTCAACCTTCTAACCAAGGTCTACATCCACTACCTTAGCTCCCCACTAAGGATTTCCAACAAATTCACTAAGAATTTCTTCCCCTTTTCTAGGATTAGAAGGAAACCGTTACAACCCTCAAAGCTTTCTACCCAAAGCTTGAAGGAACACTCTCTTTACAAAGAAAGACTTAGCAAACTAGAAATCCCTCTAATAGGTGTTTTTTTGCAATTCTACGCACTCACCCAAAACCTAAACACTTGAGCAAATTTAACAATGTAAGCTCACAAGTGTTGTCTAAGCAAGAAATGTACAATTAAAGCTCTAGACAAATTTTGACATCATAATGTTGTAACAATTGAAGCATTAACCTAATCTTGATGCTTGAAGGTCCCTTTTATACTCCCAAATGAGTTTATAGCCGTTTAGGACCGTTGGGGTTGGAATAGAGTCGTTGGAGCCTTTATTTCCCACCATAAATGCAGTTCTGCAGCTTGGCGTATCGATACTCGTCCAACCGTATCGATACGGTCTCAATGAGGAAAGAGTCGTTGGGCTTTTCAGCTGATGCGTATCGATACGCTTACCTGGCGTATCGGTACGGTCCTGCAAATTTAAAAGACCGTTGGGAAATAACCGTTGGGGTAGTTAGGCGTATCGGTACGCGATACAACCGTAGCGGTACGCGACTAGCCGTTGGGTTATTTCAAAGCACACTGTATCGATACGGCTAAGCGTATCGGTACGGGTTTTGGCTACTGGAATTCTGGTAGTTTGAAAACCCTAAGGCGTATCGGTACGGTCACTTGAAAAGCATGGTTTTGACCATTTTAAATGTACTTTAACCCCATTCCAAAGCCTTTAAAACCCTTAAACATATTTTCAAGTTGTTTTTGACTAAAAACTTATTTTAAATTCTTTGCAATTTAATCCAAAACATTTTTCAAATATTATATCAAAACTTAGTTCTACAAAATCCCTTAAATTTTTTGAAAATGTTGATTAGACCACTTAAATTTTGAAAATTTTAATTAGGCTCTCTCAAACTATAAAGTTAAAACTGTGACCACCATAGTTTCAATTGTGCCAGTTTGACAATGGAGGGGGTAACGTGACAGTTAACATAAATTTGTATAATTATATATTTGATCTACGTTACTTACACATTCTATCAATTTAGTTCTAATTTTTATACAATTTAATAAATTAACCATTTAATCAAATGGTGACACATGTCACTATTAAAATACTTTGTTTTCTTCAATTCAAATACTTTCATGGCTTCTTCTAGGGATGTAAAAATCTGACCCGACCTGAAAACCCGACTGAAACCTACTCGGGTCAGAACCTGGTTTAACCCGAGGATTCGATGACCCGAACCCAATCTGTAACCGACTGTTGTTGACCCGAACCAGAGTTTGACATGTTACTGTAGTAACCGAACTCGGCCTGCATCCGTCCGAGAATGACCCGAACCCTAATTGAATTTGTTATTGTGGACTCGAAACCTGACCTGCACCCGACTGAAACAAACCGAACCCGAGACGGACCTGACAGATAGTCGATATTACCCGACTGAATCGACCTGAGATCCGATTTTATCCGACCTGTAAATGGACCCGACTTGTTTTGAACCCGACATATTGTTTACCTGAACTGATATTGACCTGACTTGATATTTACCTGACATATAATTGAGGAAGTCTATGATTTGATGAATTTATTATATTATAATATGATAAACTAATTTTTACCATTTAAATTATTAATTTTTGTATTTAAAATATTTTATTAAATAACTCAATTATTGACTATTAATTTATTAAATTATATATATATATATATATATAATCAATTTAAAGTGAATAGGTGGGTGGGAGGGAAATATATATTTTTGTAGATTTTAGGTTGGGGTAATTATTTTTTTAGCCCTTTCAAACTTTAGATATTTTTTCATTTAAGCCCTTAATGTCCACTTTTAGGTTTATTTTAATTAAATTGAGTACCAATTTAGGTTAATTTAATTGAGATTCAAATTAACCCGACCTGAAGTCTACCCGAGCCCGAATTAACCCCTCAATTATCTGATCTAGACCTGAACTGTTTTGACCCAACCTGAAATGAACCCGACCTGAAATGGACCCGACCTGAAACTGACCCGCACCGAATCGAATCGAGTCAAAACATCAAATCGACCTGAAATGACCTATATCCGATTTGACCTGACCTGAAACCCATCCGGTTATCTGTTTTTACATCCCTAGCTTTTTAAAAAATTGTTTGGGTCAATCCCCAAATTCTCTGCCCTCTTTTTGGCTCTTTAGCTCAGTTCTTAATCAAGTAATAAAGGCTAAAATGTACTGCGTTGAAGACTGTAACACCCCGATTTTGAGCCTAAAAGAATTTGAGGTCAATTCGAGGTTCGTAGAGCGTAGACTAGATATTCGAGTTTTCGGGAGCGGTTCAGGGAAATCAAGGTTCGTGTTAAAATAAAAATATGAGAAAATGCTTAAAATCATTATTAATTATATAAACGATTTTGGAAGTACGACATTTTGAGTTAGTGACTAAAGTGCGATTTTTACAAAGTTGTTTTAGTGATTGTTTTGTAAAGGGATTGAAACTTTGAATTTTTAAGGAGCTATTTTACCTAATTGTTTTTATTAGATGTCTCTCTTAATTAGGAGCATTTTAAAAGGTTTTAATTAAAGATTAAAATGGTTAATAAAAATAGAGATGACTATTTCATTAAAAACTCATTTTACGTCATTTTCTCTCATTCTATTTTCTCTCAAAGCTTTCATTTAGCCAAACACTCTCCATTTTAAAGAAACTTGAGGTAATGCTCTTGATTTGCTGAGTTTTGGATTTCTAAATCCTGTGTTAGTCCCACCAGTTTCTAGAAAACTATTAATTCTATACCTAACGATATATGAAAATTCTATATGTTGGGGCAACGTGACGAAACTAGAAGAAAAGAAAAGGCGATATATTAGCTAAGCAAAAAGTTCACTGATTGTGAAACCAGGTACTCATCAATTGAAAAACTATGTTGTGCACTGGTCTGGGTATCTAAAAGGCTTAGGCAATATATGATATATCACACTACGTGGCTGATTCCAAAACTAGATCCACCGGAGTTCATGATGGAAGCCACAACCTTCTCTAGAAGATTAACGCGATGGGATATGCTGTTATATGAATTTGACATCCAGTACGCGAGTCAGAAAGCAGAAACAGGAAGTGTCATAGCTGACTTTTTGGTAAGCCGCATCTGTGATGATTATAAGGCATTAAATTTTAATTTCCCTGATGAGGATCTGAAGTGCATCTCAGAAGATAACGAGGCTTCAACAGAATCTTGGGTCATGAACTTTGACGGTGCCGCAAATGCATTAGGACGAGGAATTGGGGCATTTTTAGTTTCCTCAGAAGGAAATTATTACCCTTTCACTAGTCGATTGAAGTTTTTCTGTACTAATAACATGACAGAATACGAGGCATGTATAATGGGTCTAAGGGAAGCCATTGAAAGGAAAATACGTAACTTGAAGATATTTGGGGATTCAAGGCTGGTTAATTACCAAATACGAGGGGAATGAGAGACGAAGAATGCAAAGTTGGTAAAATACCACAAGTTGGTTCTCGAATTGACCAAAGAATTCGACGTAATCACCTTCAAATATCTTCATAGGGAAGACAACTAGATGGATGATGCCTTAGCCACCTTAGCAGCTATGGTTAAAACAAGTGAAGGTTCAAAAAAATGCCCATCAGGTTGCAAATGCTAGATTCCCCAACTCACTGTTATGACGTGGAAAAGGAAGCAAATTACTTACCTTGGTACTATGATATCTTGCAATATGTAAAACTTCAACAATACCCACCACAAGCTACATAGAATGAAAAGAAAATGATTAGGAAAATGGCATCAGGGTATGTCATGGATGGAGAAATCCTATACAAGAGGAGTCGAGATCAAGTGCTCCTAAGATGCGTAGACACGAAAGATCATGCGCTTTGGATATTATTGGTCAACCATGGAAGGTGACTGCATCGATTACTCTCGCAAATGCCACAAGTGTCAAATTTATGCTGTTAAGGTTCATACACCTCCTCAATCTCTCAATGTCACGTAAACTCCTTGGCCTTTTCTATGTGGGGATTAGATCTCAATGGTCAGATTCATCCAAAGGCGTCAAACGAGCATAATTTTATTTTGGTAGCCATTGATTATTTCACGAAGTGGGTGAAAGTAGCCTCGTACGCAAATGTTACTAGGTCTACAGTCTGTAAATTCTTGAATAAGGAAATCATTTGTCGGTATAGCTTGCCTAAAAGTATCATTACTGATAATGCTTCCAATTTGAATAATAGGATGATTGTCGGGGTTTACGAGCAGTTTAATATCAAACATCATAATTCAGTAATATATCGCCCAAAGATGAATAGGGCAGTGGAGGCTGCAAATAAGAGCATTAAGAAGATCGTTGCAAAAATGAACAAGACTTATAAAATTTGGCATGAGAAGTTATCGTTTGCCTTATATGCATACCGAACTGCAGTATGAACATCAACTGGGGCAACACCATTTTCGTTGGTATACAGAGTAGAGGCGTCTTACCAATTGAGGTTGAAATATCGTCGCTTTGTGTCTTAATGGAGGAAAAGTTAGACGAGGCAGAATGGGTTCAGGCAAGATATGATCAGTTGAACCTAATCGATGATAAAAGATTGAAAGCCTTGCGCCACGGTCAGATGTACCAAAGAAGGATGATAAGGGCTCATAAGTGTTGGTAAAATAGAACTGCAAAATCGGCTGTTAGCACTGACTGGAAATAATAACAAAAAAAACAGTAATGAAATTGTGAACCGTGTCGTGGTATGTTGGCCACTGCCTTAGAAACAAAACTGCCCCGAACAGTGTAGTCGCTTCACAGGCAGAATGTCCCCCGAGGTGCATACGGACGCTCCAAGAACCGTACACTCGACTCCGGAGTGAACAACGGTGGTACTACTCGAATGATGCTCGAACAATGGAGGAAACAAAGAGAATTTGAAGTGTTTGCAATGTGTTTGTTATACAAATGGTGCATGCAACACCTCTATTTATAGGGTGGACATCTTGGTCATAATAGACATTTCACAATCCAAATTATTACATATTTAATTATGTATAATAGTAAAAATAATTTTGCTGTAACAGCTGCAATAACAGCCTTCATAACCATGCAATAAACAGTGCTGTTACAACTTGAATTTGATTGAAAAATGTTCGAATCAATCATATATGAATTTAATTTAAAAAATAAATTTTGATTCGAACAGTTTTCTCAAAGCCTATAAATAAGAAGAAAAATTCTTTCACATATAATCTTTTGTTCTTAAGAAAATTCCATACGAATTTTCTCCAAAAAGAATAGATACGCGCGCGTACGTGTCGAAGACACGTGTTACTCGAGCCCGAACCCGAGCCGGACGACGGCAGCGCGCAAGGACTTCCCTTGTTCTTTCTCACTCAACAAGGGAGGGAGGAAGCATGGGTATAAATACCCTTCACTAGCTATTTTCCCAACCAATGTGGGATATAGCTCTAGTAATACTTGAAGCATTACCAACATTCCCCCACTAATGCGAAAGAATTCATCTGTATCTCAAACACAGACATCCTCAAACGAGCAATAGCGGAATTAGTTGCTTAAGCACTAGTGAACGTATCTTGAACTAGTACATAGTGATGATGAGCGATCCTTCTCTTAGATAAGTGAAACTAGTCTTGAACTTTCTAAGATAGGGGTAAACTCATAACACACAACTAACTCCTTCATCCATCGAAGTTCTCGATGTGTAAGATATATATACACAAGTGTATATTTGGCCATCTTACCTAAGGATTCTAGTAAGTGTATTAGAAAAACGACCCAACGGTTTTCACAGAAGATGGCTAATCCTTCTCACTTACATAGGTTATTTTATCAAGTTTATCTCGATATAAACCACCCTGAAACCGGGCTATGAAATAATTAAGAACCATTTGTAATGGCTCAACCTCTTATAGATATATGGTGATTTCTTCAAGTTCATTTAAAATGAACCACCCAGTCTTGAGATAAGAAATCATTAAGAATAAATATTCAACCTCATTATTGGTGAATTCAAAATGTCATTCTCAATAGGATCATTCAAACTTTGAATTCATTAAGAGTTTCTTGAAACTCAACCTTTTCTGGCGGTAAGTTCATCTTGTCCTTATCAATAGGACAACACATTCAGACTTGTGTTATGAACTTATTAAGAATAAGTATTCAACCATGATTCGGTAAATTCATCAAGTCTTTCTCACAAAGACCACCCAAAACCTGGGCTATGAATTTATTAAGAGTAATAGTACTCAACCTGGACAAGTACATCATTCGTCATAGGGATAGGCAGTGAGAAATGTACACTATGAGTCTTTCCATGGTTTCGTTTGACCACATTGAACTTAGATAACTAAGTTGGGTATCCACCATGAATTCCTCAACCAATGGGCTTTAAACCCATCCCCCTCGACGAATCTAGGACCAATATCCGACTTAACCCTTTGGTAAGCGAATCTGCTAGGTTTCTTTCCGACTTCACATACTCTAAAGAGAGTACTCCATTCCTTATTAAGTGTCTAACAGATTCATGTCTTATGCGAATGTGTCTCTTTTTACCATTGTAAACTTGACTCTTGGCAACACAAATCGCAGCTTGTGAATCACACAACAAGGAAACAGGAGGAGTCGGGCTTTCCTACAACGAAATATCGGCTAACAAACTCCTTAGCCGCTCAGCTTCTTGCCCAGCTAAGTCAAGAGCTATAAACTCTGACTCCATAGTAGAGCAAGAAATACAAGTCTGTTTTGAAGACTTCCAAGAAATTGCTGCTCATCCCAAAGTAAATACATACCCACTCATAGAGCTTACTTCATCACTATCAGAGACCCAATTGGCGTCACAATATCCTTCTAATGTAGCAGGAAAGCCAACAAACTCAAGTCTCCAGTCCATAGTACCCTTAAGGTACTTAAGTAAGCGTCTAAGAGCAACCCATTGCTCACCACTAGGGTTATGAGTATATCTATTGAGTCTGCTAACAGCATAGGCAATATCTGGCCGAGTATAGTTCCTTAAGAACATCAGACTACCAATTATTTTGGCATATTCCGTTTGAGAAACTCTACTTCCTTTATTCCTAAAGAGATGTATGCTAGAGTCATAAGGAGTTCGAACAGGGACGACATCAAAACTGTCAAATTTCTTTAATACTTTCTCGATATAGTGTGTCTGACTTATAGAAAACCCCTTTTCAGATTTGATTACTTTGACTCCTAAGATTACATCGACTTCTCCCAAGTCAGTCATCTCAAACTTAGTGGACAAGAAACTTTTTGTTTGTTAATTGACTCAATGTTAGTACTGAAAATTAACATGTCGTCAACATACAGGCTTATGATGACATAATCAGTACCAAACATCCTCGAATACAGGCAAGCATCCGAACCATTCACAACAAAACCAAAACTAAGAATAGTTTTATGAAATTTCTCATACCACTATTTAGGAGCTTGCTTCAGGCCATAAAGTGACTTTTTAAGTATACATACTTTGCCTTCCATACCAGGCACCTCGAAGCCAAGAGTTTGCTCCATATAGATCTCCTCATCTAGACCCCATTCAAAAATGCAGTCTTTACATCCGTTTGATGTACTTGCAACTTGTGAATGGAGGTTAGTGCAAACAATGCACGGATCGTTGAGATTTTAGTGACAAGAGAATAAGTATCAAAGAAGTCTTGACCAAATCTTTGAGTGAACCCTTTGACTACTAGCCTTGCCTTATACCTTTGGATAGAACCATATGGTCTAAGTTTCTTTCGAAAGACCCATTTACTGTTGATGGTTTTAAATCCTCTAGGCAAGTCAACTAATTCCCAAGTATGATTAGACATTATTGATTCTAGTTCATCTTTTATAGCGCTTTTCCAGAAACTAGCATCAATAGATCGTATAGCTTCTTCGTAAGTTTTAGGATCCTCATCTAACAAATAAGCTTGAGCTATAGGATCAGAAAGAGTGTCTAAATCATTTATCTTAGAAATAAAGGAAGTTATGAAGTCTGGTCCAAAAGAGGTTTCAACTCTTTGTCTCTTACTTCTTCTAGGTTCAAATTCAATCTCTTGAGAAGACCTAGTAGGCACACTAGAAGAAGTGGATGGCAAGTTTTCTATTTGTGTTTCAACATTTAATCTAGGTTTCTTTAGAGGAAAGATTTCTTCAAAGAAAACAACATCCCTAAATTCACAAATAGAGGAGTCTTGTAAAGTCATGAATCTATATGCGGCACTGTTAGAAGCATAGCCTATAAACATTGCATCAACGGTCTTAGGTCCAATGGTGGACTTCTTAAAGTCTGGCAACCCCACTTTGGCCAGACACCCCCACACTTTCAGGTATTGCAAATTTGGGGCATACCCTTTCCATAATTCGTATAGGGTAGAATCAATTTTCATATGAGGTACTCGGTTCAGAATATGATTAGCCGATAGAATGGCTTCCCCCCACATGTTGTCGGACAACCCAGAACTTATCAACAATGAGTTCATCATCTCTTTTAAAGTTCTGTTTTTCCTCTCGGCTATATCGTTCTGTTGAGGAAAACAAGGGGCTGAAGTTTCATGTATTATGCCATTCGTCTCACAAACCTCTTTTAGAAAATTAGATCCATATTCACCACCTCTATCAGACTTAACACGCTTTATTCTCCTATCTAACTGATTTTCAACTTCTGCCTTATAAATAAGAAAGAAGTTTTCAGCTTCATCTTTAATTCTTAGGAGATAAACTTTTGTATACCTAGAGAAGTCATCTACAAAAGTTGTAGTAGTGTTTTCCTCCTTTACTTTCAGTGTTTCTAAAGTCTGCTAGATCAGTATGAATAAGTTCTAACAGTTCAGTCTTTCTTTTAGAAACATTTTAAAGGTAGGTTTTGCATGCTTGGCTTCTACACAAACTTCACATTTATTATAGTTTGTTATGTCTAGTTTAGGCAAAATATTCATATTCATCATTTTCTTTAAGGATTGAATATTTATGTGTCCTAATCTAGCATGCCACATATCAACAGACTCAACAATATAAGCAGAAGTGGTAGCTTTATTACTTTCATTAAGTTGAGTTTCTATGACAAATAAACCTTCGCTTAAAAAACCTTTCCCGACATAATCACCATTACGGGAAAGTACAAGTTTATCTGCCTAAAAAACTAACTTAATGCCTGCCTTATTTAAGAGGCCACCACTGATCAAATTTCTACGCAGGGCAGGCACATATATGACATTGTTAAGGGCTAAAGTTTTACTGGAAGTCAGCTTGAGTAAAACCTTGCCTTTGCCCATCACTTGAGAGCTGCTGGAGTTTCCCATGTATACATGTTCACCATTTTTCACGTCCTAAACTCGGTGAAGAACTCTTTCTTTGCGCAGATGTGTCGAGAAGCTCCAGTGTCCACGACCCACTCGGTACTCTTCTCTACAAGGTTGACCTTCGAAACCGTCGCGGCAATGACATCATCATCCATGTCATCCGCCACATGCATGCGTGGTCTAGTCTCATTCTGACAGTCCAAACGGTGCTGACATTGGTACGCCTTGTGACCAGCTTGCCCACACACGTAGCACTTCATGGTTTTCACGTCGGGCTTAGCCTTGACCGGTTTCCTTAAGTTGGTAGTCTTCTGTGGTTTGAGATTTTTGCTCTAGGGGCCTTTCTTAAAGGGCTTTTTGGACCCTGAAGCACCACTAGACTCAACTAAATTAGATTTAAAAGATAAGTGACTAAAGTTGTTGGTAACCTTATCTTTCAAACGGTTGGCCTCCTCGATTTTCATGTGACCGATCAGCTCCTGAAGTGGTATGTCCCTCTTCTTGTGCTTGAGGGAGTTGCGATAATTGAACCAAGATTTTGGAAACTTCTCGATAAGGACATTTGCTTGCAGAACCTCACACATCTGCATGCCTTCCGCTATGATGTCCGAGACAAGATTCTCGTAGTCATGGACTTGGTCCATGATGGGCTTGTTGTCGGTCATCTGGAACTTCAACCACTCGCCCACGACATACTTTTGATCCCCGCGTCATCGGTGCCATATTTTGTGTCCAAGGAATCCCATATCACCTTTGCGCTCCTCTCCTTAAGGTACATGTCAAATAATTTATTGGACATGTGACTTAAGAGATGGCCACAGACCGTCTTGTTGTCCTTCTCATATTTGGCACAGTGGCAGCAGCAAGAGCATCGGCGGCAGCATCAATCTGCCCTTGGTTATCGACAGGAATAGCAACAGTAGGGGGAGCAACTGGTGGTTCGTTGAGCAGCACATAGTCAAGGTCCAATTGCTCAAAGAAAATCAAGATGCGCTGGGACCACCTTCGATAGTTGTTGCCATCCAATGCATCAAGCTTGGAAATATCAGGAATGAGCTTGCTTAGTAGTGCGGATGAAGAAGCCATTTTGCAGAATCAGAGAATAGTTTTGTTTCTAAATTGTTGGTAAAATAGAACTGCAAAATTAGCTGTTAGCATTGACTGGAAATAATAACAAAAAAACAGTAATGAAATTGTGAACCGTGTCGTGGTATGTTGGCCACTGCCTTAGAAACAAAACTACCCCGAACAGTGTAGTTGCTTCAAAGGCAGAATGTCCCCCGAGGTGCACACGAACGCTCCAAGAACTGTACACTCGACTTCAGAGTGAACAACGGTGGTACTACTCGAATGATGCTCGAACAATGGAAGAAACAGAGAGAATTTGAAGTGTTTGCAATGTGTTTGTTATACAAATGGTGCATGCAGCACCTCTATTTATAGGCTAGACATCTTGGTCATAATAGACATTTCACTGTCCAAATTATTACAGATTTAATTCTGTATAACAGCAAAAATAATTATGATGTAACAGCTGCAATAACAGCCTCCATAACCATGCAATAAACAGTGTTGTTACAACTTGAATTTGACTGAAAAATAGTCTAAATTCATCCACTAAAAAGTGTATATATATTCGAAATTATTCGAATAACTACACTGGATAAAAACGTTTGAATCAATCAGATATGAATTTAATTTAAAAAATAAATTCTGATTCGAACAGTTTTCTCAAAGCCTATAAATAAGAAGAAAAATTCTTTCACATATAATCTTTTGTTCTTAAGAAAATTCCATACGAATTTTCTCCAAAAAGAATAGATACGCGTGCGTACGTGTCAAAGACATGTGTTACCCGAGCCCAAGCCCAAGCCGGCGGTGGCGCGCGAGGACTTCTCTTGTTCTTTCCCACTCAACAAGGGAGGGAGGAAGCATGGGTATAAATACCCTTCACTAGCTATTTTCCCAACCAATGTGGGATATAGCTCTAGTAATACTTGAAGCATTACCAACAATGAGAAGAAGTTCGACCAAGAGAATTCCAGGAAGACAATTTGATGCTGAAGAAGAAGTTACCAATCTAGAGTGATCCTCGAGGAAAATGGACACCAAATTAGGAAGGACCATATATTGTAACAAAGGTTTTCTTAGGTGGGGCATTGATTTTGGCTGAGATGGACAAAGATGAACTTCAAAGCCCAATAAATTCGAATTTAGTCAAGAAGTATTATGTTTAGAAAAAAAAGGAAAAGAAAAAGAAAAGGAAAAAAGAAGAAAAAAGAAATAATAATAAATGGGGTTCAAAATGAAAACCCGTAAAGGGCATTTTGAAACCAAAGGTGAACTTGAGTTGAAAACCCGTAAAGGGCGGCTCAGGTAGTTGATATGGCAAGAGATCTTCTCGGGGACATGACACAGATGGATCCACTCGTATTGTCACTCTTTTCGAAGTCTGCTTGGCATGAGTAGCATTCAATACATCTCACAGTATTTGGACCATGAGAAGTTTTCATCATTGATATTTGAGTACTTGTTGTTGTGATTTCTTTTCTGCTTGCCACATTATGAATAACATTTTATTGATCTTCTTTGTTGATTCCCTTCCCTTTTCAAAGGCATCTTTCATTGAAATGAGAATTAATAGGTTTGACATCATTTAAAATATATAAAAAGATTTTTGAGCATTACTTTGAAAAAGTTATAAAAGTACAGGGACTATGAGACATTTTGTGGTTAAGTGTAGAATTTGGGCATATAACACCAACATTAAAGACATTCCAAGTGGAAATAAGTTCTACTGCAAAGATTCTCATGCAAGTATTCCATGTAGGCAAGAATCTGAGAGTTTTCAAAGAGCCTTAAGAGTATCTTGATGTCTTTAAAGCAGCATGTCACGAAATAGGGGTGGCAAATCCTAAGTTATAAGGATTGTAATTCACGCTCCAGATGCACTCACAGAGGCTTGTCTCTGAATATGGATGTATCAACTACAATGATAGTAGATTTAGGGATGTTTTCATACAAAGATCAAATGTTTTCAATGAAGCAAAGAGGTACAAAAAATGAGAATGATGAAGACGAAGAAGTTTATCCTTCCAATCAAAGAGCACAAGATTACTGGATTAAGTGAGCAAAGATTGAATGTTTCCAATGAAGCAAAGAGGTACAAATAATGGAAAATATTTTCACAAAGAAATTGGTGGAACAATGTAAGATGGTATGATGTTAAGCTTTCTACATTGCGCTCCTAATAACATCACTCGGTGCAGAGAAGTGAAAGGAGTTCATATTGGTCCCCTATTTTGTGAGATGGATCAGAATATATGTGTATAATGTCTTTGTCCAGAGTTGAGAAAATGTTTGAAATGATATAATCCAGGTTTTCTGGAGCTTCATATTTTATGTCTCCGCTGACTGACAGAAAATTAATTTCAATAAAAGGATTTTAAAAGAGACCATAAAACTTGACATGCATTCATGTTTTAGGCATCCCTAAGGGCATGCTCGTCATAATTGCATTGTGTGTCGCATTTTTCACAAGTATGAAAGGGTATCCGTTCGAGCAAAAGGAGAACAGAACCCGCCTATCCGTTTGGGCATATAGAGAATGGAATCCGCTTATCTATTCAAGCATCAAGAAAGTAGAACCTGCCTATCTGTTTGGACATATGGAGAATGGAACCTGCTTATCTATTCAAGCATAAGGAGAATAAAACCCGTCTATTTGTTTGGGCATATAGAGAATGGAATCCGCTTATCTATTCAAGCATAAGGAGAATAGAAATCGCCTATTCGTTTGAGAATTTGGAGAATGGAATTTGCTTATCTATTCAAGCATAAGGATAATAGAAACCGCCTCTCTGTTCAGGCAGTTGGAGAATGAAATATGCTTATTTATTCAAGCATAAGGAGAATAGAAGCCATCTATCCGATCAGGCGTCCGAAGAATAGAACCTACTTATTCGTTCGAGCAAAGGAGAATAGAAGCTGCCTATCCAATCATGCATCCTAAGAATGGAACTTGCTTATTCGTTCGGGCAAAAGGAGAATGAAGCCCACCAATTCTTCGATACAAGAAGTTTTGAGGATTTGGTAATTGGTGAAAATCAATGTCCTTTTTTTCTTTGTTCTATGCCTGTTTCACCAGAATGGCCAAAGAGGGGCAGCTGTTGTCACTTAATTTTCACCTAACTTTTATTGTTGTATCTATGTCATTCGGTTTAGTAGTATTGTATTAGTGTTAATACATTATTATTATTAGCATTGTATTATAGTTAGTTAGTTTGCATAACCTTAAAACCCAAAATCAGAATATAAATGGTCCTTTTGAAGTAAAATAAAACTCATTGCATTTTATATAAGTTCATTACATTCTTTGTAGGTTGAATAAATAAAGAGTCCATTAGTAAAAACCAGTTCATTAAGGGTCTATTTGTTTCACTGAAAATGTTTTCTGGAAAATGTTTCTGGAAAGCATTTTCCAGAAATGAAAAACATTTTCTATTGTTTGGATGTTGCAGTGTAAAATATTTTCCGCTGTTTGGTTAATTTTGAAGCAAAGTTACTGAAAAAAATATGTGAAGCAAAGGAAGAGATGAAATTCCAGCATTCCGAAATGAACTTTTTGAAAACAAACCATCAATAAACAAAACTAGTCTAACTCAATTTGGTTAAAAAAATGCTATAAATTGCACAAAAGCATTTTGCTAAAAAGATGCTGCCACAACAAAGCTATAGAAGTCTTCCACAACCAGAAGTTGTTCATTTTGAAACCTGCTCAAAAACTGGGAAATTGAGATCAAACTCAAAAGGTAAGAAATGCTACAACACAACTTCATTGGCACTGCAGCTCGCCCATCCTAATCAAACAACAACATAAGCTGAATGAAAACAACGAATTGTATATCTTGAACTGTCAATAAATACACCCAATATAACATGGAAATCAAAACAAAAAGAAAAAAATAAATCTCAAACTGCTAAAGCTAATGAATTTGAACCATATTTCACTAAACTTCAAAAGGCAACTTAATTCACATAAACAGACCCTTAGTTTACAGTGACATCTTATAATGAGGGTTGTTTTTTGTGTGCATATTTGCCAGACTAGCAGTTTAGAATATCCTTAGAACTTTCTGTTTTATGTTAACTTATTTTTGTGCATTGCTCTTTCCAGATGGATTACCAAGAACAATTCTTCAATGACCAAATCAAATTTATCCACGTAGCAAGGGATGAGAAGGAAGAGAATTTTGAGAAGCTGCAGCAGCAACAACGTGAGAAGTTTGTCAAGCAATCTATCCCTAATCCTTAGAACTTTTTGTTTTATGTTAACTTATTTTTGTGCATTGCTCTTTCCAGATGGATTACCAAGAACAATTCTTCAATGACCAAATCAAATTTATCCACGTAGCAAGGGATGAGAAGGAAGAGAATTTTGAGAAGCTGCAGCAGCAACAACGTGAGAAGTTTGTCAAGCAATCTACCCCTAATCCTTAGAACTTTCTGTTTTATGTTAACTTATTTTTGTGCATTGCTCTTTCCAGATGGATTACCAAGAACAATTCTTCAATGACCAAATCAAATTTATCCACGTAGCAAGGTATGAGAAGGAAGAGAATTTTGAGAAGCTGCAGCAGCAACAGCGTGAGAAGTTTATCAAGCAATCTACCCCTAATCCTTAGAACTTTCTGTTTTATGTTAACTTATTTTTGTGCATTGCTCTTTCCAGATGGATTACCAAGAACAATTCTTCAATGACCAAATCAAATTTATCCACATAGCAAGGGATGAGAAGGAAGAGAATTTTGAGAAGCTGCAGCAGCAACAGCGTGAGAAGTTTGTCAAGCAATCTACCCCTAATCCTTAGAACTTTCTGTTTTATGTTAACTTATTTTTGTGCATTGCTCTTTCCAGATGGATTACCAAGAACAATTCTTCAATGACCAAATCAAATTTATCCACGTAGCAAGGGATGAGAAGGAAGAGAATTTTGAGAAGCTGCAGCAGCAACATCGTGAGAAGTTTGTCAAGCAATCTACCCCTAATCCTTAGAACTTTTTGTTTTATGTTAACTTATTTTTGTGCATTGCTCTTTCCAGATGGATTACCAAGAACAATTCTTCAATGACCAATTCAAATTTATCCACGTAGCAAGGGATGAGAAGGAAGAGAATTTTGAGAAGCTGCAGCAGCAACAACGTGAGAAGTTTGTCAAGCAATCTACCCCTAATCCTTAAAACTTTCTGTTTTATGTTAACTTATTTTTGTGCATTGCTCTTTCCAGATGGATTACCAAGAACAATTCTTCAATTACCAAATCAAATTTATCCACGTAGTAAGGGATGAGAAGGAAGAGAATTTTGAGAAGCTGCAGCAGCAACAACGTGAGAAGTTTGTCAAAAAATCTACCCATAATCCTTCAAATACAGAGGAATACAGGCGCAGGTACATAATTTCGATACTGCTGTGAATTCCAAGTTTAATTGGATCAAAAACAAGATAAAACCCTGCTAGATCTTTTTTTATTTGTTTATCTATTTATGTATGTCAGTTGTGACATATTTTATCGGTTTTGTTCTCTTCATGTGTAGGGCGGATGAAATTGCAAAATTCATAAAGTTCCAGGATGAAGAGATGGAAGCTTTTGTGGCTGAGAGGGAACATCTGATTAGTGTTCATGAAAAGATGATGGTGGATATGAGACGGAGGCACAGCAAGGAAGAAGTCGAGCTGGAAAATGAGTTTGATACGAAATTGAGCCGCCTCGTGGAGAAGTATACTCCTAACCAGCATGGGGCACTCCTAAGTTCGCCAAATTTGGAAAATGACTTCCCCTTTCCAACACACGGGAAGTTGTTTTCCGTAAAAATATTAGGTATTTTACGACCGGTAAAAATTAGAAAAATATTTTCCCAGAAATTATTTTCCTCCAAACAAATAGACCCTAAGTGTTAAATAGAGCCCATATTAACGAAGGCATATTCGGCCCGTTTTAAATAATAATTGCTTTGGTTTATTACAGACAACTGGAGACCGTTGGATCAAAGATTGATCCAACGACACGAATAGAACCAACCAAAAGAAGGTAAAGCGGCGCGCTCTCATCATCGTTGGATCCAGAAGCAATCAGATAGTCCAAATCACTTTAGAGTAAAGCACGTGGATTGACACTCGCGCGTGGTGGCCATGTGCTCAACGTTTCATCTTCCAGCAACCGTTTTGTCTTCTCCGACAATGCCCAGGTTGTCTTCATCGTCGACCGCATCTCCCTCAGAATTTGTAAGCCACTGCAAACATGAAAAAGAGAAACACAGGTTAAATCCCTAAAGTATAGCACGTGCTAATCCCCAAATTGAAGCCAAGGCACGAATCAAGCTAAATCAGATTCAAAACAGAGGCAAATCAGCCTAAAATCATAGCCGAGACAGAAGCATTGTAGATGATTATTAGGGATTTATGCTTGAAAATCAAGCATTTATGTACCTATAAATATCGTGTATTTTTCACAACGAACACACAACACAACAATTTAGACACGAACTATACAAGAAAAATATTCAAAGCAGTTGGGTTCCAGTATAGCAAGCAAGCAGGAGTTGTAAGCAAAATTTCCAGAAAAATAAAGCAAGCAAGTTTTGGCAATTTTCCTTCTTTTTTTTAATATTGTACGGATTTAAATAAGAGAAAGGGGTGAGTTTTACCTATTTTTTTAAACCACCACCGTGCATGACATTTGAGGCCTTGTCTCCGATGAAAGACAAGAGTTTTAGTACTCGTTGGAATCTGAAAAATCACTTTGGAAAAAGGGAAAGGATTCGAAGTTTTCTCTTAGGAATTTGTTTTTTAAGGGACCAAAAGGGGAAAGCATTTGTGATTTTGAAAAAAATGAATTTTAAAGCTTTTTTTTACTTATATACCAACCCGGTGACCCGACCCGTACCCAGTTTTAACCCACGCCTTACTTTACTGGACTTTAAATTGTGGCCCTCCAATTTATTAACCTTTCAGTTTCATCCTTTTCCTTTCAATTTAGCACCAAATTTTCAATTGCTTTTAAATTAGCCCTCAAATTTCATTTTTCTTTCAATTTAACCCTTAACCGAAGTTTTCTTAAATCTTTTAAAAATTAATTATCCCTTTCTTATTTAGAATTTATTTCTTAGTGTCATTTAAATAAGGCAGTTATTTATTTCTTGTTGCTTTTGGCGTGAATATGTGTACGCTTGAAAACATATGATTAGGGTCTTTGAAGCTTAGATTAGTGCCATATGTGAATTAAAATTTCTTTCATATTTCGGAATAAAATATACTTAAATATATTTGAACCTTAATAATTAAAATGAATGTAGACTTTTCTTTTAAGGTTTAGTCATTAAATAAGTCTTAATTAAAAAACTCTAACACACTTAATCTTTGCTTGTTGTTTGTTAAAAAGTGAAAAATAACTAATATGATGTCTTACCAAATGGAAATGACAGGTTAGCGCCAGGAGTGGTTGCGGTGATTGGAGTTCATTTTCTAGGCGATAAGACCATTAAAATAGATTTATATTCATTAAACGGACAAGTAAATTGAACCTTTATGAACTTACAAATTCCAATTTAGAAAATACATTTTGAAATTAATAAGGTACTAATTTTTTGGCGTTGTGGGGTGCTAATCCTTCCCCATGCGTAACCGACCCCAGAACTTATTTTTCTAGTTTTTGTAGACCAAAAAGTTATTTTAATAAATAAAATATTTTATTAAAATAAACATGTTTTAATGTGATCAAATCACACTATTCTTAAAAAAAATTGGTGGCGACTTTGTTGATTTTAGTTTTCAAAAATGTCGGGCTCGAAAAGAGTTGGGACACAATCAGAATCAGTAAAACCTACAAAAGTTGTCTACGTAGGCGAAGCATTGAAGAACAATCCATGCCCAAGTGTACCCTTAAGATACTTATTAATCCTACGAACAAGCTTCTAGTATTTGTCTAAAGGAGCTTGTAAGAATTGACTAACCTTATTTACTGCAAAATGTATATCAGGTCTTGTAGTACAAATATGTTGCAGCGTGCCTACAACCTGACGATACAAAGTAACATCTGTACAAAGATCTCCATCAAGAGCAGATAACAAAGGCGTAGTAACTATAGGTGTAGGAGCAGGGGTTGCATCAACCATTTTAGTCTTTTCCAATATATCAACAATATGTTGTTTTTGATTCAATATTACCACTTCATTTACTCTTTGAACAGTCATCCCAAGAAAGAAGTTAAGATCACCTAAAACCTTGACAAAAATGCACCATTTATCTCTTTTATTAGTCTATCAACCTCGTCAGCATTATCCCTAGTTACTACAATGTCATCTACGTGTACCATGCCATAAATCCTATTCTCATATATTTCTCGAAAACATAACGAAGTATCAGCAAGAGAATAAGTAAACTTAAGAGTATTTACTAGAAGGGCTTGTTTGAGTCCGTATAGCGACTTCTTTAACCGACATACTAGTTGACTTCCATTGGAACCCACCTATTCGAGCCCCGGTGGCTACTGCATGTACTTTCTCTATTAGATGGCCATTAAGGAAGGTCTTATCTACATCAATCTGTCTAAGCACCCAACAGTTACCAAGAGCTATGCTCAACAAAATCCTCACTATTATGGATTTTACCACTTGACTATAAGTCTTATTATAATCAAACACGGCTTATTGAGAAAGCCCTTTAGCTACCAATATGACTTTGTAATGTGACACACTACCATTAGAATTGCGCTTAACCTTGAAGAGCCATTTGCATCTGACTGGTACATGACCAGAAGGAAGAGGAACTAAATCCCAAGTTCCTTTTTGAACTAACACAATAATTTCTTTGTTCACAACTTCTCTTCATTCTTCAGACTCCATAGCTTGACAAATATTTGTCGGTTTCGATTTGACATCCTCGGTGAGAAAAATCTTTGGTTTAAAAACCTCGGCTTTAGACCTGGTGACCATCGGATGTGAACCCCTCTTATGAGAGCTTGAACTAGAACTGGAAGATTCTTATGATGCAGACTCTTGAGAGACATGTGAATTCCGAGATGGTTGTGATGTGGAAACTTTTGGAAGAACAAGGGCTGTGAGACTGTCTTGTCACAATTGATCTCTAAGGTCGATTGCAAATTTGAGATAAAAGTAGACGACGAACCAAACACATGTTGAGGAAAATTGGGACTAGGGCCCCGAGAGGTTTTCCCTTCATTGCTAATGAGCCGAGTCACAGACTTTGAACATACATGCCGAGTAGTGGGCTCTAAACAAACAGGTCGCATAGAGACTACAAGATTAACAACAGAAGCACTATTAGGTTGACCACATATGTTATTATCAGATCGGTTATTACCAAATTCTAGGCGGTAGAAGAACATCATGACATTGATCTTAGCAATAGAAGGACCCCTACTTGTATGTGGTTAAACAAACTTTGCAACAACGAAAGGTGTAACACTCAAATTCTGAGAACGAGAGTTTGGAACGGCAAACAGAAATATATCTTCATCAAATTGAACATGTTGCGAAACATAAACTCAACCATCTTCACTAAGACATTTGTATTCATGTTGATTAAGAGAATAACCCAGGAAAACACACGACTGAGGCCTATATTGCATTTTGTGTCGAATATACGGCCTAGTAAGCGGAAAACAATGACACACAAAGACACATAAGAAGCCAAGGTTGGGAAGCTTTTTGAAAAGTTTCTCATAAAGAGTTAAACCATTCAACACTTTTGTAGGTAGCCTGTTAATAAGATACACAAACTTGTAAAAAGCACCAGTCCAAAATTTAAATAGAATTGACGCTTGAGCCATAAGATTAAGACCAAGCTTTACAATATGTCGATACTTACGCTCGACCATGTCATTTTGTTTAGATGTATGTGGGCATGAATGCCGAAACACAACATCATGTTGATCAAAATATGAAGATAAAGCTTTAAATTCAGTACCACAATCCGTTTGAACTACTACTTTAAGCGTATAGTTGAACTGCTTTTCCACTAACTTATGAAATTTCATTATAATTTTACAGGCATTAGATTTTCAAGAAAGAAAATATATACACGTATATCTAGTGTAGGCATCCACGAAGCTAATATAGTAAGTAGAGTTATTCAATATTAAGGGTGCAGGTCCCCATAAATCGACCTGAACAAATTGTAATTAAAGATTCTTGAAATTTCAACTTATGGCTTTTACCCAATCTACATGCTACACATGAAACAACAAATTTATCATTGATAGAAATTTCATACACGTGTAGCAATTTGGATAAAACTTCACTAGATGGGTGACCAACCCTCCTATCCCACAAGTCGGTAGTAGCAGACTAGCAGTCAAAGAAGAAACATTATCCATAGGAGAAGTTTTATACAACCCATCACTTTCCAGTTCTTGTAGAATCGGTTGTTGTGTTTTCAGGTCCTTCACAACACAAAAACTAGGGTAAAATCTCTCGTGAATTTTGAAACAAATAACAAATTTTTATTGATATTAGGAACATGTAAAAGATTTTTAAGACCCATAGGTCTAGAACTAGTTTCAAAGAAGATTTACCAACACCCGAAACTGAAACAGTTGACCCATCAGCAACTGAAATCTTACCTGACCCTTTACACGGAACAAAACTACCTACATCGGTCGTGAGATGAGAAGTAGCTCCGAAATCTGGGTACCAGGATGCATCACCATACCTTGAGATTTAAAGCCATCTGAAACATATGCCACTTCTGAACGTTCTTCATCAGTAGGTAGAAAACCTTGATCTTTCACCAACAGACTGTTAAACCCATCATACGAGTGATCAAACCTGTAGAAACAACTTACAAGATGGCCTAATTTCCCACACAACTGACATTGAGGACATGACCTCCCTGAACCACGACCACCACGTGACTGTTGTTTTGGGAGAAAGAACCCCGAGGGCAAAAACTACAATCTTGAAAACTTCTTTGAAAACCACCAGAGCCAGCAGTCAGTGTAGAAAACCCAGAGTAATATTCATCCGTATGTCCAACAATAGACGAGCTATGATGTCCAGAACTCTGAATTAGGCCTTGCCTGTGACTCATCACCCCATAGACCATATTAACAGACATATTTTAGTTCAAGAACTCTAGTTGACGGGCTTCAGTGTCAAGAATAACACTACAAACATTGTCCAACTTAGATGGTTGTTGATTAGACAATATAACTGCAACCATCGGCTCATATTTCGACAGAAGTCCTGAGAGAAGTGTAGATATATGCATAGTTTCCGAAAGAGGGATACCACATGCAACAAGGCTGTCACAAACGACCTGTATTTGAGCCAAGTAATCCTTCATAGATTGATCACGCTTCCTCAAGCTCTTCAAAGAAAAATGAAGATGCATAACTCTGGTTGTGGACGAGCCCGAGAAAAGACTTTGAATCTTTTCCCAAATGTCAAGTGTAGTTCTACAACTAACGAATCAATGAGCTTTGGAGGCAAGAAGCCAAGAACATAGAGCATTGTCTTGCTGCTTATAGGAGACATATTCGAGATTGATAACCTTGATACCACCGTCGACAACAACATACTGAGGCGACACAACTAAAGTTCCATCAATGTGATCAACCAGAACTAAACTTTCGATGGCAAACATGAATTGCTGACGCCATAACAAGTAGTTAGTTTCATCCAAGCAAAGAGATATAGTCTTGATGGTAAACGGCTTTGTCACAACACCTCCTATTTCCGACATCTTGGAAGGAACCTATGATACCATGAAAGAATATAAAAGCAAAGAGAAGAAAAGCTTTATTCAATATACTTAAAAATGTGACCTTTAAAATTGACTACAACTTGTTTTTTTATACACAGAGAACTACCCTTAACTGATCTTTAACAAACCATAACTAACCTCAACATACTCAGAGTTCTTGAATATAATTCTTAAACACTCCTAGATACTAACAACTTATACCTCTAACATACTCCATACTTTCTCACTTCTTTTACAAACCTGACATACTAATAGTCTGCCAATAGAACCAATTATAAAACTATGGGATATTGCTCCATCGACATTGAAGCAAAACTATCCCAACTCAGGTGTTGTCCATTGTACGGGTTGAGGCTGCATCATGGGTGTAGATTTAGTGGGAACCGAAAGACCATTGTAATATTTGGCCCAATTAAGATTTATCTACATGAGTGTTGCATCCGATAAAAAATAGTCTTAATGTGATTACAAGGTAGTATATGCTCATACTTTCTCTTAACCCTTTGATAACACATACCTTGTAGACAAAGCTGAATGAACTCTAGTCTCCTAGAAAGAATATCATCATCATTTCCACTAATATTACTTGTTGGGTTCATATAAAATAACCTTATTTATAAAATGCATAATTCACTTGTCAAAATAACCTACTTTTTTTTCTCAAAACCTACCTAGTGCCAGAGGTTTTTTTTCATCTTTTTTTTCTTGGCTGGTAGGGGTACTGACCTTAATGTTGGTTGCCAATTGACGGTGTTCATTATTTTTCATGTTTTTATATCCTCTTTAATAAGAATCTTGATAGCTCTTCAAAGAACATGTTTTTCCCTTTCATTTTTGGATTAATTTGTCCCCACGTCAGTATTTTAAGCATTCATATATGCATTTCATGTTTATTATTTACATTTTGTCTGGACATAGTTGCTCGTGTTATACAATTTTCTATCTTTCTGATGTTTTGTCTTGCATTATTAATGTCCTTGCAGAGGATGTCTCATCACAACAACTAAGTTCGACATTGTAGTGGTCAGTTGTACAGACTGTCAAGGATAAAGACGAATATGTCAGCTGGATTTTGTAATACCCCTAACCAAGTTTAGGAGAACAACCGATTTGAAAAGTGTTACACAAAACAAGCATTCAAGACATTGCATCAAAGACTTGAACCCAACTTATGTAACCATAAGATTTTTTTGGGCAATTTAAAACCATTTAGAAAGTTTCATAAATTAAGTTTTAAACAACATTATATATAGAAACATGTATGCACACCCTATAAAATTTTGCATCGACTGATATCTCATAGCATATACTTTAATAATTTCAGTTTACAAGACTTACTAAGCCTCTTCTTCATTTTCACCGAATTTATCTTCAATCATGAACTCCAGTCTTCTCAAATCGATTATCAACTTTATATTCTTTTATAACTATTTAAGGCCTACAGATCATTATTCTACTTTTGGCATGAGATTATTATTTCTAAAGATACAATTTAATGAAACATGCTCTTCAAACTGGTCTACGGGTCTATTAGGCTAATAAGAAACCAATATTTAATGGTTCTTAAGTCTTAATATCCATAAAAAAGTTTCAATTGTTATTATCAATGTAACGCCTCAGTTTTGGGCATAGAAGTTTTAAAGGCGGTTTAGAGTCTGATGAACCTAGATTTGAGATCCGGGTCAGTTTAGAGTTGGTTCAAGTAAAACTTGTTTTGAGATGTAATAAAATTATGCGAAAATTTTCTAAAATCCTCTTTAAATATATAATGAGGAAAAGTGAATCCAATTTTGGAAAATAATTTTTGGAAAGTCGACATTTCGGTTTGGTGACTAAAATATAAAAATTGCAAGTTTCGTTTTAATGGCTAAATTGAAGAGAGCCAAAACTTAGAATCCTTAGGGAGCTATTACACCGAGGTGTTATCAGCTATTCCCTTGATTTTGTGTTTTAATTGATTTAATAAGAGAGTTTTATTAAAAAAGAGATTTTAAAAGGCTAAACATTTTCTTACGTAACTATTTTTCTGCTAAACTTTTCTTTGAACTTTCCCAGCAGCCAAACTCTCTTTTCATCACTAGCTAAAGTTTTCTTGAAGGATTTCTTCAAAATTATTGCAAATAAATGGGAAAGCGTGTGTTAGAGGTGATCTTTCTTGTCTCTCCTCTAATCAAGGTTCTTTATTGAAATCCTCAAGTCTTTGATTCTTTAATTTTATTTAATAACAAGGTTTTGTAATTTGATTGATGAAAATTGCTAAATTAAGCTTTGTAAGATGATTTTCAAGATTTTGATTATGGCACTGTTTTGATTGTTTTGAGGCTGATTTTAATCATGATTTGGATGTTAAATGATATGGAAATAAAGGATTTATGATAGTAATCTCGAAATGAGCTGGATCTCTAATTGTTGGATTGTTAGATTTTGGATTTTTGAGGTGTTAGTGTGAAATCTGAGTTGTTGGAGGTATAAGAATGATGTTAGGTTGTTTTTAGATGTTGATTGATGATTAAACTTGGACGGAAATGTTAGATTATGGCCGGGCTGAGTTTAGAGAGCAATCAAAGGTGTTTTCGGTTGTTTTGGATGGGTGTTTTGGTGTTTTTGGGCTGATCATCGAGATTGTTTAAGTTGCTGGGGATTTTAATGCATTGAGATGCATTAATCCTCTGTTCTTGTGTGGTATAAATAGGGGAGAACACATCAGAAGCATTCAGTGAAGTTATGGGGGGATTCGAATGCTTGATTTCACGTCGATGAATCTTGGTTTCACGAGTCGGTGAGTGAGAACGTATTATCCAGCTTTTAAACACTTTAAAGGTGGTTTTTGGGACTTAGTGGAAGCTTGAAACGCTTTACTAAGTTTAGAAGTAAGTAAAAAGATTTTCTCCCTCGGATTGTGCTATTATAAGTTTGTTGATGCACTTGATTTTAAATGCATGTTACCTACTGTTTAAAGCATGCCTTAAAGTAAGCGATTTACTATTTTTGATGTTATGTTGATGAAGGATGTACATGTTAAGTTATCCTTGTGAGTATATGCTTATACTTGTATCTTGTGGTTTGATGCTTGGAAATGTGGTTTATTGGAAATGCTTTAAAAACAACGAGGTTTATGCTAAATGTGAATTATATTGGCAAATGATGTTGCGAAATGGTTTATAAATGAAATCAAATATAGTTAGCTGGCTATAGGATTGAGTGCACTATAAACAAGTCGCCTTGGATGTTGAGGGGTTTATACGGTGTACCGAATACTCGATCTAAGTACCCTAACGATTGAGGAAAGTGTATGGTGTCCCATCTCTCGTTAGTGGGGTTATACATCTACCGATGATTGGTGTTGAGGGGTTTATATGGTGTATCGAATAGTCCACCACGGGTGTCACAACGGTGGAGGGTAGCTCCCGTGTGTGAACCTTGAGATACCAGTGAGAATGTATGAAGTGTTAGGACAACACTTGTGAATCTGTGTATCCAATGTTGTTTTGAGAAATGAGTTTGTTAATGTTCACTTGTGAGCCAATATAATTGATGATGCATTATGGAAGGGTTATGATGCATAATGTGTAAAATGCATGTACTCTTTAAGCTTTGCATATGTTAGTTATGCATGGGAAGACATAAATCGAGTGTTGAAAAAGAGGTTTTTATTGTTGAAATCATAATACATGTTGTTGAGGTTTATATGCTGATTTTAGATTGAGGTAAGTGCATGGTTTTGAAGGCTTGATGGTTTTCAAATGATGGTTTAAGCAATTGAAATGAGATTTCAATGTGGGCTTGGTAAATGGTTTTAATGCATTGATGGTGTTTTGTTTTTAAGCACTTCTCACTAAGCCTTGTGTGCTTGCGCTCTAATTTTGTCCATCAATGTAAAGAATTGAGGTTTCAGAGGCATCGTAGATCAAGGGATCGCAAGAGACTTCTTTTGAGAATGTATGTTTCGGTTTAGATTATACGTAATAAGGGCAATGGGGGATCCGTTGTGTTTTTGGGAGATTTGCGTAAACTCCTTGTTTGAGCAAGTGTTCATTTATGTTTTAGACATGCAAATGGTCTTTGGTTATTGGTTTGTTCCTTGTTATGCATTTTGGTATTTTGCTTAGCTTGTATTCTAGGTTGTATGACTATAGTTTACCGTTGATACAAATTGCCATGATATGATGTTGAATATGCCATGAATGATTGAGGTTTGATGTTTGGATATGATATATATATGTTGAAAGCATGTTTGAGTGATTATGGGTGCATTAAAGTATGAAAAACCAGCAAAATGTGACATTATAGGTCACATGGTGTCAGTACGGTAGTAAGTGCATCGATACGAGCCAAGCAAAATTGAAGGGGCATATCGATACACGGGCGTATCGATACGGTTTTATGCTACTGGTTTTTGGTGTGTTGGTACGATTCGAGGGGGTATCGATACACGCCTTTAATTCTTGAATATTAGTGATGCACATTCATGGACGTATCGATACGGTCTCCAAGGGTATCGATACGACCAACTGGGAAGTTAGTTAAAAGTATCTTTGAATGTTCTGTTTCTTTACGTTTTAGTCCCTAAATGTTGTGGATGCAATTAAATGAGTTTGGATGTTTATTCAGAGATGATGTTTGGCAGAGATGCATGTAATATGACTAATTAAAAGTTGGTAACATAAAATTGGCAAAAGTCCCTTTAATTTGACAAAATTATAAAACGGTCCCTAAATTGTAATGGAATGCAATCGAGTCCTAAATCGATGTCTGATCGAGTTGTTTATTGTTCCGGTGCGATATTAATCACTTAGGATCATAATGAACATCTAGATAAGATAAAAATGAAAAATTTTAGGGTTGTTTATTGAGGTAAACCTCCCGGTTTACTCCAATATTCCTCGTATGACCGGTTCGACTCGGTCTATTGTCCAGACCAGGTTGAGGGGGTTACAATCAAGATTGAGAAGTCATTCACTAAGAGCTCATATTATTTTTAATGCATTAAAGGATCACTTTCTTTTCTTATCTCAATTATTCCTCTCAAGACAATGTATGTACTTATGATTTAACCATTCTAGGTTGAACCCTAAAGTTCCCTACTATAGATTTTTTATTCACCATACCTTACAAAGATTTCTCATTATCAAGTCTTAGTCTTAATTATCAGGATAGGTTTTATACGACAAATATCACTACTCATTTATCCAAAGGATAACTACAATATTTATAAACTCAATTACAAACTCATATTCATTTGTACATTTACCTTAGTATAGTCCATACTAATTTATTCAATCATTCAAGACATGCCTTTCATCATTCATAGTCTTAATCATGATATTGCACACAAGTATCCATTTACAAAAACACTAGCTATAATTATTAATTCATACAATAAAAAGTTCTATAATCATTCAACATTAGAGTCCAATTAAGCATATCTTTTCTTATCGATGGTTAGTAACACCAACCTTAAGTAGAATAGGTTATCTTACGGATCCTATGGTTTATCCACTACCTTCTTGATTACTTTCTGAGATTCAAGTTCATTGTTGAGTGTGTGAAAGTTCTATATTTTACCCCCTATTTAACCCATATTTCTGCCACATTCAAGCATAATTCATCGCATTTAGGATAGATTTCATTTATACATCACAATTATATCAAATGGCACAGTTTCTACTGTTATTGGTTGCTTTTGCAGGTAGTTGTTGTAACAGATGGAGGGCAGTGGAGAAGCAGATGCTGGGCAGTGAAGAAGCAGAGCTGGAACTGGACTGCAGACGAGAAGGACAATATGGCCATGACCGCTGCCATGGCAGCCAAGGACGACAACAATGGTGAAGGGAAGAAGTGAAGTGGGCCTCGATAGAAAGAGAAAATTAAGCCGGTCTGTCGTGGAGCACCCTTATATTTTTCCAAGCCCTAGATCAGAATGAAGGCCAAGCCCAAAGTTCAAGGAAGAAACTCCAAGCAAGAAGGAAGGACGAATTAAAGATATATGCTCTGAAGATTTAGTCTTTAATAGAGTTGTATTTTAATTTAAACTTGTATTCTTGCCATATTAGAAAACTTGAACCCAATGCTTATATAAAGGCATGTAATTCGACCTAGGGAGGGATATCTTACTCTCTAGCCTTCTTGCCCTAAACCTTAGTCATTTTCCCATTCTCATCATGTTCTAAACTTCCCCTAGGGCTAAGGGTTGATTTATTAAAGTAGTTGCAAGGATTGCATTTGTTTTAAGATTTTCTTTGTTAAATAAAATAGACTTCGAGTTTGCTTATTCTGGTTTTCAACATCTTGCAAGAGTATCGGGAGAGCATTGTGAGATTACACATTTACTTAATATCGAGAGAGTTAAGTATACGAAAGGAATAAGTACGGGTTCTCTAGTTTATGGTTGGACTATCTCGGACATAGGGATAGAACGAGGTTAAGTGGTTAAGGAAGAATTCAACAACATCGGTGTTCATCCTTCGATTCACGACGGGAGGTATCATCAAAGACGTGTTCATCGACAGACCTGGACCTAGGGATAGGCCAAGGCATAGCAGGGATTCTTTCCAAGCTTGAAGTGCTGAGTTGTGTGTTCGCTGCCGCGTCAACAACAGACCGCTGCCGCAGCAGGTGCTGTCGCGACAGGCGCTACGACCGAACAGAGAAGTCTTAGACATTGCAACACCAGCACTACGGACCAGGTCAATACTGGCCTATTCTTTACTCTGAATATTTTCCTCTTTTATTTTCAATCTTCTTTATTATTTCGTGACAAACTATTAAACTCTTTCTTTTCCCCTTCATGCAGAAAACTAAGGTTGAAGCTATTAGCCCAGTCCCTGTGGAGACGGTATCTGATACTTACGTATCACTTTACTACTTGCATCGTGTACACTTGCACTACATTGCGATAGCCACTTTTACACGCAACAAGTTTTTGGCGCCGTTGCCGGGGATTGGCAACATAACTTTACCCTACCCTTTTACTGCACATTTTATTTTTCTGTTTTTTTTTCTTGGATTGTTCAACCTATGCTTTTCACAAGGTTTTCTGTTTATGCGCAGATCGAGACGATGAAAGGAACCTGAGTATCAGATAGATCCTGAAATCGAACGCTCATGCAATCTTAGGAACCGACTCTGACTCGTATTAGCCAAAAACGAATACCTTGAAGAACAATTAGAGGCCATGAACAACCTAGGGAATCCTCAGGGTCCTAAAGACCCTGTCGGAGATGGAAGGAACGGACAACCTGCCGATCCTCCTGCCGCTGCTGCACACCGGTATGCCGAGACTACATGATAAATGATCATGTGGAGCTAGAAACCACCCTGCCAGATGTGGAAGCTGAAAATTTCGAGCTGAAACCTGTCATGTTCAGCATGATTAATAACGCTGGACAATTTAGTGGTGCTGCTACAGAGGATGCTAGAGAGCATTTAAAAACTTTCCAAGAAATCTGTGGTTCGTTTAGACTACCAGGAGTAAATCCAGAGATACTGAGGCTTGAGTTATTTCCTCATTCATTGAGGGACACGACGAAAACTTGGTGGAATAAACTAACGTTGGGTTCAATACGAACTTGGGCAAATTTAACTCGTGAATTCTTGTCTCGTTTTAATCCTTCACATTTATTTGAGCGATTACGTAACGAAATTCCTACTTTTCAACATGAAGATGACAAGCCAATGCACGAGTCATGGGACAGATTTACCACTCTACTGAGGAATTGCCCAATGCATGGATTCCCCGTTTGGAATCAGGTAATTAAGTTTTATAATGCTGCCAACTTACAGACTTGTATGAGAATTGATTCAGCAGCGAATGGATTGCTGTTGGACAAAGATCCAGATGAAGCAATGGTAGTATTGAAACACCTGGCAAAGAACGAGGAACAGTTTCCTACAGCAAGAAGAGGGGGTAAACGAGTACTAGCTGTGAAAGATTATGAGGCCGACAGTTCCATAAAAACACATGTGGCATATCTCACAAAGGCAATGGAAAAGCTCTTGAAGAAAGATTCACAACCTGTCTACTCCACTGAAGAGGTATGTGAAACTTGTGATGGGAATCATAGTTCGGAGGACTGTCCGCTACAGTTAGAGGAAGGGATGTATGTTGGGAACTACAACAAACAGAACTATAATTCCAACAACTACAATCCCAAATGGAGAAAGGATCCCAAGTTCTCTTGGAGCAACCCTAACAATACCCCGAATCCTCAAGCACAGAACACTCAGAATCAGGGGGACCTAGATTACTGACTCGACATCAACCACAGCAGCAGCCGCAACAACCACCAGCTGCCACGACTAGTATACTGGAGCAGACCTTGGCTACGTTTATGTCTCAAACAGGAACTTACATTGAGAACATGAATCACTTCGTCAAGAAAACTGAGTCATTCATGGATAAAATAGAGATGCGGATGACTAACCATGAAGCTACTCTGAAATCACTGGAGACACAGATGGGTCAGGTTTCCCAGCATATTAAACCGAGGCAGAATGGAGGATTTCCTAGCGATACTGAAAACGCTAGACAACCCACACATGAGCAGTGCAAAGCCATCATAACAAGGAGTGTGAAGAAATTACCAGGGTCAGAGAAGAAAGCTGAATCAGTTAAGGAACCAGCCTTGGAGTCGATTGCCGAGAACTCTGCCGCGGCAGACGAGAAACATCCTGCTGCCGATGAACCTGTCACGAAAGCATAAGGGACAGAAGAGAAAGATGAAGAACCTAAGCCTTCTCAGATCTGAATGCAGTGGGAAGGACGCATTGCTGATTATTGTCCTCCACCTCCTTTTCCTCAACGGTTACAAAAATTGAAACAAGAGTCCCAGCTTAAGAAGATCTATGATATTTTAAAGCAGGTTCACATTAATATTCCGCTGTTAGATGCTATAAAGGAGATGTCTGGTTATGCCAAATTTCTCAAGGATGCCATGTCAACGAAATCCAGACTTGGGGAATTTGAAACAGTTAAAATGATAGTGGGATGCATGAGTATTCTGTACAAGCATCCACCCCAGAAGAAGAAGGATCCTAGGAGCTTCATAATACCTTGCATAATCGGAGATAAATTTGTGGGTAAGGCACTTTGTGATCTAGGTGCTAGTATAAATTTAATGCTCAAATCTGTGTTTCAGAGGTTAGGTATTGGAAAAGCTCGACCCACAACAGTCGTACTGCAGCTGGCAGACTGCTCTTACGTTCATCCAGAAGGGAAGATAGAAGATATCCTAGTAAGAGTGGATAAATTTATATTTCCTGCTGACTTTCTTGTTTTAGATTGTGAAGCAGATGAGAATGCACCAATCATCCTGGGGCGACCCTTCTTAGCCACAGGAAGATCACTGATTGATGTGGAAAAAGGAGAACTCACTATGAGAGTAAACGATCAAGAGATCAAGTTGAATGTTCTCCAAGCAATAAAACATGCTGATGCAGAAGAAGAATGCAAGGCTATCACTGAAGTTATCCTTGACCAACCCCGCATCAGGTCGGACTGCCATGACATCAAAATTGGCCACTGCCCCAACAGCCATTTAGAAGACTGTCACGGCAGTGACGATGACAGCAGCTCCTCGGAATCTGATATATTTGATATTGAAGATCAATAGGAGGTAAACTGGATAGGCAATCGTCCATGTAAGTTATTCGAGCCCTTAAACTATACCTCGAATGAACATATAGTCCAAAAGCTATCAACTGTAGAGCCACCTGTTCAAGATCTTAAGCCCTTGCCAGGGCAGCTTAAATATGTTTTCCTTGGTTTAAATGATACGTTGCCCGTAATCATCTCTTCCAAGTTGATGCAGGAACATGAACAACAACTAATAGGGATGCTGCAGCAGCACAAAAGGGTCATTAGATGGACGATAGCTGATATACAAGGCATCAGCCAGACACTATGCATGCATAAAATCCTCTTAGAGGATGATCACAAGCCGACTATTGATGCCCAGAGACGTCTAAATGATGCTATGCGAGAGGTGGTTCGTAAGGAGATCATCAAATGGCTAGATGCTGGAATAATTTATGCCATCTCGGATAGTAAGTGGGTGAGCCCGGTGCAGTGCGTTCCCAAGAAGGGATGAATAACTGTGGTAACCAATGAAGAAAACGAACTAATCCCAACCAGGACTGTGACCGGTTGGAGGGTTTGTATGTACTACCGGAAGCTTAACAAAGCTACCCGGAAGGACCACTTTCCCCTGCCTTTTATTGATCAAATGCTTGATAGATTAGCGGGAAAGCCTTACTACTGTTTTCTTGATGGATACTCAGGTTATAACCAAATAGCCATCGCACCGGAGGATCAAGAGAAGATGACATTCACTTGCCCATACAGTACTTACGCTTTTCAGAGAATGCCATTTGGACTTTATAATGCACCAACGACCTTTCAGAGGTGTATGATGGCAATATTCTCCGATATGGTGGAGGATTTCCTGGAGATATTCATGGATGATTTCTCTGCCTTTGGAGATAACTTTGAGAGCTGCCTAATCAACTTGCAGAAAGTGCTCGAGAGATGCGAGAAAACAAACTTGGTATTGAACTGGTAGAAATGTCACTTCATGGTGGATGAAGGGATAGTCCTAGGCCATAAAGTAAGCTGCCGCGACATAGAAGTCGACAGAGCTAAGATTGAGGTAATTGAAAAGCTACCGCCACCCACCACAGTCAAGGGAATCAAGAGTTTCTTAGGTCATGTTGGGTTTTATCGGAGGTTTATCGCAAACTTTTCGAAGATCACCAAACCCTTATGCCATCTTCTGGAGCAGAACCGTCCATTCGACTTCAACACTGAATGTACTAAGGCATTCAAGGTTTTGAAAGAAAAGCTGGTAACAGCCCCAATAGTACAACCACAAGATTGGAAACTACCATTTGAGATAATGTGTGATGCTAGTGACTATGCTGTCGGGGCAACACTTGGGCAGAGGAAGGACAAGCTCTTCCATGTTATATACTATGCCAACAAAACATTGAACGACGCCCAAGTAAACTACACCACAACGGAGAAGGAACTGTTAGCTGTGGTGTTCTCGATTGAAAAGTTTCGTTCATACATACTTGGAACGAAGGCCATAGTCCACACAGACCACTCTGCATTAAAGTATATGTTTGCCAAAAAGGATGCAAAGCCTAGACTAATACGTTGGATTCTTCTACTGCAAGAGTTCGACCTTGAGATCAAGGACAAAAAGGGGACATAAAACCAAGTTGCAGATCACTTGTCAAGATTAGAGAAGGAAAAGAGTCTCCCAACAGATGAGACACACATACTGGAGACATTCCCTGAAGAGCAGTTGTTCGCTGCCACAAGCACTGTCGCGACAGCCATGGCGGCATGTAAGTTTTCTGAACTCCCTTGGTATGCTGATTTCGTTAATTATTTAGTTAGCAGAATAACTCCTCCTGACCTTAACTATCAAGCTAGAAAGAGGTTCCAAAATGATGTTAAGCATTATTATTGGGACGAACCTCTTCTTTTCAAATATTGTGCAGATCAGGTTATTAGGAGATGTGTACCACAGGATGAGAAGGAAGCTATGCTTCATCACTGCCATGCTTCACAATATGGAGGACACTTAGGCGGTAACAAAATTGCTGCCAAGGTTTTGCAGTCAGGATTTTATTGGCCGTCACTGTTCAAGGATGCCCAGACATTCTACAAAAACTGTGACAAATGTCAACGGACTGGAAACATTTCAAGGAGACATGAGATGACGTTGCAGAACATTCTTGAGGTCGAGATCTTTTATGTTTGGGGGATTGATTTTATGGGACCATTCCCAGCATCATGTGGGAACTTATATATCCTCTTGGCAGTGGACTATGTGTCCAAATGGGTTGAAGCGATCGCTACTCAGAAAAATGATGCCAAGACGGTTCAGAGGTTTTTGCGTAAAAACATATTTTCTAGATTTGGCATTCTCAAGGCGATCATCAGTGATGAAGGGAGGCATTTTGATAATAGGGTTATAGCTGCTGCCTTAAAAAGTATGGTGTCAAACATCGGATTGCAACAGCATACCACCCTCAAACCAATGGACAAGCTGAAATATCCAACAGAGAGGTTAAAAGCATTCTTGAAAAGATGGTTAAGCCAACTCAGAAGGACTGGTCTTTACACCTCAATGATGCCTTATGAGCCTACAGAACAGCGTTCAAACCCCATTGGGAATGTCACCCTACCGACTGATTTATGGGAAAACATGCCATCTACCTGTTGAGATTGAGCATAGAGCATACTGGGCCATCAAGGCAGTGAATATGGACTTGGAAAAGGCAGGACAGAAAAGGCTACTTGATTTGAATGAGATAGAAGAAATTTGAGCAATGGCCTATGACAACGCAAGAATTTACAAAGCCAAGACAAAGAAGTGGCATGAGAAGAAGTTGCTGCCACGACAATTCTGCCCAGGGCAGCTTGTGTTGTTGTTCAACTCTAGGTTGAAACTCTTCTCAGGAAAGCTGAAATCTATGTGGTCCGGCCCATTCCAAGTGGTGCAAGTTTTTCCTCATGGTGCCATCACAATCAGATCTTTAAAAGACGTGCACCAATTTAAAGTCAACGGACAAAGATTGAAGCATTATCAGGGGACTAAAGCCCCAAGAATGCAGGAAGTGGTTACTTTAGGATATGCCCCTCCTGGCATCCCTAATTTAACCTAATTTTATTTTTATTTTTATATTTATTTATTATTTATATATATTAGGTAATTAGAGTTATTTTATTTTTAGGAACTAAGTTTTTATTTTTATTATTTTTAGGAAATAAAAAAGACAAGGAGAAGAGAAGAAGTGAATTAAGCCCACCATCTTTCCATTAGCCCAAAAAGCCCAAACTAGGAGCCTGCTGTTACAGCTGCCGTGACAGACGCAGAAAATCCATCCTGTCAACACGCTGTCGCGGCAGACACGCAAACGCGTAACATACGTGCATCAGACACGGAAACGCGTAACAGACGCGTCAAAAACCGTGTAACAGCTGGCCCCGTTATTTGCGCCTGCCGTTACAGCTCCAACGAGCAGCAAACTCCCCCTCCATATAAACCCCGTTTTACTATTAATTTTTCACTCACTTTCACTCTCTATACTTGTTTCCTCTCTAGAATTTCATTTGCTTCATTTTCTTTTCTACAATCCTTGCAATATGAGTACCAGAAATACCCGTCGTAGTGTTGCCTCAGGATCTGCCCCAACAGCATCCACTCCTAGCTCCTTCCAGGTCAGAGATATGTGGGAGGAGAAAGGCTTCATTTACATCACCAGAACGGAGAACCTTGGGCTACAACCGTTTATAGCCCGCAAGATCAGAGCCCTGCAGTGGCAGATGTTTGCCGAGCAGCCAAAGGAAATGAACGTAACTATAGTCCGAGAAATTTATGCTGCCATCGACAGCAGGGAAGCGACAGTAGTAACGGTTCGAGGAAAGGAGGTACCTTTTGAGCCCGAATACATCAACACCCTCTATGGGTTCTATGTTGGGAGAAAAGAAGACGACCACCAGAGATTTGTTGAGAGCTTGGAGTCGGCGGATTACGATGCTGTTATGGCAGAACTCACAGACGAAGGAACCGAGTGGAATACCGATCCTAAACATCCAAGGACGGTAAAACGAGTTCAACTCACTCTGGAAGCCAAGCTTTGGAACGCATTCATCAAGAAGAGGATTATGCCCTCCTCGCACAACACAACGGTAGACCAACCAAGGTTAGCCCTCATCCATTCAATTATAAATGAGAGGCCTATTAACGTTGGTAGATACGCTCGGGAGGGAATATTGGATTGTGCGTACCGGCCGTCAAGACCACTCTTCTACCCATACCTCATTACTGCCCTCTGGCGTGGCCACAACGTACCGAAAGCTGCCGAGGATTTGGGAGTCTAAGGAAAAGGATGGACAGAAAGAAACATCCTCAGCCTGATGGAACTCAAAGCTGCCACACCCCTGTCGTCCTTCGACCCAACTATCGCGGCAGGTGAGCCGACAGAGCCCACCCAAACCGAGCCTACCGCCACAGAACCCAGGTAGCCCACCGCAGAAGCTCCCCCAGCAGACTCCTCAACACAAATCCTTGCTGCCCTGTAGAAAATGGAAGAACGGCACCTGGGCCTGATGAGCTTTATTTGGGACTTCACCATAGCAACGGTACACTTCATTAAAACTAATCTTAATTTTCCTGATGTACTGTTCCCTGCCTTCCCTGACCATTATTTTGCTACCCCACACCTGCCCATACCCCTACCCTTGCTGCCACACCAAGAACGTCATTTGCCGCGTCCACCCCGACTCCGGCCACAACAGCTGCAGGCGGCAGCCGCACGGCTGAGACATTTGTCAGGGGAGCCAATAGAAAAGAGACCATGTCAGACCTCGACAGGTATATCGCTGGCTTCTCCTCCTATGAAATTTGGGGAGCATCTGATGACGAGCCCTCTATCAAGAGGAATCTGTCCAAGGAGTTCACCCCGGTGAAACGACAGAAACCAGGCTCCAAAGTCGATCCATCCGACAAAGAAAAATCTGACGGCAGCAACAGCAGTAGCAACAGCGGTAGTAGCAACAGCAGCAGCTCCGAGGAGGTTTAGGTATTGGAAAAACAACCCCATATCTCCCCTACCCGCATCCAACCTCCAAGGGAAGCCAAAAGCAAGAACACCTCTGCCTCTCCCATCCATCTGCCGGCACCAACGAGGAAAGTCACTGCCCGCCGGAAGATTCAGATCAGCAGCAGCAACAACAGCGCCTGCAAATTTAAGTTTTTTTCTTATATTTGTTGTCTGCTCTTTTGTTATATTTTGTGATGTTGTTTTTATTTCTTTTTCTTTTTTTCATTCTGTCATTTGCATTGAGGGCAATGCAACCTTGGAGTTTGGGGGTGGCATCCATCCATTAATGAAGTGTCTTTAAGTTTAAAAATTGTGTCTTTTACTTAGTTTATTTTTGCTTAAAAAATGAAAATTTGGCTTAATTCTTTGAACTGAACTTACCTGCCGTGACAGCCTCTGTCGTGGCAGTGCCTTTAGGAAAATTTTAGGAGCAGTTTAGAGCCTTACTATAGTTCTAAATCTTAAACACCTTTTGTGACTTTTATACTGTCTAGAACTCTGCTAGTAAACTAGAAGAGAAAGCTTAACACTTGAGTTGCCCCTAGAGGTGCCTAACACTGGCTCTAGGAAAAGAAGTTTAGAAAAATAGACTCAATACACCTAGAGGTGCCCGAAACTGGCTCTAAGAAGTTAGCTAGAGGTGCCCGAAACTGGCTCTAGTCAAACTTAAGCTTGAGAAAATAGAATCGAGTCTAAATAAAAACTAAAGGAGCCTAAGAATTGCCTCCAAAAAGATGAAAATTGGCATAAAAATTCAAGTTAGAAGCTTAGCTATTCTAGTAAACTAAGGGAGTCTTGGCATATAAATGTTCACAAAGCATGCACACACTACACGAGAATTATAGCAAGGTTCCGGATAAATCCTGAATTATCCAACATGGTGTTGCTCACAATAAGGAATGAATGGTAGGTAAGGAAAAGTTCACTATTTTAAGCCAAACGATTTTTTTTTTCTTTTTAGGTCTGAATCGCTTGAGGGCAAGCAAAAACTTGAGTTTGGGAGGTGTGTTGAGTGTGTGAAAGTTCTATATTTTACCCCCTATTTAACCCATATTTCTGCAACATTCAAGCATAATTCACCGCATTTAGGATAGATTTCATTTATACATCACAATTATATCAAATGACACAGTTTCTACTGAAATTGGTTGCTTTTGTAGGTAGCTGCTGTAACAGATGGAGGGCAGTGGAGAAGTAGATGCTGGGCAGTGAAGAAGCAGAGCTGGAACTGGACTGCAGACGAGAATGACAATGCTGCCATGACGGCTGCCGTGGCAGCCAAGGACGACAAAAATGGTGAAGGGAGGAAGTGAAGTGGGCCTCTACAGAAAGAGAAAATTAAGCCGGTCTGTCGTGGAGCACTCGTATATTTTTCCAAGCCCTCGATCAGAATGAAGGCGAAGCCCAAAGTTCAAGGAAGAAACTCCAAGCAAGAAGGAAGGACGAATTAAAGATATAAGCTCTGAAGATTTAGTCTTTAATAGAGTTGTATTTTAATTTAAACTTGTATTCTTGCCATATTAGAAAACTTGAACCCAAGGCCTATATAAAGGCATGTAATTTGACTTAGGGAGGGATATCTTACTCTCTAGCCTTCTTCCCCTAAACCCTAGTCGTTTACCCCTTCTCATCATGTTCTAAACTTCCCCTAGGGCTAAGGGTTGATTCTGTAAAGTAGTTGCAAGGATTGCATTTGTTTTAGGATTTTCTTTGTTCAATAAAATAGACTTCGAGTTTGCTTATTCTGGTTTTCAACATCTTGCAAGAGTATCGGGAGAGCATTGTGAGATTACACATTTACTTAATATCGGGAGAGTTAAGTATACGAAAGGAATAAGTACGGGTTCTCCAGTTTATGGTTGGACTATCTCGGACCTAGGGATAGGATGAGGTTAAGTGGCTAAGGAAGAATTCAACAACATCGGTGTTCATCCTTCGATTCATGCCGGGAGGTATCATCAAAGACGTGTTCATTGACAGACTTGTACCTAGGGATAGGCCAAGGCATAGCAGGGATTTTTGCCAAGCTTGAAGTGTTGAGTTGTGTGTTCGCTGCCGCGACAACAACAGACCGCTGCTGCAGCAGGTGCTGTCGCGACAGGCACTACGACCGAACAGAGAAGTCTTAGACATTGCATTACCTGCACTACGGAGCATATCAATACCGACCTATTCTTTACTCTGAATATTTTCCTATTTTATTTTCAATCTTCTTTATTATTTCGTAACAAACTATTAAACTGTTTCTTTTCCCCTTCGTTTAGAAAACTAAGGTTGAAGCTATTAGCCCAGTCCCTGTGGAGACGATATAAGATACTTACGTATCACTTTACTACTTTCGTCGTGTACACTTGCACTACATTGCGATAGACATTTTTACACGCAACATTCATATATGCATGCTTAAGACCTATTAGAACTATCATCTTGTATCTTAGGTTACTTTAAGAATAAACATCACATTTGCTATCCTCAGTCTAAAATCCATAAGCTTAATAAAAATAAATACGATATTTCAAAAAAATTATTGAAAATAAACCAACGAGAAGAGTGTTAATTGAACAGTGAACGCGAACTATTCTATTCGAACGACGTTCGGTTGATACACTTATCGACGATGGGTTGTTAGGAAAAAATGTACGATGATCTCAGAAAACGACATTAGTGGTGTTCGGAGAAAACATCATGGGAGATAAGGGCATGGGAGATAAATACAAGGATATCCAAAAGATAAAGAAGAATTCAACCTGAGCCACATGATTCGAGTTCAGCGTACATTTTTTCCTAACAACCCATCGTCGGTAAGTGTGTCAATCGAACGTCGTTCGAATTGAATAGTTCGCGTTCACCGTTCAAATAACACGCTTATCGTTGGTTTATTTTCAATATTTTTTGAATATCATATTTATTTTTATTAAGTTTATAGATTTTTTAAAAAATTGAATAATGTTTTGATTTTTTGTGAGAGTTCTCATTTTGCTTATTTTTAAAATTACTAGGGACTCAAAGGATATTTACATCAATTTGTTAATCGATTTTTCATATATTATGTTTGTTAAAGTTCAACTCGAAAAAACCAAATTATTTATCCAATTTTATTCAAAAAAATAAACTAAGGGTAAAAGTGCTGCAATTAATGACTTCGAGGGCAAAATTGCATGAATGACTTCGAGGGTAAAATTGCCCCGTCAGCACCATTAACCGCCACATCAGCATTTAACGGTCAAAATCGGTCAAAGGGCAACATTGCTACAATTGACTGACTTTGAGGGTAAAATTACGGAGAAAAAAAGTAGGGGCAACATTGCTGATTTCATATTACTACAGGGGTAAATTTGACCATTTACCATACAATTAAGAGCTTGTCTAATCATCACTCATCATTTTATTACTAGAACTATCTTATTAATATTCTTGTATCAAGATAACTCTTGCTTCACAGTAGGATCAAAGTTTAACTTGATTGAAAACATTATCATCTAACAGGGCAATCGTACCTATCACAAATCTACTTAATCAAATACACATGTGTATTTAACATAGCATGGATTCATATTACCTGCATTTTAAATCATAATCACCAAATCACCTATCATAACAAACAACCATATCACAAATATGCTCAAAACACATTACAATCATTGTACCTTCTTCATAAGGTATTATAATCGTCACTTTAAATGCAATGATATTAAGTCGATCATAACAGAATGACGATTGTAATGCTTAGGGGCTCTAACAGTTTATCAAGCCTCTAAAATTCGTTTAAAGCAGAATATCCCAACCTGGCAGTACTCACCAACATTCAAATGTGAGCAATTTGCATATATCATGACTTGACGTTGACTGTATCGTATATCTGATCGGTCTCCTTCATACTTCACTATAAGGCTTAGCTTTGAGTAATCAAACATATAATACATGCGCATCTTCCTACCTTACATTGAAATCATGAGTGATGGACATACATGAGTGTGCTTCCTAACACTTAGGGGCACTTTAGCCCTTAAAGTCTTATTAGAAATCCCAAAATTTCATCAAATGCATAACTGCCTATTTAAGCCAAGGGGGAATTTCGGTCATTTTGAAAATTGGGGTAAATCCACCATTTTGTCAATTTTACTATTTAACACCCCCATCATTTACGTACTCGAAAGAGATTAAGTCGTTCAAATCCCTTCGTCCCTTACAGGCGTTTTTTCATTTTATAACTTGAGGATATAATTGTCATTCTGATTAATTAAGAATTTCAGTGCTCGAGGGCACTACAGTCTTTTTTGTCATTACGATCATTCTAATTAATTCATTCATTACTTTCGTAAGGATCAACTCAGGAATACAACGATATTTCTAGTAAATTCACCTTCATGTATTATACCTTCGTGTGTTATACAGAGCTCGGGGGAAAATCCAAGTTTCTTTTAGTATCACACGCATTTGAATAATGATGCCAAAGTCTTTTCCATTAGAACATGCATCTTAGGTAGGGTAATTTTCAATCAGATCGAATGTAGATTCCGGGTCACTTCCTTTATTAGGGGCAGTTTAGTTATTCTTATACCTCAAGGGCAATTTTTGTAATCTCATATCCAATATCCCTTACTTCATATTCTGGGCATTGATTCTTAGACAATATTGCTCGAGTTGTGGATTTAACTGTATTATTTATTACTATTAGAACTTTCGATACTTCTGGTCTATTAATATACTTATTCGAATATTTAGGTTTTAATAATTTCCATACTTATTTCTCGTATCTGATTCGGCTAAAGCAGAGTTTACAATACACTTCGGCATAAGCATGCATGTGTTAACCGGATATCAACATGTTCATAAAGCATACAAGAGGTAGTATTGTATTACCTTAAATCATTGCTATATCGATCGATCTTTCAAATTGACATCCGAACACTTTTGAACCCAGATTTGACGTCCCTAAAAAATTCGTACGTAAGGAACTGTGAGTACCTTCAATCACACAAAATCCTCATTTCAGTCCTTATTCAAAGTACCCTTAACTGAATAATTAAATACATATACAAGTTCAGGTTCAAGCTCAAATTCAGAGGCTTTCGAGTCAAAATTTTGCGAAGCAGGCTTCAAAAACAGACTCGGGACGTCAAAAAATATAAAATAGGAGATTTTTGAAAAGTTGACTTTTTGGTCAATGGTCAAAGTCAACGCTGACGCCGGCAGGTCAACACTGACGTCAGCAGTCAACAGGGTCAGAGTCAATGCTGACGTCAGCAGGTCAACGCTGACGTTAGCAGTCAACGGACAGAGGTCAATTGAGCTAACTCGGCTGACTCACTAAGCTGACTCGGGCTAAGTTACTCGGTAGACGGGTTGGGCTCGGATACAGGTCGGGTTGGATCGATTCGGGTCAGATACGGGTTTGGGTCATGTCAGACATGAGTCAAGTTGATGGGCTCGATTCGGGTTTGGACCGGTTCGAAAGGAATTAAGTCAATATGCCCGGCCCACTTACCCTACCAATGAAGTTTTTGCCGGCCGGTCGCCGGAGACCCAGATGCCACGAATCTGCCGAAAAAAGAAGGCTCATAAACTCAACAGCCCAACACACTTATTATCGATGCGTAGAAAGCCGAAAACTCACCAAATCTTACCCAAAATGAAGCTGAGATGGCCGGATTCGACGAAGCTCCGGTGACGCCCTTGTCGGTGTCGGTAAGCCGATCAGCCGGTTTGGTTTTGCTCGCCGCGGTGCGGGGAGCTCAGATCTGGCGGCCACGTGAAGAACCAACGGCGGGATCGGCCGAAAAAGCTAAAAAATGAGGAGCAATTCTCACTTCTCGACGAATCTTCCAATGGGATTTTACGGTGAACGGATTGGTATCTCCGCGAGTGGTGACCGGGGTCATGTCGGGGTACGACGGCGAACAGGTAGTTGACGACGGTGCACGCCACGACTGGTCGGTGGCCGGAGATCGGAGCAGAAGCTGAATGGTGATTTAGGGGAGATGAAGGGTCAAAGAGGATTCTAGAACTCCCGGTATTATTTTTTTACTCATATTTGATGCACTAGAGGGTTGTTGGGCTAATTAAAACTCGATATAGACCAAGGAACATCATTCAAAATTTATCTGGGGTGAATAGAGACCAAGTTTTAACCTTAGCTCAATTGGCAAAGGCTTGGTTCACCAAGCAAAGGGTTAATGGTTCAAAACCCCCTCAACAACACCATTTTCTTTTCTTTTCCCTTTTTTTACCACAATTCTTAGGGTGTTACAGTGAATGCGAAAGGTTGGATGCAGGTAAGTCCTAATAGAAGAAATACTTTGGACATGAATATGTGGTTGAAAGCATAGCTATGAATAGAAATACCATGATGTTTTGATATGTGAAGTAGTTTGAATGATCTTAACGAAATGAAAAGTTGGCTGATGCTAATAGGAAAATAAATCCTGCTCATTGTTGATTCGTATATGAAAGTAGATACAAAGTACGTAAAGATAGAGATGAATGAATTGCTTATGTTTGATATGTATACGAAATCTGACATATGATGATTAAGAAAAGTTATGAATGAATTGTCAAATGAAATATTGGTTATAAAAATTTAGGGGGCGAAAATAATTTTTTAATAAAAAATACATAGAAAAATTTTAAAATTTTTCTAAATTGTATAGGAATTTCAAGTTTTTAGGGAGGCGACCGCCACCGCCAGCCACCCCTCGGTCCATCCCTGCTTGTAAGCCATTTGAACAAACTTGTATGAACTAGATGTTCACAGTGGTGAGTTGCATGCCCCAAACTAAAAGAAAAAGGGGGTTCAATGAAATTTCAGTATGAATTTGTGATGATATTGAAAATCATTATGATAAATAAGATAAATTGAAGTTAAGACTTGGTCTCGAATCAGTCTTGGGTATAGTTAGCATGCCATAGGGTTTATAGAGCTTAGTTTCGGAGTGGATTACAGGCCGGGACAATGGTCCCTTTTTTGCGACAGTAGAAGGGAAGTGTGTGTGGTCACTTGGCGACAGTAGGAGGGATTGACCGATACTGTGAGTACCAAATGATATTATGGGCGACGGTTGGTTGGAGACTCGTGTACCTAGACTGAAAATTCAAAACTCAAGGCTAAGTTAACAAACTAAAATGAATGGACTTGCTAAGCTAATATGAGATGTGGTAACTTGTATATTTAGAAATGTATATCATGATAATTGTGGAAAATCTCGAAATGTTATAAGCATGTTTTAAATGTATACTCATGTGATTTAGAAGTTGAGAATAACTATTGATTCTATGTTGATGATTATTGTTATTGAAAGTGATTACATGTGAAATAAAATACTTCTTATGACTATACGATGATAATTGATTGACTTACTTGGACAATCCTTGCTTTATGCGATTTATAAGATTTGCCTTTAAGTATGATCTGGATTGTTTGAGGAGTCTTTAAAATCAAGTTTGATACTTGCTTTATTGGGGATATAAAAATATAAGGATATATTGGCTTTCTAGTAAAGTTGTTGGTTCAAATGGTTAAATACTTAGATTGGAATAGGCAAATGAACACTTTAAGAAAACCATTGCATGCTCGGAACATATACTTACTGTGAAATTGAGGTGATGATACTCGATGTAGTTTAGGTTTTGCTGATGTATGATTCTTGTTTGGAATATAATTTATATTGTGTTTGACTTAATTACCTGTTCATGACCATAGGAAATATTATAATGCCTTTAGATTACATGTTATGCAGTGAAAGATAAATCTTTCTGTAATTTAGACACAACATGAATACTTGAATGATTGGGAGTCTTCAATTAATTGATGCTAGTATTTATTTATGTCTTAAATAAATCTATTTGATTTGAAAAAATTTCTTGTATTATATGAGAAACCTTATATGTTTCGAATGAAACCTTGGACAGTAAGTATTTGTTTGTTGCTTGTTTGAGTAGCAACTTGGGTAACAAGTTGATTGTTGGTTGTTTGTTTAACACCCTTGCTTGGTTTATTTCTAAACCGGGTCTTAGGGTGTTTCAGCAAACCATTGCGCTCCGGCTATTGGATTTGCTCGAACTGAACTCTACAGTAAATATAATTTGTTACTTACAATCAAGAACAATTTATTGACAAACAAACATTGGCATAAACACTATATAAGAAGGTTAACCATCGAAATTAACATACATCAAAATTAGAAAGCATAAAGACCTGCCGTTTACTCTCTTTTTTTGCCACCTTTCGATTCTTGAACAAGGACACCATATCAATAATCTTGTAAATTAAAAAAAACAATAATGACCACAATGCAAAACATTTTCTAACTGTTTCATATAATTTTAAGGCATACACAATATTTATTAGACTAAGTGACTAATTGTATCGTCGACCCATGTATGTGGTCGTAACACATTCATTTCCGCTACATTGGCGTTGATGACGTCGCATTTAATCACCACATAGCTGGTAACAAACATTATATTATGCCTTTGATTTTAAATTTCACAATATAACAAATTAAAATTATAAAGTTGAAGGTTTACTCTTGCGGCAATGGGGTATTCTATAAATAATCACAGTAGGCCTGTTCTAGTTCACCATGTCCATTTGGGAGTATAATACACGGTAATGTTTTTGACCCTTCATCTTTAACCTTTCACAAGAAGGATGATATGATGATAACCACGACAATCATAATTCATGTAAACGAAAACAAAAAATCATAACCCTTAAGGAACAACAATTAATTTGATGGCCTTAACGGCCAAAATTGTATTGTTTCTAATGTTTTTGTAATATCTTTAAAATCGGGTTAGTAGTTCTCAGTGATTTAATTAATTTAGAACATTTGTCAGAACCTTTAAGGGAAGCATTTAGAGATATTAGATAAAGTTAAAAACTAAAATTTGAGTGATTTATTAAGGAATGAGTTAATCTTATTAATTTAAGGATCAAATTATAAAGAATTGAAACCAAATAAAGGACCAAATTAAATGAAAGGATGAAGTCATGGAATGCATGGCTATTATGTCATTTGAAGTTAGTGGATTACATGTGTTATTGCTATATGATCCATGTGATGACTAATACCTGTTTTATGTATTTAAAAAAGGAGAAAATTTGCATGTAAGTCATCCGGCTAAAACGAAAGAACCATCATCTTCTTCCCCTGTTTTTAACACCGAAAATCCTCCATGAAACAAAGTGAAGGATTTAAGGGACTTATAATGTGTGCAATTTACCTTCAATTTCTAGTCCTTCATTAACCATGGTAAGCCCATTCTTTTAATGTAGATATTGGGTATGAATTCATGCAATTTGAAGAGTTAATTAGATTTTTTTGAATGGGAATTTGAAAGTAGATATATGTACATATGTGTTCAAGTATACTAGTAGTGAATTTTGATGTAACCCATAGACATACTTGCCCTTGTTAAGACATAATTTAATCCTATTGGTTAATTGTTCTTCAACCGACTGCAAGGAAGTAGATAAAAAATATAGTTGTAGAATAATCATAGGAGTTTTCTATGTCTTGGAGGTTGAGGTATTGAATTCTTGATTTAGAATGTGTTCTTTTTTTCTAGAATGTTGCATCATCGTAACTTGCTTGGATTTCATATTAGAGCAATGATACATTTTGTCCTTTTCCCATTGATGGTTAAGAAAATGGTGTGGTCCCTTGTTTATTATGAGTTTGAAATTATTGAAGGTGGTTGTTGGTTGCTTTTAAATTAAATTAAGAAAGAGAACTAGAACCATGATTTAGTATGGTAATGTTTTAAGTAATTGTTTGTGTATGTCTAGAGCTGGAAAATTTAGAATTGTAATTTATGAACAAAATGAATGAAATTGAAGATTTTTAATAATGATGTGTGGTGTGTATATATGTGTTCTTGTTCCAAATGATGATAGCTTGAGAGTTTCATGGTTTGCAAAAGTCTAAGTAAAATATAATCTGCCCAGATTTTTGTAAGTTGGTAGTAAGTTTAGAAATTCACCAAAAATTGCATAAGCTAAATTAGATAATGATTTTTATATGTACATAACCGTACGTGAATCTAATTTCGTTCAAAACAAACGGTGATTGATTTCGAGTCCTAAATCAAAAGATATGAATTTTTATTCGAAAGTATGTCAGAAAAACTAGAAGCACTTTTCTGCTCTGGACAGTCTCTGTTCCGGGAATTCTATGAATTTTCATAAATTTTGTATATTTTATTAATTTATATGGCTTATACCGTTACAACCGTAGTTGAATCTAGTTTTCGATCGTATAAAGTAAGTCTCGTTTCAGTGTATGATCTGCCCTGTACAGGCAATTCTTTGAAGGCAATGCAATCCGCCAAATACTGGAAATTAGAAATGAACTTAGTTTTGATAAAGGTCCTAAGATGTATGGTTATTGAATGTTGAATCAAATGGTAGTATAATAAGAAAGTGTTTATGCCTTATACGATTAATGAATGTGTTAGAAATGTAGTAATGCAGTATAGCAAAACAATGCGCGAATAGATTGATGTAAGAATAATTAAAGACTATGATTATAAATAAGTTAAGGACAGATTAGATCTTATAAGTGTTGTTTAAAACTGTTTTGAGCATGAAAAAGTAAGTAAATGAAAACATGGAAGAATTGAAATTACATGAATATTAGGGACTGTTTTGAGTATATACATGTATGACATTGAAGTCTCATGGTTAAGGTATGTACATATGCATCATGAATGCATTCTATGCTTATCTATAATGCGTATTGGTTGAAGAATTAGAATTATTTCTATGTATGAGCCTTGACTTTAACTGATATTAATCTTTAATCCTTGAAAGTATAAAATTCAAGAAACAACATCAAGTTTTAATTCTATAAGAATTTCTCTACTCTAAGGAGTTATAAGCTCATCCTTTGCAATAAGATATTAAGAACGAACTAAGTAAGATTACTTGCAACATAAGATACCGTTCTATTATTAAGCATAAGATATTTAAGTTGTCTACATAATGGAAGCCTTTGGACATTTTGGCATGGTATATTTGGGACTACGGTCCATGAGCTATGGCTTAGGGGACGCCCCATTATTATATGATATATTGGCGAAAATAGGAGGTAACGGGGGAGTTGTTCGGAGATTGGTGACAATTTGGTTAGATAGAGAAGAGAAGTTAGGATTAATATGACCAGACACAAGCCATTGTTTTATGCTTTGAGCTATGTGAAACAAAGACCGATACGGTCAAACACAGACCAATGTTACTCATGACCAAAGGTGATCCAAGGCAAACAATCCAAAAGTTTTGAATAAAGTTGAACTTGTAAAGAGCTTTGAATAAACGGGCTTGGTGGCAATGTTAAAAGAAAAATGTGGAGCAATGCTTCCCTATGGTAATTCACATGAGGTGAATGTGTGCCTATTGTGTGAGGCAATAAGCTTTGAAATGAAACTTTGAGAAGCCTTTTGATAAGTTTAACAAGAAATTCGAAAGCTATAATAAGTACACCGATAAGTCTTGAGAAGATTTCGATGAGATAAAGTTCGATCTTTGATAAAATCGATATCAAATTCAATGAAGCTTGGCCAAGTTTTGAAAGGGTGTGAAACCCATAAAGCTTGTAAAAGTTAAGATTAATGCATCAATAACAAACGCTAACTTATGCTTGTATATCTTGATGTGTCTTCATTGATAATTTTGCATAATGTGCCTAGCCATTTTGATATCACTACCTCACTTAGGCTATATAAGCCTAATGCATTCATTATCATGCATTGTAGGTGAATTAAAGCTTGTGTATTACAATCATGGCTCAGAGTTGCAAGTCCTTATTCAAGATCCAAGTAGAGTTGGATTCTCTTTTAGTTATAACACTTCTAGAATGGTAGCACAATGTCTTAGGTGATGCATGTAGTGCATCCTTTGATTTGTATAATCTATAAATATCTTGTGTATCATGTATTGTAAAGTGTCCACAAGTTCTATATTTCATGCACATTCCATCTCATATTATTGATGTTTTTAAGCTCATCTTAGGTATAATTAGTATAACACCCCAATTTTGGGCTTGGAAGTTTAGGGTCTGAACCGGTCCGGTCTAAATTTTGGTTCGAATAAAAAAGGTGGTTTTAGGGAAAGCCTAGTTCGGGATGCATTAAAAATATGGAAAAAGATCTAAAAATCCTCTTTTAATATATATAAGAGAGTGGTGGAATCAATTTTACAAAATGAGGTTTGGAAATATGACATTTTGAGTTAGTGACTAAAATGTAATTTTTGAAAAGTTCGTGACTGTTTTGAAAGGATTGAAATTTTGAATCCTTAAGGAGCTAATTTACCCAAGGGAGGATTTCTCCAGATTTTTCTTGATTTTTAAAGACTCATTTAATGTTTAATTAATAAAATAAAAGGGGGAAAACCATATTTTAGTTTCATAACTAACTTTTGCTAAAATTTTCCCATTTTATTTTCTCTCAAAATTCCTTCAGCCAAACACATTTCCACAGAAATTTTTCTTTTGATTTTCACACCTAATGATGAGATTTCAATCTCCAAATAATTCCTAATCATTTCTACATCAAATCCTCTTCATTTGCTTATTGAATTTTCAAGGATTTTGGCTCTAAACAAGGAGAAATCTACATTTAGAGGTATGAACGTCCTTCTCCTCTAAATACCCAAATCTTTACTGAAATTCCCAAGTTCTCAATCCTTAAATTAAGTTTTATTAAATGTTTTAATGTTCTGATCTTGATTTTGGCTTAAAACTTGAGATTTTGATCAAATCTTGAAGAATTTCGTGGAGGTTGTTTGAGCTCTGTTTGAGATGCCTTTTTAATGTATTTTGGATGTTTAAATGATGTGAAATGGAGGTTTAATCAATGCAATCCCGAATAGGTTGATTTTCCTAAGTTTTTACTTGTGAAAATGGTGGTTTTTGGGGATATTTTGGTGTTCTGCTATAGCTGGAGGTATAAGGACGTGATTAGGTTCTTTTTGGATGTTAATTGATGTCTAAGAATGTTTAGAAGTGATGGATCTTGGCTGGGTAATGTTGTGGAAGTGTTTGGATGTGTTTTCGGTTGTGTTTGGTAGCCGAAATGTGAGTTTTGATGAGAGCAGCGAGTTTAGGTGTTTTGGCTGAAGATTTTAATGCATGATGATGCATTAATCCTCTGCTTTGATGTGTTTAAAACAGGGGAGACAACTTCGGATCCTTGTGGTGTTGATCCGGGGGCTTGAACGGTGTTTCGGCAATCTTCGAAACGGAATTGGTGAGTAAGTTTGGTTTTCAGCTTTGAAACCAATGTTTGAAGGTTTTGGGAGCTTAGTTTAAGTCTAAGAAACTTAACTAAGCTCAAGAGTAAGTTTTCGGAGAAACTCTCTCTTTGATGAACCATGAAATGGTTGGATGCAATGTGTTTAATTTGCATGTTTAAATTCTGTTTTTAAAGCATATTTTAGCATGTTTAATGCTGGTTTTGAAAGCCATGTGTTGAGGGATGCTCAAGGTAAGTGATCCTTGGTTTGAAATTGATAAATGTGGTTTTGATGCATAGTGATGCATGATGGTTTAATGGCTTTTTTTAATGCTTTAAAACAGTGAATTGATGATGGTGAATGATGTATATTGGCAAGTGATGTGTTGGTTTAAAAGTACTTAAATCGGATTTAGTTAGCCGACTATAGGATTGGGTGCACCGTGAATAAAGTCGCCTTGGATGTTGAGGGGTTGTAATGGTACCGTAAACTCCATCCAAGTACACTAACGAGATGTCTAAGATCATAATGGTGGTTAAAATGCCATGTGAGGATCTTGTATTGTGTGTCTCGTGTTCTCGTTAGTGATGTTATACAACTACCAATGAGTGATGTGGAGGGGTTGTGATTGTACCGTTAGACTCCATCACGGGTGTTGAGGGGTTGTGATTGTACCGATAAACTCTACCTTGTGTGTTTGGTAGTGTGTGTGAAGCGTATGGGACAACGCTTGTAATCCGCGTATCCGATTGTATTTTGTGTTGAAAAATAGTTATGGATTATCACTTGAAAGCCAATATGACATGTTGATTTAATGAATCATGAGATGCTTGTTTTGTATGCATTATTGCATGAGAAATGATGTTTATGAATTTAAAGGCCTTTGAAAGGTGTTTTACAAAGTGCATTATTGTGTTATTTCATTAGAGCATGCCTCACTAAGCAAATGTGCTTACGCTCTCTTTCTTGAATCAATAATGCAGAGAATTGAGGTGTTTGTGGGCAGCAAGGAGGGCAAGTAATCCAAGGGAAGGACTAAGCTCATGTATGATGACTATTTTTACAACACTATTAGTTTTGGTATTTGGCAATGGGAACCTAGATTGTGTTTTTGGGAGATGTTTTGGACTCCCTAAGTTTGGCATGATGCCTATGATGTTTTAGATATGTAATTGGCCATTTTTGGTGTTTGCTTGTTGGTTTGATGTTTGTTGGTTTTGGGTATTAGGATGCATGCCTATAGATTGAGGTTTTCCCTAATTGATGCCATGAATATGTTTTGTTGATGCAAATATGTTCCTTTAATGCATGATGACTTGTTGGCATGATTTGGGGGTCATAGGGATGTGTTTGAGGGGTCGAATGTGTAATAAACCAGTTAAATTCTGTATTTTTTGGCAGCCCGTATCGGAACGGGTGCTACTGTTTCGAAACAGGGGTCTGAAATGGCATTGATGTTCCGAAACAGGTAGAGTCGTTCCGAAACACTTTTGCTACTGCCAAGACCTATTTCGGAACAGGTTTCAAAACGGTCCTGCGTTTCAGAATGGTCAGCCACCGTTTCGGAACACTTGACCGTTGGACACTGAATTATATGGTTTTATGTTTTGAAATCTTCACGTTTTAGTCCTGAACTTCGTTTATGCAATTGTTTGAGTTTGGGATGTTCGTTTGTGGTGAAATTTGGCAGAGAAGCATGAAACATGACTAATTTTATAATGGTATCTTAAAAATTGGTAAAGACCTCTTAATTTTCAGAATTTACAATTAGGTCCCTAAATTCGTATGTTGTGTAATTGAGTCCCTTATTGATTTTCGATTGCTGTGATTTTTGAGTATGCTTATCTCAAGAGTACGCCTAGGGTTAATATGCATTTAGACAAGTTAAAAAGGAAAAAAAGGATTGTTAATCAAGGTTGACTTCCGGGTTGACTTTGGTTTTCCCCGTGTAATCTTCGTAGTTCGGGTCAACCGTCTAGGCCGGGCTAAGGGGGTTACATTTGGTGGTATCAGAGCTGAGTTCTCGAGTAATAGGGAATGGTTATGTGGGTGATATGTGTATTATTGCTTTGTATGCTTTTTGAGTGAAAGTAAGATGCGTGAATTGTAAGTATGTTACAATTGTGATGTATGCTGAGATGAAGCATGTTAGAGGGACCCATTGCCATATCAAAACTAATGAAATGATTTGTTTTTAATTGGAAGTGAGCTTGAGTACTTGGATGTCTTACCTTGCTGAGCCTGATTATGTTATTGCATTCTTTAGTGAATGAGACCTCGTAGAGAGACGAGGATTAATACGCGAGCTATGGCTCAAAACGAGAATGAAGAGAATGCTGAGAATGTAGTGGATTTACCTCCTCCACCCGGTGGTGGTGGTGCTGGAGGTGATAAGCTGGTGCTGGTGCTGGGGTCGCTGGACCTGAAGCTGGGCGGGGGCAAGCTGCTCCTGACATGACAGTGCTGATTCAGGCTATTGCTGGAGCCTTTCAGGCGACAGTAGCTGAGGCTCATGGAGCTGGGCATCAGGGTGATGCTAATGCTAGACTACCTTTGGAACGTTTGCGCAGTCTGGGAGGGACTGAGTTCAGGGGTTTGTCTGTAGAAGGTTCTGAGTCTTGGTTGGAAAGTACCAAGAGAATTTTGGGACAAATGAACTGCAATGATGTGCAGAAGCTAGGCTGTGTGGTATCGCTGTTACATGATGATGCATATACCTGGTGGACGACCACTATCTCCGGATTGGAGGATGCTGATGTAACTTGGACGTTCTTTCTGAACGCGTTCAAGAGAAAGTATCTGGGTGTGCGATATCTGGATGAAAAGAAAAGAAAGTTCATGTCTCTTACTTGAGGGAGCATGTCAGTGGCCGAGTACGAGGTTCAGTTTGTCCGTCTCAGTCAGTACGCACCTGAGCTTATCCCTGATGAACGAGAGAGGTGTGAACGTTTCCTTTATGGTTTGGTGACGGATGTAAAGACCAATATGTTGGCCGCTGAGTACACTGACTTTGATGTACTGGTTAGTAGAGCGAAGGATATTGAGCTGAATCTGAGCTTGTCCTCTAGGAGTGCTGGTTCTAGTGCGGGTAAGCGAGCTGCTGAATATAGTTCTGGTGGTGGACGGAACAAGAGAGGACGTGATCGGAGGTATCAGTCTTCGGCTAGGCGTGGTGGTGGAGGGCAAGGTGCGCATGTTCAGGGAGATAGGGCGAGAGCTTATCAGAACACATGTTGGGCATGTGGATCGCGTGGTCATTTGAGGCGTGATTGTCCTCGGGCAACGAGAGAGGTGCAGGCTCCTGTTGTGGTGACCGGTAATTCGTGTTGGAACTGTGGATCGGCGGATCACATGAGGAGGAAGTGTCCTCTGTTGGCCGGTGGTGGTCAGGGATGTGCTCATGGAGTTGTTGCACCACAGAGAGGTCGTGGGCGCGGCCGTGGTAACTTCCAGCGCAGAGAGGATGGTGGAAGGAATGTGGCACATGTGGTGGCTGTTCAGCCTGAGGGTGGTGGCCAGGCCCGAGTGTATGCTCAGAGGGAGGGGAGGAATGACACGGATGTGATAGCAGGTATTTCACTTTGCAAACCTTGTCATTACTTTCCTTGATTGATTCTGGATCTACACACTCATACATATTGCGTGAACATGCTCAAATGCTTGGTTTGCCTGTTGAGTCTTTGGATGTTGGTATGCGTGTGACTAGTTCTTTTGGTGAGACTGTTGTGACACGAAAGCTTTATAGAAGATGTCCCTTGGTTGTGCAAGACCATGTTTTTCATGTTGATCTTATGGAATTGCCTTTCTATGGTTTTGATGTGATCCTTGGTATGGATTGGCTTGTTGAACATCGAGCTGTGGTGGATTTTGAGAATAAGCGAGTTTCGTTGAAGCTTGCGGATGACTATGAGGTAGTGGTGGTGGGTGAGAATATGAAGTTTCTTGCCAATGTGGTGTCTACATTGGAAGCAAGCCGAATGCTGAGGCAAGGTTGTGAAGCCTATCTAGCCTTTGTGATGAACCCTAGCTCTAAAGAGTTGCGAGTGCAAGATATAAGGACTGTGCGAGAGTTTCCTAGTGTGTTTCCAGAGGAGTTGCATGGATTGCCTCCTAATCGCAAAGTGGAGTTTGGAATTGAGCTGTATGAAAACACAACTCCAGTGTCCATTACTCCTTACCGAATGGCACCTAAAGAGTTGAAGGAGCTGAAGACGCAACTTCAGGAGTTGCTTGACCGTGGTTTCATTCGGCCGAGTGTGTCACCTTGGGTGCACCGGTCTTGTTTGTGAAGAAAAAGGATGGCACTATGAGAATGTGTATCTATTACCGTAAGCTTAACAAGTTGACTATCAAGAATCGGTATCCATTGCCGAGAATTGATAATCTTTTTGATCAATTTCGGGGAGCGGCTGTGTTCTCTAAAATTGACTGAAGGTCAGGGTATTACCAGTTGAAGGTGAAGGATGTGGATGTGCCAAAGACAGCCTTCAGAACGAGGTATGGCCATTATGAGTTTCTTGTGATGCCGTTTGGTTTGACGAATGCTCCTGCAGCTTTCATGGACATGATGAATAGAGTGTTTCATGAATACTTGGACAAATTTGTTGTGGTGTTCATTGATGATATTCTCGTGTACTCTCGTACTGAGGAGGAGCATGAGGGGCATTTGAGAATTGTGTTGCAGGCTTTGTTGGAGAATCAACTTTATGCTAAGCTGAGTAAGTGTGAGTTCTGGCTCAGGGAAGTTGTGTTCCTTGGTCATGTGGTTTCTGCCGAAGGGATTCGTGTTGATCCTCAGAAGATTGCAGAGTGATGAATTGGAAGCCTCCCAAGTCTGTTCATGAAGTCCGTAGTTTCCTTGGTTTGGCGGGATACTATCAGAGGTTCGTGGATGGGTTTTCAAAGATTGCTGCACCCTTGATGAAGTTGTTGCAGAAGGATGTTAAGTATGAGTGGACGGAAGCGAGACAACAGGATTTTGAGAAGCTTAAGGCAGCTTTGACGCAAGCTCCTATCTTGGTTCAACCTGAATCAGGGAAAGAGTTTGTGGTGTATAATGATGCGTCCTACGTTGGTTTGGGATGTGTGTTGATACAAGAGGGTAAGGTGGTGGCTTATGCATCGCGCCAGTTGAAGGTGCATGAGCGCAATTATCCTACGCATGACATTGAGTTAGTTGCGGTGGTTTTTGCTTTGAAAATTTGGAGACATTACCTGTATGGTGAGAAGTGTACTGTGTACACGGATCACAAGAGTTTGAAGTATTTGATGTCTCAGAAAGAGTTGAATCTTAGGCAATGATGTTGGGTGGAGTTGCTTAAGGATTACGATTTGACGATCGAGTACCATCCGGGTAAAGCTAATGTTGTAGCGGATGCCTTGAGTAGAAAGGTGGCAGTGGAGTTGAGGGCTATGTTTGCCAGTTTGAGCATTTCACATGATGGTGGTCTTGTGGCTGAGTTGCAAGTGAAACCATCCTTTGTTCAGTTGATAAAGGATAAGCAGTTGTTGGATGATTCCTTGGTGCCACATGTTCAGGATATTGCTGAGGATAGGCCATCGGATTTCTGCTTTAATGATGATGGAGTCTTATGCTTTGGGAGTCGGATAGTAGTGCCCAATGATGCTGAGTTGATGCGTGATATTCTGACTGAAGCTCATAGTAGTCCTTTTGCTATGCACCCTGGTAGTACTAAGATGTACCGTGATCTTCGTGATGAGTACTATTGGGTGGGTTTAAAGAAAGATGTTGCTGAGTTTGTGAGCAAGTGCATGGTATGTCAGCGAGTTAAGGCTGAGCATCAGTTTCCTTCAGGGTTGTTGCAACCGTTGAGGATTCCTGAGTGGAAGTGGGAAAGGATTACCATGGACTTCGTGTCTGGTTTGCCTTTGTCGCCATCGAAGAAGAATTCGGTGTGGGTGATTGTGGATCGCCTGACGAAGTGTGCGCATTTCATACTTGTGCATACTACGTACACTTTGGACAAGCTTGCGGAGCTGTACATTGCTGAGATTGTGCGGCTGCATGGTGTGCCAAAGTCGATTGTGTCGGATAGGGATCCGAGGTTTGCATCGCGCTTCTGGCAGTGTTTGCACCAGGCTTTGGGTACACGATTGAATTTCAGTACATCTTATCATCCGCAGTCGGATGGACAGTCTGAGTGTGTTATCTAGGTGCTGGAGGATATGTTGAGGTGCTGTGTGATTGAGTTTCAGGGCTCTTGGGAGAAACATTTGCCTTTGGTGGAGTTTGCCTATAATAATAGCTATCAGGCAAGTATTCAAATGGCACCTTATGAAGCTTTGTACGGGAGGAAGTGTAGGACTCCTCTTTGTTGGGCTGAAACGGGTCAGAAGTTGGTTTCGATGCCGGCTTTGTTGAAAGGAACCACCGAAAAGGTGAAGCTCATTTGTGAGCGATTGAAGGCAACTTCTGATCGGCAGAAGTCTTACGCGGATTTGAAGCGTATAGAGATTGAGTATGCGGTGGGTGATCGTGTGTTTTTGAAAGTTTTGCCTTGGAAAAAGGTGATGAGGTTTGGCCGAAAGGGGAAGTTGAGCCCTATGTACATTGGACCATACGAGGTGATTGAGCGTGTGGGTCCTGTTGCGTACAAGTTGAGGTTACCGTAAGAGTTGGAAAATATTCATGATGTGTTTCATGTCTCTATGCTTCGGAGGTATAGATCGGATCCTTCGCATGTCATGCCTGTAGAGGAGGTGGAGTTGAATCCGGATTTGACCTATGATGAGGAACCGGTGGAAATTCTGGATTCGGACAGTAAAGTTCTTCGAGGCAAGACCATTGAGTTGGTAAAGGTGTTGTGGAAGCATCGTGGTGCTGAGGAAGCCACGTGGGAACGGAAGGATGATATGATGAAGCAGTTTCCATACCTTTTTCCTCCAGGTAAATTTCGAGGACGAAATTTCTTAAGGGGGGGGGGAGAGTTGTAACACCCCAATTTTGGGCTTGGAAGTTTAGGGTCTGAACCGGTCCGGTCTAAATTTCGGTTCGAATATAAAAGGTGGTTTTAGGGAAAGCCTAGTTCGGGATGCATTAAAAATATGGAAAAATATCTAAAAATCCTCTTTTAATATATATAAGAGAGTGGTGGAATCAATTTTACAAAATGAGGTTTGGAAATATGACATTTTGAGTTAGTGACTAAAATGTAATTTTTGAAAAGTTCGTGACTGTTTTGAAGGATTGAAACTTGAAATCTTTAAGGAGCTAATTTACCCAAGGGAGGATTTCTCTAGATTTTTCTTGATTTTTAAAGACTCATTTAATGTTTAATTAATAAAAAGAAAAGAGGGAAAAACCATATTTTAGTTTCACAACTAACTTTTTGCTAAAATTTTCCCATTTCATTTTCTTTCAAAATTCCTTCAGCCAAACACATTTCCACAGCAACTTTTCTTTTGATTTTCACACCTAATGATGAGATTTCAATCCCCAAATGATTCCTAATCATTTCTACATCAAATCATCTTCATTTGCTTATTGAATTTTCAAGGATTTTGGCTCTAAACAAGGAGAAATCCACATTTAGAGGTATGAACGTCCTTCTCCTCTAAATACTTAGTTCTTTACTGAAATTCCCAAGTTCTCAATCCTTGAATTAAGTTTTATTAAATGTTTTAATGTTATGATCTTGGTTTTGGCTTAAAACTTGAGATTTTGATCAAATCTTGAAGAATTTCGTGGAGGTTGTTTGGGCTCTGTTTTGAGATGCCTTTTTAATGTATTTGGATGTTTAAATGATGTGAAATGGAGGTTTAATCAATGCAATCCCGAATAAGTTGATTTTCCTAAGTTTTTACTTGTGAAAATGGTGGTTTTTGGGGTGATTTTGGTGTTCTGCTATAGCTGGAGGTATAAGGACGTGATTAGGTTCTTTTTGGATGTTAATTGATGTCTAAGAATGTTTAGAAGTGATGGATCTTGGCTGGGTAATGTTGTGGAAGTGTTTGGATGTGTTTTCGGTTGTGTTTGGTAGTCGAAATGTGAGTTTTGATGAGAGCAGCGAGTTTAGGTGTTTTGGCTGAAGATTTTAATGCATGATGATGCATTAATCCTCTGCTTTGATGTGTTTAAAACAGGGGAGACAACTTCGGATCCTTGTGGTGTTGATCCGGAGGCTTGAACGACGTTTCGACAATCTTGCGAAATGGAATTGATGAGTGAAGTTTGGTTTTCAGCTTTGAAAACCAATGTTTGAAGGTTTTGGGAGCTTAGTTTAAGTCTAAGCAACTTAACTAAGCTCAAGAGTAAGTTTTCGGAGAAACTCTCTCTTTGATGAACCATGAAATGGTTGGATGCAATGTGTTTAATTTGCATGTTTAAATTCTGTTTTTAAAGCATATTCTAGCATGTTTAATGCTGGTTTTGAAAGCCATGTGTTGAGGGATGCTCAAGGCAAGTGATCCTTGGTTTGAGATTGATAAATGTGGTTTTGATGCATAGTGATGCATGATGGTTTAATGGCTTTTTTTAATACTTTAAAACAGTGAATTGATGATGGTGAATGATGTATATTGGCAAGTGATGTGTTGGTTTAAAAGTACTTGAATCAGATATAGTTAGCCGGCTATAGGATTGAGTGCACCGTGAATAAAGTCGCCTTGGATGTTGAGGGGTTGTAATGGTACCGTAAACTCCATCCAAGTACACTAACGAGATGTCTAAGATCATAATGGTGGTTAAAATGCCATGTGAGGATCTTGTGTTGTGTGTCCCGTGTTCTCGTTAGTGATGTTATACAACTACCAATGAGTGATGTGGAGGGGTTGTGATTGTACCGTTAGACTCCATCACGGGTGTTGAGGGGTTGTGATTGTACCGATAAACTCCACCTTGTGTGTTTGGTAGTGTGTGTGAAGCGTATGGGACAACACTTGTAATCCGCGTATCCGATTGTATTTTGTGTTGAAAAATGGTTATGGATTATCACTTGAAAGCCAATATGACATGTTGATTTAATGAAGCATGAGATGCTTGTTTTGTATGCATTGTTGCATGAGAAATGATGTTTATGAATTTAAAGGCCTTTGAAAGGTGTTATACAAAGTGCATTATTGTGTTGTTTCATTAGAGCATGCCTCACTAAGCAAATGTGCTTAAGCTCTCTTTCTTGAATCAATAATGCAGATAATTGAGGTGTTTGTGGGCAGCAAGGAGGGCAAGTAATCCAAGGGAAGGACTAAGCTCATGTATGGTGACTATTTTTACAACACTATTAGTTTTGGTATTTGGCAATGGGAACCTAGATTGTGTTTTTGGGAGATGTTTTGGACCCCCTAAGTTTGGCATGATGCCTATGATGTTTTGGTTATGTAATTGGCCATTTTTGGTGTTTGCTTGTTGGTTTGATGTTTGTTGGTTTTGGGTATTAGGATGCATGCCTATAGATTGAGGTTTTCCCTAATTGATGCCATGAATATGTTTTGTTGATGTAAATATGTTCCTTTAATACATGATGACTTGTTGGCATGATTTGGGGGTCATAGGGATGTGTTTGATGGGTCGAATGTGTAATAAACCAGTTAAATTCTACATTTATGGGCAGCTCGTATCGGAACGGGTGCTACTGTTTTGAAACAGGGGTCTGAAATGGCCTTGGTGTTCCGAAACGGGTAGAGTCGTTCTGAAACACTTTTGCTACTGCCAAGCCCTGTTTTGGAACAAGTTTCGAAACGGTCCCGCGTTTCGGAACGGTCAGCCACCGTTTCGGACCACTTGACCGTTGGGCACTGAATTATATGGTTTTATGTTTTGAAATCTTCACGTTTTAGTCCTAAACTTCGTTTATGCAATTGTTTGAGTTTGGGATGTCCGTTTGAGGTGAAATTTGGCAGAGAAGCATGAAAGATGACTAATTTCATAATGGTATCTTAAAAATTGGTAAAGACCTCTTAATTTTCAGAATTTACAATTAGGTCCCTAAATTTGTATGTTGTGCAATTGAGTCCCTTATTGATTTACGATTGCTGTGATTTTTGAGTATGCTTATCTCAAGAGTACTCCTAGGGTTAATATGCATTTAGACAAGTTAAAAAGGAAAAAAAGGGTTGTTAATCAAGATTGACTTCCGGGTTGACTTTAGTTTTCCCTGTGTAATCTTCGTAGTTCGGGTCAACCGTCTAGGCCGGGCTAAGGGGGTTACAATTAGGATCTTGCATTACATTTTACAATATTTCTATAAGATTATCTTTTATCTAGTGAAGAAGATATTGTTTTAGTGTATTTTTTGTTTTAGGTACTAACGATTGACAAAGGGAAAGAGGAGCTGAGGATGCAATGCTGAGGCAGCGGACCATGAAACTGTACTGAAGCAGTTCCAGCTGAAGACAGTAGTTGCCGAGTATTTTTGTCACCGACCTTGCTGCCCACGGAAGCAAACTATGGTGTTGGAGAATCGGAGTGCGATCTATAGAGCCAAAAAACCTGATTCTATCGATGTCAACCACTTGATTTTTCGACGTCTGTAGCAGCAGGAAGAGCCGCCGAAGTGAAATCTCAAGATTACTTGTGGGCTAAGGCAACGTGATAAAGTCCACATTCGACTCAAAGAAGTCAGAGTTTAAAGTCACATTAAATGTGAAAAGCTACTTTTGAGGACTTCTACTGCAAGAAGGACTAGACCTAGCTATTTGTCTATAAATCATCATTGTATTCCTAGTTAAAATCATCTTGGGTTTTCTTTAGCCTTAGCAAGGGTTTTCTGCCGCCGCCATGTTCTAAACTTCTCTTGGGTTTGGGGTTATGTTGTAATTTAGTTGTGAAAATGGTTGTATTAGGTTTTTGAGTTGTTTTCAATAAAATATTTCAAGTTTATTTAATTCATGATCTTCACTTCTTCAATTAGTTCCAAAAGTTCAGTTAAAGAAATTCATTTGTCGGGCACGAGAGTGTCAAACTCACGAAAGAATTAAGTGCGGTCTCATAATGTCGAGGTGTTGACTAATTCGGCTTAGACATAAGTACTTCGAGTTTCAACGGCTAAAAGGAGCAACTAAACGTCAACTGCTTGTGTTAGGTTTACGATGAGATTGCTAGGTATTGCCTACATCACGTGGTGAGAGAATCCTTGCCTAGACATAGGAAGGATCACTTAAGAATTGCTCTACCGAACTTGGAGTATTTTCCAGACTTGCGGTAGATTGTGTAGGAGCAGAGATCCGCTGCGGTAGTGAAAGGGTCGCAGCCTCAATCCGCTAGTACCCGCCGAGGCAGCATATCGTGGCAGCACAAAATAAATTAGCCTATACAACGCAGTTTCACACTAAGGAGCGGCATAACCCTGCCCGCTCTCTCAACCTGATCACTTCTTTTATTACATGTGTTTTAACTTACTTTTCTTCTCAACAATCACTTTACTTGTGCAATTTATTTTTCCTTGTGCATGAACGAAAATTCGAAACAAGCTGTCCAATCCTCGTGGGATTCGACATCTTTTATACTATAACTTGGCAGTAGTGTGCACTTGCACTCTTACAAAAGGGAAAACCTACACGCCCTACAAGTTTTTTTTGTCGTTGTCGGGGATTAGTAGCAACGAAATTCGTATTTATATTTCTGCACTTTTATTTTTATTTGCATTTAATTTTAGGTTTTATTATTTTTATTTTCTTTTGAAAAAAAAATTATGTGAGAAAGTGCTTATTTAGGTGCCTCACGAGTTAAGGACATCAATATTTGGGAAAGTTCTTGCGAATTTTGTGAAGGTAATCATGCATTTGAAAGTTGCCCTCAACTTTTTGAAACGGACATGTCATGGAAAACCACGCAGGAATGGTTGCCTGAATATGAACAGCAGATGCCGCCACAACAGCAACAGGGACAGTTGATGCCGCTGCCGCAAGTGCTACCACAACAGCATGATTTTTTATAGTATGATCAAAAATCTCAAAAAAATTTACCATAACAGTTTTACTGTAGAAATCGACATGCCCTGGCAAAATAGTCTTCTGCAAGAACAATCAAACTCCTTGGAGGACACACTTCAAGCTTTCCTTGCACTCACAGAAAAAGTTTTAGCTTCTATGGACGCCAACATCGCTAAGATAGATGTACATCTGAGCAATTCAGTCCTCATTGATGCTATGGATGAACCTCCACAATTAAGGGATACTGATGTCCCAGGATAAGAGGACGAAGAGTGATGCGAGGAAAGATCTGCAATGTGTACGGAGCAATTCGAACCTCCAAGCCTAGAGGATGCAGAACGCTGCCCAAACAGCAAGATTGACAGTTGTTCTGGCAGCTACCTAGAACCCTACCCTGAGGACGAACTGACAGCACCTGAACAAAGCTATGCCTCAGCAGAGAGGCCCGCCACAACAGAAGCCTCCATAATGACTCCCGCCTTAGCAGACACCTCGACAACTATGAACGATATATATTTAGAGGAGCCGATGCAGGCAGATTTATAGCCGTCAAAATCTCTACTGATGGAGATTTTCAAGAAGCCTGGAGAGTTTTCCCTTGACCAGCACAACACTATGACAGAAGACTACCACAACAGCTGGTTGCCGCAGCAGCTGCCTCGGCATCAAAAGAAACTTTTCTCCATGACGAATTTCGAAAAAGAGGAGGTAAGTACATGGTTAGGTAGTTATATAATTTTTCCTAATCACATGTTCATGCCTTTAGGAATAAGAACAAGAAGGAAGGTTCACATGGATTACAAGGGAACGAGGAAGGACTCCTCCACCATGAGGATAATCACTAGATGGAGGGTGCGGATGGATTACTAGAAGTATCGAAAATGACCCTCTTGAGCTAAACCGATAAGGGAGTAGTTACTTTAGGAGATGCATATCAATGCACTCCTAGAGTAACAAAATTTTGTATAAGTTGTTATGTTTCCACATCTTTATTATTTTATTTAGGAGTAGATTTTACCTACTTAGGACCAGATTTTATTGGCGTTCTATTCCCGTCTCACAACTACTTACCCAGATTCAGACCCTAAGGAATCGAGCCGCCGAGCACAACAGGGGCAGCACTGCCGCAACCCGCAACTGGCGGAAGAGCAGAGAACTCCTCCACATCTTCTCCACCATCTGATAGCAACTAAGCCTAAGTTTTCTTTCTCTTTCTCATATTTATTTTTTAGTTTTAGTTTTATTTTGTGCATTGAGGGCAATGCCCATCTCGAGTTTGGGGGGTATAGTTCTCATATTTTTTAGGCATCTTAGTTGCATATAGATTGCATTATACTTGCCTTCTTATCAATAGAAAAAGAAAAATTTGTTATGTAACTTGTGCCTATGATAGGATAGCCGATTAATTTATTTTTGTACCAAATTAAAAAATTGAACTTATTATGGGAAAATCATGAAAAATGACTCAGATTTTTTTCTTTTTGCCAAAACTGTCAAACACCTCTGTTACTTGCTGAATCTGTTAGAATTTCTGATGAACATTGCCTCCTTATTTTAGAATTCTTTGTAAAGTTCTAACAATGGTTGCTGGTAGCCGCCGAGGCAGGCAAAAGAAATAGAAAAATACGGCACTACCACGTCAACAGAAGTAAAAACAAATGACATTGTTGTTTTACCCCATAGGTGCCCGCAATAGGCTCTAGAAAGAATCATGTGCGAGGACGCTCCGCTGCTATCAAAGTCCATGACTCTGAAAGCTTTGAAGTGATAGACAAATTAGCATGAGTGAATGAAAGTTTTCACAGGATGACTCTACTCCAAGGTTTCGGGGTTTTGTAGTTTGCTTCTATCTTAACTTCAAACCTAGAAAAGTAGTTGTGATAAGCTAAAGCCCTCACTACCATGATTAAAATATTGTGCTTAATTGTGCTACCTCGGCAACAACCTTATATCGTAACAACATCTTTGTTTAAATCGTTATTCTACATGTTCAACCTGTACACAATCATGCACACACTACATTGGCATTAGAAATTATTCTGAGTTATTTTTGTGCTTAATTCTCCTCACTAATTTAATATATATGCCACGACCTTGAGGCATGAAATCAAGTTGAAAAACTGGTTTTTTCTTTATGATTATTATTAGCGCAAGTATGTTAGGTTGCATTGCTTGAGGACAAGCAATAGTTCGAGTTTTGAGGTGTGTAAAGTGTCCACAAGTTTTATATTGCATGCACATTCCATCTCATATTATTGCTATTTTTAAGCTCATCTTAGGCACAATTAGGATCATGCATTACATTTTACAGTATTTCTACACTTTACCTTGTTTCTATAAGATTAACTTTTATCTAGTGAAGAAGATAATGTTTTAGTGTATTTTTGGTTTTAGGTACTGACGACTGACAGAGGGAAAGAGGAGCTGAGGATGCAATGCTGAAGCAGCGAACCATGGAGCTATATTGAAGCAGTTCCAACTGAAGACAATAGCTGCCGAGTATTGCCGCCACCGACCTTGCTACCCACGACAGCAAGCTATAGAGTTGGAGAATCGGAGTGCGATCTGTAGAGCCAAAAACCATGATTCTATCGATGCCAACCACTTGATTTTCCGACGTCTGTAGTAGCAGGCAGAGCCACCGAAGTGAAATCTCAAGATTACTTGCGGGCTAAGGCAACATGATAAAGTCCATATTCAACTCAAAGAAGTCAGAGTTTAAAGTCACATTAAATGTGAAAAGCTACTTTTGAGGACTTCTACTGCAAGAAGGACTAGACCTAGCTATTTGTCTATAAATACTCATTGTATTCCTAGTTCAAATCATCTTGGGTTTTCTTTAGGCTTAGCTATGGTTTTCTACCACTGCCATGTTCTAAACTTCTCTTGTGTTTGGGGTTATGTTGTAATTTAGTTGTGAAAACGGTTGTATTAGGTTTTGATTTGTTTTCGATAAAATATTCCAAGTTTACTTAATTCATGATCTTCACTTCTTCAATTAGTTCCAAAAGTCCAGTTAAAGAAATTCATTTGTCGGACACGAGAGTGTCAAACTCACGAAAGAATTAAGTGCAGTCTCATCATGTCGAGGTGTTGACTAATTCGGCTTAGACATAAGTACTTCGAGTTTCAGTGGCTAAAAGGAGCAACTAAACGTCAACTGCTCGTGTTAGGTTTACGATGAGATTGCTAGGTATTGCCTACATCACGTGGTGAGAGAATCCTTGCCTAGACATAGGAAGGATCACTTAAGAATTGCTCTACCGAACTTGGAGTATTTTCCAGACTTGCCGTCAGGACTTCTCTCCATTCCACCTGTCAAGACAACGAAAGTTGTAGGAGCAGAGATCCGCTGCGGCAGTGAAAGGGTCGCAGCCTCAATCCGCTAGTACCCGCCGAGGCAGCATATCGTGGCAGCACAAAATAAATTAGCCTATACAACGCAATTTCACACTAAGGAGCGGCATAACCCTGCCCGCTCTCTCAACCTGATCACTTCTTTTATTACATGTGTTTTAACTTACTTTTCTTCTCAACAATCACTTTACTTGTGCAATTTATTTTTCCTTGTGCATGAACGAAAATTCGAAACAAGCTGTCCAATCCTCGTGGGATTCGACATCTTTTATACTATAACTTGGTAGGAGTGTGCACTTGCACTCTTACAAAAAGGGAACACCTACACGCCCTACATGTATATAAAGTTGCTATTATAAATTATGATTGGTTGCTTGGAGCTAAGCTATGTTAGCTTGTTGTTTAATTGGCAAATTGATAACCAGACATTTTAGTAGGTATTGTTCGAGCTTATGACTTGAATGTTTGAATAAAGATTTTGCAAGATATGATGTTTTAGTTATAAAGAGAAAATATTTTAATTATAATGAATTAGGAAATGTAATCAGATAATATATTAAAACATGAGGTATATCTTAAAATGACCATAGACCATGTCATGAGGATTAGTATACTACCTTATGAATGTTGAGGTTGAATGTAATTTAGCCAAGTGCTATTGATACTAAATTATTAAGTAAATGTTAAATTGGTTGAATACTTGATTGATTATAGTTTTGATCATAAGCATTGTTGTAAACTCCTATGAGTGATGCTGATATATATATATATATATATATATATATATATATATATATATATATATATATATATATATATATATATATATATGTGTGTGTGTGTGTGTGTGTGTGTGTGTGTGTGTGTGTGTGTGTGTGTGTGTGTGGCCTTCGAGCAGTGGTAGGTTGGACATAATTCTTGACAAGTTGAATAGTTTAAAATCTACTTGTAATGTTGGTTATATTTGAATAATTCTTGATGTTCAAGATCGATTGTTCATTGCATGGTTAAATAAGATTTTACCATATACTCTATGCTAAAAGTGTGGCTAAATAATTGTATCCTAGGCATAGTGGCTAATGATGTGCATATCTCGTATAACAAATGCAAACAATTTATGTGTAATTGAATTTTTGTTAAGTTGGTTTAGTTGTTTATCGAATGGTTTTTATTCGATAATACAGTCTAATTGAATAACTTGATCCCTAAGTTATCTGGTTTGTTACGGCTTTAATCAAAGGTAAAGAGTATATTGTAAACAATCTTGTCGTTAAATTGATTTATTTGCTTTTCAACCTATCAAAGAAATCCTTGGTTTTGCTCAATTACTAAAATAATATGAAATCCTTGTCATTATTGTCGCAAAACATTTGAATGGTTTTAATCTTTGAGATCTTCACTATAAGACCTTTATGGTAAATATAGGCTAAAAAGGAAAATGTCTGTTAAGACATCCTCAATTTCAGTTTTTCTTCTAAAATGAGTTGAGGGTGTTACAGTTTCCTTCGATGGGCTAAAGGCCCAATATTTGATGGCCAATGTTCAATGCAATATGGAAAGCGTCATCTGCTATGATTAATGTACACGGTACACACAACCAACAATTACCATTGCGAATGGTAATTACACGAAATGATTTTTTCCAATTAAATTTCAAAACTTTATGCAGTTGAATGGTTATCCTTTGAGAGCCGAGGAGATTTTCGACTAGCATATTTGCCTTCCTTCTCAGCTTACAATGAAACAATACTAAAGTCAAGCCAAGCCCATAGGTCTATGGAAAAGATGAAATTGATCTTTAAAGTTTAATTGTAGCTTTTACCTTTTTCTTCACTGGTGCTGGACACTCAGATTTTATATCTACATTTATGCTCTAAGTTCTTGGGGTGTTTTGAACTTGGAACAAGGAGTAACAGCTTCTGTTATCTCTGTAGGAACACGATTCTAAACATGTGACGTCCACATATATTTGTGCTCAACAACCCTATTAATTTCACTCAAAACATAAGCCTTATCAACCTCTTTGTTCATTGACATCATTTGCAAAGAATTTTCATGTCATTCAGCATTTGTGTCACAACCTCATGAAGACCAACGATTTTGACTTTTAAATTGTTTATTTTCAGTTCATAAAAGTTCATGTTCTCCTCCACAATATTCTTCAAGCTGGTCATCTCGGCCTGAACATGTTTGGGAAGACTACTAAATTTCTATCCCAACAACATACCATCAACCCTTCTCATATTGTCTAATTTCTCTACGCCTTTAATTTGTTTCTCAATTCCCACTTTCACAACCTCTTTTAGCCCATTCAACTCGGACATTAGTTGCTCCTCACATTCAAATTTCTTCTCAATTCCCGTATTCACGACCTCTTTTACCGCGTACATCATTTGTTGAAGCATATCTGACAGCATTTCCCTCGTTGCATTGCAATTGTTGTATACTGCAACATCGTACTCTACGGAAGCAACCTTGCAAAATAAATAAATATTAAAATTTCACCTTCCACAAAATAAATAAGTACTACTATGACACATTATGTATTATCTTACGTCTCTTTGAAGCTTTCATGTCTTTGCTTGGTTCCATGACATCAGGTTTGTCAACAGTTTTAGGTAATGGTTGCTTCCAGGCAATAATCTTCACCGTGAAATTATATTATTAATTAACCATGATCGCAATTAACATAATAGTGCAGAATGCGAGCCTTACCACCATTAGAAGGTGCACTACTATGCTATCAATTCTAGACCAATAATCATGCAACCTAACCTGAATTTCATATCATTCACAACACAACATTAATTTATATGACAATACTCAGTTCCACTCGTTTCTCATTACTAATGTTATTTAAACTTTACCTCTAAGACTGCAATGCACCTTTTTAGGTAAACGTGCCTTCCTGACCTCTATATACGGCTTATTCTGTCAATAAGCATATCATAAACATACTTGGCCAAATTCACTTTTCCATGTAAGCACTCATCGCACAACAACTTTAACAAATCTTGACTTGAATGTGTCTAAGCAGTAAGACACAGAAAAACTCCAATAATGTATAGCAACACCCTAGCTTTCAAAGCATCCCTTCAAAAGAATCATACAATACATCATGCTTGATTTTACCAAATGCTAAAAACGTGTTGAGCTTATACTTTCCACCCAGTTCTTTACCATTCTCCCTCGATATCACTTCATTAACATCAACACCCTCATTCTTCAGGCCCAATATAGCCTCTACATCTTCAACTGATACAAGAATGTTGTGTCCTACAAACTGAATAATACTCATTCCAACATCAAAACTTTCCATCAATTCTCCATATAGGTCCCGGTGTAGAATGCACGATTTTATAAAAACTAAGGACCCAAAACCAATTTCATCAAGAACATGATCAACCTCATTCGTCTCCATTCCCTTTACGAACTCGTACAATTGCTTTTGACTACACCTTGTGTCAAAATATGTCTACAGGAAATAACATAACAACTTCCTACGTCAATCTCAATATAAACTATTATACTATATCAAAGAAACAATGTAAAGACTGCTATTCCCTATTACCTTCTTCGGTTTTCCTGATTTAGATTCTTTGTATGTTGCCTTCTCCTTTTCAGTTTCATCAATGTAAGGTTTGTCTTCCTTCGACAATTCTTTCCATTTCTTGCCTAACTCTTTCCTAACCTATGAATGAAAAATTCAAATGAATTTAACATTTTACACATCATAAAGCGATGAAACCTACCTCACAAGTCACTTTTTCCTCACTTTGCTTTATCCTTATACATTCATCTTTACTGTAAAACATGAAAAAAAAAAGTGTTCATTCAGTAATTTTGCATTTCGATTCAATAAGAACACATAAATATCAACTTACTAAAACTTTAGGTAGGGAGGAATTGTTTTCCTTCCGTGCGGCTTCTCACATATGGCCAGGATCTCAGAGCTTCCTTAGCAAGTTCGTTATTAGCAACTTCGTTATCAACAACTTCATTACCATCTTTATCAGTAAAGTCTTTAGGAACTTCATCATTATCTTCTTTATCAACAACTTCTTCAACAACTAATTTGCCAACTTTATTATTAGCATCTTTACCAACATCATGCACAACATCGTCAAAAAAAAAAGGATTTAGATATACAGTACTCATCCTAAGGATTAAATCATCAAATCAGTCAGTGCAAAAACAAACCAACTCACTCATAAATATACTCATCTTCATTACAAACAAATCTAACCTTTTTAAGTTAAAGTCGATGACAACTTACCATCTAAAAAAATGAAAGAGGAGAAAATCTGCAATTTAAACAGATTTCAACAAACAATAAATGAAACTCCATACCAAAATTTCAAAACACAAACCCTAGATTTCAAGTATTCCACAAATAAACAAAAAAAAGTTAGGGTTTTTCTTTGCTTGTTACCTTCACAATGAAGACGATTGCACAAGTTCAGTTGCAGACCTAAATTCAGGTTTTCATCCTTTAAAGTGACTGAAACGTTTTTCCCAATTTTAGAGAGTTCTCTAGATTTTCAGATGGGAAAATGAATTTTAACCCTAAAATGTCATTAAACAAGTGAAGGTCCAATTCTCAATCTTGGATCCCAAGGGTTTTATTCTCTACGAGTAGCGAAACGACAACGTATGAGTCGAGACCTAAAAGAAACACTGAAAATATGAATCGTTACACCGAAAATATTATCATCTTCAACTTTTGGTCGCAGAACTTACTATGCAAACATGTATTCTTAAAGTCACTTTAAGCATTTCTAGTTTACACTTTTTCTACAAGTTCCGCAACATATACAAAAGTACCGATATGAGGAGAAAAACGTCAACTGTCATGTGTTAACCCTTAAATGTTACTTTCACATCAGACTGTTTCGTTACTCAATATCAAATTTCGAGATATCTTCGTCCAACTTTACTTGTCAAATACTTCACTAATAATTTGGGTTTAAACTATTAACTACTGGTTCCGGTACATATTTAATAGTTTCGAAACATATGTGTCATTTTATCTTTTACGGTGGAACACAAATTTTCTCCCCATACAGTTGCGAAACTTCATACAACGTTCCGATACTTACCGGCAACAACCTCTTCCCATTTCTGCGTATTTTTAATGAAAATCTAAATTTAACGGTCAAAATCAAAAAATTTCCATCCGACGACTATAACATTCCGTCGTTTATTAACCATACACTAACCTACTGTATTTTAGACAAGCCCATAATTCTACCACGACTGAGCAAGAGTCTATGTCCCACGGCTCTTTTTTAATTCATCGTAAATTAGAGTTTTTACTTTAGAAATTTTCAATTAATATCCCAAATCAAGATTTAAGTAATGTGACTAAAAAGGGGTAAACTACACGGAATACCACTTAATTTTATATTTTGACTAAAATATACCACTAAACTATAATTTGATACTATTGTACCACTAAACTCAGCTTTTGACTTCAATGTAAGCACTCGACCGTTAACTTATAATGGGCTGTTAAATCTAAAACGACGTCGTTTTAGTTTCGTTGTTTTGAAGCCTAAGATAGACCAAATATTTTAAGATGAAAGACTTATATCAAACCACAAAGCCAACTTAAATACTTAATATCATTCTAACGAAAATAATATATAAATAATACTGCAGTTGAACTTAATTTCATTTATCTCATGATATAATTTTATAATATTTATAATATAATTTTATAAACATATTAACTTTATAAATAAATATTACTTATAATATATATATATATTTAATAGATATAATATATATAATTAAACCCTAAACCCTAAACCCAAAACCCAAACCCTAAACCATATATTAATTAAAATCATAAACCCTAAACCATATATAAATAAATCCTAAACCTTAAACCATATATATAAATGTATTAAATTTATAAATAAATATTATTTATAATTTCTATATTTATATTTGAATAGATATAATATATATAATTAAACGCTAAAGCTCAAAACCCAAACCTTAAACCATATACATAAATAAATTCTAAACCCTAACCCCTAAACAATGTATATAACTAAACCCTAAACCTAAACCATATATTACAAATCCTAATATATATTATAAATAATATTTTAATTTTAGGATTTTGGGTTTGGGATTTATGATTTAATCATGTCTAGGGTTTATGGTTTATTGTTTAGGGTTTGAGATTTATTTATATATATGGTTTAGGTTTTTAGTTAATATATGGTTTAGGGTTTGAGGTTTTATTTAATATATGGTTTAGAGTTTGTAGTTTTTAGGGTTTTAGGTTTGGTGTTTTAATTAATATTTAATTTAGGGTTTGGGTTAAATTATATATATTATATCTATTAATATATATATATATAAATTATAAACAATATTTATTTATAAAATTAATATATTTATAAAATTATATTACAAATATTATAAAATTATATAATAAGATAAATGAAATTACATTCAGCTGTAGTATTATTTATATATTATTTTCGTTAGAAAGATATCAAATATTTAAGTTGACTTATTGGTTTGGTTTAAGCCTTTCATAAAGTTTTGAGTTTAAGCATCCCAAAATACAATATTTTTTTATTTTATTTTCTTTACTAACAAAACGACGTCGTTTTGACCTAGTTTAAGCTTCAAAACAACGAAACTAAAACGACGTCGTTTTGGATTTAACAGCTCGTTATAAGTTAAGTGTCGAGGGCTTACAATGAAGCCAAAAGTTAATATTAATAGTATACTAATATTAAATTATATTTCAATATTATACTTGAGTTAAAGAATAAAGTTGAGTGGTATCACCATAATTAACCTTAAAAAAAATCTACGCTACATTTATTTTCCCAGCGGAATGTAAATTAATCTAAGTCTGCTTCGATATTTCTTTACTTATTTGCCTCTCTCCTTGCCAAATAGACTGTGGCTTACTGGCTTCCATTGTTTTCCTTTCTTCTTCCTCTTCTTTGCATTTTCTGTGTGCACAGTCATGAAACAAAGCTCAAAGTCAAAGCCCCGACAGGAGGTGCTCCCCCCTTTGTTTCTATTCATTCACTTCCTCTCGTTTTTTTTTGTTGGTTTTGGTTCTGTGGGTATGGAATTAATTATGGTATAACTAAGAGAGAACTTGCAGGGAAGTTTGGTTGAAATATGCTGTTTTGGTTGCTCCTGCCTAAAGCTCTTTTGGCCTCAAGTTGTCATGCGGAAGTTGTTCAACATCAATCCCGGAGATTCCGATTACAGTGCCGATACCGATGACGGGGAGGACATTGATTTGGATTCTGAAAACGATGGTGATCTTACCATTTTCCTTCCGACTCCATTTTTCATGTCTTGGGTTTTCCAGTTTTCTGGGAATTTGGAGAATTTTTTGTGGTTTTTATCTGTATAGAGTTATTTTTAGGAGCTGCTCCCCCCTCTATCTTGAAAGTACCCTTTTGGGATTTGAGTCTAAATGTGCAGGGTTTTGCAGAATATTTTGAACGTGGCAATGGCATTGGCTCAAGGTTTAGAGGGATTAGAAGGGAGGAACCTCAGCATTATCTAATTGGTAATTTGTTTAATTCGTTATCAAATTTGACGTTTTTAACTTGCTATGCCTATATAATTCGTGTGAGCAAATAAAAATCATGTTGGCTACAAAAAAAAGTTGGAAATTTAAGTTGCTGTTAAAGAGTTCTTAATACATGAGGATCATCTAGTCCAAAATTTTGGATTGTCAATCTGGATTGGGGGTCTGGTGAAGCAACCGGATTGAAATGGTTGTGATATTGGGATTGATATTTCCTTCCAAGTTCCAACATAAAATAGTTGATGATTTAGTAGAAGGCTTAATTAGTCCCTTCAGCTGAAAGCTGTTCATGCATCTAATGAAATATAGTTAGTAAGGCTGGCTAGATCAAGTCAATGGAGTTAGGTGTTAAGGGATTTCTAGATTTATTAGGTGTTGGTTTCTTGGATTGCATATAGTTCTCGTCTTCTCTTTCTTTTCATGGGGTGCTATCATTTGGATGCACAGTTCTAACAATCCTTAGGTCGCATGAAAATGCAGCTATCCTGTAGCATCTAAGCTAGTTTTTGGAGATTTTGTTGAGGCGTTCCTTTTTTACTTTTGGGTTTTTGCCCCTCCTAGTTTTATTATTTAGAAGAAAATCACCTTTCAATTTCTGTGAAATTAATTTGTCAAGTACTAGTACTTATCAGTGAAATTTTCGGAAGGGCACCTTTTCTCCCTCTTGTTAAGTTTTCATCAGCTATCCCTGCAATCAGACACTTCGACTTTGGAATTCTAAGTGTCATCTGTTGTGGCTTGTGTGAATATCCAATTTAGGGAGTATGCTGAATTGCTCTATCAATTTCTTTTCTCTTTGAATAGTCGCAACCTTTTTCCTTCTTTTTGAGCTCAGATGGTCTTCCAAGGTCAAGGAGACGGAATTCAGAGACTTTTAGGACACAATTCATAAGAACGAAGGAATTAAGGTGCAATGTCTCTCCTTTGTGGTTTTGACAAGTAAATCTTAGACTAGTAATTTTGGTGACAAACGAATCTGGTTGTTGAAACTTCTTGTGTTTCCTTTTTAATCAATAGAATATGGGTCGGTACCTGGAATGTTGGTGGAATGGTTCCACCGGATGACCTAGATATTGATAATTGGATAGATATCGATGAGCCTGCTGACATCTACGTGTTTGGGTAAGTATTTTCCCTATATGCATTTTGAACTTTCTTCAATTAAAGTTGATTTTCTTTCCTTGTTGGACTCTAATTGCAAGAAATGTTTACATGAAAAGTTTTTGAGATAACTGTCATGTTTTTAGCACTTCACCTTAAAACAACTCTATTTATACATGTGAATTGAGAATTTGGTACATCTTTGTTTTAGCTATTATCCCTGAATTTGTTTTTGCATTATTCATGTTCATCTTAAAGTATGTTAATTGCTTTATACATAGTTTTCAGGAGTTAGTACCATTAAATGCTGGGAATATTTTTGGTGCTGAAGATAATCGCCCTGTTCAAAAGTGGGAAAATATCATTCGTCAAACACTCGATAAAATTCAACCTGCAACTACCAAAGTAAAATGCTATAGTGATCCCTCATCTCCAACAAAGTTTAAGCCATTTGATGATGTTCCGAACTTGGAAGAGGAGATAATTCATGAAAGTGAAAGTGATATTGGTGAAGAAATTTATCCATTGGATGGAGACCCTAATGGCTTTGGTGAAGCTAACAATTCAGACGAAAATAAAAGTGTGTTCAACAGTTGTGGGGTTTCGTACAATAATGATGTCACTAAACTTTATACACATGTAGAACAGGATTTACAGAGGCAATTTTCTTCACCAAAGATTTTAGATGGATTGGATTTCTTGCAGACGAAGGATTGTGCCAAAAATGTAGAAGATTCATTCAGTCAACAAAATAGAAAATTTAGCAGAACACTTGGTGGAATTGAACAAAATAGAAAATTAACCAGAATGCTTAGTGGTACTGAAAGGATTGGTTTGAGCTGGCCAGAGCCTCCACTACACTTTCTATCTCAGAATGTTTTGGACAGACCAAGTTCTTTCGAACCAAGAAAATCTTTCAGAGCAACGAAGTCTTTTAAACCATATAGTTCCTTCAAGTCCATAAATGATATGGGCCATATGTCATCTGGGATAGCTTTGCTTGCAAAACAGGACCTTGAATCCCTCATGAAGAGGAAAAGAAGATCATCATACGTAAGGATAGTAAGTAAGCAGATGGTAGGAATTTTTCTCACTATATGGGTCCGTAGGAGTTTACGCAGACATATTCAGAATATGAAGGTGTCTACTGTTGGTGTTGGTGCAATGGGTTACTTTGGTAACAAGGTTTGTTCCTTCTATAATGTTCTTTTCTTTAATTTTTTTCCTTAAATCGAATGTTTGATTTTCTTCTGTCATGTTAGCAGTGCACTACCTTGAATCATATAGTTTATATATTGTGTTGTATCTCATGTTCATGTACTTTCTAGGTTGGACACTTTATATTTAGGGATTTTTGTAGCTAAGCTTGGTGTGCCTTAATTGAACCTTAAGCCTCCAAGTCCGAGTACTATCAATTGGGCAGATGCACTTCTGCTATAAGATATTGATTGCATATTTTCTAGAATTTTAAGAAATAGAAAAGAACAAAGGAGGGCTTGAGGAATAGAGAAAGCAGCAGTAGGATTGAAAGAACCTGCTTTGATACCATGTACAAGTTCTGGTTTCTTCTTCTTTTCTTTGTGAGAATACTTGCAAGATATTTATATACAAAGGTCTACCAACCTAGATAAGGGACAATTAAAGGTAATATTTACAAAACTCCAACCTAGATAAGGGAATTGCTCCCTAATTAAAGGGGATATTTACAAAATTGGAAAATAATAAATCTAATTAATCCTTGATTACCTAATAACTGCAATCTCTAATTCCCTAAAATCAGAAAATTAGGAAATCATATCCTATTTACATTTAAACTACACTGCAGAATTTTGACTAATTCTACATATTTGCCTCAAATATTGGTCCCCCTGACATCAAGTCTGATGGCATTAAAATGAACTATAATTTTTAGCCTTAGCCTGTGAAGACTGATTCTTGTTTCTTGATGCTCATAATCGGTGTAGGTGCTTTTCAGTAGATAGCATCTTGAAAATGTGATTTTCTGCATCCGTGTAATTTAGTTTAGGGTTTATGACTGCCAATTTTAACTTCGACATGAATGCAGTACAAAATTTTTAGAAGTTTTAAAATCGTATAACTCTACTGGTAAATAGGAGGGACTTTATAATTTGATATTCATATCTTTTAATGAAGATTGGATCCCATTTGCTAATTTCAGAGAGTTCTTAAAGTGAGGTATGGGTGATGCTACAACTAAGTACAAGGAATGAATTAGAGAGGTAGAAAGGACTCGACGGACCTTGGGCACTTGAGTATTTTTGGTTGTTGATGGAAGTGAAGGAATGGCAGAAGTATGAGAGGGAGTGAGGAAAGTAGCTTAGCTGAAGATAAGGCACATTAGAAGTATCTACACTAAAAAGGAGTTATTGAGAACCTTGAGAGAGTATTGAAGGTTACTATGTTGAAAGCTGATGGTAGTTGAATAAGGCTAAAGCTAGTATGATGAGTTCTTGGTGGTAAAGATGATATTCTCCTCCAAATGATGTTAGGCCATATAACACAGGCTAAGGTGCAGTTGATGAACTCAATCAGGCTGATGAGTCATATCTTAGTGAAAAAGGAAATGAATTATAAGATAGGATGCATGACTGTGGATTCATCTAGCCTTTTCACAAGTGATGTAGGTGATACAATGTGTGAACTAATGACTCATTGTGGGCACTCGGATACCCCATATGGGTAAATCGAAGAACACATTAAGCAGTTCCCATATAGAAGCTCACCGAACCTAAATGCTGTGACATCTCAAAGATCTGAGAGCAATGTAAGAGTCCTGCCATTTCTCCACTAAAATAAGCTAGTCTCTACTGTACCTATTGTTATGTGTGGTCATGCTGATACCCGCAAGATGTAGCTTAAAGAAAGCTCGAGAGTGAGATAGAATGATTGAAATAAGCCCGAACCATGCATCTAGAATATTCATGAAGATTTTTTCCTTCCATGTCTTGCAACAATGAAGAATGTGTGCTCATGCTGATACCCGCAAGATGTAGCTTAAAGAAAGCTCGAGAGTGAGATAGAATGATTGAAATAAGCCCGAACCACGCATCTAGAATAATCATGACGATTTTTTCCTTCCATGTCTTGCAACAATGAATTCTTCATATGGGTGGTAATCTTTGAATCAGTTTATTAGAATCGGTGCCATTACATTCTATTATTAAATTTCCAGCTGTTGATCACTGTTAATTCTTCTATATTTAGCTAATTTTATGGCCATTCATTTTTCTTCCAGGGATCTATATCAGTCAGCATGTCCATATATCAAACACATTTTTGTTTTATATGCACTCACCTGACATCAGGTGAGAAAGATGGGGATGAACTTAAAAGAAATGCCGATGTGCATGAAATACTTAGACGAACTCAGTTTCATTCCCTCTCTGCAATTGGACACCCCAAAAGCATCCATGACCATGAGTGAGTATATTTTAATTTCTACTTGTATGAATTAGTGGTTATCTTCTTATCTATCATTCTAGTTCTTGAGATTGTTACCTTCTGCTTGTTAATATAATATATCATTAGTAGTTCCCCCAAGTTTCATGGACCATAAGAATCTGGAAAGCAAAAGAAATACACTTTTCTTATTACTTGGTCTCCAACCATGCATGGCATCTAAATAAACTAAGATTCATTTCGGTATGTTTACTATTTGCCTTGTACTTATAGAACCAAAATTGAGAAAGTGCATTTGGATGAAAAAGCAAAAAGTGTTTTGTTTTTCAAAATTTTGAAATGTAACTTTTTGCTTAACAATATGCCTGCTTTTACTTTTATGCATTATACAAACATTAAGAATTGATGTAATTCAGTCATTTCAATCAATCTTGATCTTGCTTTTTACTGTTTTGCTTTGCTTTATAACAGCTTTTAAGGAAGCAAAAAGAAGTAATAGAAGTAACAACCAAAGAGAACCCAAAAGTGTGCATGTGCATTAGATTTTGTTCCAGAAGCACTTTTAAGTGAATTATAGACAGTTATTAAATAGGTTTAAGTAAAGCTTGTCTCAAAATTTTTGTACCATTGCTACCGTAAATCTCATTCATTTAGTTGAGGTCTAGTTTATGGAAATAATTTAAGTTGAGACTAAATCATTTATAGCATTTGAATAGATTAATCCTTTTTCAAATTGAAGGAGATGTTTATACTTTTAATATGTATCTAGAACATGTAGTCTTTATGGCATACTAAGAGTTGGAAGGAGAACTATTTTGAAAGAATGATACCTGTTGATAATTTTAAATGTAACAAGGGAGAATTAGGCTTCCTTAAACCAGGAATGATTTGAATGTTAGTGCCTATAAACAGAATTCTTAGGGGACATTCATAATTTCAGTGTATCTACCAAAAAGTTATATATTTTGTGCTGATATTTCTTTATTCATTGAGATATTATGCTTGTTCAGTAAATTAGAAAATGCATTGTTTGGACTGTACATTTATCCTACTCATCTGTCATTGACTTGATATCTTAACGGAGCTGCTTTTTCTTTTATTTTTCTTTTCAGAAGAATAATTTGGTTGGGTGATCTAAATTACCGTATCAACCTGACATATGACGAAGTACGTGATCTCGTCTACAAGAAGGAGTGGTCCAAGTTGATTGAGAGAGACCAGGTAGTTTATTAGTCCTACACAGTCTAGGTCATTGCAATTTTCTTATCAAATATAAACTTTAAGGCTGTTGATATGATGCTAGTGTAGTGATTAAATATGTTATCTAATCATGACAGCTTGTACAAGAGCTGCAGAAAGGTCGTACATTTGATGGATGGTCTGAGGGAGTTATAAATTTTGCTCCAACATACAAATATGAGTTAAGTTCAGATAAATACTATGGAGAAGATCTAAAGGTTGGGAGGCGAACTCCTGCATGGTATGCTTAAACAAGATTATAAGATTTATCCTGTATTGCTTGTTTGTCTTGTGAAATTTTCAGTATACCTTATCTCTCAGGTGTGACCGCATCCTTTTTTATGGTAAAGGAATGGGGCAACTAAGATATAGCAGGACTGAGCTTAAACTTTCTGATCATCGCCCTGTCACTGCTGTATATACGGCTGAGGTTGAGGTGTTTTGTCCAAGGAGACTACAGCGTGCTCTCACCTATACTGATGCTGAAATTGAAAATGAGGGAGTTGCAGCAGTAGGCATTGAATAAAGATTTTGAAATTAGTCCCTTGAGCTGGACTAGGTGAGTGGTATGCTTATGTTTCTTATCCAGGAATATAGATAGCTTCTTTCTACCTCAAGGTGTTAATGGTCATACTCATGAGTCTCATGACTCATACTGAGGAAATAAAGTAATTTTGGCTAAGAGTCAATAGTTTAATATTGATATGGGGTAAGAGGGAGAATAGTTGAAGATCATGGTAGTAAGGTAAGGAAATTAGAAAGAACATCACTAGAGAGAAGCAGTCTATGTTGCCTTGGGGAGAATCTGTTTCTGAAAGAGGAGTTGATTGACGTATATGTACATATGTTGTTTTCCATTGAAAATTTTCAACTGCATCAAGTTGCAGGGACAGATTTTTCTGACGTTTTGTGAAGCAGTTAGTAGTTGCATAACATCCTGTTCTATGCCATGTATGAAGGATGATACATGGAAGGTAATTGGAAAAGTTTTAATGTAGATGAAATTGATGCTAAATCAAGGACCCCCAGTGCCAGATCTTTGTTTCATTCAATCTCTTTCACTATTGGAAAACGTGAAATTTGTTTTCGACTTGATATGCTAGATAGCAGATTGTAACAATGAGATTGGGTGATCTCTACAAAGGTTGGATGATTCTAAGGTCACCGATTTAAGGTAAAAAAAAATCAGAGCTGCTGATAAGGGGAACTGGTAAATCATGTTAACCGGTTAGCCAAACTCCTTTTTCCAAATACTTCACTTCCTCACCTCCTCTCCTCTCATCGGTGCTCTTCAGCTCTCTTACTGGCTCTCCCACCGGCACTTTTCGGTGCTCTCACTAGCGCTCCCACCGGCAGCTTCCAACTCTCTCACAGGCAAGTTTCTCTACTTCTCTAAGACATTTTTCACCGGCACTTTTGAAAATGGATTTTCACTCAATCCGTTCTTTTCAAGATTTCCTATTTCTAATGTTTAAAATTTATGAATGTGTTGTTGAAATAGCATCACAAGTGATGGGTTATGAAGAGTAATATTAAAAAAATTTACACAAATCAAGTAGACTTGTAAATTTGATGGACCCAAAATGTGTTTTTCACATTTGGAAAAAGAAAAAGAAAAAACATTGCAGGAAGCTTGAAGGTGAAATTATGCTTTCGGAAACTGATGAATGTTAAGAAATTGATAGATACAGGGGATATTTATATAAATCATTTTAAAAATCTCATGAATTTGTTTGGGTAGAAAATTTCATGAATTTTTAAAATTGATGGTTTTAAACTAAAAGTTATGAAGCTTGAATTTAGTATCCCAGCCTCAAAATTTAGAATAGGTCAAAACATCTCTACCTTTCCTTAGTCTGAGAATTGAAAGATGGAAAGAGCCCTTGGTTTGAAATAAATAGAACTTTTGAAAATTTCATTTTATTTCAGTGCAATTGTTTATATTTGTTTTCCAGAACTCAAATAAGAGGACACTGCAATTTTTATTGAAGAATCAAATTTCTTGTAGTGTAGCAAAAGTGATATGAAAGGAAAGGAAATTAGAGTAAGGTATCTAAGGAAAGGAAATTAATTTAAGGTAAAAGTATAACAGCTGTTGCACTTGCGTGAGACTTTAGTTTAAAATTATAGATCTAAACCGTTGAAAGTAAAAAAGAAAAATGAAAATGGAATAAAAGGTAGATTATGCTAACTGGTTCCCGTTGAGAGCCACGTCACCCGTATATTCCATCGTCAATATCTTCTTCTCTCACTCCACTGTGGTCTTGAATCATGATAGGCGGAGAAATTAAAAAAAAAAAAGCTCTAGGGTTTGTCTCATTCATTTGGATTGGGAAAAGTAGAAGGTTTGTAGTTTTAATTGGTTTAATTTTGCTTTAGGAGTCTAGGGAAGGTAAGGTTTAATCCTTTTTTATGGGAATGGTAATAGTGTAGAAGGAAATTTGGAGTTAATTTGATTAGGATTTTGAGTTTTTTTTTTTGTATTTCTGGTGATTAATGATAATTTGGAGTACTTCTCTGCTGGCTGAGTTATTTTTTTAACCATTTGATCATTTTTTTAAAATTTTGGTCTTTCCTGTTTTGATATAGGAAGGTTATTATGGTGAGTCAAGTGAAGGAAGGCCAGAAAAATGAGTGGATAATTCGGAGTCTTCTCAAACAACAGGAGAATTGAAGATGTATTAATTCCAATAATTTGGTATGATTTTACTAATAGAAAGGGGAAAGAAGCGCTCAATCCGTTGCTTGTTGCTCCAACTTATCAGTAGGAGCTCGTTAGCCCTTTCTGCAGGCTGCTATGCTAGTTGTAGCGCTTTACTAATAGAATATCAAAGTAAAGAGGACTCTATTGTTTTCCTTGTTTATGTTTTGATCTCATGACTGCAGTTAGAGTCAGAGAAATGGCATTGGATATTTGGTCATCATATTGTCGTATTCTGCATTAGATTGATGGAATAAAATTGTGTGAATTGTTCCTCAAGCATATTTTGTTCTTTTTAGGCTGATATTGTCACTGCGTGGTATCAGTTATTTTTCTTTATTATCATTGCGGTTTTACAGTGTAACAACGTTTTTTTTTTTGAAGAAATGTCCCACATTTTTTTGGAAAATTGACTAAAAAGAGGGAAAATCCGTGTTTCAAAAAAACGATAGAAAATTTGAAGTTGCCACCGGCCACTAAGGTAGGCCGGACATCATAAAAACCAAAACCAAAGATTCATTTGAAAGGGTTTGAGAGTTGGTTACGTGTGAAGAAGCGTAAGCACTCCCATCACGCCCGAAAATCGGTTCTAAAATAATTGTGACTTTTAATTGATGGAAATTATTTAAAATTTAAAATGAATTTAATTAGGGATTCTCAATTGAAAATTAACCTCAATAGTACGAGCTTTATCAAATCGATGGTTTCAAATTAATTAAACATTTAATTAAAAAGGATGATAGTACACCGGACCAAAGACTAAACCGACATCATGTAAGTCTGACTGCCGTGTTAGTTTAGTGTTCGGATCCCGTACGTCACCTTTATGCATGATGCAAGCGGATAAAGTATGATGTCATGGTCTTGTTTGTTTTAATTACTTACGAATTTTACCTTTAGACAATGCAAATTAATCCGAATATTCGAGGAATATCCAATAAGTTAGGATATTTTGACCCGAATACGTAAATTAATAAGTATCTTTTTTTATGATTAGAATTAATTAACATGCAAATTAAACATTAAAAGTCACGCGAATGACAATTAAGGGTGCATGTCACGAACAAACTTTCAAACAATCATAAAAAAATCTAAGCTATGCGCACATTACAAGCCGAGCATGTAACATATATAATAAAACCAAATTATATGTATAAAACTATATATTATATAACATATTACATAATTCATAAAAAACTATAGGATATAAAGACTTATAGTATGTAAAAAAAAAACAACCAACATAATAAAAACAAGGCAAATATGTACTAACACATACATAACAACCATAAATCATACATACACATTAAACATATCTATCAACATGGCAAAATCATAAAAAAAACAGAAATGTAAGAAATGCAAAACAAGGCAGAAATTAAAATATGCATAATGACAGAGACCCAATTAAAAGGACGCGGAAACCTAAAGGGACAAAAGGGGAATTATACCATTGAAAGACAAGCTACAATCATATTAGGGGACGAAGTTAAAAGCTCTCGAAAAAAAAAGAAGAGACTGCAGAGGGAGTTTAAAAACACGGAATGGCTTGTAGGTGTAAATAACAAGACGCGGAAGGATTTAAAAAATAATTAAACTTATTTTAAAACGTAAAGACATTATAAAACCACACTTAAACATTTCAGCACCCCTTTTTACAAAACCTAATCCTAAATTCAAACTCTCCCTCTCTCCTTGCTCTCCGCCGAAATGTCGTCGCACCGGTCGTCGCTTCTCGACGGTTGGCGAGCTCAAAAACCCTAAAAGCTTTTTCTTTTTCAACCTTTCAAAATCCAAAATCAAAAAACCCTTTTTTCATTGTAAAAAACAAAACCAAAAAAATCCATTTTTCTTTGTTTTGAAAACCTAAAACTAAACCCATCTTTTTAAAAATCCTAAACTCTTTTCGGTCACCACTCTATCGTTTCACCATGCGAGGCTTGTTAACGGCAGGCGGACGCGAATCGGCGCGCAAAGAAGATCAAACATCGAAGGTAAAAAAACAGAAACCCTAACTTTTTATGATTCAAAATACGGAAATATACCTCTGAATGCTCTGTTTCTTTGTATTGCTCTCTGGAAAATCTCCCCGTTTCTAACTTGGGATTACAAAATTTGGTTTCAGCTTTTATAGCCCGAAATTAATAATTTTGGGAATTACATGAAATTCTTTCGAAAATATGCTATTGGTTCTGCCTAATTTGTTTGCATTCACCTCTAATTTTTTGTTTGTTTTGCCACTGATTTCTGTTATTCTTGCGCGTTTTTGCCTTATGACATTTCAGTTTTCTTCGTTTGCATGTGATGCGAGAGAGGAGGGGGCTAGAGGACGACGTGGTTGCGGATCTGGACAACCGACCGGCGCGCATGTGAGCAAAATCGGGAGATGAACCGACACACGTGGCCTCAACGCGGGTAGTGGAGCATCGTGCACGCGCACGTATGAGAGTCCGAGAGTCGCGCGTTGGCGCGTAAGAGTTCTAGAGCCTTCTCTACCTTGATTTTGGTTGTTGATGACGATCTCGATCTAACGACTCAAAGGGATGCGGTGCTAGGGAAAAGGGGGAAAGCTAAGGCTTCTTGCATCAGAGGCCATTTGGACCGTCAGATCTAGATTAGATCTGATTGTGGAGGATCAACTGCGCAAAAACAAAGATAGGCAGTTAGGGTTTTGATGTAATTAGGCTTAAGGTTTAATATCTGGGCCAAACAAGCCTTATATTATGTTTAATATTATTTTTTTGGGTTTTTAATATCTGTAAATGGACTTTATTAACTCAACTTGGGCTTTTAATTGGGCTTTATTTATTCAATTGGGAATGTATATATATGTATTAGTTTTTTTTTTGTATTTTCAGATTTATTTCAAAACAACAACAACAATAATAATAATAGAAACCCTAACTTTTTATGATTCGAAATGCGGAAATATACCTCTGAATGCCCTGTTTCTTTGTATTGCTCTCTGGAAAATCTCCCTGTTTCTAATTTGGGATTACAAAGTTTGGTTTCGGCTTTTATAGCCCGAAATTACAAATTTTGGGAATTACATGAAATTCTTTCGAAAATATGCTATTGGTTCTTCCTAATTTGTTTGCATTATCCTCTAATTTTTTGTTTGTTTTGCCACTGATTTCTGTTATTCTTGCGCGTTTTTGCCTTCTGACATTTCAGTTTTCTTCGTTTGTGTAAAACCGATATTTTAATTTTGATATAACTAAAGAACCTAAGGACTAAACTGAAAATGTGAAAACGAATTTTTAAGTCATCAAACCTAAGAACCCTAACCAACAATATGCCTAAGTTAAAAACTATTTTTATCAAATATTTTCTAAGTGTTCTTAAAGCCAAAACAGTGATTTTCGAGTCACCGTTTCGAAACGGCCTTAGGCGTTTCGAAACAGTTTTGAAACTGTGAACATGTGTTTCGAAACAAGTATCGAAACGATTTCAACACTGCCAACCCATGTTTCGAAACAAGTTTTGAAACAGCTTAAGAACATTGAGACACCGTATCGAAACGACATCCAGCGTTTTGAAACGGCCTTAAAATTGATTTGAAAAATATGACCGTTGAATGTTTTTAATTGATTTTTAACAAACCGTTAAGGCGTATCGAAACGATCTCAAGCCGTTACGATACGATCCTTGATAGTGGCTAAATGTTTTGAAACAAGTTTCGAAACGACTCTTAGCGTATCGAAACAAGTTTGACCGTTTCGACACGGGCTCTTAAATGCACCCCAACGACTCTTTCTATTTTGGTCTGTTTCGAAATAGGGTCAGGCGTTTCGAAACGGTTGGTTGCAGACTTCATTTATAGAGGGGAGATAACACCCCAACGACTCTATTGATGAATGAAACAACCACAACGGCTAGAAATCAATGAGAAGGTATAAAAGGGACCTCTAAAAGCCTCAGCAACAACTATTGATTCTAAAGCAAACATCCAAACATCAAATCCAAGCATTTGTGCCTAAATCCCATTATTGTCTTGTAACCCCAATTGTATTTTTCATTCTTATCATTTCAATTGGGTTGAGTGCTTGTAATTGGGCTACAATTTGTATTGAGAGATACTTGCTTAGCCAACAAATTCTTTATTTCAATTGTGTGAGGATTGGGTCAAATTTTGGGTAGAAAATTTGACAGAAAATTGTAAGGGTTACCTCCTTAGCCTAGAAAAGGGGAAGAGCAATTAGTGGAATTGTTGAAAATCCTTAGTGAAGCTAAGGTAGTGGATGTAGAGTTCATTTGGAACTTGAACCACTCTAAAATTCCTTGTCTATCTTTTTATTTGCAATTTCCACCACCAAGAACTTTAAAAATCCAATTCACCCCCTCTTGGTTTAGTTCGATCATTCGATCCACTCAACAATTGGTATTAGAGCCTACTTCTTTGAGGATTAACAACCACAAGAGGAGTTCCTAGGAAGAGTGTGATCATCCAAAAATCAAGAGATGGCATCTACATCCGGTTCGAGCATGTATGAGTCTCAATCCACTACAAAACCACCCTTCTTCAATGGTGACAACTATCCGTTTTGGAAGAATAGAATGCGCCTCTTCATCAAGTCCAATGACTACATGGTTTGGGATGTCATTGAAGATGGCCCCTACATTTCATCGAAGCAAGATAGTGAAGGGAAGATGTTTTTGAAGAAAAAGATGGAGATGAGTGAAGAAGAAAGGAAGAAGATCCAAATAAATGACAAAGCTCTCCACATGCTCTTTTGTTCTTTCGGTCCGGAAATCTACTCCAAAGTATCATCCATTGAGAGTGCCAAAGAAGTGTGGGATACTCTTGAGACCACCTATGAGGGAACCAACGATGTCAAGGAAACTAAGATTGGAATTCTCAATCTTAGTTAAGAGAATTTCAAGATGGAACCCGATGAGACGGTGTCCAAGATGTTTGATCGCTTCTCTACCATAGTCAATGGGCTCAAAGGATTTGGAGAGACAACACTGGAAGACAAGCTTGTCCTGAAGCTACTCTACTCACTTCCCGAATCTTGGGATGGGAAGAGAACTGCCATCATAGAAGCCAAAAATTTGAAGACTTTAAAGCTTGATGAGCTAGTAGGTTCTCTCCTTACTCATGAGATTATGAAGCAAGGAATGGAAGAAGAGAAGAAGAAGAAAGAGAAAAGAGTAGAAAAGCTAGAGGTGGAAAAGAAGAAGAAGATGGGAATAGCTCTCAAAGCTTCATTACTTGAGGAGAGCTCTTCTAGTGAGGAGGATGAGCTAGAATAATTGGCTATGATAGCCAAACGATTCTCACGCTTTATGAGGTCTAACCGGGGAAGAAAATTCAAAGAAAGATGGACTTCAAAGGTAAAAACAAAGAAGAAGCAAGGGATCAAATAATTTGCTTCGAGTGCAATAAACTCGGCCACATATGTTCAGAGTGCCCTCAACTCAAGAAGAAGGGCTTTGAGAAGAAGAAGAAGCTCAAAGCCAAGCTTGCTACTTGGAGTGATGAGGAGTCATCCGAGGATGACGAACAAGAAGTGGCCAACCTTTGCCTCATGGCACTTGAGGAAGATTCCTCCATGGTAACCTCTAACTCATCATCTTTAGATTTTACATATGATGAATTAAATGATGCATATGATGAGTTGCAAGAGGTCTATGATGAATTAGTTGAGAAATACAAGGAGTCGGTCATTAGGAATAAGAAAATTATTTCGGAACTAAATGATAAAAATGACTCACTTTCTCAAGCTAATTTAAAATTTGAGAAAAAGGTATTATGGTTGAAAGATGAACTAAAATTCTTTTAAGATGAAAATATTGACCTTAATAATCTTCTTTCTCAATGTAATAGTGAACACTAAAAGGTGTTAGATGAGCTTAACAAGCTCAAAGAGTCTTTTAAAAATGTTGGTAGTGTAAAGCATGAAATAGGTGAATCTTCAAAAACAATCCAACCTAGGAAAAAGACTAATTACTACAAACAAGGTAGCTTTCCTAGACATAGTAGAACTAAAAGGATTAGAAGTGTATGGGTTCCTAAGGAACTAATAAAATCTAATAACATTGTTGCTATGTCATCTTGGATTCCTAAGGGAACCAAGTTATTGGGTGCTAACACTCGTGGACCCAAAATGATTTGAGTACCAAAAACAAAAGCTTAATATTTTTGTTTGTAGGGGGAGCATTGTTACAAGGCCAAAGCACAAAGTCAAAACTCATGGTACCTTGATATTGGATGCTTAAGGCATATGGCCGGAGACAATAGTAGATTCATGGATCTAAAGCCAAAAAGTGGAGGAGTGGTGACATTTGGTGACAACTCCAAATGCCACATTAAAGATATTGGCTCCATAGGTAATCACTCTACTATTCTTATTGAAAATGTCTTGTATGTCGACGGTCTTAAACATAACTTGTTGAGCATAAGTCAATTGTGTGATAAAGGATTTAATGTTTTATTTGATAAAAATGGGTGCAAAATTGTTGACATTAAATTTAATAATATTATGCTCATAGGTCATCGTATAGGTAACATATACATGGTGCATCTAGATGACATACATACATCTCATGCATGCTTAGTAGCACAAAATGAAAATGATGCATGGTTGTGGCATAGGAAACTAGGACATGCTAGCATTAGTGTTTTAGAAAAAACTAATTTCCCTTGATCTAGTTAGATGTTTACCCTAGATTAAATTCTCAAACGATAAAATTTATGATGCATGCTCTAAGGGTAAACAACATAAGTCTTCCTTTAAACCCATTAATGATGTTTCTACTAGTATATGTTTACAACTTATCCATATGGATTTATTTGGGCCAATTAGGACTATGAGCTTGGGTGGTAAATCTTATGCATTTGTACTTGTTGATGATTTTTCTAGATTTACTTCAGTTCTATTTTTAAGTACTAAAGATGAGGCTTTAGAAAAATTCATCACATTTTCAGAACTAACCTAAAATGATCTTGAACTTAGAATTTCTCATATTAGAAGTGATCATGGAACCGAGTTTCAAAATTTAGGGTTTGAAGTTTTTTTGAATGAAAATGGTATTAGCCACAATTTTTCGGCTCCTCGAACTCCTCAACAAAATGGGGTAGTTGAGAGGAAAAATAGAACTTTACAAGAAATGGCTAGAACCATGCTTTGTGAAAATAATTTACCTAAATATTTTTGGGCGGAAGCCACAAACACCGCTTGCTATATTGTTAACCGAGTAATGATTAGGCCAATTTTAAAGAAAACACCTTATGAAATTTTAAAATCTAAAAAGCCTAACATTAGCTATTTTCATCCTTTTGGTTGCAAGTGTTTTGTTTTAAATAATGGAAAAGACAACTTAGGTAAATTTGATGCAAAAAGTGATGAAGCTATTTTCATAGGATACTCTTTAACCTTTAAAGCCTATCGAGTATTTAACAAGAGAGCTTTAGTAGTAGAAGAATCTATTCATGTTGTATTCGATGATAACCTCCTTCCAAGGAAGGATTCTTGTGATGATGATGATGTAGGAATCATAAATGCCTTTGATGGAGGACAAACTTCAAAGGAGGATGAGATTCCAACAAAAGAAGAGGACACACAAGATCCACCTCTTGAAGCCTTGAAGGACTTGTCTCTTGAGGAAAAGGAAGTGAGCTACCCAAGGGAGTTAATCTATGTCAAAGATGGTGAAATCTTGGGTGATCCATCCAAGGGGGTAACTACTCGATCTTCTCTTAGATTAATGAATTATGTTGCATTTATCTCATGCATAGAGCCTAAGAATATAAAAGAAGCATTGAAAGATGATTTTTGGATTATGGCTATGCAAGAAGAGTTAAATCAATTTGAGAGAAGTAACGTTTGGACATTAGTTTATAGGCATAGTAATCAATCTACCATAGGAACTAAATGGGTCTTTAGGAACAAGCTAGATGAGAGTGGTAACATTGTGAGAAATAAAGCTAGACTAGTAGCACAAGGTTACACTCAAGAAGAGGGAATATATTTTGATGAAACCTATGCACCCGTAGCTAGAATGGAAGCCATTAAGATGTTTCTTGCATATGCATGTTATCATGATTTCAAGCTTTTTCAAATGGATGTTAAAAGCACGTTTTTAAATGGCTTTATAAATGAGGAAGTGTATGTGGAACAACCACCGGGTTTTGAAGACTCAAAATTTCCAAATCATGTTTTCAAACTCACTAAAGCTCTTTATGGTTTAAACAAGCTCCTAGAGTTTGGTATGAAAGACTTTCAAACTTTTTAATTGAAAAAGGTTTTGAAAAAGGCAAGGTGGACACTACACTTTTTATAAAAATGTATAAAAATGACATCTTAGTAGTACAAATTTATGTTGATGACATTATTTTTGGTTCTACTAACGAATGTCATTGCAAAGAGTTTACTAAGCTAATGCAAGGTGAATTCGAGATGAGCATGATGGGGGAGCTCTCATTCTTTTTGGGACTCCAAATCAAGCAAAAGAAGGATGGCACCTTCATCAACCAAGCAAAGTACATAAAGGATATGCTCAAGAAGTTTGGCTTGGAGAATGCAAAGCCTCAAGCCACACCTATGAGCTCATCTACAAAGCTTGACAAGGATGAAGGATGTAAGTGTGTTGACTCTAAGCTTTACCATTCTATGATTGGATCATTGCTTTACCTTACCGCAAGTAGACCAGATATCTTGTTTAGTGTTTGCTTGTGTGCTAGGTTTCAAGCTAGTCCTAGAGAGTCTCACCTTATAGCCGTTAAGAGAATCTTTAAGTACCTTAGAGATACTCCTTGTTTAGGTCTTTGGTACCCTAGAGACTCCACCTCCAACCTTCATGCTTATTCGGATGCAGATTATGGGGGTGTAAAATCGATAGGAAGAGTACTTCGGGAACGTGTCAATTCCTAGGTAGTATGCTCATATCTTGGTTCTCTAAGAAACAAAATAGTGTAGCCTTATCTATCACCGAAGCCGAGTACATATCCTTAGGGAGTTGTTGTGCTCAAGTCCTTTGGATGAAGCACCAACTCTTAGATTATGGTATTAAAGTTGAAACCATACCCCTTAAATGTGATAACACTAGTGCCATATGTTTGACAAAAAAACTCATCCAACACTCTAGAACCAAACACATAGAAATTAAGCATCATTTCATTAGAGATCATGTCCTTAAAGAAGATGTGGTTATAGAGTATATTGACACCTTAAATCAATTAGTGGACATATTTACAAAACCTTTAGACAAAGAGCGTTTTTGGTCCCTTAGGAGAGAGTTAGGTCTAACTAGCCTAACTTGACCTTTTAGGACCTATTTTGTGCTTAAAATTTCTTGATCTTGTGAAATCCCATGTTTATGTGTTTTTACTCCTAATTTCATCCATGCCTATATCTAGGGGGAGTATGTTTTTGTTTGCATATGTTTTTCCTGCTCATTCATGTCATTCATGCAAGTTAGGCCTTAGAAAATTTCATTTTTCTGCAACTTTAGAGCCTCATCTGCACTTCCAGGCCCAGGTGTATCGAAACGGGTCCACCTGTTTCGATACGGTTGCTTTAAATTTCTATATGAGAGAAGGGTGTTTCGAAACGCCTTCCAAGGGTTTTGAAACATTTTTGCTACTGCTAAGGGGTGTATCAAAACAAGTTTCGATATGAGTCAACGGGGTTTCAATACGGTCAAACCCGTATTGAAATAGTCAGCTGGAGTTGAAAAGTCGGTCAATCTTTCGTGCCCGCGTTTCGAAACGGTCGACACCGTTCTGAAACGGGTTCACAGACTGCTTTAAAGGGGCTTTAATGTTAAAGTTTAACCTAAATTAACACTCTCCCAAAAACCTTAAAAACCCTAGAATCGATTTTTCCCATAAAAACCCTCTAAACCTCATTGTTTTTTCACCAAATCTTGAGGGCTTTTTCTCTTAAACACAAGTCTAAGCAAGCATCAACAATATTGTGCAAGGATTTTCATCCATTCATCCAAATTCCCATATTAAGGCATTTTTCATCTTTTTCTTTTTCCTTCAATTTGTATTCGAATCTTAGGTTAGAAAATTTTAATTTTGTATAGTTTATGTGTTTTGATACTTGGGTTTTCCAAATATTGTAAAAAAATTTCAAAATCTTCAATTTTTTATTCGAATATATAAGTTTTCACTCATATTTTTCTTTACTATTTTTCTCTTAATTTTTTTTTGTTTTGTATATTTGTTTTTTAAAATTTGTTTTTAAACCTAAGTGGGATTTATCATTGGATTGAATTACGAAATCTCATGCATACACTTAAACTTGTTTTTAAATCGCTTACTTTATGTTTTTAGGATGGCTACGAAGAACGTTAACAAAAAGTGTAAGACCGGTCAATCTAGTGAATCGAGTATTCGTCCTAATCTCACTAAGCTATTTCAAAAAAGTCTTCGAACTCAAGAGATGAGGGATCAATTCAATTATGTCAAGTAGTACGAAGTTTGTCGTGAGCGTGTTGTTGATCTCACGTTTCTTGACTCTGAGTGCTTTCTCTTTCGCTACGTCGACCGTTTGAGAGAATGGGGATTCCTTGGTTTGATGAGTATCCTGGATATTTGCTACAAGCACATGGTCCTTCTCTTCTACTCAAATGCCCAATTTATCAACAATGAAGACAGCTCCGAAGTTGTTGGGCTTGAGTCTTCTATCTTGGGAAAGAAGATTGTCATTGACATCCCTTACTTGGAGACTACTTTTGGTCTTAAGGACGAAGGAATCGACAATGAGAGTCACTTTGGTTCTCACACCGGTTCGGTTCTTACCTTGGATGCTCACGATAGGTTCCTCCACTTGATCGTGTCGTGGTTTCTTCGTCCCTCAGGAGGTAAATTTTCTCACATTCGTCAAGTAAACTATTTTTGGCTTGATTGTTTCCGTCGTGGTGAGTGCCCTAGTATTGTTAAGATCATGTTTGCCGAGATTGTCAATAATGTTAAGCTTCGTGACACCGATGCACTTAAATCTTTCACTTATGGAACTGTTTTAAGCTACATCTTTGGCAAGCTTAATCTTGATTGCACCTACGACTCTCCGGAACCCCGCAAGTCAAAAATTGGTGCATCTTCTCTCCGAAGGTCTGGATTTCGCTATGTAAACAATGAGCATTGGGAATGTGTTGATAGGGAAGCACATCCATCTCAAGTTGAACCTCAACCACAAGCTCCAGTTCCGAACAATGAAGCTCTCACAGCTTTTTTTACAGAGCGGTTCAACACATTGGACACTAACATGTCTAGAGGTTTTAATGCTATCAACACTCAGTTGCAATCTGTAGAGGATCGTCTCCTTGCCAATGAGAATCGACTCACATCCATTGAGAATCAACACTTGGCCATGGACATGTCCTTCTCCACCTTTTATGGCCAATGGATGAATTTTCGTCGTTCTCAAGCCAAGAGCGATGATGAGTCCATGGATGCTGATGGTGACGACGATGAGGCTTAGGATTTTCATATCATATCATATCATATTAGCTATGCATTTTAGGTTTAAGTTTGCATCTTTATTTCCATTATGTTTTATGAACCTATGCTTTTGATTTTATTTGAGATTATGCTTTGAACTTATTGTTTAAGATTTATGTTTTGGATATTTTAATTTGATGAATTAATATTATTGTTGCTTATTTCTTATTGCTTATTGATTATTGCTTTTAACCCTATCTCTTCTCTTTGAGCCTTGTCTATTATTTTTGATCTAACAAAAAGGGGGAGAAGTAATCTAAGAGCCAAAATTCGTTTTAAATGTTTAAAGTGTTTTTAAGTTTTAAACCTTGAATTTAAATCCTTAAATCCTTTTTAAAACTTTAAAAAACTATCTTAAATTGAGGGGGAGTTAGAATGTATTCAAAATTTTCAAAACTCTTTAAAATTATAACTTTGGTTTTGTTATATCAAAAAGGGGGAGATTTATGAAACTGATATTTTAATTTTGATATAACTAAAGAACCTAAGGACTAAATTGAAAATGTGAAAACGAATTTTTAAGTCCTCAAACCTCCCTATATGTTTTAAATAGTATGCCTAAGTTAAAAACTATTTTTATCAAATATTTTCTAAGTGTTCTTAAAGCCAAAATAGTGATTTTTGAGTCACCGTTTCGAAAAGGCCTTAGGCGTTTCGAAACAGTTTTGAAACTGTGAACATGTGTTTCGAAACAAGTATCGAAACGATTTCAACACTACCAACCCATGTTTCGAAACAAGTTTCGAAATGACTTAAGAACATTGAGACACTGTATCAAAACGACATCCAGTGTTTTGAAACGGCCTTAAAATTGATTTGAAAAATATGACCATTGAATGTTTTTAACCGATTTTTAACAAACCGTTAAGGCGTATCAAAACGATCCCAAGCCGTTTCGATACGATCCTTGAAAGTGGCAAAATGTTTTGAAACAAGTTTCAAAACGGCTCTTAGCGTATCGAAATAGGTCTGACCATTTCGATACGGGCTCTTAAATGCACCCCAACGACTCTTTCTATTTTGGTCTATTTGGAAACAGGGTCGGGCGTTTCGAGACGGTTGGTTGCATACTGCATTTATGGAGGGGAGATAACACCCCAACGGCTCTATTGATGAATGCAACAACCACAACGGCTAGAAATCAATGAGAAGGTATAAAAGGGACCTCTAAAATCCTCAGCGACAACTATTGATCCTAAAGCAAACATCCAAACATCAAATTCAAGCATTTGTGCCTAAATCCCATTATTGTCTTGTAACCCCAATTGTATTTTTCATTCTTATCATTTCAATTGGGTTGAGTTCTTGTAATTGAGCTACAATTTGTATTGAGAGATACTTGCTTAGCCAAAAAATTCTTTGTTTCAATTGTGTGAGGATTGGGTCAAATTTTGGGTACAAAACTTGACTGAAAATTGTAAGGGTTACCTCCTTAGCCTATAAAAGGGGAAGAGCAATTAGTGGAATTGTTGCAAATCCTTAGTGAAGCTAAGGTAGTGGATGTAGAGTTTATTTGGAACTTGAACCACTTTAAAATTCCTTATCTATCTTTTTATTTGCAATTTCCACCACCAAGAACTTTAAAAATCCAATTCACCCCCTCTTGGTTTAGTTCGATCATTCGATCCACTCAACAGTTTGCATGTGATACGAGAGAGGAGGGGACTAGAGGACGACGTGGTTGCGGATATGGACAACCGACCGGCGCATGTGTGGGCAAACCGGGAGATGAACCGACGCACGTGGCCTCAACGTGGGTAGTGGAGCATCGTGCACGCGCGCGTATGGGAGTCCGAGAGTCGCGCGTGGGCGCGTAGGAGTTCTAGAGCATTCTCTGCCTCGATTCTAGTTGTTGATGACGATCTCGATCTAACGACTCAGAGGGATGCGGCGCTAGGGCAAAGGGGGAAAGCTAGGGCTTCTTGCATCAGAGGCCATCTGGACCGTCAGATCTAGATTAGATCTGACGTTGGAGGATCAGCTACGCAAAAACAAAGATATGCAGTTAGGGTTTTGATGTAATTAGGCTTAAGGTTTAATATCTGGGCCAAACGGGCCTTATGTTATGTATAATAATATTTTTTGGGGTTTTTAATATTTGTAAATGGACTTTATGAAATCAACTTGGGCTTTTAATTGGGCTTTATTTATTCAATTGGGCATGTATATATATGTATTAGTTTTTTTTGTATTTTCAGATTTATTTCAAAACAACAATAATAATAATAATAGTAATAAGAGGAGACGATAATAAATAATAATAATAATAAGGTAGTAATATGATAGTAATAATAATATTAATAAGTAGATAGTAATATTAACATAAGGGATACATTATAATATATTAATAGTATTTAGTTTTTTTTCTTTTTCAAATGGGTAATAACGTAATAATAATAATAAAAATAGCATCATATACACATATATATTACTAATAATATTCTATATTTGTTTTCTAGTTTATAATCATACGACATAATTGATTTGTTGACGGGTTAACATCCCAGACAAAATTAGTGATTACATACAGTTCAGTAAAGTGATTGATTTGCAAGAAACTCGGATTTTGTGATAATTGCTTTGTTGACTCTGATAAAGAAATGGTTATTGCATTTGTGACCGGTAATTACTGGAAAAGTTTGCATGGAATATATGTTCTTAATCTCTGTTAGAGTGATATTGTTAGTTTAGTAGCTCTTTGCAATGCTCTTGATTTCTTGATTACGTTTAATTGATTTTTGTCAATACTTAGGATGCTTTGATATGAATTTAACTCAAACATTGTTAGTTTAGTTGGTCTATTACAAGCGCCTTGAACGTAAGGGTGTTCGCGGTTAACCAAAATACTATAACGGTTAACCTATAAATTATGTTCTTAGTGCAAAAGTTATATGTTCTTAATGTAATTAGAGGAAAAATGTATAGAAAATGTATCTAAGAATACATAGAAAATTAGGGACTCATTCTTAATGGTTAACTAACGGTTAACCATGAACACCCCTACCTTGAAGCATTCTTGATCTGTTAATTTAGTTCAGTTGATTTTTTTAATACCTAGCATTCTTAGCTCTTCTAAAAGTGTTAGTAATGTCATAATGCACAGCTCCTCTCCTTTAAGGCTTAAACTGAAAAGAATTTGTTATTGGAGTTTGTATATCTTATTTGAAGATAGTGTTGGTCTCTCTTTTCTCACATCACCAGTTTCTATGATAAAACTATGGGTTGTCTTTAAAAATTGATTTGGTTGGTGTTGATACAATTAGTAACAAACTTCTTCTAGAAAGAGCTAGCTGTCAACACCTCGTTGCAGCAACAATCATTCTCCATATTTCTATTATTTCATGTAACAAACCTGCTGTGCTGGCAGTACCAGCTGTCATTCCTTTTCGTGTATTTAAGCACATGCATTGAATGAATGAGATCATCCCTTTTCAGCCAATTCTTCTTCATGTTATCACTGTAAACTAAGCTACCATAGTCAACATGGTATCAATCGCCAACTGTCCTGGGATCTTCTCCTAACCCTTTCCCTCCATGCCTTCCTCTACAGACCCTCCGCCCTCCGATGATGATCCACCCATTGGTGGTTCATCCAACTCTAACCAATTCAGCACCTTATTCACCAACAAACACATCAACCTTATACTCGATGAATCCAACTTCCTCATGTGGAAACAACAAGTTCTTTTAGTCGTTCACAGCTCTCGTCTAGAGAAACTGCTTACTGGTGCACTGAAACCTCCTCCGGCAACAATCACCGCTGCCAACAGTACTGTCACTGAAAATGAAGCTTATTGTTGCGTGTAAAATAGTCTATCGCAATGGTAGTGCAAGTGTACACGACGCAAGTAGTAAAGTGATACGAAGTATCGAATATCGTCTCCACAGGGATTGGGCTAATGACTTCACCTTGATTTACTGCACGAAGTAAAGGAAATATTTTAGAAAGTTGTCACGAATAATAAAGTAAAAACGTAAATAAAAGAATTGAATTATCAAGATAGAGAGAATGGGCCGGTATTGAATTGCTCGGTAGTGTTGGTATTGAATTGCTCAGGATCTCCAGTTCTGTCGTCGCTCCCGTCGCCGACAGCACCTGTCGCGGCGTCTGTCCGTTAGTTGTCGCGGCAGCAGACACTAACTCAGTACTTCAAGCTTGGCAAGAATCCCAGATCTGCCTTGCCCTATCCCTAGGCACAAGTCTGTCGATGAACACGTCTTTGATGATACCTCCCGGCGTGAATCGAAGGATGAACACCGATGTGTATGAATTCTTCCTTAGCCACTTAACCTCGCCTTATCCCTAAGCACGAGATGGTTCAACTATAAACTAGAGAACGCGCTTTTATCTCTTTCGTATACTTAACTCTCCCGATTCTCTTGCAAGATATTAAAACCAAGATAAAAGAACTTGAAGTTTATTTTATTGAACTTGAAAAATCCTAAAACAAAGCAACCCTTGCAACTACTTTACAAAACAACCCGTGGCCCTAGGGGGAATTTAGAACATGTTGGTGACGGGTGGACGGCAGGTTTTTTTTTTGGTTTCGGTTATGGGGTAGTCGGCTATGCCCTAGGTTTAATCTATGCCCTTTATATAAGCTTTGGGCTCAAGTTATCTAAGGTAACAAGGATTACAACTTTAATTAAAAATAAGATTCTAATAAAGACTAAATCTCTAAAGTATCCTACTTTCTAGCCGCATCCTTGCTTTTAGGGATTTCCTCTCCTTTGAGCTTTGGCTTGACATATCTTTTGATCCGGGGCTTGGAAAATTATTTGGCTTCCACACGACAGACGAGCAGATTTTTCTCTATCTATCGATGTCCACTTCATTTTTCCTCTTCAATAATCTGCTGTCACCATGCTGTCACGACAGGTCTATGACAGGTTCGTCTTCTTCAGCTGCTTGTTCAGTTCAGCCTTCCTGCTTATCTACCCTTCGCCTGCCTTCATCGTCAACCTTGGCAGTTACCTGCAAAATACACCATCTTTTAGTAGAATCCATGCCTTTTATATAATTGTGATATTTAACTGAAAACTGTCCTAAATGCAATGCAATGATGCTTGAATGCAGCAGAAATATGGGTTAAAAAGGGTGTAAATAATAGAACTTTTACACACTCAACACACCCCCAAACTCAAGTCTTTGCTTGCCCTCAAGCAATTTAAACCTAGAAAAATGAAAATTTTTGTGTTGGCCTTCAAACAGTGAACTGTCCCTTACCCGTCGCTCACTCTCTATGGCGGCAGCAACCTGTCGGAAAGGTTAGGATCTGTCCGGAATCTCCCTATAGCTCTCGTGCAGTGTGTGCATGCTTGTGAACAGTTATATGCTAAGACTCTCTTAGTTTCACTAGAATATTCAACTCCTTAACTCAAATCTTTATGCCAAAGTTTATTTTTTTTAGAAGGCACATTTTCATGCTTCTTTTTCTTCTATTTTTAAGCTAGAATTTTCTAGAGCCAGTTTTGGGCACCTCTAGTTAGCTTCCTAGAGCCGGTTTCGGGCACCTCTAGGTTTTTGCTTTTCTTTTGCTAAACTTCTTTTCCTAGAGCCAGTGTTAGGCACCTCTAGGGGCTATTTAAGTTCTAAGCTTCCTATTCTAGTTTGGCTAAAAGAAATCTAAGCAATATAACAGTCACAAAAGTGTTTAAGTTTTTCAGAACTATAGAAAGGCTCTAAACTTTTCCTTAACCTGTCCTAAAGATGCTGCCACGACAGAGCCGTCATGACAGGTAAGCTAACTTCACAGTTTTAAGCCAACAGTTTTAATTTTCTGATTTTTTTTTTACGAAAAATAAGTAAATAAAAAGACACAACAGTTAAACAAAAGATGTGTTAAAGACTCCATTAAATATGGAGGGTTGCCTCCCCCAAACTCGAGGGTTGCATTGCCCTCAATGCAAAATGACAAATAAAGAAAAACAAGATAAATAAAAGTACATCACAAATATAAGGGCAGGCAGCAATAAGAGGAGAAAAAGAAATAAAAACTTAATTTTTATTCGCTGTCCTCGCTGCTGCTGCTGACGCGGATTTGATGGTAACGTCTGCGTTGAGGAGGTGGCTGGGCAGGTTCCGGAGCAGGTTGATCGACAGATTCGTCAGCCAGTTGAGGGGCAGGGTCTTCCTCCGGTTGGGGGACATGGTCGTCAGCAGGTTGAAGGGCAGGTGGCTCCACTAGCCTGACATCGGAACTGCTGCTGCTGCTGTCCCAGCTGGTGGTCATGATGGCTTTGGACAGCTTTCTCTTGTCTGCCACATGCTTGATACGCTTCACCCGTGTGAAGGCGCTGTCCAAATTCCTCCGGACAAGGGGGCTGTCGTCAGTGGCAGCTCGCTTTGTTCCTCGAGGGGAGGTGTCTGCCGGTGGACTGCCGGCTGCCGTCGGGGAAGGTGTGGAGGAGGCAGATTCTCCATGGGGAGAGACAGGTGGTGTGGGAGTAGGGGATGGGATATTGAAATGATGGGCGGGGAAGGTGGGGAAAAAGACATCCGAAAAATTCAAAGTATTGGTAATGAAGTTTACCGTGGCATTGGAGAAGTCTCGGATGAATGTCATTAAGCCCATCTGGCGTTCCTCGATCCGCAGGACGGCAGCAAGGATGTGGGCGTTCTGATCTGCCGGAGCGGTGTTGGTGGCAGCTTCTGGGGCAGGTTCGGTGGCAGGTTCGGTGGCAGGCTCATCATCAGACTCAGCAGGAGGGGCGTTTGGATCGAAGGCGTTGAGGGGCGATACGACTACCAGCTCCATGAGGCTGGAGATGTTGCTGTCTGTCCAGCCGCTGCCCTTCTTGATTTTGTCTGAGTCTTCCTCCGGTACGGCAGCACAGCGGCAGAGGGCAGTGATGGTGCAGGGCAGGCAGAGCCGTGAGTCTGATCGGAAAGCACAGTCGAGAATGCTGTCCCGCATGTACCTGCCCACATTGATGGGCCTGTTGTGCATGATAGAGTGGATGAGGGCCAGCCTCTGCCTGTTGACTGTCGTATGGTGGGACGAGGGCAGGATACGCTTTTTGATAAAAGCGTTCCATAGCTTTGCCTCAGGTAGGAGCTGCCCCCTATTGACAGAATGGGGGTTCTTCTTACTTGTGCTCCACGTCGTTCCCGCTTCTGTCAACTCCCTCATGACAGCATCGTGGCCGGCAGCGTCGAGGGTGTCCCAAAACTGTTGATGAGCATCATCGTTGGGGCCGAAGAAGAGGCCGAAGACATGGTTGATGCTGCTGGCGGTAAAAGGGACTGTCACTCCTCGGACGGTGACAGATGTCGCCGTCTTGCTCTCGATCGCCGCATAAAACTCCCTGACCAGAGTGTCATTAAGTTCTGCCGGCTGCTCGGCGAAGTCTTCCCACAGTTGAGCTGTTATAGCCTGCATGATGAACGGCCGGAGTCCAAACAGAGGGGCATCTCGGTTGTAGATGAAGCTTCGCTCCTCCCAAAGTTCCTTGTTAGCGAACGGGGATGCTGCTGCTGAAGAGGAAGCGGCAGCAGCGTTCTGACGGGTTTGTCGTGAAGACATATTTGGTTGCAAGGGCTGAAAATGAAAGAAAAGAGATCAAACTAGAAGAGAATAGCAAGAGAGAAAATCTGAAGTGATGAAAAATGAAAAGGAGAAGGGGTTTATATGGCTGTCGTGGAGCTGCCCATTTAATGCCGCAACGGCAGGCGGGAATAACGGAGCGGCAGATTGAATGTAGAGTGTCTGACACGTCTGACGGGCATTAATGCCTCTGCTGTGCGTCTGCCGCACGATTCTTCGTCTGCTGTGCGTCTGTTGACAGCCTGTCAACTCCGTCTGCGCCGGCAGCTGAAACGACAGGTTATCATAAATGGGCTTTATTGGGCTGGTGGATGGGCGGTGGGCTTGGGCCACTTCTTCTTTCTCACTTGCCTCCTTTATTTCCTAAAAACCGAAATTAAAAGCAAAACATTATTCGAATAAAATAAATCTAATTCCTAATAAATAATAAAAAATAAAATAAAAAAAATTTAGGAAATTATGTTAAATTAGGGATGCCTTGTGGGGCATCACCTAAAGTAACCACTTCCTGTATTCCCGGGGCTTCAGTCCCTTGATAGTGCTTGAGGCGTTGTCCATTGACTTTGAATTGGTGCCCGTCCTTTAGTGATTGAATTGTAATGGCACCATGGGGAAAAACTTGAATTACTTGGAATGGGCCAGACCATCTAGATTTGAGCTTCCCTGGAAAGAGTTTCAATCTAGAATTGAACAACAACACAAGCTGCCCTGGGCAGAACTGTCGTGGCAGCAACTTCTTGTCATGCCACTTCTTAGTTTTTTCCTTGTAAATCCTTGCATTGTCGTAGACCATTGTCCGTATTTCATCAATCTCATTCAAATCCAACAACCTTTTCTGGCCTGCCTTGTCCAAGTCCATGTTTACTGCCTTGATCGCCCAATATGCCTTGTGTTCTATCTCGACAGGCAGATGACAGGTTTTCCCATAAATCAAACGGTATGGAGACATGCCCAATGGAGTCTTGAAAGCTGTTCTGTATGCCCATAATGCATCATTCAGAAGCAAAGACCAATCTTTCCTAGTTGGTTTAACCATTTTTTCAAGAATGTTCTTCACTTCCCTATTGGATATCTCAGCCTGTCCATTGGTCTGTGGGTGGTATGCTGTCGCGATCCTGTGCTTGACACCATATTTTCTCAAGGCGGCAGCAATTACCTTGTTGTCAAAATGTCTCCCTTCATCACTGACAATCGCCCTAGGGATGCCAAATCTAGAAAAGATGTTTTTGTGCAAAAACTTTTGGACTGTTTTGGCATCATTCTTTTGAGTTGCGATTGCTTCTACCCACTTGGAGACATAATCCACTGCTAGGAGGATGTAAAGATTTCCATAAGAAGATGGAAAAGGTCCCATAAAATCGATCCCCCAAACGTCGAAGATTTCGACTTCTAAAATATTCTGCAGTGGCATCTCGTTTCTCCTCGAGATGTTACCTGTCCGCTGGCACCTGTCACAGTTTTTGTAAAATTCCTGTGCGTCCTTATACAGTGTCGGCCAGTAGAACCCTGACTGCAGCACTTTGGCAGCAGTTTTATTGCCTCCTAAGTGTCCTCCATATTGTGAAGCATGACAGTGATGGAGAATATCTTCTTGTTCTTCTTGTGGTATGCATCTCCTTATAACCTGATCTGCGCACATTTTGAAAAGAAGAGGTTCGTCCCAATAATAATGTTTAACATCATTTTGAAACCTCTTCCTGGCTTGGTAAGTAAGATCAGAAGGTAATATTCCACTAACTATAAAATTAACGAAATCAGCATACCAGGGAAGGGTAGAAGACTTACCTGCCGCCATGGCTGTTGCGACAGCTAGTGCGGCAGCAAAGAGCTGCTCATCTGGGAAGGTCTCCAATATGTGTGTCTCATCTGGCGGTAAACTCTGTCCCGTTTCCAACCTCGACAAGTGATCTGCCACCTGATTTTCTGTCCCCTTTTTATCTTTGATCTCAAGATCGAACTCTTGTAATAGTAAAATCCATCGTATCAACCTAGGTTTTGCATCCTTTTTTGCAAATAGATACTTGAGGGCAGAGTGGTCGGTGTGTATTATAACCTTCGTTCCAAGTATGTAAGAACGAAACTTGTCGATGGAAAACACCACAGCTAACAGCTCCTTTTCCGTGGTGGTATAATTCACTTGGGCATCATTCAATGTTTTGCTGGCATAATATATGACATGAAATAGCCTGTCCTTGCGCTGCCCAAGTGCTGCCCCGACAGCATAGTCACTAGCATCACACATAATTTCAAACGGTTGCGTCCAGTCTGGTGGCTGTACTATGGGGGCTGTCACTAACTTTTCCTTCAGAACCTTGAATGCTTCAGTACATTCTTCATTAAAGTCAAAGGGTCGGTTCTGCTCTAGGAGATGACATAGGGGTTTCGTGATTTTTGAGAAATTGGCAATAAATCTCCTGTAAAAACCAGCATGCCCTAAAAAACTCCTAATGCCCTTGACTGTGGTTGGCGGCGGCAGCTTCTCTATGACCTCTATTTTTGCCCTGTCGACTTCTATCCCACGGCAGCTAATCTTATGGCCTAAGACTATCCCTTCATCCACCATGAAGTGGCATTTTTCCCAATTTAAAACCAAGTTAGCTTTTTCGCATCTTTCGAGCACCTTTTGTAAATTGCCTAGACAACTCTCAAAATCGTCTCCAAAGACAGAAAAATCATCCATAAAAATTTCTAGGAAGTCCTCAACCATGTCCGAGAATATAGCCATCATGCACCTTTGGAAGGTGGCAGGTGCATTACAGAGTCCAAATGGCATCCTCCTAAATGCGTACGTACCGTAGGGGCATGTGAAAGTCGTTTTCTCTTGGTCCTCCGGTGCAATAGCAATTTGATTATATCCTGAATAACCATCAAGAAAACAATAGTAAGGTTTACCCGCTAATCTATCAAGCATTTGATCAATAAAGGGTAAAGGAAAGTGGTCCTTTCGGGTAGCTTTGTTAAGCTTTCGATAGTCCATACAAACCCTCCAACCGGTCACAGTCCTGGTTGGGATTAACTCGTTGTTTTCGTTGGTTATCACGGCCATGCCTCCTTTCTTGGGAACACATTGCACCGGGCTTACCCATTTGCTGTCGGAGATGGCGTAAATAATACCAGCATCTAACCATTTAATTATTTCTTTACGCACTACCTCCTTCATTGCAAGGTTTAACCGCCTTTGGGCATCAATAGTCGGCTTATGATCTTCCTCTAGGAGGATTTTGTGCATACAGATTGCCGGACTAATGCCCTGGATGTCTGCTATCGTCCATCCTATCGCCCTTTTATGCTGCCTCAACATGTCGATCAGCTGTCGTTCCTGTTCCTGCGGCAGCTTAGCAGAGATGATTACAGGCAGTGTGTCATCACAACCAAGATAAGCATATTTAAGCTGCCCTGGTAGGGGCTTAAGTTCTAAGACAGGTGGTTCAACAGTCGAGGGCTTTTGGATTAAATGGTTATCCGAAGTGTAATTCAAAGGTTCGAATAACTTACCTGGACGATGGTCTAACCAGTTTACCTCCTCATGACCTTCAGTGTCAGGTGTATCGGATTCAGAGGAGTCACTGTCGTCGGAGCTGTCGTCGTTACTGTCGTCGTCACTGTCGTGACAGGTCTTTAGATGGCTGTCGCAGCAGTGACCAAATTTTATATCTCGGCAGCCTGACCTGATGCAGGGGTAATCAAAGGTCACCTCGATGATGGCTTTGCATTCCTCGTCCACATCGGCATGTTTCATTGCTTGGAGAACATTCAACTTAATTTCTTGATCGTTCACGCGCATGGTGAGTTCTCCTTTCTCCACATCAATCAACGATCTTCCCGTGGCTAAGAAAGGTCGTCCGAGGATGACTGGTGCGTTCTCATCTGCCTCACAATCTAAAATAAGAAAGTCAGCAGGAAAAATAAGCTTATCCACTCTTACCAAAATATCTTCGATTTTTCCCTCGGGGTGAACGTAAGAGCGGTCGGCTAGCTGTAGGGTAACTGTCGTGGGCCGCGCCTTGCCAATACCTAGTTTCTGAAAAACAGATTTGGGCATTAGATTAACACTAGCACCAAGATCACAAAGTGCCTTACCCACAAATTTATCGCCGATTACGCAAGGTATGAGGAAGCTCCCCGAATCCTTCTTTTTCTGGGGTGGTTGTCGATGAAGAATACTCATGCAACCCTCTTGCATCCTTACCGTTTCAAATTCCCCAAGTTTAGATTTTTTAGACATTACATCCTTGAGAAATTTAGCATAACCTGGCATCTCCCTAACAGCATCTAACAACGGAATGTTAATATGAACCTGTTTAAAAATATCATAAATTTTTTTGAGTTGAGATTCATTCTTAGCTTGTTGTATCCGTTGAGGGAAGGGTGGTGGGGGGCGATAATCAGCAATGCGTCCTTCCCACTGCATACAAATCTGAGGACGATAGTCTTCCTTTTTCTCCTCTGTCGCTTCTGCTGTCGTGACAGGCTCATCGGCAGCAGTCTGTTTATTACCTGTCGGGGCAGCTTCCTCGGCAGGTGTATCCAAGGCAGGTTCCTTTTCTCTTTCAGCTTCTTTTTCCGGCCCCGGTAGCTTTTTCCCACTCCTAGTAGTAATCGCCTTGCATTGCTCATGTGGGGGTGGTCTAGCATTTTCAGTATTACTAGGGAAACCTCCATTCTGCCTTGGCTTAATATGCTGCGATACCTGACCCATTTGTGTCTCTAGAGATTTCAAGGTGGCCTCATGGTTTGTCATTCTCATCTTAGTCTCGTCCATAAAATTTTCCGTCTTCTTGACAAACTGATTAATATTATCCATATACGTGCCAGTCTGAGACATAAAGGTAGCCAGAGTCTGCTCCAATACACTATTCGTGGCAGGTGATGGCTGTTGTTGTTGCTGAGGCGGCAGGTTCTGCGGCAGGTTCTGCGGCTGCAGCTGCTGTCGCGTCAACAATCTTGGACCCCCTGATTCTGATGATGTGCTTGCGGATTTAGGGCATTGTTAGGATTACTCCAGGAAAATTTGGGATCCTTTCTCCAATTAGGGTTGTAATTGTTGGAATTATAATTTGGCTTGTAATTTCCAACATATTTCCCCTCTTCTATATTTATAGGGCACTCTTCCCTACTATGATTTCCTTCACAAGTGGCACAAATTTCCTCGACAGCAAACCCTCGTACTTCCTCTTCACTCAATAAGTGTTTCATGGCTTTAGTGAGGAATGCTACCTGTGATTTCATAGTGCTGTCAGCCTCATAGTCCTTGACAGCAAGTACCCGTTTACCCCCTCTTCTAGCTGTCGGAAACTGCTCCTCATTCTTAGCTAGATTCTTCAGAACTTGTAATGCCTCGTCCGGATCTTTATCCAATAACAGTCCATTTGCTGCAGAATCAATGCGAATGCGAGTTTGTAAGTTAGCAGCATTATAAAACTTAGTTACCTGATTCCAGACGGGGAATCCATGCATTGGGCAGTTCCGTAGAAGAGTAGTAAATCTGTCCCAGGCCTCGTGCATCGGCTCGTCATCTTCCTGTTGAAAAGTAGCAATTTCGTTACGTAATCGCTCAGATAAATGTGAAGGATTAAAACGAGATAAGAATTCACGAGTTAGATCTGCCCAAGTCATAATAGAACCCGGTGTAAGTTTATTCCACCAAGTTTTAGCTCTATCCCTTAATGAATGGGGGAATAACCGAAGCCTCAGTATCTCCGGACTAACTCCTGGTAGCCTAAACGATCCACAGATCTCCTGGAACGTTTTGAGATGCTCCCTAGCATCTTCCGTCGCAGAACCACTAAACTGCCCGGCGTTGTTGATCATACTAAACATGACAGGTTTAAGCTCGAAGTTGTCAACATCAATATCCGGCAGCGTGGTCTCCAGCTCTACATGGTCGTTCAGCATGTAATCACGACATGACCGTCGTCCACCTGCCCCAGGCGGGTCGCCGACAGGCGGTATGTCTCCTCCAGCAGGCTGGTTACGGGCCATCTGCTCTAGCTGTTCTTCAAGGTATTCGTTCCTGTCTAAAAGGTGGCGAATCTGTTTCTTGAGATTGAAGGATCGTTCGATTTCCGGATCTAACTTATACTCAGGATCTTCGCCTCTTTTCGATCTGCGCATAAACAAGAAAACCTTGTGAAAAGCAAGAGTTGAAAACACAAAATAAAAATTAAAGAAAAACTAAAAACGAAAATAAAAATAAAAAATAAAAACAAAAAGTGCAATAAAAGAAAGATGTAGTTATGTTGCCAATCCCCGACAACGGCGCCAAAAACTTGTTGCGTGTAAAATAGTCTATCGCAATGGTAGTGCAAGTGTACACGACGCAAGTAGTAAAGTGATACGAAGTATCGAATATCGTCTCCACAGGGATTGGGCTAATGACTTCACCTTGATTTACTGCACGAAGTAAAGGAAATATTTTAGAAAGTTGTCACGAATAATAAAGTAAAAACGTAAATAAAAGAATTGAATTATCAAGATAGAGAGAATGGGCCGGTATTGAATTGCTCGGTAGTGTAGGTATTGAATTGCTCAGGATCTCCAGTTCTGTCGTCACTCCCGTCGCCCACAGCACCTGTCGCGGCGTCTGTCCGTTAGTTGTCGCGGCAGCAGACACTAACTCAGTACTTCAAGCTTGGCAAGAATCCCAGATCTGCCTTGCCCTATCCCTAGGCACAAGTCTGTCGATGAACACGTCTTTGATGATACCTCCCGGCGTGAATCGAAGGATGAACACCGATGTGTATGAATTCTTCCTTAGCCACTTAACCTCGCCTTATCCCTAAGCACGAGATGGTTCAACTATAAACTAGAGAACGCGCTTTTATCTCTTTCGTATACTTAACTCTCCCGATGCTAAGTAAATAGATAACCTTACAATGCTCTCCCGATGCTCTTGCAAGATATTAAAACCAAGATAAAAGAACTTGAAGTTTATTTTATTGAACTTGAAAAATCCTAAAACAAAGCAACCCTTGCAACTACTTTACAAAACAACCCGTGGCCCTAGGGGGAATTTAGAACATGTTGGTGACGGGTGGACGGCAGGTTTTTTTTTGGTTTCGGTTATGGGGTAGTCGGCTATGCCCTAGGTTTAATCTATGCCCTTTATATAAGCTTTGGGCTCAAGTTATCTAAGGTAACAAGGATTACAACTTTAATTAAAAATAAGATTCTAATAAAGACTAAATCTCTAAAGTATCCTACTTTCTAGCCGCATCCTTGCTTTTAGGGATTTCCTCTCCTTTGAGCTTTGGCTTGACATATCTTTTGATCCGGGGCTTGGAAAATTATTTGGCTTCCACACGACAGACGAGCAGATTTTTCTCTATCTATCGATGTCCACTTCATTTTTCCTCTTCAATAATCTGCTGTCACCATGCTGTCACGACAGGTCTATGACAGGTTCGTCTTCTTCAGCTGCTTGTTCAGTTCAGCCTTCCTGCTTATCTGCCCTTCGCCTGCCTTCATCGTCAACCTTGGCAGTTACCTGCAAAATACACCATCTTTTAGTAGAATCCGTGCCTTTTATATAATTGTGATATTTAACTGAAAACTGTCCTAAATGCAATGCAATGATGCTTGAATGCAGCAGAAATATGGGTTAAAAAGGGTGTAAATAATAGAACTTTTACACACTCAACACTTATGGAGTGTTTATTGCGCAAGATAGCGCATTAGCCTCCTAGTTATTGTCTACCATTAGCTCTAATCTTCTCTCCGAGTTCGTAGGAGTTGATACAGCTGCTGATATCTGGGCTACTGTTCTCAGGTATTTCTCTAGCCGTTCTACCACCACTGTAATGAGCCTGCATTACAAACTCAGATCGTTGAAGAAAGGAGATAGTAGCATGCAATCTTATGTTGCTCAGGTCAAAGAGATTGCTAACTCCCTTGCATCATGTGGTAGTCCCATCTCAGATCTTGAGAAAATTGCTACCATCTTAAATGGCCTTCCAGCTGACTACCAACCGTTTGTTGCGGTCATCACCTCTAGCCAACAACCTTTTACCCTTGACACTGCCATCTCCGTGCTCTTCGATGCTGAAACACAACTTCATAGCTTCAATCCATTACCTGAATTTTCCTCCAGTATCAACATTGCTCAGGCTCACCAATTTTCTCGTGACAATCGTCCTTCAACCTTTACTAATTGACCCTATCGTGCTCCATCTTCCTCTCGAGGTCGTGGTCGCTTTGGATGCCCGAGACTTCAATGCCAATTATGTGGAAAACTTGGTCACCTAGTCGACCGATGCTGGCACAGGTTCGATGAAACCTTTGCAGGGATCACTGCCAGAGACAAGCCTCCTTCTCCTGACACTACCAATGTCAACTTATGCTTCTTTGATTCTGGTCAAGCATCTTACAGCTCTAAGCCTGCGAACAATGCTCCCTCCCCTGAACCTTCTCCTCAAGTCAACCTCACCACCACTCCTAGTCCCTGGTTTGCTGACTCGGGTGCATCCCACCATGTATCACCTGATGCTTCAACTCTCACCCACAGTTCTAATTACTTAGGCCCTGGTAAGATTATGGTTGGTAATGGTGCTTCACTTGATATTACTCATATTGGTCAATCTTCTTTGATTTCACCCTCTTGCTCGCGTGCTCTATTATTGAATGATGTTTTGCACATTCCTAGTATAACAAAATATCTGGTTTCGGTGTCCAAGCTTGCTAAGGATAACAAGGTTTTTCTGGAGTTTCATGCTCATTCATGTGTAGTTCGTGATGAAGCAACTGGGACAATGCTACTAACGGGTGTTGAAGATGCTGGTTTATATCGTTTTAGCTCCTCTTTTCCTACAGTTTGTAATAATCAGATTGAAGTTAATCATGTCAGTAAAGTTAGCAATATGTATCAACTATGGCATCGTCGATTGGGCCAGCCATCCCATGAAACTTTACTCAAAGTTTATCGAGCTTGTAATGTCTCCTTATCTAATGAAGATATTTCTGCTACACCTCTTTGTATTTCTTGTCAAATGGGCAAACACCATAAACTACCTTTCTCTTCCTCTGAAAGCATATATGAGAAACCATTCGAGCTTATACATACGAATCTCTAGGGACCTGCTCATATCGCATCCCAAGGCTACTATTACTACATCTCCTTCATTGATGCACATACCCGACACTACTGGCTTTACCTCCTTAAAACCAAGTCTCAAGCTCTTCCAGCTTTTCAGGCCTTTGTTAAGATGATTCATACTCAGTTCAACACCACTATTAAGTCTGTTCAGAGTGACTGGGGTGGTGAATTTCGAAGCTTCATCAACTTTCTTCAAGACTCTGGAATTCTTCATCGAATAACCTGCCCTCATACTTCTCAGCAAAACGGTGTTGCTGAAAGAAAGCACTGACACATTCTTGAATTGGCTATTACTCTTCTTGCACAGACCTCTCTTCCATTTCAATATTGGTCATTTGCAGTCACAACATATGTTCGATTGATCAACTATTTACCTACAAAGGTGTTTCACAATCTTTCACCATTTGAGAAATTGTTTGGAAAGAAGCCCAACTATGATACTCTTCGTGTATTTGGATGCCTATGCTGCCACACCTCAGGCCGTTTCAGCAACACAAGCTAGACTATCATTCTTCACCTTCCACACTTCTGGGGTATAGCCCAAATCATCGTGGCTATGAATGTCTAGCTCCTAATGGTAAGGTATACACATCACACCATGTCACCTTTGATGAAACTACCTTTCCTTTTGCCTTCCTTCCCAAGACAACTACCACCTCTCCACACTTACATCTACCTATACCAACTATTCCCACTGTTTCCCAATTACTCAATCCAACACATCCTCCACCTACTTCCTTAGACCCTTCATCTAACACACCACCACCTGCCTCTCCAGAGATACCTTCCCCCTATTGATCACCACTCAGACCATGATACATCTCCTCCACAACCTTCATCCTCACCTACAACCACTATACCATCAATACAACCCCATACTTCATGCCCGTCCCCTCCTACTGACACTATTCCCATAAATACCAATTCTCCTATCCCACCTATTATATTTGGTTCCTTTCCTCCACCTCAACCTTCTTCTCCTCCTACTATAGATCCCAACCCCGAACCAATCAGTTCCAATCCTAATCCCACTGAACACAACCTTGACCACAATACCATCACTCTTCCATCTCACTCCATGATAACCCGTAGCAAAGCAGGCATCTTCAAACCGAAACTATACCTCACTGAAGCTAGTAAAGATGGTATACCTAGCACAGTTACTGAAGCTCTTTCTTCACCAGAATGGAAAGAAGCCACTCTTGCAGAATACAATGCTCTATTAAAACATGGAACCTGGACTCTTGTCACCCCACCATCAGACTGCATCCCAGTTGGCTGCAAATGGATCTTCAAGTTGAAACACAATGCAGATGGCACCATTTCCAGACATAAAGCTCGACTTGTTGCTAAAGGCTTCTCTCAACTTCTTGGTACAGACTTTGTTGATACCTTCAGCCCCGTGGTCAAATTCCACACAATTAATGTCATTCTCTCCATTGCTACTACAAACAACTGGCCCTTGCGACATGTTGATATAAACAATGCCTTCCTATACGGGGACCTTCAAGAGGATGTTTACATGCTTCAGCCTCCAGGTTTTGAAACTGTTGCACCTGATCGCTCGAAGCTTGTGTGCAAATTGCACAAGGCACTATATGGCTTACGCCAAGCACCTCGCAGCTGGAATTCCAAACTTCGAGATTGCTTACTCAATGTTGGCTTTCGCAGCTCAGGAGCTGATACCTCTTTATAAATTCGACACTCAGCCAATAATGTCACCTATGTTCTTAGTTATGTTGATGATATTGTAATCACTAGCTACTCAACTGCATCAATTGATAATGTTGTGACTCTTCTTGCTGCAAATTTCTCTCTTAAGGATCTGGGTGCTCTTCAATACTTCCTTGGACTCGAGGTAAGTCGCACACCTACCAATCTGTTCCTATGTCAACGAAAGTACACAACAGAATTACTTTCTCGTTTGCAAATGGATAAAGCCAAAGGTGCCTCCACACCAATGCTTCCTTTTGATACTCTGACTCAACATACTGGCTCTCCAATTGAAGATGCTTCAGGCTATCGAAGCATTGTTGGCTCTCTTCTTTATCTCTGTCACACACGCCCCGACATCACATACAATGTACATCGCGTGGCTCAGTACATGCACCATCTCTGTGAGATACACCTTGCTGCGGTTAAACGTATCCTAAGATACCTAGCTGCCACTCTTCACTTTGGCTTGGTGTTCAAACCATCCACTCAGCCTTCATCACTCGTTGCCTTTGCGGATGCTGACTGGGGCAGCTGTCCTGATGATCGACGCTCTACCACATGTAATTGTGTCTATCTTGGTAATAACATCGTTGCTTGGACATCTAAGAAACAAAAGGTGGTCTCGCGATCCACAATGGAAGCAGAATATCGCATCATTGCTGACATTGCATCAGAAATTACCTGGTTACGTGCTCTTCTTCATGATCTCGGAATCAAACAAGCAAAAGCTCCAATCATCTGGAGTGACAGTACAAGTGCTGTTGCCCTAAGCATCAATCTTGTATTTCATTCACAGTCCAAGCACGTTGACTTGGATGTCCATTTCATTCGCGAAAAGGTGACAGCCAAAGACCTCGTTGTCAATTATGTTCCAGCACCCTTTCAGACAGCCGATGGCTTCACCAAGCCACTCACCACATCCTTCTTCACCTTGTTTCGGTACCGACTCAATGTTGTCCAGCTCGAAGACGTTCTCCAAGAGACCAAAAAGTAGGAAAGATGTTGATACAATTAGTAACAAACTTCTTCTAGAAAGAGCTAGCTGTCAACACCTCGTTGCAGCAGCAATCATTCTCCATATTTCTGTTATTTCATGTAACAAACCTGCTGTGCTGGCAGTACCAACTGTCATTTCTTTTTCGTGTATTTAAGCACATGCATTGAATGAATGAGATCATCCCTTTTAAGCCAATTCTTCTTCATGTTATCACTGTAAACCAAGCTACCATAGTCAACAGTTGGCTCTTGTGTGAATCTGCAAACACAGATGGAAAGGAAAATGTCATGAAATCTCTGCATCATAAGAAACTGAAACTTATGAAATCATAATTCTGACGCCGTTATAGAGATTTTGTCACATTTGCCTTTCCGTCTGGTTGACATAAAGAATGTGTGAATATCAGCCCAGATTAATGTTGTGTGGATATATCTTCTTTGTATTGATTTTGCAACTCTGGTTTTCAGGTTGTCCCGACTTGGCTGATGGTGGTAATATCGAGTTCATGATTGGCACTCTATCTACTTATAAGGTTGTCATGAAAGTTCTTAATTTCTGGTTTTCAGTACAAGAGATGATCAAAACTCATTCGACTAAAATATGATTTTCTTAATTTCTGAGTTATTCAAGTCAGTTCCAAAATAGTAGGTCATATTTTGAGTTCGAGTTGAGTTCAGATTTTATCAATTTTAAAACTTTTTGGTTCAGATTTTATCAATTCGAAAACTGAAAAATTGAATTTCCTTAATTTCAAGGTAGAATACCTATGAAAGGTCGATTATTCTGTTGAGAAGTTTTGTTGTGCGGCAACAAATATGCTGCTAATACCAGACGTGACCGATCGTATAGATATCAGGTTCCAACATAAATCTTTACCGGGCACCAACCTACTGAAAAGGTAGGAAAAAATGTTTGCAGCATAAATTCTTATCATATTTAACCATAACCCTTTATGTTCTAACCTAAAATCTATCCCAAGAACATTATTTGTTATGAAAACACATAACATTTTAGGTTCCAACATAAATCTTTCGCGAATTCAAAATGGTAAACAAGTATTGATACGGTCTTTAGTGTACCGATATGATTTTTCAACACTAGAATTCAAAATGGTAAATGAGTATCGATACGACCCTTAGCGTACCAGTACGAGCTTTAATATTTTTCTCTACGAATGACTTATTAGTACCAGTACGGTGAACCCCGTATCAATATGGTATGCTTAAAACTCAATGAGATTTACACTGAGTATCGGTATGGCCTCAAGCGTACAAATACCCAAAGCTCGACTAAATTTTCAGTGAGCAATTTCAGTACTGGTACGACCCTTAGAGCATCGGTACCCTAACTTCGTACCGTTACGCTGCCTCCCATACTTGTACGCTCTACAATACTAACGTCTATTTATTTTTTAGGTAGGTACCGATACGAGCCTTCGTGTACCGATACCAATAGTTTTTAGACAACATTTAATGTAACACCCCGAGTTTAGGGCCGGGAGATATCAGATTAGTTAAACTGAGTCGGGTTAAAAATTAAATTGGAGACAAACTATTTTCTAACACACTTAAAGTGTTTTGAAAGATTAAAGGGCAAAATGAGAACGTTTAGTAAAAAGGAATAAAAAAAGGTTTTTATCAAAAGCCTTCATCTTCTCAAAATCCCTTTTCACGTTCAAAAACCTTACCTAAACCCCATTTACTATTCCATTGGTTTCAAGCTTCAAACCAAGTGATTTGTTCAAGGTAAATGGTTCCTCAACTTAGTTTCATCTTCCTTGAGTCGTAAATGCTAAGATTTTTTGCAAAACTCATGGATTTAACTTGCTTTAATTTTTAAAGTTTGGTTTGAAATGAAGGGAAATTTATGGGTTTTCATTTGGGATGGTTATGGCTGAGTTGAGAGTGTTTTAACTTTGTTTCATTTCTAAAATAACACGAAATGGATGGGTTTTTAGAGAAAACCCGAAATGGGTATTGTGGGTGATTTTGGGAGTTGGAAATCTTGATTTTTTGGTTAGGTTTTGAGTCTAAATGGCATCTTGAGGTTTGGTAGTTTTGGATTGATTCTTAGGGATGTTAAAATGTGATTTTTTATGGTAAATTCGTTGGGTATGACTGCAAGTAGTTTGAGACTGAAATTGTTATGTTTTGGGTGAAGTTTGGGCTTGAATCGATCTGTGTTGTTGCAAGATTGTTGAATTCCGGGTTTTTGATGTGTTTGTGAGTGTATTAGTGTTCTAAGGTTCGATTTTGGGTTGGTCAAAATAGAGGAATTGGATTAGGGCTTTGTGGATGGAAATCTTGGTAGTTCAAAGGCTTGATTCAGCATCTTGGACATCGATTGTGTGTTGGCTGGTGAGTGGATCGATTTTAACAGCCTTAACGTGGTTAAGGGAATGAGAGTTTGGATTGAGCTTGAAAGGCCAATCCAAGCTCGAGAGTAAGTTTTAAAGGTTTATGCAATTAAATTGCGTTTTACGATTCTTGATGCAAGTTGTACATGCTATGTTGTTATGTGTTGAATTGCATTGATATGCATGTTAAGATGTGGTACTTGTGTTTATATTTGCATTGTGAGTACATGCTTTGCATGGAAGTTTATACTTGGTAAGTGGTGCAAGCATCGGTAATGCTTGTGGTTGTGATTGAGTATATTGACACGTGTTGAATTGTTACCGGATATAATTGATCGATCAATAGGATTAGAGTGCACTCGAGGTCAAATTCGCGCGTGGCCTTAGTGATGTTAGATTCCACTAAGGAGGAGTACGGTGACGTGAGATTCCACCGGAAGTTATGCTTTTACTAGACGGGTGAGTACGGTGATGTGAGATTCCACCGGAAGTGTCTAGTGGGTTTGAGAAACTATCCACATATTCGAGTAAAATGATCAATGTCAATATACCCATGAATTATTTAATTCTCATGTCAATATACCAGAAGTTTCTAGGATTGCTAATCGGAGTGGAACCTTAACGTGTTTCGCTTTGGTTTTCCCTGTGTAACCCATTCGATGCGGTCTGGCCGCTAGGCCGGGTCGAGGGGGTTACATTTAATACGGGAAAAACTCTTTCCAACGGCTATATTCAATAGCTCAACTACCCAAACAATTAGAAATCAATTAAAGGTATAAAAACAAGTCTTCAAAGCTTCTTCAACATCAAGACAACTATTCCAAATCATTCAAGCAAAAACCCAATTTTTTGAGAGCTTTTATTGTAAAATCTTGTAAACACTTGTGTCAAGGCTTATTGTATCTTTCTTTTTTATCAAGGGTTGGTTCTTTGCTTTATAGATTTATGGTAGGTTCTTTTCTTTATCTTACCGCAAGTAGACCATATATTATGTTTAGTATTTTCTTGTGTGCTAGATTTCAAGGTAGTTCTAAGGAATCACATTTATATGCCATTAAGAGAATTTTTAGATATCTTATAGATACTCCTAGTTTAGGTCTTTGGTATCCTAAAGACTCATCCTTTAGTTTTCATGTTTATTCAAATGTGGATTATTGAGGTTGTAGGATAGATAGAAAGAGTAGCTCATGTACTTGTCGATTCCTAGGAGACATGCTTATTTCATGATTCTCTAAGAAACAAAATAATGTTGCACTATTTGTCACTGAGGCATAATATATTTCGGCCAGTAGTTGTTGTGCTCAAGTCTTATGGATGAAACAACAACTCTTAGATTATGGAATTGATGTAGGTGCCATTCCTATTAAGTGTGACAATACTAGTGCTATTTGTCTCGCTAAAAATCTCATCCAACATTCTAAAACTAAACACATAAAAATAAAACATCATTTCATTAGAGATCATATCTTAAAAGAAGATGTAGTTCGAGAATTTGTAGATACCTTGCATCAAGTAGCAGATATTTTTACAAAGCCTTTAGATAAGGAACACTTTTGGACTCTTAGGAGAGAGCTAGGTCTTACAAATATTTCTTGAACCTTAGAGCCTTATTATGTTCTTAAAACTTGTTTGAATTTGATTGAAATCTATGCTCTTGTGATTTTCTTCTTGATTCTTTTATTCAAATAGTTAGGCGGAGTATGCTCTATTGGTTCCCTATATTTTTATGCTTATACATCATACACATGCGTTTAAAGAAGTTTGATTTGAACTTTTGGGTCCTTTGCTTCCAAAACTGACCATTTGGTGCAGAGGGTACCAGTACCGAATATCCCATACCGGTACGAGATTCTTCATGGGAATTGGTACTGGTAAGCCAGTGTTGGCATGCGTATTCAAGGATTGGTACGTCCCAGTTTGTACTGGTACGCGATGTTTTGGTATGCGAAATATCGTACCGGTACGCATTGGTTTGAGGCCATAAATAGGAAATTTTCATCAGATTTTCTCCCCAAATGAAAACCTTGGCCATTTTGAAACCCATAAATCTCTCAAATTTCATCAAATCCTTATCGTTTTCTCTCAAATTTTTTAGGGAATCTTCAACACAACATAAAACCCATGCTTCTAATCATCAGGTCAGTGCGATATCATTTCCACATTCATCCATTATTCAAGGTAAATCCTTATTTTCTATACTTATTTTGAATTAATACTACTTTGTGATGACTGTGTAGATAACCTATTTTGCATACCTTTTTTTACTTAGCTTTTTCATGTGTTTAAGCTCGTTTAGTTGCATTTAGAAGTAGTTTGCATGTAGTTAGGGAGTTACACTGCATGTGCTTAATTGTTATATACTTTGGTGCTTTTAATGAGAAATGTAGTGTTTTTGTGGTGCATGTGCAGGATCTATCAAACCTGGAGGAACGCTGGAGCAGGAAGGATATCACACATTTCGTAGGAGCTGGCGAGGAAAGATGAGTTGTAGATAAATCTATCTTTGGCTTACGTGGACTCTCCTTAGATACGAAATTCATTAGAGATAGCAGGAAAGCAAGATCCTCTTAAAGGAGGCTTCATGCGCTTTAGGTTTACGAAACCCTAAATTTCTCGCCTATATGAAGGATACTTGGGTTACAAACAAAGAGAGCTCGATCACAGACGACAACCCTTAGTCTTAAGCTATCAGAGAACCATTGGAGTCAAAGTTCTAGACAAGTCTCCACATGACAAGCCATCGAGAGAGACTGAAGGAGTGCGAGACCTGTAGCAACAATTAGGAAGCTTGGAGGAGATCGTCGAGGATGGTCGACCATTTTCTATCCCTTGTTTGATAAACTACTATGTTTTTAATTAATTTTATTATGGATGTTTTAGGCTCAGACATGAGCTAAATACTTTTAGTTCAGTTTATTGATTTATATGATATTATGTTTTGAATACTTTGTTTTAATGATATAGTTCTTTTCCTTTATCTATTATGTTCATCGTCTTTCATGCATAGTTATTGTAAGAGCTATCGAGAGAGGCCTTTTAACTATTGATTTGTGGCTTAATATCAAGAGAGTTAGGTTAAAAAACATGAACAATGAGGCTAAGTTGTTAACTTAGTCTTAATCCGACATAGACATAAGTTTAGGATTTCAACGACTAATTAGGGGAACTTGAACATATAATAGAGTTGTCAGGGTTCATGCAGACATGTATTACCTTAGCTTCAATGTTATCAACTTCTAGGAATTGAGAGAGTCAGAAGTTAATTAGAAAAATTTGTCGAATATATAAAGATCTTAGTGGTTTACGCAGACATGTATTGTCAGTCGCTATAGCATTGAAATAAGTAATCAAGTATAATTCCTAGGAAATAAACCCATCTTTCATAATTATCTAATATTTACCGCAACATATGTTTGTATTGATCATAGCTACATTACTTTCTTTGCATTTAGTTTTGAAAAAATCACCATCAAACCAATACTTGCTCAATCATTCTTAAGTACGATCACTTCGTATTTATTGATTCAATCCTCGTGGGTTTGACACTCTACTTATCACTTTCTGTGTACTCCTAAACCCGACCTAGAAGAAATAGCCGAATTTAGGAAGTCACGTTTGAAAACTTTACCCTAAAAAAACCAATTCGAATTATGATATATTAAAATAGCGTAAAATAAATTATTTCTGATAAAAATATAAAATATCTCAATAATTATAAAACCTGAACATTAAAATAATAATCATATAATTTAAATAAGATATTCAAATTTAAGTGTGAAAACACATTTAAAAAAATAAGTCTCAAATCCAAAATTACATTAAAATCCCAAAATAATAAATAATAATTTGAATAACTAAAAATAGTTTTGTACTGAATAATAAAATAATCGGATAAAATATGAGATCCTCCAAGTACCATGTCGCCTAAAGCCCAAAGATATCTGTAAGAGGAAACTATGGGGGAGTAAGCTAAAGAGCTTAATGTGTCTCTAAAGTGCAAGAAAATCATAGTCATAAAAACATAGTAATATTTTCTTAAAATTCTTTAAAGCATAACACATAAATCACAAGCGCAATGCAATGCACCCAACTACAACCGCAAAGTGGAAAGTTCCCCAGAACTCTTCACTACAACCACCAATCCGAAGTATAGTTCAGCCCGAAGGGTGAAACCACTGAACTTCCCCGAACAAATACCAACCCATGCTTATACAATGATAAGATGATTAGAAATCAAATTTCATAAACAAAGTTCCATAAATCCGATATTCCGTAAACATACTTCATAAGTCATAGTCTATAAGTACATAAATCATAGTTCAATAGTCATAGTCCATAAATCATAGTTCCATAAACCTGAAGGCTGATCCATAAATCACAATTCATAAATGTAACACCCCTAAAATATATGCATATAATTTCAAGTAGAAAATGAAAAAAATGAAAGGAAAAAAATGAAAGGAAAAAAAATAATGGGAGAGAGTGCTACCAAAGGGAATTGAACCCACAACCTTAAGTTTCACGAAGCTAGTGCCTAACCAATTGAGCTATACAAGCTCTTAATTATAATATACACCTAAATTATTATTAACTGGTCCTTGAAGGTTAAAATAATAAAATAAACAAAATATCCAAACCACCCCATTAATTGCTTTTAATTAGGGTCATCTACCCTAGAGAAGTGTACCCAAACCTTTATCTCCCTCGCGACTCTTCATCTACCTTAAGCTCCTCCGGCAGCCACACTGATCTCCCCACCGCCTGACCGTGGTGGTCACCGCCACCGCTAAACGAACATCCTCCTCACCCTGATCAAAAGCCCCTTAACCACTCTCACAATCGTTTCTCCAATCATCGATAATCGGAGGTTTTAGGTTCGTCTAACCTAGGGTTTTCACACCTCCGTTCCTCGTTTTCGGCCACTATAGGCACCAGTTCGTAAAGTGGTGGCTGCCATCGTCATCTCAAGGTTACGACGAACAAAACCCTGCCAAGGATCGTTCGACTGTCGCCATTTGAAGCCTCGCTAGAGTTTCGTCACTCTTAAGCCTTTTTACTCCGAATTGGTAAGTTCGGTAAGCTATTCGACTTGATTCTGAGTTCATTAAGGATATAGATAAAATTTCGAGGTGGTTTTCGCATTTTAGGGTGTTTTTCGGTCGTTTAGGGCTGAACGTAGGTGTCACAACCTACCGTCGGCGATCTTTCGATTGCCTGGATGGTGACCCATGAATCAAACCAGCTGAAATAGTTTTGGACTCATTCTGGCCATTGAACCGAGCTACCATAATTAGCCCAAACCAATCCTAAACCGGCCTAGGCCCAATGGTAAACCAAGCCCAAAACTCGAGTTGACCCAAACCGACCCGAGTTGATTGTACCCAGCCCAAACTGGGTCAACCCGTTGACCGAGTTGACTTAGTGACTCAACTCGCTCGAGTCAACCCAATGAGTTAACTCACCGAGTCAGCCATTAGACCAGTGTCGTCAGCATGACGTCAGTGTTGACTTGATCGCTGACGTTAGTGTTGACTTTGACCAAAAAGTCAACTTTTATCGAAAAGCCCTATTTTTATGTTTGTCGACGCCCCAAGTCCAATTTTGAAGCTCGTTTCATGAAATTATAACCCAAAAGCCTTCGAATTGGACCTTGAACTCGAGTTTGCTTATGTATTTTATTAATCAATTATGAGCAATATGAATAAGGACTGAAATTGGAATTTGTGCGATTGAAGCTATTCAACGTTCCTTGTATTCGAGATGTTGAGGATGTTGCATTCGGGTTCGAGAGTGATCAAATGGAGTATTATGCTTGACCGATATAGCAAGGATTAAATGTAATATATTACTACCTCTTGTATGCTTTATGAACATGTTGGTATTCGGTTAATGTATGCATAAATATGCTTAAGTCAAACCGGATATTAAATTGAGTATGATAACCTAGATAAGATTGAAATGCTCGAACGAGAAAGTTAATAAATGTAAGGATCTGGAGTTCAATAAATAATTAATAAGGCATATAATATCCAAACCCGATTATTAGTGTCAAATGATTGAATGTTAAAAATATTTGGATATGAAATTACGAAAAATGCCCTTAAGGTATGAGAATGACTAAAATACCCTTGGAATTGGAAGCGATCTAGAAATCTACACTAGATATGGTAAAACAACTTAATTCATCTAAAAACCTCGAACTACTTGGAAAGTTATAGTAACAAGATTTAAACCTCCAACGATTTCCCTCGAATATAACCAATCAAAACAACCCATTACTACACAAATCATCCCCAAACCACTATCACAAATCAAACTACAACCACAAGATCAATCATCTACATTTCTAAGCCAAAACTAATACAAAAATCCTCATTTTCGAGCTCACACACAACTCAGCAGAAAATCATCGAATCCAACACCCAAACCAACATTAAACACCTTCAAAATAACCCTCAAGCATCATTATGTCATCAGCCCCACTATCCTACACCCAACTACCTCAAAATCCCATATTTTCTACCTTTTAAAATGCCTACAAAAACCCATTTCGGGATTTTCATCAAAACCCTACCATTTTGAGATATAATACATCTAAGACCAAGATTAAAACATAAATAAACTTAGCAAATCAAAAGCTACATGAAAACCCATTAAAGCTCCAACATTTTTCTCAAACTTTGAAAACTTGAAGAACTATAAAAATGGTGTTTTTTGAAAATCTAAAACCATGGGAATGTTCGGAATAAAGAGGAGAAGTCAAAAATGATCTTACCTTGTTGAAAGCACTTGAAATGGTGAAGACATTTGATGGAATAGTAACTAGGGGTTAAGTGGAGTTTTTGTAGTGGAAATGCTAAAGGAAAAAAGATGAAGAGAACAATTCAAAAGACCCTTTTTACTCATCTTTTTCCCTTATTTTAAAATTACATTTTTGCCATTAGTGAAATTCAAACCCTTTTAATTTTTAAAGCAAAGCCCATTCTAATTTAAAACGAGTCCACGACTCGAACCCGATTCTCACACTCAATTTCCGATCCCTAAACCCGGGTGTTACACTCATAATGGAGCTATCAGGGCTATTTTCTCTGGTCCCTCGACTGATATTGGGTTGGTAGCTGCTAAATTACTAGCCATTAATATCGCTTTACTTATTTTCATCCGAGCTGAGTGGATAGGCAAGGGAGTCTTAGAAATTGTAATAGGTTCGAGTGTGGTAGTAGATTGGATTCGTAACTTATCATCGAGGGCTCGTTTATGGTGGTCGATGCTAGCTGGTCTTGATCAACTAATTCACCGGATTGGTTTTGTAACCTTCCAAGTCTCCTCAAGAAATGATCAATCGACTGATGCCTTACTTGCTGCAGATGGTGCATCCAGAAAAGATTAGTTCCAAGCTTGGTGGTAACGTAGCTCAAGTTTTTTGTTTGTCTCTGTTGTACTCAGGTCTTTTCTAGTTTGTTGCCCGCCCGATCGTGAGTACTCTTTTCCTCCATCTAGGATTAGGGAGGTTTTTAACGAGGCTCACATTCGTGTTTTCTTCATTAATAAAATTATCTATTGCCTAGAAAAAAAATGTCATTTAAAGCAAAAACAATAGTGTATAAGTGAAAAGGGTCCTACCGTTTGTCTTCTTCAACCTTCTAAAAATCAGGCTGAAGATCAACCATAATCTTCTATCCCTAAGAAAAACAAAGTCAGTACAACATAACCTAGTAAATTTTCCTTTCGTTTCTTCTTCCCCTACCATTCGCTCGGACTTTCCTTTAAAGTCCAAGAATAAGTTCCTTGGCAGGCGGACTCATTGGTGGTCCAGACCATTGAAAAGAGTACTTGATTTGCAAAATGTATTCCCATGGTTAGAACACCCAAAAAAATCTTCTTCTCGGATTGTTATCTGGCCAAGATGTCTTCAACACGACTGGCTTTCCACAGTTGGAGGTGGAAATTCCGGCCGCCTCAGATACAGAGTCCATATCTCCACTTTTGTTTCCTCCTTCTTGACTTACATTGGAAGACACAGTGACCTGCACACTTTAGTTTATTTTGAAAGTAGCAATTAAGGTGTAGGGTAATTTTTTAGTTTAATAATATAAATCACTAGACTGTATTAGGCGGGAATCAGAATTTCAAGATAGTTTCGAGACTTAATATTACAGAGAAACACTTATAATTTCAAACTTAAACTGAAATCATTAGGCAAACATGTTTCATTTGTGATTTCGTAGGTGAAGTACGAAACTTAATATAAAGACGTTCGCTACTCATCGAATTACTAAGAAGCCACGTTATGATAGTAATAAATGTGACATTTAATAATATAAATAAAATGACATTTTCGGGTGGGAACGACACATTAAGTTTAGTATCAAAACAGTCAATTAAGGTTTGGTAATTTAAAACCACAACTTAAACTGAAATCATTAGGAAAAAATGTAATATTTTAGGTTGACGATAATAAGTTTGAAACGTTTTATAACAACGTTCTGTACTTGTCGTATTAATGAAAAGCCACATTCTACCTGACCTAAACCCAAATGTGAGACGTTAATTATTAAATACACTCAAGTGCCCGGGTGTAATGTTTTTTCCTCATCATTAACGGGTTGACATATGAACAACCACGACATTGTATAACCCTAATCTAATATAATTTGACGATCATATAATGTCATAATGTGTGTGTTTTTTACTTTGTTAAAATGTTGTGTTCTTAAATTTGAAAATATGTGTTTCAAGGATAAATACTTTGTTTATATTATATATAAAATATTGTGTTCTTTTCTCCATTCGCACAGTTGACAATATTCATTTGAACTTTTTTTGAAGGATTTTGTTGTCAATAAAAACTCCATAGTCCTAAAATTCAAGAATTGTAGATTTATGATTTTGGAATTTAGGTGTAGTGTTTATGGTTTAGAGTTTAGGGATGAAGGATTTAATGTTTAATTATATGAATTTTTTTAAATTAATGTAATACAAGTTTTTAGGAATGTAAATAATTACATTCTACAAGATTTCATTGAAAAGTCAAATAAATATTAATGATATGAATCATGAAGTTCTTATTGACAAACCCTAATCAATAACAGAACCATTTTCTTAATATTAATACTTCGTTTAAATTTCAATTAATAATTTAATGTAATTTAAGGTCAGATAGATCATAACATAGTTTATTGTAAAGCAAAAAACTTTTGAAAGTCCTTTTAATAACATAAATTGATTACAGTTTAAAAAACACAACTTGATTCATGTTATATACTTAGCAATAAAATTATATTACAAACAAAAGAAATATCCCTAGAGCATCATTTGTATTCTTTTAATTTTATTAAAGACCACATAGAAGACATCGTTGTTGTGGCCTCCATCATCGACTTTCTTCGTTGTCGCAAAACCTTGATAACTTAAATAGGGAAAGGGGGAAATGTTGAGATACATCAAAAGCTTCCACAATCCACTCAACATTGGTCGCCTACTTCCAATGTAGTTCTACAAACGAACAACAAGTTAGACAAATATTGAGAGCATTTTTCCAGATACTCTGTCTGTTAGTGTTCATACCTTGAAAGTTTTTCAAATACCATTGTTTTTCGTCACGAAAAACTTACGAACTAAGACGATGCCTTTACCACAACATAAACCACACATATAATTTTGTACAGACGTAAACTAAAAATGAAACAAACCAACACTCTGTTTATTAGGTTATGAGTGTAAGATCCCAAAGGATCCTATTTATGACGTGACGCTAATCGTGAGAGAAGACGGTATAATTGGGATTATGCGTCTTTTGAAAATTGGAATCCATTGAACCCACCAATTTACTTTATGTATGTGTCCCAAAGGGTTGCTGATGACTAATAGGGTTACATTAAATGACACAGTTAAAGTTAAAAATTGGGAAGACAACTTTGGTGGGCTCAATAAACGTTTAATAGATTTGAAACTTCACAAGTGTATTGGCAACTAAAATGGTTGGAGAAATATGAACATTTTACGTTACCTATGAAATGTTGGAACTATGTTCGTAAACGTTCGTTACGCGTTGTTTGACTGAAAAGACATTTTCGGGCAGGAAGAACACATTAAGTTTTGTAAAAAAACTGTCAATTATTGTTTTGCTACTTTTAAATCACGACTTACACTAAAATAGTTAGTAAAAAATTTAGTATTTTAAGTTATCAATAATAAGTTCAAAACGTTATACAAATGTGAGGTACTTGTCGTATTAACGCAAAGGCACGTTCTTTTTTACTTTTTTTTTCAAAATGCAAAGCCACGTATTAAATATTAAATACCGACCCTTCAAGTGCCCATGTGTAATAATTTTTCCTAATCATAGCGGGTTGGCATATGAACATCCACGACATTGTAAAACCCTAATGTAGATGAAGCAACACGCTCTTCCCTATAAATACCTCAACAAAGTGTTGTTAATTTTCATTCTCCTCTTTGTCTTATTTCTTGATCCACTTTGTCAGATCATGGATACAATTGCATTTATTCGCAGGGAGTTCTGTCGGGCTGCCTTGGAGAATCCTCTAGTAGCCCCTTATCTGGTTTCTAGTAAACACCCCTCAATCTTTGAGGAAACATTTAAATGTTTTCAAACAGTATATAATTTGGATTATTTTTATTTAGTTACGAAATATGTCGATGACAGTCTGTTTCGTTATAGACTTGAAATGGCTGCAACGGAGGGCTGCCCGTCTAAGATTGTTGTTTTATTATATTTGTGAATATGTTTTACGATGCAACATGTCTAAGATATCGGTTATCTGTTTATGTAGTTTGTGTTTCACTTTCATGGGCTCGTCTTCCATCCCAACTTCAGTGAAACTTGCGGCGTTAGGCTGGAAATCCTCTAGGAAAGATGGAGCCATGGTATCAGAGTTGTGCAGATTCTTGCTCGTATATTAGGTTTGCTACATGTTCTAAACCCAGACGACCCTCTCCCAGATTGTAAGGGTATTTCTCTGATTTACAGGAACAATCTCCAACGCTTTGCAAGGTATGCGAGAAGGACTTTTATGGGTTGAAATGCAATTGCCACATGTTTAGAAAAACGATCATATATGTGATTTTTTAAATGCAATTTTCAAGGGGCCATTATCTAATCTTATTGATATTTTACTTTAAATTTAATAAGTTTGAGTACCTAAAATATCATATGAAGTGGGTTATCTACCCATCGGGTAAACCAAGTTTTATCCATACAAAACATATATAGGAAGCATACCATGTGAAGAACCATCGTACAAATCATGTACAGAATTGGCCTAATATACCATTGGAATCATATATAGTAAGACGACCATATCAAGAATCACACAAATCATGCACACAGTCTGCCAAATAGTATCACATAAGTTTGGCAAGTATAGTTAGTATTCTTTCAATTTTTTTCAATACCACATTGAAGGCATCATTGTTGTGGCCTTCATCATCGACTTTGGATACTTTTGAAGCAGAACTTAAACTAAACTCGTTAAGAGAACATGTAATATTTTAGGTTATAAGTACTAAGTTCAAAACCTTATATACAAATGTTCGGTACTTGTGAAATTACTAAAAACCCACGTGTTGGTTGTCCTAAATGTGTCACGTTAAATATTTAATAGTGACGCTTCACGTGGTAGAATATAGACAAATATTGCATGTCAAGAATCATATATACGACGACAACCATGTAAAGAATCATGGTCAAAAGTGTGTGCATAATTTGCCTACATTAGAGCAATAATGGTCACATTAAGTCTCAGTTGGTTAAACAAATATATACGAAAAGGCGAAAATACGTAAAATTGATGACAAAGTCAAACTTACCGATCCATTTAAAGTTTTAAGGACTATAATGAACAAAAATATCATCATATTAAAAACATGAGACTACATTAGAAAATGTTTAAATAAATAGGGGTCAATTCGGTTAAAAATTAGGGACTAATATGAACAAAAATAAACCCCAAATCCCTAAACTAATCTCATTACCCCAAACATTCCACTTTAAACATTTACCCTTAAACCCCAAACATAACATGTTTACCCCTAAACCCCAAACCTCAAGCCCTACAACTTATAATCACTAATAATTAAAGTAGAAACCTAATCCCTAAACTTGAAACATATATTGTTTGTAACCTAAACCTCAAACCTCAACCCCTAAATCTTACCATCACTAATAATTGCTTCATTAAAATAAATTATTTTCCGTATTTTTTGAGCTGTTAAATGCCATATTTGATTCTTGAACAGTTTAATTCCTCTATTGAAAACGTTAATCACCAAAAATCATATTATATCACGTGAAGATTACCATATGAAAAGTAAAATCATATCAAAATCAAAATATTTAGTCAAAACAGTAACAACCAAACATGAAAGGGGTGGCAGACCAGATTAACTAAGGTTTTGGAAGCTGATGTTTAGCCATTTGTAGAGTTGAATAGCATCAGACATTGTATTTACAATTCTTATAATTATTTATATGTTTATGTTTTGAAGTAAGTTAGAAACATCGTTATGGGGTTTGTACTAATTTACAAAATTTAAAAATAAATATGGGTAAATTGTACATCAAAATATTATTTTATGGACTAAATTGAACAAAAAAATAACATCTTAATTTTATTATAGTTACGTCTAGAAATTAAAAATATATGTAGGGATATTAATCAGCCATGAAGCATTAATGGGGAAACGACATTTGGAACACGTGTATGGTTGTTGATGTCATGGGGCAGTGGAGTTGGCAAAAGTAGGAGAGAGAGTTAGATGTGACTATTTAGTTTCTCTCATGCTTCTGAACCCGCACATGTTCAGCTAGTTACAGAAGTGTGTCGGCAAGCATTGGTTTATCCACTCAACCCTAAAATGTCATCCCTAAAAACTAAACTAGTAACCCTAAACCCTTATCCAAAAGCCTTGTTGATTGTTGATTGACAATAGAACTATAAACCTTACAACATACAATTTAAATCACATACATCACTACACCTTACACCATACAAATTAATCACATACACAACTAACCCTAAACTATACCTTACACCCTAACCTATCAGTACTAAACCGTAAATCATAAACCCTAAACTTAAAGGCTATAAGAATTCGTCCTTAAATCTTGAAGCCCTGAAGTACATCATAAACCCTAAACCAATAAAAATAAGAGGCTAAGAGATATGGCCTAAACCAAAAACCTTGTAGCCATAAAAAAATCATCTCATAACCCAATAACCCTAAATTACAACATGGAAGTTAGTCCTGACAAATTTGGTTTAGTTTTCGTAGGGTTTATGGTTAAAACTTAAAACTGAAAGGAACTAAAATCAACACAAATACCAACATTTTATTTTTTCTGGTAAAAAAGAATTATGATGATTGAAGTCAATATCATACACAAAGCTAAACACTAAATCGTATATCATACAAATTTATGACATAAACCACAAACACTAGATAATACCACTTTAAAATTGTTAGGCTACAAATTAATTCTTTAGAGCAAAGTAATATGATAAATGCTAACGTTTGTGAGAATGAACAAGTTAAACACCAGTTGAATGAACAAAGTGTATAATAATATGATTATGGAAGGTATGCGTATACAGTGTTGAACTAGTTTAAGTGAAACCTAATATATCACATGATTTACTCTTGATTCCAGTTTAAGATTGTAACACCCTTAAAGTTTTAAGCAAAAGAAGGAGTTTGTTGTTGTAAGGTGTTGAACCCATGCCCTTTAGCACATTAGGAAATTTCCTTAGCCAACTCAACTGAGACCATTGTTGGTCTTATTTGCCTCAGATAAAAAATTTTAGTTATGCTCAGTTTCCTATTTAGAATAGGATAAGTCAGTCAAACTCTCTACCATCATTAATCCTTCTTCTCCACCGAGAGAAAGAGAGAGCGGGAGAGAGTAAACCAAAGGTCCCATCGCCTTGCCATCCGATCCTCCCCCACCAGTGGTCTGTGGCATGCACTGTTGTCTCTGTTGGGCTCGTCACCGTAACCCGACAAAAACCCGGTTCTCCACTCGTCGTAGCACCTTGTGGTTGGCCGTAGAGAGCATCTAGAAGTTTCGTCGTGAAGTGGGGGCTTGCTCCTTGATTTTTCAGCGATTCTGATCAATTTTGTTGTTGGTTTATCACGCGGCCACCAGATCTAAGGTCCTCGCACAGCGAGGAGAAAAACCCAAGTAATAGACTGTTTGTCCGACGTCGTGAGGGGCTACATCGGAGTTTCGTAGATTTCGGCTATTTCTAATCTTTTTGGGTAAGTTCTGTTTGTTTTCCGGCTTAATTTATGGTTTTACTGGCTTGAATAAACTAAGTGATTCATGAGCTCTTGTTTTTCGGTAGAATCGCGACATTTGGTGTCTCTGGTGAGTTTTACGGCGGCTGTCCAGTGACCAGAACCGTTTTGAGTAAGTGGGCCAGCCTGATAAGGCCCAATGGCCTTAACCCACACACGTTTGGCCTAATCCTGACCTGATAACCAACCGGTTTGAAACCATTAACCAAACTTGGTCCGAGCTTAACCAAACCAAGCCATGTTTGGTGTCTGATACGACCCATATGAGTTCGACCCGACCTGTATGCCCGAGTCCGACCCGACTCATCTGCCCGAGCCTGAACGCATCCGAGTCAGCCGAGACGGCTCAGTTGACCTTTGCCAGTTGACTGTTGACGTCAGCGTTAACTATGACCCTATTGACCTGCTGATGTTAGCGTTGACCTATTGACGTCAACGTTAACTTTGACCGTTGACCAAAAAGTCAACTTTTTCGAAAACTCCTATTTTATGTTTTTCAACGTCCTGAGTCCAATTTTGAAGCCCATTTCAAAAAATTCTAATCTGAAGGCCTCTAAATCTAACCTTGAACCCGAGAGTGCTTATGTATTTAATTAATTGATTAAGAGCTTTGTGAATGAGGTCTGATCTTGGGATTTGTATAATTGAATGTACTCATAGTTCCTAGAATACGAATTGTTGAGGGATGTCAAATTCGGGTTCAAGGGTGTTCGAATGTCATTCACAGATCGATCGTTGTAGCTCGGAGCAAAGGTAATACATTACTACCTTCTGCATGCTTTCAAAACTTTTTGGTATTTGGTTAATGCTTGCACAACCATGATTGAGCAGATGATTAATTCTGCTAATGTCGATCAATTAAGGAATAAGAATATTAATGGCCAAGGCATATATTCGAATAAGAGGTTTGATCAATCGAAAGGACTTCCGAGTTCAGTAAATGATTAATAAAAACGGTTGACCTCCAAATCTGATTATGTTGGCTAATGAATTATGAAAATGCCATTGATGTATGAAAATGACTAAAATACCCCTATCAATGAAAGTGGTCTAAGAATCTACACTAGATCTGGTATATCAACCGATTCTTCTGAAAATCTTGAAACCGGCTTGGGAAGTTATAATAACGAGGCTTCACCTTTGAGATTGTAACTCAAATTTTATTTGAAATTGAATAAATCTCTGAAGATGTTTACGAGAAAGTATTTTTATGTTTGAATTAGTTAAAGTTGCGTAATTGTTGAATCGACTGGAATTACTAAAATTTTTGGAAATACTGATAATGTTGAACCGATCAGAATATCCATAATGACCAAAAAGAATAATTTATCCTCGACACCAATTGCCAAATTAATAAAATGATGGATTTACCCTCGAGAACGTTAATGAATGAATAGTTGGAAGAACCGAAAGGCTTAGAATAATTGAAACACCTACGGACACCAAGGTGACTGAAAATACTTCTAAAATTTGGAATGAGAAATATCAATGAAGCCAAGCAAATGCAATAGCTCTTAGAGCAATAACACACGACCCTTGTCGGTTGGTCGTTTCGAAAACTATTGTGATGTTGGAAGAATACCTTATAAAGGCATGTTCAAGTTATTTGGAGAAAGTACATAGGTCTTTGGTAAGAGCAACATGTTCTTTGTGTGTATTCGATGTTATGGATCGAGTTCAGATGCATTGCATATGTTCGATCACTTGGAAATTTCCATATGAATACATGTTCGATTTCTCGTGGTATGTTAAGTGGTTGCTTGGCGAAGACGAGCTTTTGTTGTACAATGTAGTCAGTTCTAAGAAGTGAGTACTTGCGGTGTACTGATCCGATTAAATAATAAAACTTGTGTGGTGGTTTGTGATTAGTTTAAATGGACTGAGAAACGTGATAATTAACCAGAACTTTTGAACTCCATATGTCACTACTTTTACCCAATAGTCTAATTACCAAACTACCCCTAAAAGTTGAAATTACCAAAAAGCCCTTGTAAGCTTAAATGATTGGATCACTCTCGATACATCTGAAATCTCAATATGTCAATTTTCAAATGTTGGTCTGAGCTGTTAGTACCCAACTCCCTCACCTAGGGACCTCGTTATGAAATCAGTCCAAAATTGTCAAACGTTTTATGCTCCATTTCTGATAATTATCAAGTGTCTCTGAGAAATATATTGAACCATAAAGTGTGTACCCTATGTCCATGAATACACTCTGCTTTAAACTAAGATTATCTGCTCTGAATTAAAAGTATGAGTCTGTTACCCGTAATGAAAGCTCAACTCTTGGCTTTTATCTTCTGATACAGAATTATATCTGATATATGTCTTTTGATACAAAAATAAATCTGATCTATGTCTTTTGATATAAAAATATATCTGATATCTGTTTTCTGATATTACTATCTTCTGAATATAAACTAAATTTCATCTGTAGTATATTTATCTAGGAGATAAATGAAGATCTGTAGGCTCAGCGATGGTAAGCCCTTCTGGACCTAAGCTCATATGCCCGATGGGCCTAGGGTAAGTCTTTCTGGACCTAAGGCATTCCCTTAGGTAAGCTCCTATGCCCGACGGGCCTAGAGTAAGTCTTTCTAGATACTATTCTAGGTTTATGCATATTGACGTTCGGTTGGAGGGTAGTTAAGTAAATTAATAAAAACTTTTTGACCTCTTATGAAGTCTACCCTTCTGAGTTAATGTATCTAAGTCTAGAACACTCAGCATACTTCTAATCTGCACTTAATGAACCACCTAAACTCTTTGACTCAACTTCTATAATATGGATCCCTTCTGAATCTCAGTCTTTAGACTTACCTCCTAAGGTTCAAGTGATCGAGTAAGGAACAACTTTGTTAACTTCTGATATAATACTTTACTGAATTATCGAATCGTAACTTGAGCTTACCGTTGCCCAGTTCTTCATGACAATGTAAAGCTTGCCACATACTTGCTTGTGTTGTTAGCATATCCTGTTAATTTGTATTACGTAGCTTTCCGAAGCTCACGTTGTTATTACCTTCACAGGTTAGAAGATCGACTTTGTTGCAGCTACCAACGTCGGTATGAGAGTTTTTTCGGCTTGCTTGCGGAGTATGATATCTGTATAATTAGGGGGCATGTATGTCATGTTTTGATTTATATTCGAGTTTGAAACTTGTATTAATAATTTGTATCATAGTTCTATTTCATTGTTTAAATGTTTTTTTTTCTTCTAAAATTGTATTTTAATTCAAAACTTGATTTATGATTTCAAATGGTTCAGCAAATTTGTTTATTTGAAATTTTAACGTGGGTCGCTCCGGTGACCCTAATGTGACTTCCTAGGATCTATGCTAATGCATAGGCGGGTCTAGGGGGTTACAAAGATTCCATTTATATCTATCGAAACCCTTCAGGGTAGGATTGACACTAGTTTGGCATTTGTGGTTCCCGGTCAGAACTATCTTTCAAATTACGTGTGTTCCCAATATGAAAGTCTTTTCAAAGTCAGTCAAGAATCTCTGTTACCCGTTCCGATACGTTAGCTACAGATAAGTCTTGTCAATGGTTGCATTAAGCAGAACAGTGGGATTTAAGTCAAAGAAAGAAGTTCTGAAACCGATTCACAATGTTCAAAACACATACGACGAAATGCAACTTCTAACTGCACTGTAAACTTGTTCGGTTTAAGTATAATAAACAATATTCTAAAACATTTAGCGAGTACCGAAACATGTTGACATATAAGCAGTGAAAAAAGGACCATATCCCCGTAAAAATATTTTTTTCTCATCGTAAATTAATATTAAAATTCGTGTTTGATATTATTGCTTCTATTATAAATAGGACTCCTTTGGATAGTGTCATACCCTCGTTAAACAATTCTTTCCTTTGTAGTCTTCGTCTATAGAGCATTATATGTGTGGTTTTTGTTTTCTTAATGGAGGGGATGGTTACTGGGCATAGACTTCATTTTATAGATCTTGGAGGAGTGGGATTTGTTTTTAGGCTCCGTAGTAGACAAACAATAGTACATGAAAACTGGTATCCACTCATCCTCATTGGTTAGGTGCTTCTCACTTGAACCTAGACAGGATTTGATAGCCAGGACATACAAACAAAAAATGAGTATTTCAAAGGCTATGAACAGTGGGTGGTTATGCACTTGCATGATTCAGAATTTGTTGGTCTCTACACCACACATAGTATTTTGATTACTTATTTTTTTTGTAGGAATGTAAGATTACACATGTTTTTGGTAGAGGGAATACTTACATATTCCCAATACAAACTCTGTATAGTCCTTCTAATATATAATATATTTAACTTTTTAACAAGTTTGACTTTAAACCTAATCCCTCAGTTTGAAACTAGTTACATTTCCTATTTCCCTCGGTTCGAAACTAGTTACAATTGTGCTTCCTACTCCGAACTGTCTTTTTCGTAGTTTGACTACACGGTGCTATAAATATAACAGTTCATTAGGATACGTTACGTACCGAAACAACAAAGGTGTAACATAATAAACGTATGTAGCTAATGTTCTTTACTCTATTATACTTAGGATTAATATCCTATACACCAGCGGTGGAAAGTTTTTATTTCCACAAGCGCCTCAATTATAGGGTTTAGGGTTAGTGTTTAGGGTTTAGTGTTTAGGGGTTTTAGTGTAAATGTTTAGAATTTAGGGTTTATGTTTAGAATTTAGGAATTAGGGTTAGAATTTAGGGTTTAGGGTTAGGGTTTAGTTTTAGGGTAATATGGGTGGGGATTTAGGTTTTAACCTATAAACCCTAAATTTTAACTCTAAACCCAAAATTCTATCAACAATCCCTAAATTCAAAACTACTACACTTATGCCCCTAAATTTTAAACCCTAAACGAAGTCCCTAACCCCTAAAACTAAGGCGCTTGTGTAAAAAAGTTTCCACAAGCGCTTGTGTATAGAACAATTACCCTTATACTTATACGCGAATAAAATTACTACAATTAAACAATTTAATCTTAATTTGAAAAATAAAACAAAATTAACCCTCGTTATTTACACATTAATTCAATTTAGCCCTATTTTTAATTTAATATAATTTCACCATAAAACCTAAACATGAAATCCTAAACCCTAAACATGTAATTGTAATAGTACGCCATAAACACATAAACCCTCAAATTAAAACTACAACCTCAAAACCATAAATCCTAAACTTTAAACTTGAAATCCTAGATTACAAACAAGATTCAGTAAAACACAAACCCCGTAAACACCATCATTGAAATTGAAACTTAAAAAACCCTAAACTGCAAATCTTAAACTTAAAACCATAAGCACTAAAAAATAAACAATCAATATGAAACCATACACAACAAACACTAAATTTCAAACTCAAACCCATACATTGTAAACCCTAAACTGAAATTATTAGGCAAACATTAGGCCAATTACTGACAAGCATGTGCGGATACTTAAAAATTAAAGGTTTGGATACAATAAAACAACCAATTAAAGTGAAATCATTATGCAAACATGTTTCATTTCTGATTTCACATGATAAGCTCGAAACTCTATGTAATAGCGTTCGGTACTCGTCGAGTTATTGACAAGTCACGTTTTGGCAGTCATAAATGTGATATTTAATATTATGCCATAAAACGCATATTCGGGCGGGAACGACACATTTAGATTAGTATCGAAATTGTCATCATAGGTTTGGATACTTTACAACCACAACTTAACCTGAGATCATTATGCAAAACGTAATATTTTAGGTTATTCATAATAAGTTCGAAACGACATAAGAAACGTTCGGTACTTGTCGTATTAAGGAAAACCACGTTCTGCCTCGCCTAAATGTGAGACGATAAATATTAAATACTGACCTTTCACGTAGCCAGGTGTAATAATTTTTCCTGATCATATAACGGGTTGCATCCTGAACAACCACGACATTGTAAAACCCTAATCTAGATGAAGCGACATGTTCTTTTCTATAAATACCCAACAAAGTGTTGTAAATTTTCATTCTCCTCTTTCTCTTATTTCTTCTTCGTTGACTTTGTCAGATCATCATGGATACGCTTACATTTCTTCCCTATAAATACCAAAAACAAAATGATATGTACTTAAATTTGCAAATATGAGGTTTTAATATAAAAACTTTATATATATATATATATATATATATATATAATGTTGTGTTATTTTCTCCATGACCTTAATTAATAAGTTAATATAATTTACGGTCATATAAATCATAAGAGACCGTTAAGTGAAAAAAATTAAAATTCTTTTTAATAAAAAATTGATTAGAATTAAATAAACACAACTTGATTCACTTTATATACTTAGCAATCAACTTAGCTTACAAACAAAATAAATATCCATAGATCATCATTAGTATTCTTTCAATTATTTTCAATAACACATAGAAGACATCATTGTTGTAGCCTTCATCATCGACTTTCTTCGTTGTCGCAAAACTTTGATGACTTAACAGGGAAAGGAGGCAAATGTCGCGACACATCCAAAGCTTCCACAATCTGCTCAACATTGGTTGCTTACTCCCAATGTAGTTCAGCAAACGAACAACAAGTCAGACAAATGTTGAGAGCATTTTTTCAAATACTATAGACACAACTGAGTTGTTGTATGTTGGTGAACATCTTCAAGAAATTGTGAAATTTCTTGAAGAAGTTCAGTTTGGCGGGACTTGAAGAAAATCAGTCCGGTCAAGATATAGTGATTTGTCGCTCATCTTCAAAGAAAACACGAAAGACACATCTCATTAACACTATCAAGTCAACCAAAGCATGTAGTGATCATATAAATACAAGTTATGCGACTACCTATACCAACAAACCACAATATGTGAAAATGACTTTCTAAAAGAAATTTTTAGATATGTCGTTTGTTGCCATGAATAGCTACAATTAATTTTTTTCCTTTAAATCTGAGACCAACTGAACAACTACAATTGATAGAAATGTTTGGGGTTTTTTTTTCCTTCACTTCTATTTATAATAGAAAAATATGGTCAACATGTATTTCTCATATTGAAAAAATGCTTGCCTATAAATTGTTTAAAATTGAAGAACTTGATTGGACTATTTAAATTTTTGGCTTCTTTCATTCAGATTCGGAACTTTCATCCAGTATCGAAACTTCTAGTTCACACTTATCGAAAAAATGATGTAACCCAATGCAGCTACTGAAAAGACAAAGCAACGCTGGTGACGTATCGGAACGGGTTATAGAGATTCGAGACTGACAGAGAGAAGATGCATATATACTGGTAACACGGGCCTTTTGTATTGGACAAATCAATGTGACTTTTAAGAGTTTCAGTTTAATATTAAAACTGAAAAGACTAAACGGGCGGAGAAGACTTTATATACCCACTGGGCAGCTTACCCAGTTGATGTGTCAGCTTGGGTGGAAGATAATAAATTATATAATTATTACTCATATATAAATAACTATAAATGCACTAAATGAATTATTCAATCACATTCAACTTTCATTTATTATTTATCTCTCTTGATCTTTACCTGATTTTAATGTTGTAATATAGATATAAATGATAAAATTCAACATGTTAAGATGAATTAATTTTTGCTATTGATATTAATGTTTTTATAGATAAATTATGTATGTAATAAATTAAATTTGCATATTTGGATCATGAATTTAGTATTTTAATTTAGTATTTTAAAAAAAAAAATTTAAGTCAAGATATTTGATAAACACTGGGATTTTTAAGAGTGATGGGAAATGCTAAGTAGTAATGGGTAACGTCGAAAATGTTAGGGGGCAAAAGAGGTCAAAAAAGAATTTAGGGGTGAAGTTGGGAAAACAAGTAAAGTTTCGGGTGGAGTGCATTAAGCCTAAAAAATAAGTGCTCAAAGTATACATTTTTTTAACTTTAGATGTCTAAATTATATTTTGATTTTTCTATATCTTTGGATATTTTAAAAAAATTATTTTTTATTGTTAAAATCATGTGGCTAAAATTTCATTTCTTTAATTTTAGGTGATTGGTTGTTATCGAACATTAAAAACATTCGTTATCTAATCAAAACATGACATGTGGCATATTTTTTTGTTTTTTTAAATGAAAATAAATATATATTTTTAAAACTATCCCAAATCATTAACCCTAAATCTCAAAATTGTCATCGTTGCCATTGTCGATAACCTCGTCGAATATCATCACTATCATCGTCGGAAGTCGCCGTCCATTTCCCCCAACCACCCATCTCCAGTGCCGACGATGGGTGGTTAAGGGAATGGACGACGACAGTAGTGGTGGGAACCGACGAGGTTATCAGCGATGGCAATGATGATAATTTTGAGGGATTTTGGGTTAGAGATTTAAGACTATTTTGTAAGATTTTGAGATTTCTTTTAAAATTATTTTATTTTTAATTTTTAAGAAAATAAAATAAAAAAGTAAAAATAAATATGTGTCTAAATTTGATTGCGTGATAAATTTCTTTAACAACACAACCTTAAAACAATAATTGCTTAAAACTTTGGGCACCTATAATTAACAAAATGAAACGTTAGACAACTATTTTTAACAAAAAATAGTTTAGACACATAAAGTTAAAAAATGTATAGTTTAGACACTTATTTGTATATTGAGCATATTTAAATTTTACTAATATTTTATCATCAATATTTTGTTTTTTGTAAATAATTCTATAATTGATTTTTAAAAAATGTTTATGGGTAATAGATGTATTAATTGCATTGTATTTATTGTCTTAAAGATTGTGTAAAACTAATGTTTTGATATAATAATTGAAAATGTTTTGGACTGATTTTAAAAAGTATTTAAAACATTTCCAAAGTCCAAACAACTTGAAATTATGTTTAGGGAAGTTTTTAAAATGGGTTTTCATGTTTTTCAAAGCCAAACTTCACAAAACTGTCCAGGTGTTTCGAAACACCTTAGGGCGTTTCGAAACAGGGGGTTCTAGTAGCAAAATCGTTTCGATACTTGTATCGAAACGAGCTTTCCATTGACAGAATTTTTGCCCAGCGTTTCGAAACGGGCTATGTCGTTTTGATACGCCTACGTGGCATTGACCACAATGGTCATAAACCCCAACGACTATTTCCCAACTAACTTTTAAATGTAGGCGTTTCGATACGGACCTATAGCGTTTCGATACGGGTTTCGAAACGACAAGGGGGTGTTTCGATACGGACGCTCTAACAGACTGTAATGACTCTTTCTACTTAAAGAGCGTTTCGAAACGAGTTCAAGCGTTTCGAAATGGGGAGCTGAACAACTGCATTTTTGGTGGGAATTAAAGTCCTCAACGGCTCTAATATGATCCCAACGGCTAGTAACGGCTACAAACTCATTTGGAAGTATAAAAGGGACCTCCAAGCATCAAGAGAAGGCTAATGCTCATATTGTCAAACATCAAATGATCAAAGATTGTCTTAGAGCTTAAATTGTCATTTATTGTATAAGACAAACACTAGTGAGCCAAAATTGTCAAATTTGCTCAAGTGTTTTAGGTTTTGGGTGAGTGCTTAATTATGCAAACAAACACCTATTAGAGGGTTTTAAGTTTTCTTATATTGTCTCTTTGTAAAGAGGGTTTCAATCAAGGCTTTGGGTAGAAAGCTTGATTGGTTGTACGGGTTTCCTCCTAAGCCTCGAAAAGGGGACGAATCAATAGTGGATTGATTGAGAAATCCTTAGTGGGGAGCTAAGGTAGTGGATGTAGACCTTGGTTAGAATGTTGAACCACTATAATTCATTGTGTCATTTCCATTTTAGCTTCCTTAACCCTTCCACCTAAAAATCCACCTCTCCACCACTTGATGAGCTAAATTGGTTGATCGAATCGATCCCCACACAACTCAACAATTGGTATCAGAGCTTGGCTCAATCGAAGAGGATTCACATCCTATTGAGAAGATCCGGCAAGCTCGATCACTATTTCATCAACCGGCTCAAATGGCACAATCAATCGACAAACTGCCTTTCTTTGACGGAACCCACTATGCCCATTGGAAGACAAAGATGAAGTTCTTCATCAAATCTTGAGATTACAATCTATGGGATATAGTTGAAGATGGTCCGTTCGTGCCTCAAAAAAGCAAAGCGAAGTGGAGTGCCGACGATCGCAAGAAGATGGAGCTTAATTGCAAAGCCTTGCACATCTTGTTTTGTGCTTTTGGCCCAACTATCTATGAGAAGATGTCTTCTTGTGAGAGTGCCAAGGAGGTATGGGACAAGCTTGAAGTTACATACGAGGGAAACAATGAAGTCAAGGAGACCAAGATTGGGCTCCTAACCTTAGAGTATGAGAACTTCAAAATGGATCCAGAAGAGAACATCGAGAAGATGTTTGATAGGTTCTCCACTATCACCAATGGTCTCAAAGGCTATGGAGAAGCCATCCCGGAGGAAAAGCTTGTTCGAAAGCTCATCTACTCACTTCCCAAGTCTTGGGACTCAAAGAGGACCGCCATCATCGAAGCCAAAAATTTGAAGACCTTGAAGCTTGATGAACTCATGGGGTCTCTCCTTACTCATCAAATCATAAAGAAGAACAAAGAGGATGAGAAGAAGAGGGAAGAAGTTAGAGCTATGGGAGAGAAGAAAATCAAAGGGCTTGGCATCAATGCAAGTTCCATGGCTCTTAAATCCTCCACTTGTCATCATGTCTACTCAAGTGAAGAGGAGGATGAAGATGAAGAGATAGTTCATCTCTTCAAGAAGTGTGCCCCGTTCATGAAGAAAGCTTTGAGAGAGTTTGAACGAGAACCCAAGAGAAAGGAGAGGGCAAGCACTTCAAGCCATAAGAAAAAGGCACATGTGGCTACTTGGAGTGATGAGGACTCCACCGACGATGAACAAGCCAACCTTTGCCTTATGGCCATCGAAGAAGATTCAAGGGTAACTTCTAATTCATCTACTTCATGTTCTTATTCTTTTGATGAATTACAAGATGCCTACGATGATTTGGTTTTAGATTTTAAAAGCCACATTTTGAAAAACAATAAATTGATTTCAAAGTTAAAAATTCAAAATGATTTGCTTTCTAAAACCAAACTTGAACTTGAAGCAAAACTTGAAGAGTTTGAATTAAAATGTTTTGATTTACAAAAATTGCTTCAAAAAGTTCAAGAAGAAAAGGATTTGATTTCCAAAGAGCTAGAAAAGAAAAACAATTTTGGAAAATCAAACTTCTATGTTAGACAATCTAGTGCCCTTAGATTTATTAAAGGAAAATGTTTTAGAAGTGTTTGGGTCCCAAAAGGACTTAATACTTCAATTAAAAAGGATGACATTGAAAAATGGATTCCAAAGGGGACAAAAATTTGTGCTACTAAAGTTCATGGATCCAAAGCAATTTGGATACCAAAAATTACTTGATTGTCTATTGCTAGGTGTGATGGAGATGTTCAACAAGTCAAACATTGAGGGGGAGCTCCATACACACAAGGAAGAGCATTTGAAGAAGGAAGGCTTCACATCCTCCCTTGGATTCAAGTGTTGGTAAAATTTCTAGTTGTTTTGATTTAATTTGTTTTATTTTTATTTTTATTCAACTAGATGATCATATATGTTGGACTAACATCTTTGATGATGCTTTGAGTAAGGGGGAGCCATTTTAAAACAAAATTCATATTTTTGTCAATTTTTACCTCTATTGTTATTTTGAACTTAATGTTTTAAATTCTTTTTGATATAACAAAAAGGGGGAGAAATGGTTTGAAAAATTGAATTTTCAAATGAATAAGGGGAGCTTTATTTGAATTAAAATTTTTAATCTCTTATTCACATTTTTAAAGTTAAAGGGGGAGAATCCCAAACAATTTTTCAAGTGATTTTTATTATATCAAAAAGGGGGAGATTGTAGAACTAATGTTTTGATATAGTAATTGAAAAATGTTTTGGACTGATTTAAAAAGTATTTAAAACATTTCCAAAGTCCAAACAACTTGAAATTATGTTTAGGGAAGTTTCTAAAAGGGGTTTCATGTTTTTCAAAGCCAAACTTCACAAAACTGTCCATGTGTTTCGAAACACCTTAGGGTGTTTCGAAACAGGGGGTTCCAATAGCAAAATCGTTTTGATACTTGTATCGAAACGGGCTTTCCATGGATAGAATTTTTGCCCAACGTTTCGAAACGGGCTATGCCATTTCGATACGCCTACGTGGCATTGACCACAATGGTCATAAACCCCAATGGCTATTTCCCAACTAACTTTTAAATGCATGCGTTTCGATAAGGACCTATAGCGTTTCAATACGGGTTTCGAAAAGGCAATAGGGTGTTTCGATATGGATGCCCTGACAGACTGCAACGGCTCTTTCTACTTAAAGAGCGTTTCGAAACGGGTTCAAGCGTTTCAAAACGGGGAGCTGCAGAACTGCATATATGGTGGGAATTAAAGTCCTCAACGGCTCCAATATGATCACAATGGCTAGTAACGGCTACAAACTCATTTGGGAGTATAAAAGGGACCTCCAAGCATCAAGAGAAGGCTAATGCTCATATTGTCACACATCAAATGATCAAAGATTGTCTTAGAGCTTAAATTGTCATTTATTGTATAAGACAAACACTAGTGAGCCAAAATTGTCAAATTTTCTCAAGTGTTTTAGGTTTTGGGTGAGTGCTTAATTGTGCAAACAAACACCTATTAGAGGGTTTTAAGTTTGCTTATATTGTCTCTTTGTAAAGAGGGTTTCAATCAAGGCTTTGGGTAGAAAGCTTGATTGGTTGTAAGGGTTTCCTCCTAAGCCTAGAAAAAGGGACGAATCAATAGTGGATTGATTGAGAAATCCTTAGTGGGGAGATAAGGTAGTGGATGTAGACCTTGGTTAGAAGGTTGAACCACTATAATTCATCGTGTCATTTCCATTTTAACTTCCTTAACCCTTCCACCCAAAAATCCACCTCTCCACCACTTGATGAGCTAAATTGGTCGATCGAATCGAGCCCCACACAACTCAATAGATTGTTTATTAATAAAAAGATGTATTAAATGCATTGCATTTATAGTCTTGAAAATTGTTTATTGGTAATTAATATTTTAATTTTTTTCTACAATTATATTCATCTTAGCTGTCATGTGCCAATTCAGTTGGGTAGATGACCTAGTGGGTAGATGTAGCATTGCCCAAACTAGGCGGGACTCATAAATTCATTCAACATTGCAAACTGTGTATTGCGGTTTAGATACTTGTTATTTCCAGCATAAACTTAAATTAGTAGGCTAACTTATTACATTTGTGATATCACATAACAAGTACGAATATGAATACACATAATGTCTTACACATGGAAATCAAAATTTCATTACAAACAAATATATATCCTTAAATCTTTAGTACTATTCTTACAATTTTTAGCGAGACATCTTGGCGTTTATTAGTCGTACACTAACTCATTGTTCTTTCGACAAACCCTATCATTGTTGTAGCAAAACTTTGATAACTTAAATAGGAAAACGGCTGAAATGCTAATACACATCAAAAACTTCACAACCCGCATTTCATTGGCCGCCTCCTTCGGATGTACTTTCGTACACCAACAAACAACTGTAATCAGACTAAAGTTGAGAGCATTTTTTCAAATACTCTGTGTGTCGATGTTTATCCCTTCAAATGGCTACTAACATTTCAAATATCACCGGCACACCAGGATCTTCCATGGCATCGATGGAATCTACCCGTTTATGCACAGTTGCAGAAAATTAGTCCATTCAAGATATTGTGATTTTTCGTTCATCTTCAACAAAACACAGAAGACAAATCTCATAAATAATGTCAACTCACCCAAAGCATGTAGTGATATACAAATGCAAGTTATGCAACTACATATACCAACAAATCACAATATCTTGAAAATGTCTTTCTTAAAGAACTTTCAAGGTATGTGGTTTGTTGGCATGAGTAGCTACAATTGATTTTTTTTCCTTCGGATCTGCGACCAATTTAGAGCAAGAGAACAACTGCAATTGATAGCAATTGTTGGGGTTTTCCTTGCCTTTACTCACATTTATAATAGAAAAAAGGTTGTTGTTTTAAACCAAATAACTTGACTGTGTTCTGAATAAAGTAAATAGCAACAAGAGAGATGAACAAGAACAAAGATGAGAGAAAATGAGAGAGACTTGCGTTATATTCTCAATGTAGGCTTGTATAATATGGTTTCTCCAAACTCTATATTTATAGGCATAAGATGGAAACCCTAATTCCAATGGGCATTAAACCCTAAAGCTATATTTGAGTAAAAACTCCCTCATTTAATATACAGAGATTCGAGACTAACAGAGAAAGGACACATATATATTGGTAACATGCGCATTTTGTTTTGGAAAAATCAATGCGCATTTTGTTTTGGAAAAATCAATGCGACTTTTAAGAGTTTCAGTTTAATATTAAAACCGAAAAGACTGAACAGAGCAAGAATCATAGACCTACCCCTTCAACTTAGATGGCTTCTCCGTAATTCGGTCACTACTGCACGTTTCTGTATACAGTGTCGTACTTGATATGTGAAATCACAAATGTAACAAGCTAGCCTAATAATTTTAGTTTAGGTTGGAAATTGCAGTCATATATGTGACGTTTAATATAATACATGATAAGACAGTTTTGGGCGAGAATGAAAATAATTTGACGTTAAAAGTTTGAAACCGTAAATGCAAACGTTCGATACATGTCATATTATTGTACTCTAATAATATAGTCTAACGTATATGTATATACATTTATGTTCTTTACTCTTGTGATAAAAAATGTTCTTTACTCTATTATAATTATACGCGAATAATATTACTACAGTTAAACAATTTAATATTTATTTGAAAAATCAAATAAAATTAACCTTTATTATTTACACATTAATTCAATTTAGCCCTATTTTTAATTTTAAATAATTTCGAGATAAACTCTAAATAGCTAAACACAAAATCCCAAACACTAAAACATGTAATTTTAACACTACAACATAAGCGCATAAACCAAAAAATTAAAACTAATAACTCAAAAATCATAAACCCTAAACTATAAACTTGAAACCTTAAAATACATACAAGATTCAATAAACCACAAACCCCATAAACCCCAGCATTGCAAATTAAAACTTTAAAACCCTAAACTACAAATCTTAAACTTTCAACCCAAAAACTAAAAATTAAACCATCAATATGAAACCCTAAACCACAAATCTTAAACTTGAAACCCAAATCACTAAAAATTAAACCATCTATATGAAACACTGAACCTAAAATCTTAAAATTGAAAACCAAAACAATAATAATTAAAGCATCAATATGAAATCCTAATCCACAACCCAAGAATTGAAACGGAAACCAATACATTATAAACCCTAAACTGGAAAACATAAACACTAAAATGGATGAATTTCATTGGATGGACCATATATGACGTGGTGAGCCGAGTCCATCTAATAATTTCTTGTTATGATATTTATATTAGTAGATTTTTTTTCCCAAATGTTGTTCTAAACTTAAAAACATTATTTGACAACTTTTATTTTTTGGGGTTGGTTGTGTATGTATCGGAACTTCCATTCAATATCGAAATGTCCATGTCATAATTATCAGAATACCGTTGAGTGTTGAACCCAATACCCAATGCAACAATTGAAAAGTTTGGACTGCTACTGACGTATCGGAATGGGTGACGGAGATTCGAGACTAACAACGAAAAGATGCATATGTATTGAGAATGTGTGTGGGTTAAGGACTTGAACATCGGTTCGCTAGCTCTTGTATTTAAATTATTCCAACTGAAAAAAAAATGAAAAGAACTAGTACGCTGTAGATGGGAAACTCCTTAATAACGTTGTGTCCTTGTCAGGTGGCCACGTGGAACTTCACCAACGTCACATTTATTAAATAATTTTGAACAATGTAATATATGGATATTTTGTTTAAATACTTAATATATTACATTTTGTTAAACTGGTTTTTTTATAATTTTGAAACCTATCATAAAGTGCGACATTTTTCCTAAAAATCCTTTTATGTTGTTGTGCATAGAAATCATTTATTCTCAATATAGACATGATGCAATGCCTTCATCAAATCATCTATTTATAGGCATAAGAAGTGCATAATACATTAAACTTAAATTAATGAAAACAATAATCAAAATGATAAACATAAACTTCATATCATGATAGACATCCAAAAAGATAATAATTCATAAATCATACGGAGAAGTTGTTCATGTTTTCCTCCATATTAATATCAAACATTGTAATCCTAACTAATAAACCAACTACTAGACAATTTACATTTTGAAATCAACCAATAGGGAAAGTGCATCACACATCAACAACTTCAAGATTCCGCTAAGCCTTTCCAGGTAGAACCAACATCATTCTACAGTAGTATTTGTTGTAGTCTCCCTTGAAAAGCTATCAAAATACTTTCTCAGATGTTGTGCATTAAAAAAATAATGCCTACTCATAACCTATCAAATACCATTGTTTGCCGACACAACAAATCTAAAAACAACAGTCCTCCCGGAGCTAAAAAATGAAATGTCTGCACTGGAGTCATTGCCACCGCCCACCAGTACTCCTGATATAATGATGTACATAATCAACCTACAAATGAATAAATAGACCACTCGCATAAGCATGGTACTCCTATTTATAATAGAAAAAATAGCCTATTGTTTACAATACGTATAATATTAGAAACAAGGTTTCCAAGAAATTATATAAACCTACAATCTTAAATGTACTCATTTAATTAATGGGTTGGTTGAATGGGTGAACGATCCATTACATTTTCATACTTATCTGAAAATTGGAAAAGACTTATACAACGAGTCAAAGATTATAGTAGTAGTGATAACTGCATGAATTTCCTTGTTTTCATACCTTTTTGCTATAGCATTTGCATGTTCTTGAGCCCATATCATAGCATTTAGACTGCATTTAGGTTGCATTTTCTTCTTCTAGGTGCATCTTTATTTTTGTTGGTTATTAGTCCATGTTGAGGGGTACTACTCGGAAGGTTGGTTTTGGGTTTTTATGATGCGCAGAAAAGGAGTCTAGTGAGAGAAAGCTGGCTCCGGGAATTGCTATAGAATAGTGGAAGTGGATATTGGCCAACACGTGAGTTGTGAGAAGCACGTGAATATACAGAAAACGAACACCTGACATGTGCAGCAGCCTGTACCCACCTGCAGACTGTCCTCCTTGACCCCTTGTGGCAGAGCTTGTCGGTGGATATTCCTTGGGATTATCAAGGAATCTTTAGGGCACAAAACCCTAAGGGCCTCCACTATATAAAGAGGAAGAGAAGCTTGGAAAAAAAAGAGAGAGGGAGGCGAAAGAGAGCAAAGAAAGAGAAAGTTGCAAGGAGAGAGAAGCGTTCATCTTCATCTTCTCCACTTGGTGTCCTCCATAGTTGAAGCTCCAAAGAGTGACCTCGAGAGAGGCGGTGAGCCTAAGACAGTCGAGCAATCCATAGCAGAGAGGGAGTTTACCTTTCTTTATGTCGCTTTAACATTTCCTTTTCATATCTTAATCTATGGTGATGTTATCACAATGATACGTTGGATGATATTGCCCAGCCACGAACTGTTTTAGGTGGCTTGGGTTTGATGGATTATTTTATTTTAAGTACTCTTTAATGCATGCTATAGCTTTTCAGTGTTTATCATGTTCTATGCTTTGCTTTGCGTTTTATTTCCTTAAAGTTGTAAGAGCCCTCGAAAGTTGGTCGTCTTTTAAGTGTTTGTTGAGGTTAGTAATCGACAGAGCTAGCCTTAGAACCCCCATAAGCAATGGAGTGGCTGTCGAAAGGCAGACTCTAACCTACTTTAGAGATAAATGATAGGTTTCAAGGGCTAAGAAGGATAGTTCGTGAAGGGTAGGGGAGTGTTAAGAGTTTACGCTGAGAGGTATTGCTGTAGCATTTATGACTCCCAGTTTCCTGGCTAGAGATTGTTTAAGAGCAGTTTTAGCAAATCCTGCCTAGCATAAAAGATAGTTGAAGAGCCTTAGTATCATTAAGAAGCTTAGTTTAGGTTGTCCATCTTTCCCGGCCAGTCATTTTGTAGTGAGTTTCGCATACGAAAGGGGACTTGTTCATCATATTGTTATCTCATCTTTCTTTGCACTGTTTTGCTACAGTATTATTTTACATCATCTTTTTTACTATAGTATTTTCACCTGCAAAAAGTTCAATCAACATTATGACAACAAACCGTGAATACCTCCAATCCCTGTGGAGACGATACTCACTCACTCACTCACTTTATTACTCGTTCGACGTGTATACTTGCACCATAATTGCGTATCATTTATAGTACACTACACGAAAGCAAACAAGTTTTTAGCGCCGTTGTCGGGGATATGCAATTGGTTGTTTACGGTTTTTTTGTTTATATTGCTTGTTCTGTTTTGCTTTTGTACATATTTATCTAGGATTTTTCATTTTTCAGGCGTCTTGCTAGTGCATGACTAGAAGACGACCTAGAGGACCCCTGCAATCACCTATTTCTGAAATCGGGCATTTCTTGCGACTCATGAGACGTGTTCTAAGAGAAGAGACCAGAAACATGAACGGAGAAATACCACAACCTCCAGGTAACAGAGATGCTATGGCGAATGGCCAGGGAGAAGCGGCTCAACCTCGAGCCATTAGAGATCATTTGACTCTAATCTTGGACGATCTCTATCCCAGAATAGTAGCTCCAGAAATTCAGGCACCCCAGTTCGAGCTTAAACCTTTTATGTTCAACATGTTGAACACTATTGGTCAATTTGAAGGTATGCCTCACGAAGATGCAAGAAAACATATTCGTGATTTCTTTGAAGTTTATGACTCGTTCAGACAGCAAGGAATGCACGAGGATGTGCTAAAGCTTAAATTGTTTCCATATTCTTTACGAGATCGTGCTAGAGCATGGCTAAGTGGAGTGCCAGCTGGATCAATGGAAACTTGGACAGATCTATGCAAAAGTTTTCTACTACGGTATAATCCACCCAATAGAAACACTCAGTTGAGAAATGATATTTCTTCTTTTCATCAAACTGATGAAGAATCCATGTGCAAGTGTTGGGATCTATTCAAGGGATTATTGAGGAAGTGCACAAATTATGGTTTTCATGATTGGACCTAAGTGGTTATGTTCTATAATGGAGTAAATGCTCCTACAAGGATGATGTTAGATGCTTCAGCAAATGGGACCTTGTTAGAAAAATCACTGGAGGAAGCATTCGACATTCTAGATAGAGTAGCCAACAATGATTACCAGTTTCTGACCACAAGGCTTGGAACAGGGAGGAGAACCCAAGTAGTTTGAGATAGTGGAGCTGATGACTCGATAGCCACCCAGTTAGCTACTATCACCAATATGCTAAAGAACCTCTAACATCCCAACGAAGTCAAGGAAGTGAAGTCCGCAACCTCATGTCTCAGATGCGATAACAATCACCATTTGAGTGAATGCCCTGACAATTAAGAGTCAGCCAACTATGTGGGGAACTATAATTGCAACAACAATCCATACTCTAATACCTACAACCCAGGATGGCGTCAGCATCCAAATTTCAGTTGGAGTAATCAAGGGCACAGTAATTCTGCACAGCCAGTGCAACATCAAAATATGATCGAAGAACCACCTTCTAATCAGATGATACCATGGCAAGGTCACAAGGGAGCAGCATCTTTATCAAATAGTTCGTTGGAGATTACATTCAAAGAATTTATGCCTATGACAAAAGATTTTATGGGAACCACGAAAGTTTTGCTACAAGACCATGCATCAAACATTAAGAATCAATGAGCCTTATTGCAAAGCCATAGTTCTTCTCTTAGAGCCTTAGAAACACAAGTTTGTCAGATAGCTCAAACCTTGCATGCGCGACCTCAAGGAAATTTTCCTAGTGACACTAAAGCCACTAAGCACCATAGCAAGGAACAATGCAGCGCACTCACATCAAGGAATGGAAAGGAAATTAACAAGGAAGACAAGTTTGTGGGAAAGAGAAGGAGGACTCTCAGCCAAACTTGCCTCACGAAGGAAATAACTCACAAGATCCTCTAGTTGAAGAGAAGGATGAGGAGGAAGTCATAGCAAAAGAAACATCGAAGGAGGAGCCTGCTTTTGCTATAGCAAAATATGCAACTCCACCAGTCCAGATAAATGAAAGAAGACCCCCTCCTCCTTTTCCTCAACGACTTAAGAAGTAGAAAGAAGACCTTCAATTCCAGAAATTTATGGATATCCTAGACAAATTACATATCAGTGGCTCATTTCTGGAGGCCATTGATCAGATGCCAACATATGCCAAGTTCCTTAAAGATATAGTAAAAAAGGAAGGTTGAGAAGCAAGAAATTGTCGCTATAGCAAAAGAATACGTTTCTATGTGGAGTAAGCTGCCACCTAAGAGGAAGGACCCAGGTATCTTTGCTATCTCATGCTCTATTGGCGATAAGTTTGTTGGAAGAGCACTTTGCGATTTGGGATCAAGTGTTAATTTGATGCCTAAGTCGATTTTTCAGAAACTAGGAATACAAGAGGCACAACCCACCAAGGTTGTGCTACAGCTAGCAGATCACTCTCATGTTCGCCTAGAAGGAAGAATTGAAGATGTCGTGGTAAAAGTGGACCGATTTATTTTTCCAGTCGACTTCTTAATCCTCAATTTTGAAGTTGACAGCAACACACCCATTATCTTGGGTAGTTCATTTTTAGCCACCGGGCGAGCTTTAATCAATTGTGAGAAGGGTGGATTCACGATGCGAGTGGCTGATTAAACGATCACGATCAATATTCATGACACCCTCAAGTACATATACAATCCAGGAGTATGTCAATATATAGATGCTACAACACAGAATGGAACTGATGAGTTTTGTTGTAGCAATTTGATGCAAATGGAAGAGTTTGAAGCACTCTGCAAAGATGATGATTCAGACCTAGAAGAACTCTCAAGGGAACTGGAGTTGTCTAGTCGACTCGAAGCTAGACCACGTATGCACTTTGAACCTCTTGATTTTTCAGAATTTGCACCTCCTAAGCCTTCCCTTGAGCATGCACCTACTCTAGAACTGAAACCTTTTCCATCACATCTTAAGTATGTTTACTTAAGGAGCAATGAAACTTTGCCTATGATAATCTCATCTAGTCTCACACCTAAACAAGAAACTAGCTTAGTAAATATGTTGTTATAGCATAAAAATGCGCTAGGGTGGACTATGGCTGATTTGAAGGGTGTAAGACCTACTATATGTATGCACAAAATTTTGTTTGATGATTGTTACAACAATTCTGTTGAGCCCTAGAGAATATTAAACACAATCATGAAGAATGTGGTGATGAAAGAAATAATTAAGTGGCTTGATGCTGGAGTAATTTACCCGATATTTGATAGCTCATGGGTCAGCCCGATGCAATGTGTACCGAAGAAGGGATGTGTGACCGTGGTAAGCAACGAGGAGAATGAGCTATTTCCTACTAGAACCGTCACGGGGTGGAGGATTTGCATGGACTATAGGAAGATCAACAAGGCAACCAAGAAGGACAACTTTCCCCTCCCATTCATTGATCAGATGTTAGATCGACTAGTAGGCAAGGCATTCTACTGCTTCCTTGATGGGTATTCTTGGTACAATCAGATTGCTATAGCACCCAAAGACCAAGAGAAGACGAATTTCACATGCCCTTATGGAACTTACGCTTTCCGTAGAATGCCCTTTGGTCTCTACAATGCCCCAGCAACTTTTCAAATATGTATGTTGGCTATTTTTTCATACATGGTCGAGGATTTTTTATAAATTTTCATGGATGGCTTCTCGGTCTCCGGAGATGACTTCGACACATGCTTGGGCAATCTCGCCAAGGTTCTAAAGAGGTGTGAGGAAGCTGACTTGGTGCTCAATTGGGAAAAATGCCATTTCATGGTAACGGAAGGAATGATCTTAGGCTACAAGATCTCAAAGCAAGGGATAGAAGTTGACAAAGCAAAGGTCGAGGTCATTGAAAAACTATCTCCCCCCAATACTGTCAAGGGAGTAAGAAGCTTCCTAGGGCATGTTGGCTTCTATTAGAGATTCATCAAGGACTTTTTGAAGATCTCAAAGCCGCTATACAATTTGCTACAGCAAAACCAACCATTTGTGTTTGACAAAGATTGCCATAGCGCGTTTCAAGAACTGAAGGAGAAGCTTATCTCAGCACTGGTTGTCATCCCACCTGATTAGAACGAGCCATTTGAGCTGATGTGTGATGCAAGTGACTACGCCGTCGGTGCAACACTTGGACAACGCCGAGGTAAACTCTTACATGTTATTTATTATGCTAGTCGCACTTTGAATGATGCACAAATCAATTACACCTCTACTGAGAAAGAATTGCTTGATGTAGTATTTGCCTTTGATGTGTGATGCAAGTGACTACGCCGTCGGTGCAACACTTGGACAACGCCGAGGTAAACTCTTCCATGTTATTTATTATGCTAGTCGCACTTTGAATGATACACAAATCAATTACACCACTATTGAGAAAGAATTGCTTGATGTAGTATTTGCCTTTGATAAGTTTAGGTCACACTTGATAGGCACTAAGGTTATAGTTCATACTGATCATCCAGCCATTAAGTACTTAGTGACTAAAAAGGATGCTAAGCCTATACTTATTAGATGGATACTCTTACTACAAGAATTTGACTTAGAAGTTAGAGATAGGAAAGGATGTGAAAACCAGGTAGTTCATCATCTATCTAGGCTAGAAAACGCTATCACACAAGGTAGTGAATTTGAAATTAAGGAGGAATTCCCTGACGAGAAACCGTTGTCCGCTACAGCAATTCCATGGTATGCTGATATAGTTAATTATCTTGTTAGTTATATTTTTCCTCTTGATTTATCTAGCCATGGACTCAAGAAATTTAGAAATGATGCAAGATTCTACTATTGGGATGAATCCTACTTGTTCAAGCAATGTCCTTATCAGATCATAAGGAGATGTGTTCCAGAAGAAGAATACCATAGCATTTTGTAGCATTGTCATTCATCACCGTGTGGAGTGCATTTTGGTGGTGCTAGGACTGCTGCAAAGATTCTGCAAGCAGGATTCTATTGGCCTACACTTTTTAAGGATGCACATGAGTTCTACAAGAGTTGTGATAGATGCCAAAGAATGAGGAACATCTCCAGGCGGAATGAAATGCCACTGCAAAATATCTTGGAGGTTGAAATCTTTGACGTGTGAGTAATTGACTTTGTGGGCCCGTTTCCCGCATCATATGGAGATCTATATATTTTGCTAGCAATCGACTACGTGTCAAAATGGGTGGAGGTTGTTGCCACCCCGAGAAACGACTCCAAGACGGTCATGAAGTTCCTTCACAAGAACATCTTCACGAGGTTTGGAGCACCCAAAGCCATCATCAGTGATGAAGGAACTCACTTTGACAACAAACTCATTGCTAAAGTATTACATCGATATGAAGTCGGGCACAAGATTGCTACAGCATATCATCCACAGACGAACGGACAAGCTGAAGTTTCCAACCGTGAAATCAAGCAAATCTTGGAGAAGGTGGTCAACCCTAGGAGAAAAGACGGGTCCCCCAAGTTGGATGAAGCACTATGGGCATATATAACAGCCTTTAAGACGCCTTTGGGCATGTCACCCTTCAAGCTTGTATTTGGCAAGGAGTGCCATCTACTCGTTGAGCTTGAGCACAAGGCTTGTTGGGCAATCAAGAAACTCAACATGGATGCCTAACTAGCTGGTGAAATAAGGTTTCTAGAGCTTAATGAATTGGAAGAATTTCGAGCCCAAGCATAAGAGAATGCCCGCATTTACAAAGAAAAAACCAAGAAGTGGCATGACAAACATATTTTGCCAAGGCATTGCTCAGAAGGTCAACAAGTGCTTCTCTGCAACTCTAGGCTAAAGCTTTTTCCTAGAAAGTTGAAATCAAGGTGGTCAATACCATTCATCATACACAAGGTGTACCCTCATGGCACGGTTGATATCAAAAAGTTGGACGATGGCGAAGTCTTCAAAGCCAATTGCCAACGCTTGAAGGTGTACAGTGGAGCCCCTATCCTTAGAGACAATCGTGCCTGGATCTACACGATCCTTGAGAGTTTGCTTCTCTAAACTTTATTCTTTATGCTATAGCATGTTCATAAATAATGATTTTCTTTTTAGTTTAGTTTTTGTGTTATCTCTGTCTTTATTTTGTTATCTTTTCATGTGACCTTCGTACAAGCTTTCTCTTACATAGTACCATGTCAGGTGCAGAGGCATGTAAGCATGGGCGTCTACAGGGTTGGTAGCAAAAAGGTGAAGGACATGGAGTTTTGTTTTTATCTACTTTAGAGAGTACAAAAAAAGAGAGAAGGATGAGAGGTTTTATCTAAAAAGTGGGGGAGGGTGAATAAAAAAAGAGAAAAAATAAAAAGTGAGAGAGAGAATATTCATCCAATTAATGTAGTAAAAACCCTAGCCACAAAACATATTTATTCTCTTTCCAACCGTCACCCATCACATTAACTCCCAAACTTTTTCTCTCTCCCTTAAAGTCGACACACGTCCCCATCACCCCCCCTCTTCCATTTAATTTGTCTGTTTACCCCTCACCTTTTTCAACTTCCCACACTTTCTCATCATCACCAATCCCTTCATCTTCTATACAATCTTCTTCAACACTCAACCCTTTTCTTCTTCCCTTTCATCTTTTCTATTTTCTCCAAACACTAAAAAATCTTCATCACTTTCCCTTTAAACATTCACTCATCCCTACTTTCACAAAAATCTCCATGGCATGTTGCAAGAATGATCCTGAAACTTCTTACCACCCTTAAAAACCCCAGTACTGAAGATTACTAATTTTGTCGATGACGCAGCAAAGGAATGGTGGAAGACCAGTTCGACCAAGAAATCATGGACATCATCAGTAGGTATGAGTGGAGTCATTCGCTGCCCACCGTGAGGAAATTTGCACTTCACTGGTAAAGGAGTTCTATGCCCGTCGCACAAGCCCTACTCAGTCTACTGTTCACGTGCGTGGCGAGCAAATCACGTTCACCATTGCAACAATCAACAAGTACTACAGGCTAAAGAAAACTGTGGACCACCACACCACATTCGTGATGACTATGGACGCGCAAACACAGCGCGAGGTTTTTGAAGACATTTGTTTTGAGGGAACAGTGCTGGACAATAGCATATTAGTAGAAAGAGACCGCCTCAAGCCGGAGGCTAAGGAAAAATAGGTCTCATACCGGCCCTAGTCACTGAGCTCCGAGGATTCAACGAAGATGTCCCTCAGCAGACGGTGGAGAGGGTGCTAAAAGTTTTGCTACGGCAAGGGTAGTTGCATTGGTGGCCATAACAAAAGAATTGAGCGATGAGCTCAATCTGATAAAGCACATCAGTTGGCGTACTTTAAGTATACCCACCATCGTAATGATGCTATAGCATCATGCTTCACCAAACTCCTCCCGGACTAGAACATTTCATTCCCTCTATTTCCCCTAGATTTATTGCAAGCCCCCACCACTGCCACAGCAAGCCTAATGCCTCCCGGTCAGAGCAAAGTTGACCCTAGCTTAGTTCAGCCCCCTGCTAAGAAAAAGACTGCAAGAAAGAAAACGCCTGCGACTCCTACCGCCCAACCAAAAAAAGAAACTCCCTTGGTTCCACCTTCTATCGAAGAAACCACCATTGCGCCCACCCCGACCAAAAAGAGAAAACACAGCAGGAAGGCAAGCAACCCTGCACCTTCATGACCGGATAACCCACTACCTGAGTACCCCCTCTCAAAAGGAGACAACCCCAGTACCCACGCCTGAGCCGACCTCCGCACAAAAAGATGATGCTACAACATCCAGATCTAAGACACAGATCAAACATACCGTTGGTCGTGTCCGCTCTTCACCCAGTGCTTAGTCAGTCTCCTCCAAGAGTGTGGACGATATCGCAGATCCCCACCACTACACATCTTAAACTTCCATGGACAACACCAGCAGCACCACATAGCCTCCACACCCAGGAGGTAACTTTTTTTTCTTTTTTCTTTTCATTTTTTTTATTTTCCATCCTTCTTTATTGTATATAGTATATATTAGTCCATGCATTGAGGACACTGCATCCCTTAAGTTTGGGAGTGCTGGTGTTCATAGTTAGTATTTTGCTTTAGCATATGTATAGTAGGAAAGAACAAAATTTTTACTATGGCATTTTGTTTAGTCTAGAGACAGCTTATGAATATATTTATGATGTCTAATGACGAAATCTTAAAGCCTTGAACTAGTTAAGAAAAAACACAACTAGTTGAGATCTGTAGAACTGACCTTAGGATCTAGTTGTTAAATTTTTTTACACAACTGCTCTCTTTCTATAAGTAAGTTCGTTAAAAAAATGTTTAGGGAAGAACCCTGGTGAACTCTGGTATGTAAACTCTAGAGAACTTAAAAAAAGACGTCATTGTGCTAAAACAAATGAATAAATGTTATGGCATATCTGTAGAAGGACATTCCGCTTTGCTATAGTGTTAAAAATATATCTATATAAATAAAGTTTTGCTATAGCATACGAGTGAATGAAAGTTGTCACGGGATGACTCTACCTACTAGCTCGAGTGAGAGATTTGCTCCTTGGTCATCTAGAGCTAAGGACGGTAGCTGTGATGAGTTAACACCCTTCGTAGCAGAAAATCTTTACCTTTGGGAGTCTGGAAAATAAAAAAGAGCTAGAGAACATGGTTAGGGTATAACTAGGGAGCTTCCTTGAAAATTTGTCTTACTATCTTAAGTATAGGAGGAAGGCAGCCACGCACAAACTCACGCAACTTAGTCCTAAGGAATGTTCTTAAGGATCTCACTTCTAGTTGTTTATATTTTAATTTCCTATGTCATTTCTGAGGACTGAGATTTTGCCATAGCAATTCTCTAGGGTAAATCTTTGACATAGTATTTCTTTTGTTCTGTTCTACTCATTGCTTGAGGACAAGCAATAGCTTAAGTTTGGGGGTGTGATAACTGCATGAATATTCGTGTTTTCGTACCTTTTTTGTAACACCCGAATTTTGGGCTTGGAAGTTTAGGGTCTGAATCGGACCGGTTTAAATTACGGTTCGAATATAAAGAGTGGTTTTTAGGGAAAGCCTAGTTCGAGATGCATTAAAAATATGGAAAAATATCTAAAAATCTTCTTTTATTATATATAAGAGAGTCGTGAAATCAATTTTACAAAATGGGGTTTGGAAATATGACATTTCAAGTTAGCGACTAAAATGTAATTTTTGAAAAGTTGGTGACTGTTTTAAAAGGATTGAAACTTTGAATCTTTAAGGAGCTAATTTACCCAAGGGAGGGTTTCTCCAGATTTTTCTTAAATTTTAAAGATTTATTTAATGTTATTTAATAAAAGAAAGGAGGGAAAAGAGATATTTTGTTTTCATAACTAACTTTTGGCAAAATTTTCCCATTTCATTTTCTCTCAATTTTCCCTCAGCCAAACATACTTCTACAGCTACTTTTCCTTTGATTTTCACACCTAAAGTTGAGATTTCAATCTCTAAGTGGTTTCTAATCATTTCTACACCAAATCCTCATCATTTGCTTATTGAATTTTCAAGGATTTTGGCTCTAAACAAGGAGAAACTCACATTTAGAGGTATGAACGTCCTTCTCCTCTAAATACTCAGTTCTTTACTGAAATTCCCAAGTTCTCAATCCTTAAATTGAGTTTTGTTAAAGGTTTTAATGTTGTGATCTTGATTTTGGCTTAAAATGCAAGATTTGGATTTAATTTTGAAGAAATTCGTATTAAATGATAGGGCTCTGTTTTGAGATGTCTTTTTGATGTATTTTGGATGTCTAGTTGATGTGTAATTGAGGTTTAATCAATGCAATCCCGAATAGGTTGATTTTCCTAAGTTTTTGCTTGAGTTAATGGTGGTTTCTGGGGTGATTTTGACGTTCTGCTATAGCTGGAGGTATAAGAACGTGATTAGGTCCTTTTTGGATGTTAATTGATGTTTAAGAATGATTGGAATTGATGGATCTTGGCTGGGTAATGTTGTAGAGGTGTTTGGATGTGATTTCGGTTGTGTTTGGTAGCCGAAATGTGAGTTTTGATGAGAGCAGCGAGTTTAGGTGCTTTGGCTGAAGTATTTAATGCATGATGATGCATTAATCCTCTGCTTTGATGTGTTTAAAACAGGGGAGACATCTTTGGATCCTTGTGGTGTTGATCCGGAGCCTTGATCGGCGTTTCGGCAAGCTTGCGAAACGGAATCGGTGAGTGAAGTTTGGTTTTTAGCTTTGAAACCAATGTTTGAAGGTTATGGGAGCTTAGTTTAAGTCTAATCAACTTAGCTAAGCTCAAGAGTAAGTTTTCGGAAAAACTCTCTTTTTGATGAACCATGAGATGGTTGGATGCAATGTGTTTTATTTGCATGTTTAAACTCTGTTTTGAAAGCATATTTTAGCATGTTTAATGCTGGTTTTGTAAGCCATGTGTTGAAGGATGCTCAAGGTAAGAGATCCTTGTTTTGAACGTTGATAAATGTGGTTTGATGCATGGTGTTGCATGATTATTTAATGGCTTTGTTAAATGCTTTAAAACAGTGGATTGATGATGGTAAATGATGTATATTGGCAAGTGATGTGTTGTTTAAAAGTACTTGAATCGGATATAGTTAGCTGGCTATAGGATTGGGTGCACCGTGAATAAAGTCGCCTTGGATGTTGAGGGGTTGTGATTGTACCGTAAACTCCATCCAAGTACACTAGCGAGATGGTTAAGATCACAATGGTGGTTAAAAGTCCATGTGTGGATCTTGTGTTGTGAGTCTCGTGTTCTCGTTAGTGATGTTATACAACTACCAACTAGTGATGTGGAGGGGTTGTGATTGTACCGTAGACTCCATCACGGGTGTTGAGGGGTTGTGATTGTACTGGTAAACTCCACCTTGAGTGTTGGTAGTGTGTATGAAGCGTAAGGGACAACGCTTGTAATCCGTGTATCCGATTGTGTTTTGAGTTGACAAATGGTTATGGATTATCACTTGAAAGCCAATATGACATGTTGATGAATTGAAGCATGAGATGCTTGTTTTGTATGCATTGATGCATGATAAATGTTGTTTTGAAACTAAAGGCCTTGGGAAGGTGTTTTTACAAAGTGCATTATTGTGTTGTTTTATTAGAGCATTCCTCACTAAGCATTTGTGCTTACGCTCTCTCTTTCTTGAACCAATAATGCAGAGCATTGAAGTGCTTTAAGGGCAGCAAGGAGGTCAAGGATCCAAGTGAAAGTCTAAGCTCATGTACGGTGACTATTTTCACAACACTATTAGCTTTTGGTATTTGGCAATGGGAACCTAGGTTGTGGTTTTGGGAGATGTTTTGGACTCCCTAAGTTTGGCTTGATGCCTATGATGTTTTGGTTATGTAATTGGCCACTTTGGGTGTTTGCTTTGATGATTTGATGTTTGGTTGGTGTTGAGTATTAGGTTGCATGCCTATAGTTTGAGGTTTATCCTAATCGATGATATGAATGTGTTTTGATGATGCTATTATGTTCCTTTAGTACATAATGACTTATTGGCATGTTTTGGGCGTCTTAGGAATGCGTTTGATAAGTCGATTGTATGTTAAAGCAGTCAAATTCTGCATTTCTGGGCAGGCCGTATCGGAACAGGTGCTACCGTTTCGAAACAAGGGTCTGAAATGGCCTTGGCGTTCCGAAACGGGCAGAGCCGTTCCGAAACGTTTTTGCCACTGCCAAGACCTGTTTCGGAACAGGTTGCAAAACTGTCCCGCGTTTCGGAACGGTCATTCCCCGTTTCGGAACACTCGACCGTTGGGCACTGAATCTGATGGTTATATGTTTTGAAATCTTCACGTTTTCGTCCTGATTTTTGTATATGCAATTGCTTGAGTTTGGAATGTCCGCTTAAGATGAAATTTGGCAGAGAAGCATGAATCATGATTAATTTCATAGTGGTAACTTAAAAATTTGCAAGGTCCTCTTAATTTCCAGAATTTACAATTTGGTCCCTAAATTCGTATGTTGTGCAATTGAGTCCCTTTTTGATTTCCGTTTGCTGTGATTTTTGAGCATGCTGATCTCAAGAGTACGCCTAGAGTTAATATGCATCTAGACAGGTTTTAAAAAGAAAAAAAAGGGTCGTTAATCAAGGTTGACTTTCGGGTTGACTTTGGTTTTCCCCGTGTAATCTTCGTAGTTCGGGTCAACCGTCTAGGCTGGGCTAAGGGGGTTACATTTGGTGGTATCAGAGCTGAGTTATCGAGTAATTGGGAATGGATAAGTGGGTGATAAGCGTATGATTGCTTTGTATGCTTGTTGAGTGAAAGTATGATGTATGAATTGTAAAAATGTTGCAATTGTGGTGTATGCTGTGGTGAAGCATGTTAGAGGGACCCATTACCATATCAAAGCTAATGAAATGTTTTGTTTTAATTGGAAATGAGCTTGAGTACTTGGATTGCTTACCTTGCTGAGCGTGACTATTTTTATTGCATTTGTGATTGCATTGTTTAGTGAATGGGACCTCGTAGAGAGACGTGGATTAATACGCGAGCTATGGCTCAAAATGAGAACGAAGAGAATGCTGAAAATATAGTGGATTTACCTCCTCTACCCGGTGGTGGTGGTGCTGGGGGTGAGGGAGCTGGTGCTGGTGCTGGGGTCGCTGGACCTGAAGCTGGGCAGGGCAAGCTGCTCCTGACATGACAATGCTGATTCAGGCTATTGCTGGAGCCTTTCAGGCGGCGGTAGCTGGAGCTCATGGAGCTGGGCATTAGGGAGATGCTAATGCTAGACTACCTCTGGAACGCTTGCGCAGTCTGGGAGGGACTGAGTTCAGGGGTTTGTCTACTGAAGGTTCTGAGTCTTGGTTGGAAAGTACCAAGAGAATTTTGGGACAAATGAACTGCAATGAAGTGCAGAAGCTGGGCTGTGTAATATCATTGTTGCATGACGATGCATATACCTGGTGAACAACCACTATCTCCGAAATGGAGGATGTTGATGTGACTTGGACGTTCTTTCTGAACGCGTTCAAGAGGAGGTATTTGGGTGTGCGGTACCTGGATGAAAAGAAAAGGGAATTCATGTCTCTTACTCAAGGGAGCATGTCAGTGGCTGAGTACGAGGTTCAGTTTGTTCGACTCAGTCAGTACGCACCTGAGCTTGTCCCTGATGAGCGAGAGAGGTGTGAACGTTTCCGTTATGGTTTGGTGACGGAAGTAAAGACCTATATGTTGGCAGCTGAGTACACTGATTTTGATGTGCTGGTTGGTAGAGAAAAAGATATTGAGTTGAATCTGGGTTTATCTTCTAGAGGTGTTGGTCTTGGTGCGGGCAAGCGAGCTGCTGAGTATAGTTCCGGTGGCGGACGGAACAAGAGAGGACGTGATCGGAAGTATCAGTCTTCAGCTAGGCGTGGTGGTGGAGGGCAAGGTGCGCCTGTTTAGGGAGACAGGGCGAGAGCTGATCAGAACACATGTTGGACATGTGGATCGCGTGGTCATCTGAGGCATGATTGTCCTCGAGCAGCGAGGGAGGTACAGGCTCCGGTTGTGGTGACCGGTAATTCGTGCTGGAACTGTGGTTCGGCGGATCACATGAGGAGGGAGTGTCCCCTGTTGGCCGGTGGTGGTCAGGGACGTGTTCCTGGAGTTGTAGCACCACAGAGAGGTCGTGGGCGCGACCGTGGTAACTTCCAGCGCAGGGAGGATGGTGGAAGGAATGTGGCTCATGTGGTAGCTGTTCAGCCTGAGGGTGGTGGTCAGGCCAGAGTGTATGCTCAGAGGGAAGGGAGGAATGACACGGATGTGACCGCGAGTACTTTCACTTTGCAATCCTTGTCATTACTTTCCTTGATTGATTCTGGATCTACACACTCATACATATTGCGTGAACATGCTCAATTGCTTGGTTTGCCTGTTGAGTCTTTGGATGTTGGTGTGCGTGTAACTAGTTCTTTTGGTGAGACTGTTGTGACACGGAAGCTTTATAGAAGGTGTCCCTTGGTTGTGCAAGATCATGTTTTTCATGTTGATCTTATGGAATTGCCTTTCTATGGTTCTGACGTAATCCTTGGTATGGATTGGCTTGTTGAGCATCGAGCTGTAGTGGATTTTGAGAATAAGCGAGTTTTGTTGAAACTTGCGGACGATTATGAGGTGGTAGTGGTTGGTGAGAATGTGAAGTTTCTTGCCAATGTGGTGTCTACATTGGAAGCGAGCCAGATGCTGAGGCAAGGTTGTGAAGCCTACCTAGCCTTTGTGATGAATCCTAGCTCTAAGGAGTTACGAGTGCAAGATATCAGGACTGTGCGGGAGTTTCCTGGTGTGTTTCCGGAGGAGTTGCCTGGATTGCCTCCTAATCGCGAAGTGGAGTTTGGGATTGAGCTGTATGAAAACACAACTCCAGTGTCCATTACTCCTTATCGAATGGCACCTAAAGAGTTGAAAGAGCTGAAGACACAACTTCATGAGTTGCTTGATCGTGGTTTCATTCGGCCGAGTGTGTCACCTTGGGGTGCACCAGTCTTGTTTGTGAAGAAAAAGGATGGCACTATGAGAATGTGCATTGATTACCGTCAGCTTAACAAGTTGACTATCAAGAATCGGTATCCATTGCCGAGAATTGATGATCTTTTCGATCAATTTTGGGGAGCAGTTGTATTCTCTAAAATTAACTTAAGGTCGGGGTATTATCAGCTGAAGGTGAAGGATGTGGATGTGCCTAAGACAGCTTTCAGAACGAGGTATGGGCATTATGAGTTTCTTGTGATGTCGTTTGGTTTGATGAATGCTCCTGCAGCTTTCATGGACATGATGAATAGAGTGTTCCATGAATACTTGGATAAATTTGTTGTGGTGTTCATTGATGATATTCTCGTGTACTCTCGTACTGAGGAGGAGCATGAGGGGCATTTGAGAATTTTGTTACAGGCTTTGTTGGAGAATCAGCTTTATGCCAAGCTGAGCAAGTGTGAGTTCTGGCTTAGAGAGGTTGTGTTTCTTGGTCATGTGGTTTCTGCGGAGGGGATTCGTGTTGATCCTCAGAAGATTGAGGCAGTGATGAATTGGAAGCCTCCTAAGTCTGTACATGAAGTCCGTAGTTTCCTTGGTTTGGCAGGATACTATCGGAGGTTCGTGGATGGGTTTTCAAAGATTGCTGCACCTTTGACGAAGTTGTTGCAGAAGGATGTTAAGTATGAGTGGACGGAAGCGAGACAGCAGGCTTTTGAGAAGCTTAAGGCAGGTTTAACGCAAGCTCCTATCTTGGTTCAACCTGAATCAGGGAAAGAGTTTGTGGTGTATAGTGATGCGTCCTACGTTGGTTTGGGATGTGTGTTGATGCAAGAGGGTAAGGTGGTGGCTTATGCATCGCGTCAGTTGAAGGTGCATGAGCGCAATTATCTTACGCATGACATTGAGTTAGCTGCGGTGGTTTTTTCTTTGAAAATTTGGAGACATTACCTGTATGGTGAGAAGTGTACTGTGTACACGGACCACAAGAGTTTGAAGTATCTGATGTCTCAAAAAGAGTTGAATCTTAGGCAACGACGTTGGGTGGAGTTGCTTAAGGATTACGATTTGACGATCGAGTACCATCCGGGTAAAGCTAATGTTGTAGCGGATGCCTTGAGTAGGAAGGTAGCTGTGGAGTTGAGGGCTATGTTTGCCAGTTTGAGTATTTCGCGTGATGGTGGTCTTGTGGCTGAGTTGCAAGTGAAACCATCCTTGGTTCGGTTGATTAAGGAAAAGCATTTGTTGGATGATTCCTTGGTGCAACATGTTCAGGATATTGCGGAGGATAGGCCATCGGGTTTCTGCTTTAATGATGATGGAGTTTTATGCTTTGGGAGTCGGATAGTAGTGCCCAATGATGCTGATTTGAGGCGTGCTATTCTGACTGAAGCTCATAGTAGTCCTTTTGCTATGCACCCTGGTAGTACTAAAATGTATCGTGATCTTCGTGATGAGTACTATTGGGTGGGTTTAAAGAAAGATGTTGCTGAGTTTGTAAGCAAGTGCATGGTATGTCAGCGGGTTAAGGCTGAGCATCAGTTTCCTTCAGGGTTGTTGCAACCGTTGAGGATTCCTGAGTGGAAGTGGGAAAGGATTACCATGGATTTTGTGTCTGGTTTGCCTTTGTTGCCATCGAAGAAGAATTCGGTGTGGGTAATTGTGGATCGCTTGACGAAGTGTGCGCATTTCTTGCCTGTGCATACTACGTACACTTTGGATAAGCTTGTGGAGCTGTACATTGATGAGATTGTGCGGCTGCATGGTGTGCCAAAGTCGATTGTGTCGGATAGAGATCCGAGGTTTACATCGCGTTTCTGGCAGTGTTTCCATCAGGCTTTGGGTACATGGTTGAATTTCAGTACATCTTATCATCCGCAGTCGGATGGACAGTCTGAGCGTGTTATCCAGGTGTTGGAGGATATGTTGAGGTGTTGTGTGATTGAGTTTCAGGGTTCTTGGGAGAAACATTTGCCTTTGGTGGAGTTTGCCTATAATAATAGTTATCAGGCAAGTATTCAAATGGCACCTTATGAAGCTTTGTACGGGAGGAAGTGTAGGACTCCTCTTTGTTAGGCTGAAACGGGTCAGAAGTTGGTTTCGATGCCATCTTTGTTGAAGGGAACCACCGAGAAGGTGAAGCTCATTTGTGAGCAATTGAAGGCAGCTTCTAATCAGCAAAAGTCTTACGCGAATTTGAAGCGTAAGGAGATTGAGTATGCGGTGGGTGACCGTGTGTTTTTTAAAGTTTCGCCTTGGAAAAAGGTGATGAGGTTTGGTCGAAAGGGTAAGTTGAGCCCTAGGTACATTGGACCATACGAGGTGATTGAGCGTGTAGGTCCTATTGCGTACAATTTGAGGTTACCGCAGGAGCTAGAAAAGATTCATGATGTGCTTCATGTTTCTATGCTTCGAAAGTATAGATCGGATCCTTCTCATGTGATGCATGTGGAGGAAGTGGAGTTGAATCCGGATTTGACCTATGATGAGGAACCAGTGAAGATTTTGGATTCGGATAGTAAAGTTCTTCGAGGCAAGACCATTGAGTTGGTAAAGGTGTTGTGGAAGCATCGTGGTGCTGAGGAAGCCACGTGGGAACGGAAGGATGACATGTTGAAGCAGTTTTCGTACCTTTTTCCTTCAGGTAAATTTCGAGGACGAAATTTCATAAGGGGGGAGAGTTGTAACACCCCAATTTTGGGCTTGGAAGTTTAGGGTCTGAATCGGACCGGTTTAAATTATGGTTCGAATATAAGGGTGGTTTTAGGGAAAGCCTAGTTCGGGATGCATTAAAATATCTAAAAATCCTCTTTTATTATATATAAGAGAGTGGTGAAATCAATTTTACAAAATGGGGTTTGGAAATATGACATTTCAAGTTAGTGACTAAAATGTAATTTTTGAAAAGTTGGTGACTGTTTTAAAAGGATTGAAACTTTGAATCTTTAAGGAGCTAATTTACCCATGGGAGGGTTTCTCCAGATTTTTCTTAGATTTTAAAGATTTATTTAATGTTATTTAATAAAAGAAAGGAGGGGAAAGAGATATTTTGTTTTCATAACTAACTTTTGGCAAAATTTTCTCATTTCATTTTCTCTCAATTTTCCCTCAGCCAAACACATTTCTACAGCTACTTTTCCTATGATTTTCGCACCTAAAGTTGAGATTTCAATCTCTAAATGGTTTATAATCATTTCAACACCAAATCATCATCATTTGCTTATTGAATTTTCAAGGATTTTGGCTCTAAACAAGGAGAAACTCACATTTAGAGGTATGAACGTCCTTCTCCTCTAAATACTCAGTTCTTTACTGAAATTCCCAAGTTCTCAATCCTTAAATTGAGTTTTATTAAAGGTTTTAATGTTGTGATCTTGATTTTGGCTTAAAATGCAAGATTTGGATTTAATTTTGAAGAAATTCGTATTAAATGAATGAGCTCTGTTTTGAGGTGTCTTTTTGATTTATTTTGGATGTCTAGTTGATGTGTAATTGAGGTTTAATCAATGCAATCCCGAATAGGTTGATTTTCCTTAGTTTTTGCTTGATTAATGGTGGTTTTTGGGGTGATTTTGACGTTCTGCTATAGCTGGAGGTATAAGGACGTGATTAGGTCCTTTTTTGATGTTAATTGATGTTTAAGAATGATTGGAATTGATGGATCTTGGCTGGGTAATGTTGTAGAGGTGTTTGGATGTGATTTCAGTTGTGTTTGGTAGCCGAAATGTGAGTTTTGATGAGAGCAGCGAGTTTAGGTGCTTTGGCTGAAGATTTTAATGCATGATGATGCATTAATCCTCTACTTTGATGTGTTTAAAACAGGGGAGACATCTTCGGATCCTTGTGGTGTTGATTCGGAGGCTTGATCGGCGTTTCGGCAAGCTTGCGAAACGGAATCGGTGAGTGAAGTTTGGTTTTCAACTTTGAAACCAATGTTTGAAGGTTATGGGAGCTTAGTTTAAGTCTAAACAACTTAGCTAAGCTCAAGAGTAAGTTTTCGGAAAAACTCTCTTTTTGATGAACCATGAGATGGTTGGATGCAATGTGTTTTATTTGCATGTTTAAACTCTGTTTTGAAAGCATATTTTAGCATGTTTAATGCTGGTTTTGTAAGCCATGTGTTGAAGGATGCTTAAGGTAAGAGATCCTTGTTTTGAACGTTGATAAATGTGGTTTGATGCATGGTGTTGCATGATTATTTAAATGCTTTGTTAAATGCTTTAAAATAGTGGATTGATGATGGTAAATGATGTATATTGGCAAGTGATGTGTTGTTTAAAAGTACTTGAATCGGATATAGTTAGCCGGCTATAGGATTGGGTGCACCGTGAATAAAGTCGCCTTGGATGTTGAGGGGTTGTGATTGTACCGTAAACTCCATCCAAGTACACTAACGAGATGGTTAAGATCACAATGGTGGTTAAAAGTCCATGTGTGGATCTTGTGTTGTGTGTCCCGTGTTCTCGTTAGTGATGTTATACAACTACCAACTAGTTATGTGGAGGGGTTGTGATTGTACCGTAGACTCCATCACGAGTGTTGAGGGGTTGTGATTGTACCGGTAAACTCCACCTTGAGTGTTGGTAGTGTGTATGAAGCGTAAGGAACAACACTTGTAATCCGCGTATCCGATTGTGTTTTGAGTTGACAAATGGTTATGGATTATCACTTGAAAGCCAATATGACATGTTGATGAATTGAAGCATGAGATGCTTGTTTTGTATGCATTGATGCATGATAAATGTTGTTTTGAAACTAAAGGCCTTGGAAAGGTGTTTTTACAAAGTGCATTATTGTGATGTTTTATTAGAGCATTCCTCACTAAGCATTTGTGCTTACGCTCTCTCTTTCTTGAACCAATAATATAGAGCATTGAAGTGCTTTAAGGGCATCAAGGAGGTCAAGGATCCAAGTGAAAGTCTAAGCTCATGTATGGTGAATATTTTCACAACACTATTAGCTTTTGGTATTTGGCAATGGGAACTTAGGTTGTGGTTTTGGGAGATGTTTTGGACTCCCTAAGTTTGGCTTGATGCCTATGAAGTTTTGGTTATGTAATTGGCCACTTTGGGTGTTTGCTTTGATGATTTGATGTTTGGTTGGTGTTGAGTATTAGGTTGCATGCCTATAGTTTGAGGTTTATCCTAATCGATGCTATGAATGTGTTTTGATGATGCTATTATGTTCCTTTAGTACATAATGACTTGTTGGCATGTTTTGGGCGTCTTAGGAATGTGTTTGATAAGTCGATTGTATGTTAAACCAGTCAAATTCTGCATTTCTGGGCAGGCCGTATCGGAACAGGTGCTACCGTTTCGAAACAAGGGTCTGAAATGGCCTTGGCGTTCCGAAACGGGCAGAGCCGTTCCGAAACGTTTTTGCCACTGCCAAGCCCTGTTTCGGAACAGGTTGCAAAACGGTCCCGCGTTTCGGAACGATCATTCCCCGTTTCGGAACCCTCGACCGTTGGGCACTGAATCTGATGGTTATATGTTTTGAAATCTTCAAGTTTTGGTCCTGATTTTTGTATATGCAATTGCTTGAGTTTGGAATGTCCGCTTAAGATGAAATTTGGCAGAGAAGCATGAATCATGATTAATTTTATAGTGGTAACTTAAAAATTTGAAAGGTCCTCTTAATTTCCAGAATTTACAATTTGGTCCCTAAATTCGTATGTTGTGCAATTGAGTCTCTTTTTGATTTCTGTTTGCTGTGATTTTTGAGCATGCTGATCTCAAGAGTACGCCTAGGGTTAATATGCATCTAAACAGGTTTTAAAAAGAAAAAAAAGGTCATTAATCAAGGTTGACTTTTGGGTTGACTTTGGTTTTCCCCGTGTAATCTTCGTAGTTCGGGTCAACCGTCTAGGCCGGGCTAAGGGGGTTACATTTTTGCTATAACATGTGCCTGTTCTTGAGCCCATATCATAGCATTTAGACTGCATTTAGGTTGCATTTTCTTCTTCTAGGTGCATCTTTATTTTTGCTGGTTATTAGTCCATGTTGAGGGGTACTACTCGGAAGGCTGGTTTTGGGTTTGATGATGCGCAGGAAAGGAGTCTAGTGAGAGAAAGCTGGCGCCGGGAATTGCTATAGCATAGTGGAAGTGGATATTGGCCAACACGTGAGCTGTGGGAAACATGTGAGCTGCAGAAGCACGTGAATATGCAGAAAATGACAACCTGACATGTGCAGCAGCCGGTACCCACCTACAGATTGTCCTCCTTCTCCCATCGTGACAAAGCTTGTCGGTGGATATTTTTTGGGATTATCAAGGAATCTTTAGGGCACGAAACCCTAAGGTCCTCTACTATATAAAGAGGGGGAGAAGCTTGGAAAAAAATAGAGAGGGAGGCGGAAGAGAGCAGAGAGAGAGAAAGTTGCAAGGAGAGAGAAGCATTCATCTTCATCTTCTCCACTTGGTGTCCTCCATCGTTGAAGCTTCAAGGAGTGGCCTCGCCGGCCTCGAGAGAGGCAGTGGGCCTAAGATAGTCGAGCAGTCCATGGCGGCGAGGGAGTTTACCTTTCTTTTTGTTGCTTTAGCATTTCCTTTTCATATATTTATTTATGGTGATGTTATCACAATGATACGTTGGATGATATTGCCCAGCCACAAACTATTTTAGGTGGCTTGGATTTGATGGATGATTTTATTTTAAGTACTCATTAATGCATGCTATAGCTTTTCAGTGATTATCATGTTTTATGCTTTGCTTATGCGTTTTATTTCCTTAAAGTTGTAAGAGACCTCGAGAGTTGGTCGTCCTTTAAGTGTTTGTTGAGGTTAGTAATCGAGAGAGCTAGCCTTAGAACCCCCATAAGCAATGGAGTGGTTGTCGAGAGGAAGACTCTAACCTACCTTAGAGATAAGTGGTATGTTTCAAGGGCTAAGAAGGATAGTTCGTGAAGGGTAGGGGAGTGTTAAGAGTTTACGCCGAGAGGTATTGCTGTACCATTTCTGACTCCCAGTTTTCTGGCTATAGATAGTTTAGGAGCACTTTTAGCTAATCTCGCCTAGCATAGAAGATAGATGAAAGAGCCTTAGTATCGTTAAGAAGCTTAGTTTAGGTTGTCCATCTTTCCCAGCCAGTCATTCCGTAGTGAGTTTCGCATACGAAAGGGGGCATGTTCATCATATTGTTATCTCATCTTTCTTTGCGTTGTTTTGCTACAGCATTATTTTACATCATCTCTTTTACTATAGTATTTTCACCTGCAAAAAGTTCAATCAATATTGTGACAACAAACCATGAATACCTCTAATCCTTGTGGAGACGATACTCACTCACTCACTCACTTTATTACTCGTTCGACGTTTATACTTGCACCATAATTGTGTATCATTTATAGTACACTACACGCAAGCAAACAAGTAGACTAACAAAGAAAAGAAAATATATATTGGAAAATGAACCTTTTGCAATATGAGTAAAGTGGTTCAGAACATTGGTTTCAGAGCTTTGTAATAGCTGTTTGGCATTAGTAGAATTAGATTCCAACTGAAAGTATGGAAAAAATGTGAGCCGTCGGAGGTTGGGGGCTCTTTAATAACGTAACATCGTAAACATTTTCAGGAGTAAAGAGTTTCGATAATAACATTGAAAAGGTGCATCTTTTGAAATTTTAATTCCTTCCAACCCGCCATAGTCATAAAGGTAACCAAATGAGAATTGTCGTTCGATTTCGAAACTACTAATTTAGGTTTTGCTACTAACATGAGTGAAGACCTACTGAAAATGTAAGAAGATCCAATACCATTATAGGTTTAGTAGTTTCATAGGAAAAACTGCTTATTGGTTGGTAATCTTTTAAACCGCTAGGGTTGAAATATGAACAACCACAATTTCCCTATAAATATCGTCGTTTTATGTTTTGCATTCTTCTTCTACCCATATTAAACTAAAATCTCTAATAAACATGAACGCGAGGGTGCTTGCTTGTATTGAAAGGCATATGTGTAATGATGCCTAGCACATTCCCAGAGTATCCCTTATCTTTTTTCTGGTAAACAACCCTATCAATGGTTACATTTTGTTTTTTTTTGTATGGAACCTTTTTCATAGAAAATGTAATTATCATTATTTTAATTTACTAACGACAAGTGTTGATGGATCTCGATACCGTTATCGACTTCACATGGCTGCACCTGCTAGCAGCCCTTACGAAGGCCATGATTTTGATATTTCCTTTATCTTTCCAATTGACTATCCTATGTCTCCTCCTAGGGTAATTATCCTCGCAAGAAGTTTTATCTTGGTCAATTTTTTTACACTGACGAAATTAATGGATAACTATTTTTATGTTTTTCTAGATTGCTCTTACATTTGATGTCGATCTATTCCACCCAAACATTACTAAGTCTGGTGTCATTAGGTTGGACATTCTGCAACATGAAAGTTGGAGCCCTTGTACCATACATGTGGACATTGTTAAGGTTATATTGGCTCTGTTGTGTACTCCAAACACAGACGCTCCTCACCATGTGTAACACCCCAAAAATTACGCCCAAATTATAAACCTTGGATTTGAAATATCCTAATTAAAAAATCCTAATATTTAAATCCTATTTAAAAAAACCCTAATGAGAATTTTAGGAATCTAAATTGAAAACCCTAGCTTAATTTGGGGATTATTTGAATTTAATTGAAATTAATGACCTAATTGGGAAAATTCAAAACTTTAGAACTTTCGTAAAAAGTGGGGTAATTTAGAGGCCCTTATTTGGTGATTTACTCATATAAATTGGGTATTTAACCCTCCTTAACAACCCTGCATCTCTCACCCGCACAACACCCTCTCCCAAAACACTCTCTCTCCCGATTTACCCTTTCCTCTTTCGTTTGCGTTTTCCAGTGAGGCTCTGACCACCATCCTAACATAGTCCGTGATCTTCACCATTTGTGTCATTGTTACCTTTGTGACTTTTCAGTTAAAGCTGCCTTTTAATTATTTTTCTTTCACCATTCGTCGTTTGTGAAAGAACAGTGTGAATCCGCTCGAATCACCATTGCCTTGGATCACCAGCCGGTACTGTCTCCAGTTTATTGTCCATATGTATCCGTTAACTCAAATCCAAGCTTTTAATTTTATTAGTTTAATTTATTATATGTTACTGGTGCTCATTATTTTATAATAATATTTTTTTATAAATATACAAAGTAATCCTATTCTATTATGTGAAATCTGCTATTCATATTGCTTTTAATTATGATATTCATATTACTATTAATATATATATTGTGTCATTAAACTACTACAGGGGTCACTTACGTTTAACGTGTGTACAGAGTTAGTTACCACTTTTGAAAAGTGCATATTAGTAGTCCTTCACGTTTTCGATGTGTAAATAGTTGGTCACTCTAACGTTATACTTCGTTAGTCCCCTAACAGATTGTTGATGTGGCTGACTTAATTAAATTCAATATCCACGTGTAATCCCACGTGGATAATAACGTGGAATTTTGCTACTTAAAGCACTAATATTATAGAATCCCCCAATTTGTTGAACCCTAAAAAATTTTCTCTGTAAATTAGAAGAAGAAGAAGATGGGCACGAGAAAATTTTTTCCATATCAGATGTTCCACCTGATGATGTTACCGGGGATATTATTTTTCACGAGTTGGTGAAGAGGAATGGAAAAGGGGTAAACTTGATCGAGGAACAACTCATTAAGTTGGTTTTGCTACTTGGGAGACATGGTGTTTTTCCCAATACAAATTGGCTAGCCCGTTTGATTGCTAAGTTATGTAGAATTGGGAAATTCAATCAAGCTTGCAATTTGTTGCATGAACTGTTGAGACTCCAAGCGCCTCTTGAAGCTCCTCATTTCAATGCACTTTTGACTGGTTTTGGGCGGCGTAGAGATGTTAAAGGAATGATTTCAGTTTTGGCTGAGATGAAGGAGAGTGATATTAAGCCAGGTGTTGTAACTTTCGGGATTCTTATTAACCACTTGTCTAAGTTACATAGTATTGATGATGCAATGGAGGTCTTCAACAAAATCAGTGAAGAAAGCGGGAGTGATGGTCTTTCAATCGAGGTCGATGTTGTTATATATAATACTTTGATTGATGGACTTTGTAAATCAGGGAGGGTTGAAGAAGGGTTGCAATTGATGGAACGGATGAAGCCCGCACAGGGTTTGGCGCCTGATATGATTACTTATACTTGCTTGATCAATGGATTTTGTAAAGTTGGAGAGATTGAGAGAGGGAAGGAGCTGTTTGATCGGATGATTGAAGAAGGGGTGTTGCCTGGTGCATCTCTTAATATATTGGTTGATGGTATGTGCAAACATGGGAGGGTCAATAGTGCAATCGAGTTTTTCAATGATATGCAGGGGAAAGGACTAAAGGGCAATGTGGTTACTTATACTACTCTAATTACTGCTTTCTGTGTTGTTGACAATTTCGATAAGGCCCTTGATCTGTTTGATCAAATGTTGAGAAGTGAATGTTCTGCTGATGTTACCGTTTACCACAACTTGATCCATTGTCTTTGCAAAACCGGGCGGATGGATGATGATGACAGTCTTCTATTGAAGTTTAAACAAGATGGTGTCTGCTTGGACAGTGTGTGCTATAATGCTCTTGTTAATGGATTCTTTAAGAAAAATGATGTATATAAAGCTTATGAAATCGTCAAGGAAATGGAGAAAGTAGGATTGAAGCCTGATAGTATCACCTATGACACATTGATTTCTTATTTTTGTAGAAGTGGGAATTCTGCACTTGCTCTTAGGGTGATGAAACAGATGGTTAAGAACGGTCTTGTGCCTACTATTACCAGATACGAAGCTCTTATACGTGCATACTGCTTAAATGGAAAAACAAAGCAAGCCGTGAAGTGACCCCAAAATTCTTCTTCTTCTTCTAATTTTATAGAGAAAAATTTTTAGGGTTCAACAAATTGAGGGATTCTATAATATTAGTGCTTTAAGTAGCAAAGTTCCACGTTATTATCCACGTGGGATTACACGTGAATATTGAATTTAATTAAGTCAGCTACATCAGCAATTCGTTAGGGGACCAACGGAGTATAACGTCGGAGTGACCAACTATTTACACATCTAAACCGTGAAGGACTACTAATATGCACTTTTCAAAAGTGGTGACTAACTATGTACACACGTTAAACGTAAGTGACCCCTGCAGTAGTTTACCGTATAAATATTTACTACTGTTATGATATTATATAAATATACATAAATATATATACTTTGGTTTCAATATAACTTATTAATGTCACGTTATTTTAATATGATAATTAAATAATTTCTACATGCCAGAATTATGGAAGTTACCTTGACTCCAATCGTCGCTTGATCTATAGTTCACTTAGAACCAACTCGATCCGCTAACCGTCTCATTATTTCGAACCCGAAAATCAAGTTATATGTACTTGGTCTTTAAGAGAATTTTATATTGGATTATAACATGAGTTATTATTATTATGTTAAAGGTGATTACGACTCTCCTGGTGAGACCGACGACCTACCACCTCCTTCGTCTCGATCTAACCGTGTACGTACCACAAGGACTACACGTGAGTATTCTTTTGATTAGTGTTTTTGTCTTTTTTTGGTGGCATAGTGATAATAGTGCTAATATCGAGAGGTTATTGGTTTATACCACTTGTGTTGGTGACTGTGTAGCGAGAGGTTCTAGGGAACCTACTCTTTTGGTGACTATGCAGTAGGGTGCATTGCATTGTTATTTCATAAAACCGTGTTTAAACGTTCTTTGTATCTTTTAAATCTTTTGTGAAAATTGATTGTTGTGGAGCTGAGTTTGTGATTGTCTGCACTTTAGAGACATACTAAGTTTAATAGCTGACACCCCCTTACTTCATGTTTCAGATTCTCATACATAGGCTTTCGGTACTTGGAGGACCACAATTTATCATATTTATTTCAGTTTTCAGTATGGACATTTCGAATTTACATAATTATTTTATTTTAATTATTATTTTTGAATTTATGTAATTTTGGTTACTTGTACATTTATTTGAGATTTTTTAACTGTTTTAGCATGCATGAGTATTTTTATTTGGATATTTGAATAATTTATTTTATGATGTTATTATTTATACAGTCGCATTTTAAAAAAATGGAACTTATTGTGAAACGACACCGTTTTCAATAAATAACCTAAATTTTTTATTTTTCTAAACCTAATAATCTTACTTGAGGGGCAAGTTTTCAACCTGACTTCTTAGATTTGGCCTATAACCCTTGGGTCGAGTTTAAGGGGTTACATTTAGTGGTATTAGAGCCTAGGTTCAAGGCTCAAACAAGAGTTTAAACTGAATTTGAAATTTTTTTCATGCATGACAATGTTTTCTGGCAAATGGGTAATTTTGAAAAGTAAATGTTACAAAATTTTGATATATTTTGAATGGAGTTCCAAATATCAAATCTGATCTTAGGACTTTTTAATTTTTGTAGATAGACTACTATGCCGCCTCGTAGGAGCTCTAGATTAGCGGTCGGTTGTGGTCGTGTCTGTGGTCGTTGCGGAGATCGTGTTTGAGGTCGAGGTCGTACCGCAACAGCTTAGAGAGGTGCTTCGCAGTCTTTGGAAGTGCAACTGAATCATAATGATGTTCTTGATGCTAATGTGGAGGAGCAGGCCGTGGACCAGAAGTCTGGAGTTCAGCATGCTGAGGCCCAGTAGACTGGGGCTCAACAGGCTGGTGGTAAGGATCAGCCTGCACAAGGGATACAAGGTGATTGACCACATAGCTCTAAGGATAGTGAGACTGCGGGCATGGATACTGCTACGGTGTATAGGGAGTTTCTCTGTTACCTTCTTCAATCTGAGAGTGTTAGGAAGCTCATATCGACCGAGTTTCTGGCAGCTATGATGACTATGTCTGATGGGAAAACGGGTATAGATCCGGCTGATGTTGAGTACTGGTTGAAGAAGCTTCAAAGGCTGTTTGTTAATATGGACTATCCTACTGACTGAAAGCTTAGGGCTATTGTATCGGTATTGCAGGGTGAGGCTTAGAATTGGTGGGAGACAGAGGAGCATGTTATTCCAGCTGGCCAGATCTCTTGGGACTATTTTCGACAGGCTTTCTGTGACCGATATGTTGGGGTTGAGTATCTACTAAAGTGTTGAGATGATTTCATGAATCTGATGCAGAACGATGTGTCTATGAATGATTATGAGATTGAGTTCATGAGATTGATTCAGTATATTTCGGGGTTAGTGACCACCGAAAAGAAGAATTGTGACTAGTTTTTGAAAGGGTTGCGCCCTTTGATTAAGGCGGTGTGGCTCTACATATGGACAGTGAGTATAAGGAGATCACCAAGCGAGCTAAGACAACTGAGCGGAATGAGGCAGAGTTGAACCAACTTGAATCTCAGGGTACTAATCTAGCTAGTAAGCAATCGATCGCATCTGTTCAACATAGTTAGGAGAATCAGTCTAGGAGACGAGTCTGACCATTAGGGCTATTCTAAAGCTAGACCGATGATTTCCACTTTTCCAACCGCTAGCGTAGGTGGATCGACAGGTTCTTAATTCGTGCCTCAGTGTTCTTATTGTAAGATGTGGCATAGTGGGGAGTGTAGGAGAAAGATCAAAGTTTGCTTCAGATGTGGTTATTTAGATCACTTCTTTAATGATTGTCCACGTCCACCTACTGGATCATTTGTTCCTAATTAATCACAGATATCAGTTCAGACACTTTCTAGAGGTAGAGCACATAGTAGGTCATATGCTTCTGGTACGACTAATTGAGAAAGACTTGCCCAAAGCAATAGATCAGCTAGATCTGATACTAGACGACCAGGATTAGTTTATGCAATTGGAGCATGAGAGTTATGATGGTGAACCGGAAGACATAATAGGTACATATATGATATTTTCAGGTTTTTACTTTTATGTTGAAGGATGAGGAATTTAGAATGAAGAAGTTTAAGTTGTGTCAGTTAATTTTTAGAATCTATCGCTAAGTCTGAAAATTTTGAGGACGAAATTTCTTTTAAGGGTGTGAGAGTTGTAACACCCAAAAAATTACGTCCAAATTATAAACCCTAGATTTGAAATATTTTTAATTCAGAAATCCTAATTTTTAAATCCTATTTCAAAAACCCTAATAAGAATTTTAGGAATCTAAATTGAAAACCCTAGCTTAATTTGGGGATTATTTGAATTTAATTGAAATTAATGACCTAATTGTGAAAATTCAAAACTTTAGAACTTTCCTAAAATGTAGGGTAATTTAGAGGCCCTTATTTATTGATTTACTCATATGAATTGGGTATTTAACCCTCCTTAACAACCCTGCAACTCTCACCCGCACAACACCCTCTCGCAAAACACTCTCTCTCCCGATTTACCCTTTACTTTTTCGTTTGCGTTTTCCAGTGAGGCTCTGACCACCATCCTAACGTAGTCCGTGATCTTTATCATTTGTGTCATTGTTACCTTTGTGACTTTTCAGTTAAATTAAGCTGTCTTTTAATATTTTTTTTCCCTTCACCATTCGTCGTTTGTGAAAGAATAGTGTGAATCCGCTCGAATCACCCTCGCCTTCGATCAGCGGCCGGTATTGTCTCCAATTTATTGTCCAAACTTGAATATGTTGACTCATATCCATGCTTTTAATTTTATTAGTTTAATTTATTATATGTTACTGGTGCTCATTATTTTATAATAATATGTTCTTTTATAGATATACAAATTAATCATATTCTATTATGTGAAATCTGCTATTCATATTGCTTTTAATTATGCTATTCATATTACTTTTAATATATACATTGCGTCGTTGCATATAAATATTTACTACTATTATGATATTATATAAATATACATAAATATATAAACTTTGGTTTCAATATAACTTATTAATGTCACGTTATTTAATATGATAATTAAATAATTTCTACATGATGAAATTATGAAAGTTACCTCGACTCCAATCGTCGCTTGATCTATAGTTCGTTTAGAACCGACTCGCTCCGCTAATCGTCTCGTCATTTTGAACCCGAAAATCAAGTTATATGTACTTGGTCTTTAGGAGAATTTTATTTTGGATTATAACATGAGTTATTATTATTATTATTATTATTATTATTATTATGTTAAAGGTGATTATGACTCTCTTGGTGAGACCGACAACCTACCACCTCCTTCGCATGTTCGATCTAACCGTGTACGTACGACAAGGACTACACGTGAGTATTCTTTTGGATTAGTGATTTTGTCTTTGTTTGGTGGCATAGTTATAATAGTGCTAATATCAAAATTATTCCCATAGGTTCTGATACAGCTAAACCTAGTGGTTCTAATCGTGGGAAACACATTATTAAGTAGGTTGAGTTGCTTTGGCTAATGTGTGTTCTCTTTCCGTGCTACATACTTTAATTTTGTGATTGTGATTTTACACTTGAATACTTTTCGACTATATCATGATTTTATGTTATATTTCTATGCACATTATTTTCAGACTGTGAATAAATAGTGTTTTTAAGTAAATGAACTGTGAATCCCTGATTTATTATCGGATTGTGTTGATATTGTGAAAACTGTGATATCTTTTTGCTATGTTATCATGGGTTGGGATTGTACGGAGGAAGTTAGTGGTTTATACCACTTGTGTTAGTGACTATGTAGTGAGAGGTTCGGGGAACCTATTCTTTTGGTGACTATGCAGTAGGATGCATTGCATTGTGATTTCATAAACCCGTGTTTAAACGTGCTTTGTGTCTTTTAAATATTTTGTGGAAATTTACTGTTGTGGAACTGAGTTTGTGATTTCCTGCACTTTAGAGACACATTGAGCTTAATAGTTGCCCCCCTTAGTTCTTGTTTCAGATTCTCAAACATAGGCTTTCGGTACTTGGAGGACCACAATTTATCAGATTTATTCCAGTTTTCAGTATGGACATTTCGAATTTACAGAATTGTTTTATTTTAGTTATTATTTTGAGATTTATGTAATTTCAGTTACTTATACATTTATTTAGGATTTTTAACTGTTTTAGCATGAATGAGACTTTTTATTTGGATATTTGAATAATTTATTTTATGATGTTTTTATTTATACGGCCGCATTTTTAAAAAAATGAAACTTATTGTGAAACGACACCGTTATCAATAAATAACATAATTTTTTTATTTTTCTAAACCTAATAATCTTACTTGAGGGGCAAGTTTTCAACCGACTTCCTAGATCGGGGGTTACACCATGAGTGTGTGGGTGTTACTCTTATTTACAAGACGAATCCAAAGCACTTTGCAAAGTATGCGAGGAAGATTATGGGTAGAAATGTTTATGTATTGGCTATATCTTCTAATGTTCAAATTTTAAACATATGGATGCGTCTGTTAAATTTTCGATACTACAAGTTTTTTTTATTTGCCGCCGCTAATGTCACCATTTGGTAAACAATGGACATCTCTTCTCAACCAAATTTTTAAGTGTAAACATTAGGATAAATTTCCAGGATTTGTTTCGGTGTAACGTGATAAGGTCGGAACCGTATACCCAAACCTTTAAAACTTTTCCGGGTTTAACGTGCTTCAAAGGACCCATGATATAATAATTCCTCGTTGACCACCTAGTTTGTAAATTAATAATATGAAGAAGAAACATTTTAATATGGACTAATATAAATTTGTTTACTTTATTTTATGTTGTGTTATTAAATTTAGAAATATTAATATTAAACAATTTAAAGTTAGAAAATAAATAATGTTCATAAATGAGTTGTTCTTATGAAGGAATATTAACGGTGGGAATGAGAACTTATATTTTTTTCAGAAATTTAGAGCAAAAGGGGATCTCTTCATGAAATACTTTGTACACTTTCTGTTGAGTGGATCGCAAGATCGATATAAACCAAGAGGAGGGTGAATTGGAAATTTAAAGATTTTGTGGTGGAAATTGCAAATTAAAAATAATAGACAAGGGATTTAGAGTGATTCAAGTTCCAAATGAACTCTACATCCACTACCTTAGCTTCACTAAGGATTTGCAACAATTCCACTAATTGCTCTTCCCCTTTTCTAGGCTAAGGAGGCAACCCTTACAATTTCGGTTGAATTTTCTACCCAAAATTCAACCCAATCCTCACACAAGTGAACAAAGAAATTTGTTGGTTAATAAGGTATCTCTCAATACAAATGATAGCTCAATTACAAGCACTCAACCCAATTGAACAAGATATGAATGAAAATTACAATTGGAGTTTCTAGACAAATAGGAATTTTGGCACAATTTGTGAAACAAATATTTTAATTTTGATATAACTAAAAACCTAAGAACTAAATCGAAAATATCAAAACGAATTTTAAGTCCTCAAAACATCCCTATATAATTTCAAGATTATGCCAAAGTTAAAAACAAAGTTTTTCAAATATTTTTCTAAGTGTTTAAAGCCAAAACGTTTTCATCACTGTCAACCCATGTTCCGAAACGTGTATCGAAACGGCTTTAGAACACTTGAACCCGTTTCGAAACGGTCTCATACGTTTCGAAACAGTTCTTCAATTTTGATTTGAAAAACATAACGGTTGCTATATTATTTAACCTATTTTTCAAAGATAAATAGGATGTTTCGAAACGGGCTAAGATTGTTTCGAAACGACCCTTGACAGTAGTTGAACCGTTTCGAAACGAGGCCAAGCGTTTCGAAACAGTTCTTAAGTTTAAATTGAAAATATGACCATTGAAATTGTTTTAACTAATTTTTTGAAAATTGTTAGGGTGTTCCGAAACAGGATAAGACTGTTTAGAAACGACCCTTGACAGTGGCAAAAGTGTTTCGAAACGGCTCTAAGGCGTTTCGAAACGGGCTCTGAAATGCACCCTAACGGATCTTTCTATTTTAGTCCGTTCCGAAACAGGTACCCCGCGTTTCGAAATAGGTTGTTGCAGACTGCATTTATGGAGGTGAGATAACATCCCAACGGCTCTATTGATGAGTGCAACAACCACAACGGCTAGAAATCAATGAGAATGTATAAAAAGGACCTCTAAAAGCTCCAGCAACAACGATTGATCCAAAAGAAAACATCCAAACATAAAATCCAAGCAATTGTGCAAAAATCCCATTTTGTCTAGAAACCCCAATTGTAATTTCCATTCATATCTTGTTCAATTGGGTTGAGTGCTTGTAATTGGGCTATCATTTGTATTGAGAGATACCTTATTAGCCAACAAATTTCTTTGTTCACTTGTGTGAGGATTGAGTTGAATTTTGGGTAGAAAATTCAACCGAAATTGTAAAGGGTTGCCTCCTTAGCCTAGAAAAAGGGAAGAGCAATTAGTGGAATTGTTGCAAATCCTTAGTGAAGCTAAGGTAGTGGATGTAGAGTTCATTTGGAACTTGAACCAATCTAAATCCCTTGTCTATTATTTTTAATTTGCAATTTCCACCACAAAACCTTTAAATTTCCAATTCACCCCTCTTGGTTTATATCGATCTTGCAATCCACTCAACACAATTGCTTGGATTTGATGAATAGGTGTTTTCTTGAAGATCAATAGTTGTTGCTGATGCTTTTAGATGTGTCTTTTATACCTCATCATTGATTTCTAGCTGTTTCGGTGGTTGGGAACATAAATTGAGCCGTTGGAACCCTCTATTACCACCATAAATGCACTTCTACAGCTACCAGTATCGGTATGCGGGAAGGTGTATCGGTACCTGTCTCTGAAAAGAAAGAGTCGTTGTGTGCAATAAATAAGGGGTATCGATACGCACGTAAGCGTCTCAGTACGGGGTATCGAAACGATAAGGGCCGTTTCGATACCTTTTTCTGAACTTAGCTCACTGTCGATATCCGTATCGGTACAGGGGTTAGGCGTATCGATACGGGTCAACAACCTTTTAAAGTTTGGTTACCAACCAACTGACACCAACGGTCATATTTTTTAAACCGACTTAATATTTAAAAATCATAAAGCTCGTATCAATACTAGGGTTTGTCGTATCGGTACGCTTTCCAAACTCTTTGAATTTTAACACAGGGGTGTATCGATACAGGTGAAGAGTGTATCAATACGTGTTCCGACAGTAACCAAGTTTGGCAAAAAGGTATCGATACGCTTGGTAGTGTATCGATACACCTGAACGATTTTCAATGGTTTTGCCTTGGAACACTTAGAAAGTATTTTGAGTTTGAGTTTTATAAATCAGTTTTAAAGTGTTGGTTTTTTGAAACTTATTAAGGGACTTATAAAAACAATTTTAAGTTTTACAAATTGATCCTTAAAGATCTAATTATATCAAAATCAAACATAGGTTTTACACTTTCCTTTAAACACTACACTATTCATTTTGTAAACTAACTGATCAAATCTTACAAAACAAGGAATTGATATATCTGAACCTCATGGTTTTCATACAAGTTGCCGCATGTTAGAAACATCATCGTCTTTTGGGTTGTTGGTTTATGACATAAAATTTAACAGCTTTAAGGGTTTTCTCCTTTCGATTTTAGGTCTTATTGTTACTGTGTTAGGATTTACAGTTTTGTCTACGTTTATTAGTTTACGAGATGAACTTTTATTTCTTTACGGTTTAAGATTTAAAGTTAAGGCTTTACAATGATCGTGTCTCGGATTAGGTTTATGGTGAAGTTAATAGTTAGCGGTTAGCGAGATTATTTTGAATGATTTGGGTTTACTGTGAATAGTAAATTCCATGCGTTATAATATTCTGCCATAATACGGCAAGCATTGGCCACCTTAACTAATCCCCGTGAGTTGTTGGTTTATGACATAAAACTTAACGGATTTAAGGTTTTTTTCATTTAGGATTTAGGTTTTACTGTTACTTTGTTAGGGTTATGGTGTTGTCCATGCCTATTACCTCGAGAGATGTAATTTTATTGTTTTGAGTTTTAAAATTTACGAATTAAGGTTTACAATTTGATATTGAGTTTAAGTTTATGGTGAAGTTAATATTAATTGGATTGCTAGATTATTTTTAATGGTTTAGGGCTTACTCTTTACTTTAGTATATGACATAAATTTAACATAATCATATATACAGTCCATATTCTGTCACAGTACGACTATCATTGGCCCTCTCAGAAAACCCGTCTGTGAGTTGATGGTTTATAAGATTCAATTTAACGCCTTTAAGATATTTTTATTTAGGATTTAGGTCAAATTGTTACTAAGTTAGGGATTTTGGTGTTGTCTACGGTTAATATTGCACGAGATGAATTATTTTTTTAGGGTTTAAGATTTATGATTTAGAATTTACAAACTTTATAGTGAAGTTAATAGTTATTGGATTGCGAGATTGTTTTGTCTAGTTTAGGGTTTAGTGTTTAGCTACTAAATTTCAAGCATTAAATAGTCCATATTCTACAATAGAAATAAACATCATTTTCCACGTAGGCTACGAATTCACGGTAAGATTTATTACTTGTCCAGTTCAGTTAATAATTTTGGGACTATTACAAATGTTTTGGACTTTTGTATATGCTACGTAAACTGAGAATCTGTAAAATCTAGTTGCAATTGTCGACTAATAGTCAGGGTAGCAGAATTTCATTATCGTTTCAGAACTGTATATTAAGACTACTCTGCCAATTGTTCTGCTTAATACAACATGAAAAGACATATACATATGTTACTGACGTATCTGAACGGGTTACATTCTTATAGAGATTTGAAACTGACAGTGAAATGACGTCTTCTGGAATTACAAAATCCGTGAAACAGCCAACTAAGTACATTTACTATTATAACAACAATTACTGTTCAGAGCGGGAAACAAAATTTTTAACAAGTTTCGAACCTAATAATATTGGTTTCGATATGTATAAAGTGAAACATTAACTGAAATCTTTAGTAAAACATGTCATATTTTAGATAGGACATGAAAAGTTTGATATTGTAAATGCAAACGTTCGAAACATGTCGTATTATTATACTCTATTTAAATAGAAAAATTTCCTTCAGCTACCGTTTATTTATAATTCTCTAACGCCCCAATTTGGGCTTAGGAGTTTTGGGTTTGGACCGGACCGGTCGGGTTGCGGTTCGAATATATAAGAGTGAAATTAGGAAAGCCTAGTTCGGGTTGCATTAAAAATATGGAAAAATGTCTTAAAATCCTCTTTTATTATATATAAGAGAATGGTGAAATCAATTTTACAAAATGAGGTTTGGAAGGGTGACATTTTGGTTAGTGACCAAAATATAATTTTCGAAAACTGTGTGACTGTTTTGAAAAGGATTGAAACTTTGAATCTTTAAGGAGCTATTTACCCAAAAGGGAGTTTCTCCAGATTTTTCCTAAATATTAAAGATTTAATTAATGGTTTTTAAATAAAACTAAAAAGGAGGGAAGATATTTTGGCATTTTCCAACTAACTTTTCCTAAATTCCATTTTCATTTTCTCTCATCTTTTCTCTCAAACCAAACATATTTCTCCAGAGCATTTCCCTCTGATTTTATCATCTAAATAACACATTTCAATTCTCTTTTGATCTCTAATCATCTCTTCATCAAAACCTTATCATTTGTTAAGTGGATTTTCAAGAATCTTGGTTCCAAAAGGGAGAAACTCAAGTTTAGAGGTATGAACGTCCTTCTCCTCTAAATTCTCAGTTCTTTACTGAAATTCACAAGTTCTCAATCCTTGATTTGTGCTTTATAAAAGGTTTTGTAGATGTGTTCTTGATCTTGGCTTTAAAATGCAAGATTTGGTTGATTTTTGATAAAACTCGTATGATCTGTTTAAGCAGTGATTTGAGGTGTCTTTTTGATGTTAAATGAATGTTAAATTGAATAGAAATTGAGGTTTAAACAATGCAATCCCGGATAGGTTGATTTTCCTAATTTTAGCTTGAGTTCTTGACGGTTTTTGGAGTGATCTTGATGATTTGTTATAGCTGGAGGTATAAGGGTGATGTTTAAGGATGAATAGATTTGATGGATCTTGGCTGGGTAGTGTTGTGGAGTTGTTTGGATGCATTTTCGGTTGTGTTTGGTGGCCAAAAATGGAGTGTGGATGAGAGCAACGAGTTTAGGTGCTTTCATTGAAGATATTAATGCATGATGATGCATTAATCCTCTGCTTTGATGTGTTTAAAACAGGGGAGTCATCTTTGGATCCTAGTGGTGGTGATCCGGAAGCTTGATTGGTGTTTCGGCAAGTGGCGAAACGGAATCGGTGAGTGGATTTTGGTTTTCAGCTTTGAAACCAATGTTTTGAAGGTTTGGGAGCTTAGTTTAAGTCTAAGCAACTTAGCTAAGCTCAAGAGTAAGTTTTCGGAAAAACTCTCTTGATGATGAACCATGGATTGGTTGTATGCAATGTGGTTTGTTTGCATGTTTTAAATTCTGTTTTGAAAGCATGTTTTAGCATGATTAGTTGCTGATTTTATAAGCCATGTGTTGAAGAATGCTCAAGGTAAGAGATTCTTGTTTTTGAACCTTGTTAAATGTGGTTTTGATGCATAATGATGCATGATGTTTATGGCTTTGTTAAATGCTTTAAAACAGTGGAATATTGTTGTTAATGATGCATATTGGCAAGTGATGGTTAAGGTCACAAAGGTGGTTAAAAGTCCTTGTGTGAGCCTTGTTTATTAAAGAACAATATGGTGGTTAAAAGTCCATGGTTGGTTCTTGGTTAAGATCACCAAGGTGGTTAAAATTCCCTGAGTGAGTCTTGTTTATTTAAGAACAACATGGTGTTTAAAAGTCCATGGTTGGTTCTTGGTTAAGGTTACAAAGGTGGTTAAAATTCCTTGTGTAAGCCTTGTTTATTTAAGAACTCCAAGGTGTTTAAAAGTCCTTGGAAGATTCTTGTTAAGGACACAAAGGTGTTTAAAAGTCCTTGTGTGGTCCTTGTGAATTGTAAGAACATCATGGTGTTTAAAAGTCCATGGATGATTCTTGTTAAGGACACAATGGTGTTTAAAAGTCCATGTGTGGTCCTTGGAAAATTGTAAGATCACAATGGTGTTTAAAAGTCCATGTGTGGATCTTATGTTGATTGTATCACTTGTGGCCAATATGACATGTTATGAACTTGAAGCATGAAATGCTTGTTTGAGATGCTTAAGTGCATGTGAGAATTGTTGATTTGAATTAAGATTGCAAATGTGTTTTATAAGTGCATTATTGTGTGGTTTTAATGAGCATTCCTCACTAAGCTTTTGCTTACGCTCTCTCTTTTCTTAAACAATTAATGCAGAGCATTGAAGTGCATTTTGGGGCAGCAAGGAAGCCAAGAATCCAAGTGGTGATCTAAGCTCATGTATGGTGAACATTTTCCTAAAACTATTAGCTTTTGGGCATTTGGCAATGGGGGACCTATGTTTTGTTTTGGGGGGTGTTTTGGACTCCCTAAGTTGGTTTTATATTGTTGATCATGTTGGTACTTGTAATTGGCCTTTGTGAGGTTGTTTCGGTATATTGATGCTTGAATGGTTTTCCAAGTAGGATGCATGCCTATAGAATTGGGGATTTTCATAATTGATGCCATGTTGATGTTTGGTTGATGCAATTATGTTCCTTGGATGTTGAATGACTTGCTGGTATAATTTGGTGGCATTTGGAGCATGTTTGATGGGTCAATTGTGTGTTTATTCAGCTAATTTTCTGCAATCTGGGCAGGCCGTATCGGAACGGGTGCTACTGTTTCGGAACAGGGGCCTGAAATGGCCTAGGCGTTCAGAAACGGGAGGAACCGTTCTGGAACGGAAATGCCACTGCCAAGCCATGTTTCGGAACCCGTTGCGGAACGGTCTCGCGTTTCGGAACAGGTTCTCCCTGTTTCGGAACACTCGACCGTTGGGCTCTGAATTTGATGGTTATATGTTTTGAAATGTTTGCGTTTTGGTCCTGAATCTTGTTATTGCAATTGTACGAGTTTGAGATGTCCGTTTGAGCTGAAATTTGGCAGAGAAGCATGAAACATGACTAATTTCATATTGGTAACGTTAAGTTGGGTTAAGTCCCTGTAATTTTCAGAATTTGCAATTTGGTCCCTAAAGTTGTAATTTGTACAATCGAGTCCCTGAATGTTCTCTGATTGTTACTTTGAATATGATGATCTTGTGAATATATCTAGGGATAATGTGCATCTAGAAAAGATTAAAAAGAAAAAAAGGTCGTTAATCAAGGTTGACTTTCGGGTTGACTTTGGTTTTCCCCGTGTAAACTTCTTAATTCGGGTCATCCGTCTAGGCCGGGTTAAGGGGGTTACATTTGGTGGTATCAGAGCTGAGTTCTCGAGTAATTGGGAATGATTATGTGGATGATTTAAGTATTTGTGCCTTGTATGCTTGTTGAATGAAAGCATGTTGAGTGAATTGTAAATGTGTTACAATTGAGGTGTATGCTGTGGTGAAGCATGTTGTGGGTACCCATTGCCAAATCAAAGCTAATGTAATGATGTTGTTTTTAAGTGAAAATGAGCTTGAGTACTTGGATTGCTTACCTTGCTGAGCCTGACTTGTTTTATTGCATTGTGATTGTATTGTTAGAGTATGGCACCTCATAGAGAAGTAAGGGTTAATACGCGAGCTATGGCTCAAAGTGAGAATGAAGAGAACGTTGAGAATGCTATGGATTTACCTCCTCCGCCTGGTGGTGGTGGTGCTGAGGGTGAAAGAGTTGATGTTGTAGCTGGTGCTGGGGTCGCTGGACCTGAGGCTGGTCAGGGGCAAGCTGTTCCTGACATGACGATGTTAGTACAAGCTATTGCTGGTGCTTTTCGAGTAGCAGTAGCTGGAGCTCAAGGAGCTGGGCATCAGGGAGATGCTGGAGTCAGACTACCCTTAGAACGTCTACGCAGTCTGGGAGGGACTGAGTTCAGGGGTTTGTCCGCTGAAGGTTCGGAATCTTGGTTAGAGAGTACCAAGAGAATCTTGGGGCAGATGAGTGGCACTGATGTGCAGAAGCTGGGGTGTGTGGTATCATTGCTGCAAGATGATGCATACACGTGGTGGACAACCACTATCGCTGGGATGGCGGAAGCTGATGTAACTTGGACGTTCTTCCAGAACGCGTTCAAGAGAAGGTATCTGGGTGTGAGATACCTAGATAAAAAGAAGAGGGAATTCATGTCTCTTACCCAGGGGAGCATGTCTGTGGCTGAGTATGAAGTACAGTTTGTTCGACTCAGTCAATACGCACCTGAGCTTGTCCCGGATGAGCGAGAGAGGTATGACAGGTTCCGTTATGGTTTAGTGACGGATGTGAAGATGTATGTGCTGGCTACCGAGTATAATGATTTTGATGTGCTGGTGGGCCGAGCAAAGGACATTGAGATGAACTTGGGTTTATCTGCTAAAAGTGATGGGTCAAGTGCTGGTAAGCGAGTTGCTGAATATAGTTCCGGTGGTGGACGGAACAAGAGGGGACGTGATCAGAAGTATCAGACCTCAGCTAAGCGAGGTGGTGGTGTGCCTGCTCGGGGAGGCAACGCTAGAGTTGATCCGAGTGCGTGTTGGACATGTGGTTCGCGTGGCCATATGAAACGTGATTGTCCTCGAGCTGTTAGGGAGGTGCAAGCTCCTGTTGTGGCAGCTGGTAATGCATGCTGGAACTGTGGATCTACGGATCACATAAGGAGAGAGTGTCCTATGTTGGCTGGTGGCCAAGTGCGTGCTCCTGTTGTTGTTGCACCGCAGAGAGGTCGTGGGCGCGGCCGTGGTAACTTTCAGCGAAGAGAGGAAGGTGGTCGGGGTGTGGCTCATGTTGTGGCTATTCAGCCTGAGGGTGGCGGCCAAGCCAGGGTGTATGCTCAGGGGGAGGGAAGGAATGACGCGGATGTGATCGCAGGTACTTTTACTTTGCAATCCTTGTCATTACTTTCCTTGATTGATTCTGGATCTACGCACTCATACATATTGCGTGAGCATGCTGAATTGCTTGGTTTGCTTGTTAAGTCTTTGGATGTTGGTGTGCGTGTCACTAGTTCTTTTGGTGAGACTGTTGTGACTCGAAAGCTTTATAGAAGATGTCCCTTGGTTGTGCAAGGTCATATTTTTCCTGTTGATCTTATGGAGTTGCCTTTCTATGGTTTTGATGTAATCCTTGGTATGGATTGGCTTGCTGAGCATCGTGCTGTAGTAGATTGTGAAAGTAAGCGAGTTTCTTTGAAGCTTGCGGATGATTATGAGGTAGTGGTGGTTGGTGAGAATGTGAAGTTTCTTGCTAATGTGGTGTCTACATTGGAGGCGAGCCGGATGCTGAGGCAAGGTTGTGAAGCTTATCTAGCTTTTGTGATGAATCCTAGTTCTAAAGAGTTGCGTGTGCAAGATATCAGGACTGTGCGAGAGTTTCCTGGTGTGTTTCCTGAGGAGTTGCCTGGGTTGCCTCCTAACCGCGAGGTGGAGTTTGGGATTGAGTTGTACGAGAATACAACTCATGTGTCCATTACCCCTTATAGAATGGCACCTAAAGAGTTGAAGGAGCTGAAGAAGCAGTTGCAAGAGTTGCTTGATCGTGGGTTCATTCGGCCGAGTGTATCACCTTGGGGTGCACCGGTCTTGTTTGTGAAGAAGAAGGATGGCACTATGAGAATGTGCATTGATTATCGTCAGCTGAACAAGTTGACTATCAAGAATCGGTATCCTTTGCCGAGAATTGATGATCTCTTTGATCAATTTAGGGGAGCAGCTGTGTTCTCTAAGATTGACTTGAGGTCAGGGTATTACCAGTTGAAGGTAAAGGATGTGGATGTGCCTAAGACAGCTTTCAGGACAAGGTATGGGCATTATGAGTTCCTTGTGATGCCGTTTGGTTTGACAAATTCTCCTGCAGCTTTCAGGGACATGATGAATCGTGTGTTTCATGAATACCTAGATAAGTTTGTTGTGGTGTTCATTGATGATATTCTCGTGTACTCGCGTACTGAGGAGGAGCATGAAGAGCATTTGAGGATTGTGTTGCAAGCTTTGTTGGAGAATCAACTTTATGCCAAGCTGAGCAAGTGTGAGTTCCGGTTAAGTGAAGTGGTGTTTCTTGGGCATGTGGTTTCTACTGAAGGGATTCGTGTTGATCCTTAGAAGATTGAGGCGGTGATGAACTGGAAGGTTCCTAAGTCTGTTCATGAGGTTCGTAGTTTCCTTGGGTTGGAAGGATACTACCGGAGGTTTGTGGATGGATTCTCTAAGATTGCTGCACCTTTGACAAAGTTGTTGCAGAAGGATGTTAAGTATGAGTGGACGGAAGCGAGACAGTAGGCTTTTGAGAAGCTTAAGGCAGCTTTGACGCAAGCTCCGATCTTGGTTCAACCTGAATCAGGGAAAGAGTTTATGGTCTATAGTGATGCGTCCTATGTTGGTTTGGGATGTGTGTTGATGCAGGAGGGTAAGGTGGTGGCTTATGCATCGCGGCAGTTGAAAGTGCAAGAGCGCAATTATCCTACGCATGACATTGAGTTGGCTGCGGTGGTTTTTGCTTTAAAGATCTGGAGACATTACATGTATGGTGAGAAGTGTACTGTGTACACGGATCACAAGAGTTTGAAGTATCTGATGTCTCAAAAGGAGTTGAATCTTAGGCAGCGACGTTGGGTGGAGTTGCTCAAGGATTATGATTTGACAATTGAGTATCACCCTGGAAAAGCTAATGTTGTGGCGGATGCCTTGAGTAGGAAGGTAGCTGTTGAGCTGAGGGCTATGTTTGCCAGTTTGAGTATTTCGCGTGATGGTGGTCTTGTGGCTGAGTTGCAAGTGAAACCATCTTTGGTTCAGTTGATCAAGGAAAAGCAATTGCTGGATGATTCCTTGGTACCTCATGTTCAGGATATCGCGGAGGGTAGGCCTTCGGATTTCTGTTTTAATGATGATGGAGTGTTGTGTTTTGGGAGTCGGATAGTGGTGCCCAATGATGCTGAGTTGAGGCTTGCTATTCTGACTGAAGGTCATAGTAGTCCTTTTGCTATGCACCCTGGTAGTACTAAGATGTATCGTGATCTTCATGATGAGTACTATTGGGTGGGTTTGAAGAAGGATGTTGCTGAGTTTGTGAACAAGTGCATGGTGTGTCAGCGAGTTAAGGCTGAGCATCAAGTTCCTTCAGGGTTGTTGCAACCGTTGAGAATCCCTGAATGGAAGTGGGAAAGGATTACCATGGATTTTGTATCTGGTTTACCCTTGTCGCCATCGAAGAAGAATTCGGTGTGGGTGATTGTGGATCGCCTGACGAAGTGTGCGCATTTCTTGCCTTTGCATACTACGTATTCTTTGGATAAGCTTGCGGAGCTGTACATTGCTGAGATTGTGCGGCTGCATGGTGTGCCTAAGTCGATTGTGTCGGATAGGGATCCGAGGTTTACATCGCGTTTCTGGCAGTGTTTTCATCAAGCTTTGGGTACACGGTTGAATTTCAGTACATCTTATCATCCTCAGTCGGAAGGTCAGTCAGAGCGTGTTATCCAGATTTTGGAGGATATGTTGAGGTGCTGCGTAATTGAGTTTCAGGGCTCTTGGGAGAAACATTTGCCTTTGGTGGAGTTTGCTTATAACAATAGTTATCAGGCAAGCATTCAAATGGCACCTTATGAAGCTTTGTACGGGAGGAAGTGTAGGACTCCTCTTTGTTGGGCTGAAACGGGTCAGAAGTTGGTTTCGATGCCGGCTTTGTTGAAAGGAACCACTAGGAAGGTGAAGCTCATTTGTGAGCGTTTGAAGGCAGCTTCTGATCGGCAAAAGTCTTACGCGGATTTGAAGCGTAAGGAGATTGAGTATGCGGTGGGTGACCGTGTGTTTTTGAAGGTTTCGCCTTGGAAAAAGGTGATGAGGTTTGGCCGGAAGGGTAAGTTAAGCCCTAGGTACATTGGACCATACGAGGTGATTGAGCGTGTGGGTCCTGTTGCGTACAAGTTGAGGTTATCTCAAGAGTTGGAAAAGATTCATGATGTGTTTCATGTTTCTATGCTTCGGAAGTATAGATCGGATCCTTCACATGTGATGCATGTGGAAGAAGTGGAATTGAATCCGGATTTGACCTATGATGAGGAACCGGTGAAGATTCTGGATTCGGATAGCAAGGTTCTTCGAGGCAAGACCATTGAGTTGGTAAAGGTGTTGTGGAATCATCGTGTTGTTGAAGAAGCCACGTGGGAACGGAAGGATGACATGCTGAAGCAGTTTCCATACCTCTTCCCTTCAGGTAAATTTCGAGGACGAAATTTCTTAAGGGGGGAGATTTGTAACGCCCCAATTATGGGCTTAGGAGTTTTGGGTTTGGACCGGACCGGTCGGGTTGCGGTTCGAATATATAAGAGTGAAATTAGGAAAGCCTAGTTCGGGTTGCATTAAAAATATGGAAAAATGTCTTAAAATCCTCTTTTATTATATATAAGAGAATGGTGAAATCAATTTTACAAAATGAGGTTTGGAAGGGTGACATTTTGGTTAGTGACCAAAATGTAATTTTCGAAAACTGTGTGACTGTTTTGAAAAGGATTGAAACTTTGAATCTTTAAGGAGCTATTTACCCAAAAGGGAGTTTCTCCAGATTTTTCCTAAATATTAAAGATTTAATTAATGGTTTTTAAATAAAACTAAAAAGGAGGGAAGATATTTTGGCATTTTCCAACTAACTTTTCCTAAATTCCATTTTCATTTTCTCTCATCTTTTCTCTCAAACCAAACATATTTCTCCAGAGCATTTCCCTCTGATTTTGTTGTCTAAATAACACATTTCAATTCTCTTTTGATCTCTAATCATCTCTTCATCAAAACCTTATCATTTGCTAAGTGGATTTTCAAGAATCTTGGTTCCAAAAGGGAGAAACTCAAGTTTAGAGGTATGAACGTCCTTCTCCTCTAAATTCTCAGTTCTTTACTGAAATTCTCAAGTTCTCAATCCTTGATTTGTGCTTTATAAAAGGTTTTGTAGATGTGTTCTTGATCTTGGCTTTAAAATGCAAGATTTGGTTGATTTTTGATAAAATTCGTATGATCTGTTTAAGCAGTGATTTGAGGTGTCTTTTTGATGTTAAATGAATGTTAAATTGAAGAGAAATTGAGGTTTAAACAATGCAATCCCGGATAGGTTGATTTTCCTAATTTTAGCTTGAGTTTTTGATGGTTTTTGGAGTGATCTTGATGATTTGTTATAGCTGGAGGTATAAGGGTGATGTTAGATCCTTTTTGGATGTTAATTGATGTTTAAGTATGAATAGATTTGATGGATCTTGGCTGGGTAGTGTTGTGGAGTTGTTTGGATGCATTTTCGGTTGTGTTTGGTGGCCGAAAATGGAGTGTGGATGAGAGCAGCGAGTTTAGGTGCTTTCATTGAAGATATTAATGCATGATGATGCATTAATCCTCTGCTTTGATGTGTTTAAAACAGGGGAGTCATCTTTGGATCCTAGTGGTGGTGATCCGGAAGCTTGATTGGTGTTTCGGCAAGTGGCGAAACGGAATCGGTGAGTGGATTTTGGTTTTCAGCTTTGAAACCAATGTTTTGAAGGTTTGGGAGCTTAGTTTAAGTCTAAGCAACTTAACTAAGCTCAAGAGTAAATTTTCGGAAAAACTCTCTTGATGATGAACCATGGATTGGTTGTATGCAATGTGGTTTGTTTGCATGTTTTAAATTCTGTTTTGAAAGCATGTTTTAGCATGATTAGTTGCTGATTTTATAAGCCATGTGTTGAAGAATGCTCAAGGTAAGAGATTCTTGTTTTTGAACCTTGTTAAATGTGGTTTTGATGCATAATGATGCATGTTGTTTATGGCTTTGTTAAATGCTTTAAAACATTGGAATATTGTTGTTAATGATGCATATTGGCAAGTGATGGTTAAGGTCATAAAGGTGGTTAAAAGTCCTTGTGTGAGCCTTGTTTATTAAAGAACAATATGGTGGTTAAAAGTCCATGGTTGGTTCTTGGTTAAGATCACCAAGGTGGTTAAAATTCCTTGAGTGAGTCTTGTTTATTTAAGAACAACATGGTGTTTAAAAGTCCATGGTTGGTTCTTGGTTAAGGTTACAAAGGTGGTTAAAATTCCTTGTGTAAGCCTTGTTTATTTAAGAACTCCAAGGTGTTTAAAAGTCCTTGGGAGATTCTTGTTAAGGACACAAAGGTGTTTAAAAGTCCTTGTGTGGTCCTTGTGAATTGTAAGAACATCATGGTGTTTAAAAGTCCATGGATGATTCTTGTTAAGGACACAATGGTGTTTAAAAGTCCATGTGTGGTCCTTGGAAAATTGTAAGATCACAATGGTGTTTAAAAGTCCATGTGTGGATCTTATGTTGATTGTATCACTTGTGGCCAATATGACATGTTATGAACTTGAAGCATGAAATGCTTGTTTGAGATGCTTAAGTGCATGTGAGAATTGTTGATTTGAATTAAGATTGCAAATGTGTTTTATAAGTGCATTATTGTGTGGTTTTAATGAGCATTCCTCACTAAGCTTTTGCTTACGCTCTCTCTTTTCTTAAACAATTAATGCAGAGCATTGAAGTGCATTTTGGGGCAGCAAGGAAGCCAAGAATCCAAGTGGTGATCTAAGCTCATGTATGGTGAACATTTTCCTAAAACTATTAGCTTTTGGGCATTTGGCAATGGGGGACCTATGTTTTGTTTTGGGGGGTGTTTTGGACTCCCTAAGTTGGTTTTATATTGTTGATCATGTTGGTACTTGTAATTGGCCTTTGTGAGGTTGTTTCGGTATATTGATGCTTGAATGGTTTTCCAAGTAGGATGCATGCCTATAGAATTGGGGATTTTCATAATTGATGCCATGTTGATGTTTGGTTGATGCAATTATGTTCCTTGAATGTTGAATGACTTGCTGGTATAATTTGGTGGCATTTGGAGCATGTTTGATGGGTCAATTGTGTGTTTATTCAGCTAATTTTCTGCAATCTGGGCAGGCCGTATCGGAACGGGTGCTACCGTTTCGGAACAAGGGCCTGAAATGGCCTAGGCGTTCCGAAACGGGAGGAACCGTTCCGGAACGGAAATGCCACTGCCAAGCCATGTTTCGGAACCCGTTGCGGAACGGTCTCGCGTTTCGGAACAGGTTCTCCCTGTTTCGGAATACTCGACCGTTGGGCTCTGAATTTGATGGTTATATGTTTTGAAATGTTTGCGTTTTGGTCCTGAATCTTGTTATTGCAATTGTACGAGTTTGAGATTTCCGTTGAACTGAAATTTGGCAGAGAAGCATGAAACATGACTAATTTCATATTGGTAACGTTAAGTTGGGTTAAGTCCCTGTAATTTTCAGAATTTGCAATTTGGTCCCTAAAGTTGTAATTTGTACAATCGAGTCCCTGAATGTTCTCTGATTGTTACTTTGAATATGATGATCTTGTGAATATATCTAGGGATAATGTGCATCTAGACAAGATTAAAAAGAAAAAAAAAGGTCGTTAATCAAGGTTGACTTTCGGGTTGACTTTGGTTTTTCCCGTGTAAACTTCTTAATTCGGGTCATCCGTCTAGGCCGGGTTAAGGAGGTTACAAATTCTATCCAAAATTGACCCATATTAATTATATTTATAACTTTTACTATAATATTTTCCGAACCCAATATTTTTTTCGTACTTGACATCAAACATTATTACTTATAACTCCACATGGAAAAAGTAATGAGATGAGTGATTTTTATTGGATGGTCCCATAAATAATGTGCCCGGAATGACCCATGACATAATATCTCCTATATAAGGGTTCAAAATCTACACCTCCACTTTCAACTAGAAACTAAATTGGGACTCGATTCAATTAAATAAAAACCTAAAAGTTCCTTTCATGCCATGACCAGCCTTAAGTTCAACTGAATCTGAATTAACATGTTAATTACCTGATTCATACCTGAACCATTTTAACTGAAATTGTGTTTCGCTACCTATTATATAGCAAAATTATAACTAAAATCGAAACTAAAATATGTAATTTTTTTAGCTTTGTCCGCAAACCTTGGAGATACTCGTCATTTTATTATACTCTATTGAAACCCCAAATATTCATTCACCACATGTTATACATGTTAATTATCACAAACATTAGCGTTGTTATAATATTATTTACTTTCTAAGATTTAATTTTTATCCTAATAATTTCAATTATCTATGTGCTACTTGTGTTCATATAATTTCCTAAGATTTAAATTTTTCCCTAAACCATACACAATCAAACCAAAAAACGGTGAGAGTAACATGGTTCTGATTTACATCTTTATGAGATTAATTTTTAGGGCCTCCAGCTTTGTAGTTTAATGTTTGTGGTTTATGCCGAGGATATGGGATGCTTTTTAAAATTCCTATATTTATATCTGTTTCGGTTCTCTTTAAAATGGTTCGGAACAATGTTCATGATAATTAAACTTCAAATCAATAAAGTATTGTTCAAAATTTTGGTTTCTATTTATTGTTTCGGTACTTAAAAATCGAGTTCGGAACGACCCACTATAAAGTTTCTCAAAAACTGCCTAATGTAACAATTGAAAAGACATTTTTGATGAATCTGACATCGAAAGCACTGTATATGCAAAGGATCGATACACGTCGTATATAGTATTTAAACCATGACTATCCTCTCAGCACATGTTTTACTTGTTCATTCTCAAACATTAAGAATAAATATATTATGTATATGTTTTCTTACAATAAAACTTTTAACATGTAGATATTTGTGTTCATTTTAGTTCATAAGGTAAGACTAACTACTATGTTCTAACTTACTATTATTGGTTTGCTGAGATTCATTTTAATGGCTTTAAGGTTTTTTGGTTGAAGATTTAGTTGGTATATATTTTATGGTTTATGAGATGATTTTTTATTGTTTTTGGGTTTCTGATTTATGGTGTACTTTATAGTTAATAGTTTACGAGATTAATTTGTATCTTGAGGGTTTGGTGTTTAGCTCACCGTAAACTATACAATCTATACAGACCCTATAATTATAATATAAATTGGCACTCCATTGATTTAAATGATATACATACTCTTAACCCTATAATTGTTGTAATTTACTTTACAACACATTAATTTTTATTTCAAACTGTTGTAATTTAGTCCAAAACCATATAGTTGTTGTAATTTAGGTTTAAACAATTTAAATTATAATTCAACCTAAGAACACCTAAACCCTACATATAATAGATCAGTCTCTTATTTACTGGGAAATCATGTTTTTTAATTAATTAAATTAACCGCCACTTTCAAATTTTTGTATTTAACACACCCAAATTAAATTCCTACTCGTTCTTGCACTAAGGGTAGGTGATAATAATGGGTTTCCGGGCCGGCCGAGAACCAAAAGTTTAAAATCCTATCAAACCATTGACAATTGGGTATCAATACTAGCCATTCGCACCTTAAGTTGAAATCGCTAGTACACCATGTAATATTTCAAGTTCCCGTGATAAGCTCAAAATTGTGTATGCAAACATTCCATACTCGTCCAATTATAGAGATCACACACACAGTTCCTGCGACCAGTTACATTGCATATCTCTTTTCAGGTTTACTATTTTATTGTATTATATATACAAAGACAACCATGTCAAGAAGCATTCAAATCATGTACACAATTGGTCTACTATCACATGTTTTAAGATTAATTATATCATTAGTGAACATAAAGTAAATCACGCAATGTAAAAGGTCCAATTTCTAAGCCTATAACAAATTGTAAAACGCACGCTACATCGTGCTCATGCTCATTTCAACATTTCCTGTCATTACCTTACTTATACATATTTTTAATTACTTTATAACATAGTTTACTCTTTATAGAACCAAATCAAACCAATTACTGATTATTATACAGATCATCACAACATATATACTACTTACAAATTCCTCAAATCAAAACATTCATAACCAAAGATGATAGTATTCTTTCAACATATAATTATTAAATATCGTTCAAAAGCTCAAAAAAGATGATAGCAGTAGTATTCTTCTGCAGTTTTAATGGGAATGTTTGAAGCTCCATAGTCACTCATTCATACTTCCTCCTGCTCCTAACAAGGCAAAAAATCATTTCACACCTTATAATTGACCGGTGAATAAAGAAAAACATGTAATTTAATAAAATATGGACTAACATTTTCATCAATCGGATGCATGTTGTCCGTCTCATTATTTGAAAATCCCAAGTCCGGAGCATAAAAATCACCATTACATGTGGATGATGATGTTTCCAATCCTAGCTTCAAATCAGGTCATGTCACTTTATTGTGCCCTTCTGAATTACAAACCGAACAACAACACCTACTCTTGCTTACAAACTTTTTCCGACATTGTATCTGGACTTTATCCTTCCTTCCTTGACAGGTCCCGAACTCTTTTGACTAGTTTTGTTTGATCATGAGAATCATTCAACATAGAAGATGCCTCGATTTCAGTTTGTAGTCTATGAATCCCATCTTTTGTTCACCGATGGGTATCTTCCCTATTTTCTACAAGATGGAAAACTTTATTTGCATGCGATCGAAGAGAAGAGATCCAAGCCATGCGTTTCGCTTCTGCAAATAATGGGGCAACAACCTTCTCATTCTTTGTGCATCGATTTCGAATTGATGAATCTGGGATCCGTGTTTTATCCAGCATCTTTAGCATGTGTAGTTGATGTCTAGATGGAAACCCGAATGTCTCAAATTTACGGTAACAACATGTTAGGGTTTCCATCACAACATCAACTTGTACTTCATGTTCCTTACCCGATTTTCTATATTTCCTCAGATAAATACGGCTAACACCGTTGTCGTCATCTTCATGTCGTGATATATTGTACAATGTCTCGCGTTTAAGTTCCTCTCGGAAGATCCTAAATGATTTTCTTGTATATACTTCAACTGCATGGCCTTCTAGCCTTTTCAATTCTGACAACAACATCAGCTTACTCTAGGTACAATCAAAATCTGAGTTCAACTCTTTTAGGCGTATTTGACCTATGGCATCTTCAGTTGAACGAATAAACTCCAAATATGTCTTCTTGTAATTAAGGAAAATAGACATAAACGCATTCAACAATTCACACCTTTGGGTTGACCGCATGTTTGCAAAAAAAATACTCGTCAAATACGCTTGTGCCCATACGTGTTGGGTGTTGGTCTTCTCCAACACCCACTGATTCTCAATAGTTGTCCCCCCATAGTTCATCAAATTCCTCAGGTGTTCACCAAGCATGCACGCATCTGCTAAATTCCTTTGTAAAATTTGGATCCCCAATATTTGCTTGTGCATTGCGAGCTAGATGCCAAGAACATATTCGATGTTTAGCATCGGGAAAAACATTTTTGATCGCCCTTTGTAGTGCCATATCTCCATCAGTAACAAATGAAAGCGGAGACTTCTTCAGCATAGCTTCCGCAAATTTATCTAAGACCCTCTCAAACGTATCTGCGCTCTCGTTCGCAAGAACATCGACAACAAACGCAATTGTTTGATGGTGGTGATTTATACCAACGATGGGCATACGAGGTCGACCATGTGTATTACCCTTGTAGGTAGTGTCAAATGTAATAACATTACTGAATATGGCATAGTCACCTCTAGAAATTGAATCAGTCCAAATTAGATTATTCAAACGACCCAAAGAGTCAACTGAGATTGGTACAAACAAACCGGGATCTAAATCTTTCTTCGCGTTGATGTAACCTAAGTACGACATTCATATCCCCATCAATAACTTCATTAGCTTTTTCTGGTGGGCATTATATAGGTCTTTCTTAGTAAAACCAGCAGTTTGATAACCTCATACTGTTGTATGAAGAATTTCATAATTTTTTATGTTCCGACACTGACATTTTGCAATGCTAAAGCCTTTACAATATCGACCTTCGTAACATATCGCTGTGAACGAAGGAAGGGTGCCATGGATGATGGACAAAGTTCATGGTTATGTTCGTTATCAGACAATTTTATTACCCATCTATCTGGAGCTTCTGCACGTACCACTACTCTAGCCTTGCAATCGCTCTTTGTCACTGCACGTGGAGCGCGTGAACACTTGGCCTCGTCTACTTTTATTTTCATTTTCCCTTCTTTTGAACAACAAAACCCTTGCTGGTATTTGTTTCCATTTCTAACCAGAGTGGTTTCGCGACGTACAATAATCCATTTTCATTTGCGTATTCCTCATGAAATTTCCATACTTCTTCCAATGATGCAAATGTCATGCCAACAATTTTACTCGAACTCTCTATACTATCTCCTTCAACTTTAGCATCGCCTACTGTACTCGAAACTTCCATCATGACTATACTACGCCTCTTAAAGACCGTTGCTTTTGGAAGCCTGGAAACAAGGTTGATAAGCTTCTAGATAAACAACTACTTCAATAAGAAGGGGAATTAAGAGGGCATGGACGTGTTTTGAAGTTGGTACTACATGCCCTAGTTGCAACATTTATTCTAACTTTTACTCAACATGTCTTGTTGGAGTAAACATTCCGCATAAACTTTTTTTTCAAAAGTTTCAAAGTTTTACGTGTAGTACCGATAATAATTACCTATCTTATGCTGTAGCGATTGCGATAACGTTTTATAACGGCTATTTACTGTTTCAGAACAATGTTCATGATAATTAAACTAAAAATCAATAAATTATTGTTCCAAATTTTGGTTTCTATTTACTGTTTCGGTACTTAAAAATCGAGTTCAGAACGACCCACTAAAAAGTTTCTCAAAAACTGCCCAATGTAACAATTGAAAAGACATTTTTTATGAATCTGACAACGAAAGCACTGTGTATGCAAAGGTTCGATACTCATCGTATATAGTATTTAAACCATTACTATCCATTCAGCACATGTTTTACTTGTTCATTGTCAAACATTAAGAATAAATATATTATTTATATGTTTTCTTACAATAAAACTTTTAACATGTAGATATTTGTGTTCATTTTAGTTCATAAGGTAAGACTAACTACTATGTTCTAACTTACTATTATTGGTTTGCTGAGATTCATTTTAATGGCTTTAAGGTTTTTTGGTTGAAGATTTAGTTGGTACATATTTTAGGGTTTATGAGATGATTTTTATTGTTTTTTGGTTTCTGGTTTATGGTGTACTTTATAGTTAATAATTTATGAGATTAATTTGTATCTTTAGGGTTTGGTGTTTAGCTCACCGTAAACTATACAATCTATACAGACCCTATAATTATAATATAAATTGGGACTCCATTGATTTAAATGATATACTTACTCCTAACCCAATAATTGTTGTAATTTACTTTGCAGCACATTAATTTTTATTTCAAACTGTTGTAATTTAGTCCAAAACTATATAATTGTTGTAATTTAGGTTTAAACAATTTAAATTATAATTCAACCTAAGAACAACTAAACCCTACTTATAATAGACCAGTCTCTTGTTTACTTGGAAATCGTGTTTTTAAATTATTTAAATTAACCGCCACTTTAAAATTTTGTATTTAACACACCCAAATTAAATTTCTACTCGTTCTTGCAGTAAGGATAGGTGATAATATTGGGTTTATGCGCCGGCCGGGAACCAAAAATTTAAAATCCTATCCAACCATTGACAATTGGGTTTCGATACTAGCCATTCGCACCTTAAGCTGAAATCGCTAGTACACCATGTAATATTTCAGGTTCCCGTAATAAGCTCAAAATTGTGTATGCAAACATTCCATACTCGTCCAATTATAGAGATCACATACACACTTCCTGCGACCAGTTACATTGCACGTCTCTTTTCAGGTTTACTATTTTATTGTATTATATATACAAAGACAACCATGTCAAGAAGCATTCAAATCATGTACACAATTGGTCTACTATCACCTGTTTTAATATTAATTATATCATTAGTGAACATAAAGTAAATCTTGCAATGTATTAGGTCCGATTTCTAAGCCTATAACAAATTGTAAAACGCACGCTACATCGTGCTCATGCTCATTTCAACATTTCCTGTCATTACCTTACTTATACATTTTTAATTACTTTATAACATAGTTTACTCTTTATAGAACCAAATCAAACCAATTACTGATTATTATACAGATCATCACAACATATATACTACTTACAAATTCCTTAAATCAAAACATTCATAACCAAAGATGATGGTATTCTTTCAACATATAATTATTAAATATCGTTCAAAAGCTCAAAAAAGATGATATCAATAGTATTCTTTCGCAGTTTCAGTGGGAATGTTTGAAGCTCCACAGTAACTCATCTATACTTCCTCCTGCTCCTAACAAGGCAAAAAATCATTTCACACGTTATAATTGACCGGTGAATAAAAGAAACCATGTAATTTAATAAAATATAGACTAACGTTTTCATCAATCGGATGCATGTTGTCCGTCTCATTATTTGAAAATCCCAAGTCAGGAGCATAAAAATCACCATTACATGTGAATGATGATGTTTCCAATCCTAGCTTCAAATTAGGACATGTCACTTTATTATGCCCTTCTGAATTACAAACTGAACAACAACGCCTACTCTTGCTTACAACTTTTTCCGACCTTGTATCTGGACTTTTGCCTTTCTTCCTTGACGGGTCTCGAACTCTTTTAACTAGTTTCATTTGATCATGAGAATCATTCAACATAGAAGATGCCTCGATTTCAGTCTACAGTTTATGAATCCCATCTTTTGCTCATCGATAGGTGTCTTCCTTATTTTCTACAAGATGGAAATTTTATTTGCAAGCAGTCGAAGAGAAGAGAACCGAGCCATACATTTCGCTTCTGCAGATGATGGGGGCAACAACCTTCCTATTCTTTGTGCATCGATTTAGAATAAATGAATCTGGGACCCGTGTTTTATCAAGCATCTTTAGCACGTGTAGTTGATGTCTATATGGAAACCCAAATGTCTCAAATTTACGGCAACAACATGTTAGGGTTTCCATCATAACATCAAATTGTACTTCATGTTCCTTACTCGATTTTCTATATTTCCTCAGATAAATACGGCTAACACTATTGTCGTCATCTTCATACCGTGATACACTATACAATGTCTCGCGCTTAAGTTCCTCTCGGAAGATCCTAAATGATTTTCTTGTATATACTTCAACTGCATGGCCTTCTAGCTTTTTCAATTATGACAACAACATCAGCTTACTCTAGGTACAATAAAAATCTGAGTTCAACTCTTTCAGGCGTATTTGACCTATGGCATCTTCAGTTGAACGACTAAACTCTAAATATGTCTTCTTGCAATTAAGGAAAATAGACAGAGATGCCTTCAACAATTCACACCTTTGGGTTGACCACATGTTCGCAAAAAAATTACTCGTCAAATACGTTTGTGCCCATACGTGCCGGGTGTTGGTCTTCTCCAACACCCACTGATTCTCAATAGTTGTCCCCCATTGTTCATCAAATTCCTCAGATGTTCACCAAGCATTCATGCATCTGCTAAATTCCTTTGTAAAAGTTGGATCCCCAATATTTGCTTGTGCATTGCGAGCTAGATGCCAAGAACATATTCGATGTTTAGCATTGGGAAAAACATTTTTAATCGCCCTCTGTAGTGCCATATCTCCATCGGTAACAACTAAAAGCGGAGACTTCTTCAGCATAGCTTTCGCAAATTTATCTAAGACCCGCTCAAATGTATCTGCGGTCTCGTCCGCAAGGACATCGACAACAAACACAATTGTTTGATGGTGGTGATTTATACCAACGATAGGCATACGAGGTCGACCATATGCATTACCCTTGTAGGTGGTGTCAAATATAATAACGTCACTGAATATGGCATTGTCACCTCTAGAAATTGAATTAGTCCAAATTAGATTATTCAAACGACCCAAAGCGTCGACTGGGATTTACACAAACAAACTGGGATCTAACTGTTTCTTCACGTTGAAGTAACCTAAGTACGACATTCACATCCCCATCAATAACTTCATTAGCTTTTTTTCTGGTGGGCATTGTATAGGTCTTTCTTAGTAAAACCAGCAGTTTGATAACCCCAGACTGTTGTATGAAGAATTTCATAATTTTTGATGTTCTGACACTAACATTTTGCAATGCTGAAGTCTTTACAATATCGGCCTCCGTAACAGCTCGATGTGAACGAAGGAAGGGTGCCATGGATGGTGGACAAAGTTCATGGTTATGTTCGTTTTCAGAAAATTTTATTACACATCTATCTGGAGCTTCTGCACGAACCACTACTCTAGCCTTGCAACCGCTCTTTGTCACTGCACGTTGAGCGCGTGAACGCTTGGCCTCGTCTACTTTTGTTTTCTTTGCCCTTCTTTTGAACAACAAAACTCTTGCTGGTATTTGTTTCCAATTCTAACCCGAGTGGTTTCGCGACGTACAATAATCCATTTTCATTTGCGTATTTCTCATAAAATTGCCATACTTCTTCCAATGATGCAAATGTCATGCCAACAATTTTATTCGAACTCTCTATACTATCTCCTTCAGCTTTAGCATCGCCTACTATAATCGAAACTTCCATAATGACTATACTACGCCGCTTAAAGATCGTTGTTGTTGGAAGCCTGAAAACAAGGTTTATGAGCTTCTAGATAAACAACTTCTTCAGTAAGAAGGGGGATTAAGAGGGCATGGACGTGTTTTGAAGTTGGTTGTACCTGCCCTAGTTGCAACATTTATTCTAACTTTTACTCAACATGTCTTGTTGGAGTAACCATTCAGCATAAACTTTTTTTTTCAAAAGTTTCAAAATTTTACTTGTAGTACCAATACTAATTACCAATCTTATGCTGCAGCGATTGCGATAACATTTCAGAACCGCTATTTTAGTTTCGATCTTTAACAATTATTGTAACTTTGAATTCTAAGAATTTCGGTTTCCAACTTCAAAGATATTACTTTTTCGGTTAACTTTCCCGCTTCTTTTTCATTTAAGCGTAGAGAAGCCTAGGATCCAGTTTCGCTATTTAACGTAGACTACATGTATCAAATAATTTTGAAGTAGTTCTAACCGATTCTTCTATTCCTTAATTAACTTTATCCTTTCACCAATCAAACCTTCATCAAATTTTACATACAGCTCGATGTTGGTAACCCCTACACGGTTATATCTCCTAAACATCTTGTGAAGGTCGCTTGCATTACCTATCTGTAGCATGTAATAAGCTTCATGGTCGGGCTCATCTACGAAGATTTTGTCTTCCAATGAACTCAATTTCTTCCTTGTTGATATGCTAGCCTCCGTGGAAATCTACTCAAACAAATCACCCTTCTTGATGTTGTTGAATGAAGCCAATTTATTTCTTGTCTTTATGCTACCCAATTTCTTTCTTGTTGATATGCTAGCTTCTGGGGATTTTGGCTTCCAAAGAAAATGATTGTAGAAAATCTTCTCATAATAATTTTTAGGGTAAAGTACACAGACGGTAACTGAACTTTGGTAAAAAAACAAAATGGTAACCAAACTTTCAAAAATCACAAAATGACAATTAAACTTTATGTTTTATAACAAAATGGTAACTAGACGTTAAATCCCGTTAATTGATTGTTATAAAATTTAGTATAATGACACATTTAGTCATTCATATTTATACATTCAATCAATTTAGTCCTAATTCGAAACAATTTACTAAATTTACCCCTAGTTATTTACGTATTCTTTCAATTTGCTTCAATCTTCCTTTGTAACCATACCAGATGGGGCAATTTCTGCTCAACAAAATCTCAATAGAACCCAAGGCCAATCGAAGAACTTGGTTCAAACGATCAGAAAGATTGATGGGAGCAGACCCCTTAAATGCTGGACGAGGAGGCATGCAATATATTGATATCCACCCACGGGTATGCATCTTAAAACCAGTCAAAATATCTTCTGTAATTGAACCATAAATCCATCTAATCTGGTCACATGAGAAAAAACAAAAGAGTTAGTGCAAAAGGGAAACTTGGTTAGGCACTACTAAAGGCCATGATACTTCACTAACTCACCTCCTTGCCCTATTCAGTCTTGTCCTTGTATCCACAACTAATTACATGGATTGCTTCTTTTAAAAGAGTTGCAGGATTAGTAGATGGGGGGAATGCCTCCATGCTCCATGAAGGTAGCTGCAATAAATACCGGCGATTGACCAAACCGCTTCTCTAAGCTCTTATGAGACATAAGAAGAGACCTTTCATCATCATATCCTGCAGAAAACAATAAATGAAATTAAAACCACGTAGCGGATGAGCATTCCAACACTACCTTCATCTTCTTGCTCAATAAAAAATGGAATCCGCTAATATACTTTTTATGCATACCGAGTGATCTTGAATACTACCGATGCTGGAGAAATATGATATAATGAAAATTTTATGCCAACTATGCAGAAGTGGGAATCCCCACATTGTTCCAAATCAATTGGAGATAAAAAAACAGAAAGTAATATAGTAGTTTTGACAAAAAGCCCACCTTCAACACCCTCTTCAATGTCATATATATTGAAAATAGGGATGGTTGATTCAATTCTCTTAGCTTCCCTTTCCTTGTCAATTTATTTTTTATTCCCACCATTTCTCTTCTTTCTTGAACCATAACAACTCTTAACGATAATATTTGGTTCCAAATCAGTTTCTGTTAGAACTGGATCGTAGCCATATAGAGCCTGCTTGTTGAACGATTGAGTTTTCAATTCGAGTCGAATCAAGTCAAACGTTATTTGAAATTTTTTCGATTCAACTCGAGTCGAGTTTTTGAATTCCTATAAAAATTTAATTGTAACTATTTATCATGTTACCATACTTTAGAATTTTGCTTTAAGGATCAAATTGAAAGAATACATAAATAACGAGGGCTAAATTTAGTAAATTGTTTCAAGTTAGGACTAAATTGATTGAGTGTATAAATATGAAGGACTAAATGTGTTATTATACCAAATTTTATAACAGTCACTTAACGAGATTTAACATCTAGTTACTATTTTGTTATAAAACATAAAGTTTAATTGTCATTTTGTGATTTTTGAAAGTTTGGTTACCATTTTATTTCTTTTACCAAAGTTCAGTGACCGTCTGTGTACTTTACCCTAACTTTTAATAATCAATTCTTGCGCAATATGGTACTGTAGGAATATTTATAGAAGATTTGGGCCGCACCTAAAATGTTACCAATAATCGGTAATCAGTTTGGGCTACAGGACCTAAAATGTTACAGATAATCACTTTGGGGTTCAACACCTAAAATATTATTGATATTCAATTTGTGGTTCGACACTTAAAATATTATCGATATTTAATTTGTGGTACGACACCTAAAATGTTACCGATATTTAGTTGGGGGTTCAGCACCTAAAATGTTACCAATATTCAGTTGGGGGTTCGACACCTAAAATATTATCGGTACTTAGTTTGGAGTTTGGATTGTTAAATGTTAATGAAATTTAGTTTGGAGTTCGACACTTAAAATGTTATAGGAAAATCAATTTTGGGTTCGGCACTTAAAAAGTTATAGGCAAAGAGTTCGGGGTTCATGACCTTTAATGTGAACGAAATTTAGTTTTGCCTTCTGAATCCAAAATGTGGACGAAAATCAGTTTGTTGTTCGGACCCTAAAATGTTTATGAAATTTTGTTTCGATAATGGCACCTAAAATGTTACCTAGGTTTCAGTTTGATCTAAAATATAAATTGAATTCAGTTTCTTAATCGGCACCTAAAATGTTACCTACAATTAGTTTGGCGTTGGAAACCTAAATTATTAGTGAGATATTGAATTTTTTAAATTTGATAAAATAATTTCATTCGCCACTTAAAATGTTATGGAAAAGAAGTTTCAGTAGTTATGGAACTTAAAATATTACGACCTTGTTCACTTTTTAAGTTCAAAGGGAAACAATTAACTCGACACCTAAAATGTTAAAAAAACTATTTTAAGGGTTAAACATTTTATTAGTCAACTAAAAATCTAAACCAGAACATATAACTGAAAAAACCAATACCAATATATAATAGCCACATTTTAACTTGCCGGACCTACATGTTAACACTTCATTCTTATGGGTAGCGATCAAACCCCTTAATCAGTACATCACCGATGAGCTAAGCAAACAGTAATAAGAATTTTTTTCAATAGTAAAAATAAGAAAACACGGAAAGTTATCTATTTTTTATATTAAAATATAATAATAAAAAGTTCCTATATTTACATGGATTCGAACTAGGATAAGAGATTTAATATATACAAAATTTTGGAAATAATGTTTTTATATTTACATGAATTTAAACTCGATTTAATTCATCAATTTTTTTATTTTCAACATTTTCAATTTTACGAATGATTTTAAGTGAAAGCATGAGTTTAAACGATATATTAAGTTAAAAATCTTTATTTTCAACCTTTTTCAATTTTACAAAACATTTTAAGAGAAAAAAAAAATTATTGTATTGTATTCAAAATTTTACATACTTTATTTCATGTTCTGAAAAATAATTTTTTTAACTAAACACATTTCTCCGGTGTTCACCGTTTTCTAAAAAATAAAACGAAAATTACTTTTATTTTCTAAAACAAAAATAAGTTTTTTTTTTAATAAAAAAACTGACTATTTTATTTGAGAAACAAAAATTCATACTGTAATATTATTGGCCTTTTTATTTTCACCATTTTAATGAATATTATATAAAATAATAAACTTTAAATAATAAGATTGAAGTTAGTAATAAACATTTTTTTACCATTTTATTTGAGTAAAATGTAATATATGTATTTGATTTCAAATATGAATAAGCTCATGTACACTATACAAACTAAACGTCTAATACTCAGGTCACGAGAAACATACCTAACTTTTGCCACTGGACCACTATTTAAGTTCAAAGTCAACTATAAACATTTTTAATATAACATACATTTAGCATAATGTTTTTTAAGTTTTTTAGGAACCGTTCAAATTACTTTTGTCTCTAATATGTGTGCATTATTATAGGGTTAAAAATATGTATGAACATATACTACATTATAATTATTTTTAGACCATTCAAAAAAAAAATTCCTTGAACATTAATGAGACAAATCAATCGTAAATTATTTGCAAGCTCTAAACAATATACCGATTGCATTGATATTATTATTAAAATTATAATAATTTATAGAAAATACTTTGATACACAAATTTGTGTAAACTCCTAATTCTAGGGTTTAAGTTTAAGTTTTACGGTGCTAGGGTTTGAATTTTAAATTTTAAATTTTATAAAAAGATTATGTAATTTTTTCTACACTTGTGTATTAAAATATAACTTAAGCTCTAAATAATATACCAATTGCATTGACATTATTATTAGTGTAAGCCCTACAAATCAATTGCATTGACATATGGAAAAGCATTACAACATAAAGCGGCTTATGCATCCTAAGATAGCACAAGTATAACAACATAATGCAGCAGCAATAGACCGCAAAGCAGATTCCTGGTTTACAATTCGGTGTCACTTCGGGGAGCTGTTTTTTGAATCATGGGAGACTAACATGGAACGAAGAGTGTCGACAATGGAGTCTATTATTCCATGAGACCGGCTTGTACCTGCTAACTTCAAGTGTTTGGGTGCTTCTGCTCTATCAAAGTAGAAACCACCAGATACCAGCTTCTCTTTAGGCTGCAAAGCCAACCATATAACTGTGTCTGCACCTTCTTCACTACTTCTCAGCTTTCCCGAAAGCCTGCAATGCATTTACAAAAGGAACGGAAGAAAGTTAAAAAAATTTGGAAAGGAATCAGATGAGAAGAACTTTCCGATTTGCTGCTCGAAAGAGGAAACCACTCACGATTTGCTAAAATCAGGTAAACTTGTAGCTACTCCAGGTGTCTCAGCCCAACCTGGATGCATCGAGTAAAATCCGATTCCTTTGTTCTTGTACATCTCAGCCCACTTTTCAGTTAGTGCTACCTAAGAAACAACAGCGTCAAGGCTTAGACATCGCTCACGCCCCATGGAAGAGGTTCTTTATCATAGGGTTGAGCCTCACTAAAGAACAGCTTGAGAGGCATTGTTTACCAACAAGATCTGATGACTACCCAAAAATTAGTACAATCCTCTATCTCTTTCCCTCTGGCTAAAGTATTTACATAATGATTAATCATTTTAAACAAATGAAAAACGTTTGCCTTATCCAAATTTCACTCCAGAATAGCAAAAACAGAATCAATTCATCAAATCCCAGGGGCATTTCTCTCCAAAATAGCAAAAACAAATTCATGGAACATTACTATAATCTTAACAAACAAAGATGTAAAGGTGTAGGAATGATGCTAAATATTTATGCTTGGCATATTTTCAGTTTAACAATGAAAAATAATAAAAGTTGCAGTAATATCTGAGCCTCTTAGGAAATTTATTTTCTGAAATGTTTTCCTTTCATGTCAGTAACAGAAAATCAATCAAATTAGTTTTACTCAGAAGAGTTTGTTACTTATACCCATATGTTTCAAAATGTTGTCACACTCCGGCAATTTCACCAACTCTTATTGCAATGAAGAAAATGAAAATCATACATCACTTTGACATTACACCAAAATCAGCAATAAAAGCCTTCATTGAACATTCATGTAAAGCCTAAGACATACTACGCGGGTACAGTGCGACAGGTTGATGTAAAACTCGGAAAAGATAGACGTATTGTAAGATCAGCATTCTATCTTATATAATACTTAATAAGCAAAATGTTAATCAACAAAAAAGATATCTTTCTAATAACTCTAGCAGTGGAAAAGCTATCAACTTAGCTGACCTGAACTCGCTTGTTTCTAGCATATTGCTCTACCCCATCAAATTTTCCATCGCTAAACTGCAGTTTTACAGAGTGAAAGGAGAGCTCGTAAACATCCATTAATTCAACTAAGGCAAGAGCAAGGGGGTTTAGGTATGGGTGGAGACGAAGAAAAAAAATACCTGTAGATCACTGGTCAAGGGAGAAGAATACATTCCACCAGATGAAACTGTAATGACACGAGCATCTGGTGAAGCTTTCTCCAGCAAAGGCAACATTAATTCTGTTAAGGCATAAGTACCCAATACATTCACAGCAAAGTTCAACTCAAATCTGGAGGCACAGGGAAAATAAGAAAGACATGACATCTTTTTTTTTTCTTTTTCCTCAGTTTAATAAAGGAACATAACACGTTATAAATAAGTTTCCAGTTATATAGTGACAAACACACCCTTCAGATGTCGTGACTTGTTTTTGCTCCAATAATCCAGCATTGTTGACCTACGGAAACAAAACATCAAAATTAAAAAAAAAAACACCAGCTTTGCATGATACAACAATAGCTGAGCAGAAATGCAGGCTATAATATAAAGAATGGTATATCATTCTCATTATATATTGGAACAGGAAATGATACCTGTCCATATAAAGTTTTCAACTAAACAAGGAGAAATATGCACGTAATTCAATATTGAAGGAAGGCACCAATTGGTTGGAACTTAAAAGATGTCATCCCATTTCGGGCTGTCAAACAACTACTATTTGTTTGAGACAACTTTAATTTATAATAAGCAAAGAAGAACTTACAAGAACATGAACTGGAATATCCATTGAAGAGAATCTGGATGCAAACGACTTGATCTCGCTGATGGACGAAATATCGCATATCTGCAAGCTGTACTTAATAAGCAATTTAAAACTGATACATTGAAGAAACTTTTTCTAGATCAATTATCAACCATAAAACTATAAACAGGTGAGGGCTTAATTTAAGAAAATTCCAAAGAAATAAGCTCTACAGAGTCCATCATGGAAAACAAGAGATAAGCTAGGGATGTATGACAATTACTTCCAAATGAACATTTGGATTGCCTGTCGAAGATTGAATTTTAGAAAGAGCAGTTTCTCCCCTCTCCTTGTTACGACACACCATATAGACAGTTGCTCCACTGGGGTAAACATGAAATAAAATGAATAAAAGGAAAACAGAATGGGGGTTCATGCAAAACCCCTTTGAGCCTTCTATTGAATAAATCATACAACCAAAAAGGTCAGAAAATGATCAACACCGTGATGCAAGACCCTCAGCCGTTGCAAAACCAATGCCAGAATTTGCTCCAGTGACCACACAGTTTTTCCCCTCTATTCGTATTTCGGTATCTTCTGGTTTGAATCTCTTGGAGTGTTCCCTGAAAATCAAAGAATATATTAAAAATATTATGAAATAATGTGAAGAGTTCTTTTCCTAGTACTTAATCTTTGGTGTGCAGAGTATTGACTTCTATCGGTCAACAGTAAAAAGGCTAATATTAAGCAAGACCTGGAGAAGATATATGCTGATAAAAACACAAACTTAAACCTAAGTTCATAAAATCAAGTAAATGTACAAGTGTCATAGATAATTATGAACTCCGATATAAGCACTACGAAAATATTATCTTTTATTCATTGAAAGACTCAGAACCGAGTTCGTATAATTTCAATTATCATGTCATAAGAAAAACCCATTTGTTCATCAGAAGAAAGGGTAAAATTAAGCACATTTTGTTACCGATATATAATCAATTTCTCCCTCTATCAGCTAAATCCCACACACTAACAGGCTACCAATGATACAACAGACATTTTCGTTACATAGAAAGAGCAACAAGTGAACTTACAAGAAACCATTTCTGGTGAAATTAAAGTAACCATAAACTCCAAATGCAGATGCCCTCCAAGCCTGTCAATACAAAGCAATAAATAAAACAGATAATCCCAAACGGACGGAAGAGAAAGATAAGCATAACAATAATTATTAAGAAGAGTAAGAGATGTGATTACCTTGACAAGGAACATGATTAGTGCTGTAATGGGTATATGAAATTCAAAGTGCAAAGTTGCATTTATCATGTGTTCAAGTTCTTACAGTGTAGACTTCGCAAGGGATATTTGACGCGTCGACATGTAACCGGACACCTTGAAATTGAAAATTGGGTGTGTTTGCCGTCCTGTGTTTAGCCACGTTGCTAAATATATTACCATTAGCTTTTTTTTTTCTTTTTTGGAATAATATATTTATCAAGCACCTTTCTTGGGAGGATTTATATATATTGCACACGAATTTTTTTCTCAATATAGTGAACATTAGTTTTTATTTTTACAAATATTATAAATTATATAGTACATTCAAAGATAAATTCAGATGAATTTTATCTAAAATAATGAAAAATTTACCTCAAGACTCCCCCATCTGCCTCCACCTATGAATAGTACCAAAAAAATAAAGTTCAAATCACCTACACTTGTACACGTGGCGCGCCGCCAGTGTTTGATGCACTGTTCAAAGACGAGCTCAGCTAACATCGTTTATGAACAATGTTCAACTGTTGATCAAGCCTGCATAACAGGTTTGGTGCGTGGCACTCGGTGGAAATCTTTGCATGCATGCACAAGTGTAAAGAAAAATGGGGAAGTGTTGGCAGATTTTTTAGGGGAAGGGTGTGTGATTTGATTTTTGAATGAAGGATGGATTATGGTGTTTTTAAAATATATAGGGGTAGAATTTTTTTGTGTTAAATAGTTAAGGATGGATGTAAAGTTTGAAGTGAAGAAGAAGAGTATAAAGAAATTAGTGAAAAAGTGGAGTGAAGAAGAAGAAGAATAAAAAAAATCAGTGAAGAAAATACTGTAAGTATATTCGAATTTTTTTAAAGTTGTTTTTATTTGAGTGAGTTCGTTTTATTTTGTGTATTTGATATAATTTAAATTGTATGCATGTAGTTTTATTTAAGTTTGTTCGAATTTTATGCATGTAGATTCGAATTTTTTAAAATAAATTTGAAATATATTTAAAATAATTAATTTAGGGAATTTTGATTTAGTGTATTTATTAATATATATATATATATATATATATATATTCAAAAAGAACTTATCCCAATGTTAGTAACGAAATTTAAAATTTATTATGTTCATTTTGATTTGTGTATTCTGATTGAAAATTTCTTTATGTGTTTTGAACATGCATAGAGAATGATCAACAACAACACATTTATGACTATTGTCCATTACAATGGACAAGTGGTGGAAACTGATGTCGGAATTGTATTTGAGTCTAAAACAGTACCAAGATGATATTTGAAAAGGAAATCACGCTTCGAGAAATGAAGGAGAAAATATCATAGAAAATTGAAAGAGAGATTCATGGTTTGCATTACCGGTGGCTGACATGTGAAAATCCAGTCAGATATTGTGCAATCAATCTTCAAGACGCTGATGATGTTGAAATGATGATTGCATAACATGAATCTATGGTTCGATATATCGAGTTGTTTGCCGAGGTGCATGATGTTCCTGACTCATTTAGAAATGTTGTTGGAGAATATGCTCGAATGGATTACGGTAATAAGATTGATATGTCCGGAGGCAGTTTTGTCGCAATGTTGGCTAGTGGGATATCGAGTGCATTTCATCAAACCGAGCCTTCGACATATGGTTCATCATACGGGCCGGTTGTTGATCCGACTATTGATGTTGATGTGGAAAACCTACGAGGTGGATGGGGAGAATGACGATTCTAGCGAAGATGAAGACATTGATGATCTCGATTTGTTCCCTGATGACGTTGGTGATGCCCCTGATTTTGGTTTTGGAGAATTTATTCTGACTGTGAGTGACATTACATTCTATGAACCTCCTGCTCACATGGGCTCAGTGGATTTCGATGCAATGAGAGCGCCTCGATTCTCGAATATGCCCCGATAAACTTCGAGTCAGCATGATGAATTATTGATATGGCTTCAATTTGATGAAAATGATGAAGCTACATTGGTAGTGAAAGAGTACAACATCAAGAACCACGCAGACTACGATGTTGTAGAATCCAATCAAAGGACTTTCTTTGCCAAGTGTGTGAAGTATAGACAATAGTTCAAATGGAAGATCCGAGTTTCAAAGCTTAAGAGGTCAAATCGTTGGGTGGTCACGAAGTACAATGGAGATCACATATGTTTACAAACTTCCATCGACTAGAACCACCAAAAATTAGACTCGACTGTGATAAGCCATCACGTGATGAAGTTGGTAGAAGCAAATCCAAGGGTTATGGTTTCTACGATTCAAGTAACCATTGCGCAACAATTTGGATACCATATAAAATACAAGAAGGGGTGGCGTGCAAGAGATAAGGCAATGGAGTAGGTGTATGATGATTACGATAAGTCGTACAATGAGCTACCAACTTTATTACTAGCAATGTCACATTTCATCCCAGACACCATAGTGAGGTATAAAACCAAGGATGCATACAATCGACAAGGCCAACTTCTTGAATGGTATAAATTTTTTCATCGACTATTCTAGCGTTCTAGCCTTGCGTTCAAGGATTTTCTTATTGCAAACGTATGATCCAAGTGGATGGAACGTGGCTGTACGAAAGATACTCTCATGTGCTGTTGATTGTCATTGCGCAAGATGGTGAGAATAATATCTTCCCGATTGCATTCGCCATTGTTGAGCAGGAGACGGCATATGCTTGGAATTTCTTTTTGACCAATTTACGTGACCATGCCGTCCAAGAAGATGGGGTCTGTATTATATCCGATCAAGGGATATGTATCAAGGCAACAATTAATCGAGACGAAAGTCGTTGGACACCTCTGCACGCATACCCCACATATTGGGTATGTTACATCGGTAAGAACAGCTACGAGTAGTTCAAAAATCAATACCTTCACAATGAGATTTTGAGCATAGGTTAGCATCATAATTTTTCCAAACTCAATTATATTGACATATCCATTTATTATGTATGTGTTTTGATTACTCTCAATACTAACAATATTATGACACAAGATATCTACTAACACGACCAGATTTTGAGAGGAAGATGGAAAATTTAATGAAGTATGACGAACGCATTTAGAGTTGGGCAAACAATATCGAGAGGGAAATTGTTGAGTTGATCAAATGATGGCTAAACACCAAGAGGGGGTGAATTGGTGGAATAAAAATTGAAGGGTGCAAATAGATAATCTAAAAATGAAGACAAGACGATTTTAGAGTGGTTCAAACTTCGAACAAGCTCTACATCCACTACCTCAGCACCCTACTGAAGATTTCAACGATTCACTAACTTGAATTTGTCCCCCTTTCTCGGCTTAGGAGGAAACCTTACAAATCAATCAATCTCTATACCCAAAGATTGACCCAATATTACTCTTTTACAAAGGAAAGATAGACAAACTTTGTATGTACCTCTCCAAGGCTAATTGTTTACCCAATTACACATAAACACTCCCCAAACTCTAAAAAGATTTACAATGAAATTTTTTACATGAGTTGGGTATTAGAATTTGGCTCTAAAGGCACAAGGGTTTGAAATGAATGCTTTGAATTTTCTTGAAGGTTCAATGATTGGTTCTGGTGCTTTGGAGACTTGTTTTTATACCTTCTCATTGAATTCTAGTCGTTTAGGTGGTTGAGATCATCATCAATAGAGTCGTTGGGGCTCTTTCTTCCCTCCATAAATACTGTTTTGTAACTACCCATATCGGAACACGAGGCCCTGTATTAAAACGGACACAAAAAAGAGTTGTTGTGTGTAAAAAGGGCCCGTATCGAAACGACTATAGGTCGTATCGAAATAGTTTGAAATTGTAAAATGTAAAAAGATGGTCGTATCGAAATAGATAAGGGTTGTACCAAAACGTTTTGAAACTGTAAATTGGTGTTTCGAAACATCCTAGGGGTGTATCGAAACACTTAACCATATTTTCAAAAGTTTGTTTCTAACAAGTAAGGGCTAGTTCATTTAATGCTCAATTTTAAAATTACTTAACCCCTGTATCGAAACGAGTGTGATCCGTTTCGAAACAATACTTAAAAATCAAAAACCCATATGAAGGTTGTATCGAAACGGGTATGAGCCGTTTTGAAACGGACGTTTCCAGTGGCAAAACGTATTGAAACACTTTGGGGGTGTTTCGAAACGCCTGGGCAATTTTGTATATTTTGGCTTTGAAACACTTAGAAAAATTTACGGGGTTTAAGTTTTGACTTTAAAACATTTTAAATATAAATTTTACTTGTCAAATGTAAGTATTTTGTTTATTTAAAAATTTATTTACTTTGCAATTTGGTCCTTGAGTTATTTGTTATATCAAAATCAAATATTAGTTTTACAATCTCCCCCTTTTGATATAACAAAATCAAAGTAAATTTTTAAGTAAACTCCCCCTAAATTGAAGCTAGGTTTAGAAAAAAATTAGCTTAACCCTTCTCCTCTTTTTGTTAGATCAAAATTAATGAAGGCAAAGATAAAGCAATATAGCACAAGACAAAGCGAAATTAAAGCAACATAATTTCAATAATCATAAGAAACCAAAGCAAAATAAATTCATAATCTCCAAACATAATATCCAAACCTTAATACTTAAAATATAACATCCAAACATAAATCAAAACACATGTCTTAAAGCAAAAACATAAATAGGTGCATAAAAAGGGAAATCCTAAACTAGATGATATGCAATGGAATGCAAAGATCTAAGGCTCATCACCATCTTCTCTTCATCATTGGCAGAGCTCCTTTAGAATTGTCTCCGTTCGCCATAGAAGCCGATAAAGGATATGTCCATAAAAGTTTGTTGATTTTCAACCGAAGTGAGTCGATTCTCAACACTTTGGATATACCCCTCCACGAAAGTGAGACGAGTGTCAAGAGTGGCAAAATCAGAGTCCACGTGGGTGCACAAGCCATTAAATTGCTCGGTAAGGAAAGTCATGAGGGCTTCGTTGTTTGGTAGAGCAACTAGAGGTTGAGGTTCGGGGGTCGTAACTTGAGGAGGATTCTCGACACGAGTCTACTCTCCATCAATGAAATGAAATTTACACCAGAGAAGTGTGCGCTCATCGATGGGATCTTTGAAAGATTCTGGATAGTCAAGAGAGCAATTGATCCCCAACTTTGAGAACAAGTAGCTCAAGGCAATGCCATAGGTGAAGGAGGTGACAAAATCCGAGTTGCGGTTTTGGACAAGATACACCATCTCGGCAAACATGATTTGAAAAAGATTTGGTTGACGTCCCTCACGAAAGCATCGAATCTAAAACTCGTTCACTTGCCGAATGTAGGAGAATTTTCCTCCAGAAGGACGAAACCACCACGAGACCATGAGATAAAGGATGCGATCATGAGCATCAAAGACCATGACGGAGCCACCAAGGGTATGTCCCAACGAGTTCTCATCCAAAATACCCTTATCTTCAAACCCGAAAACATTATCCAAGATTTCCGGATCAACCCCAAACTTCTTTCCCATTAGATATGACTCAATGGCAACAACTTGACGACATTGGAGATACAACGAGCATTGTCATAGAAGAGAAGAACCATGTTACGGTACAAAGTACCGGGTAAGCCCAAAAAAGACATGAAATTCCAACGCCTTAATAAATCAAGATAGCGAAATTAAAATCGTTAATTATATACACATCAACACATCATAGATACTCTAATGCTTAATGCATACACATCATGTACGTGCCACCAACTAGGAGTTCCTAAGGGATTTTCGAACATAACTCATGTCACCCGGAGGTCATGTCCGAGATCGAAACGTATCAAAAGCCAACTAACTGAAATGTAAACGAGGGAAACAACATAAGTAAAAGCTTAGTGAGGTAGATCATATAATGAACTTAACTCATAATTATTTAATTATAGGTTCCAATGTTTATGATAGTTTACAAGCTTGGTCCTCAAGGGAGCTTTTATATAATAAGTTCTATAATCGAACTATCTCATAATGAGATAGTAAACTCAGGCCTTAGGCTCATAAGTGGACAAAAGCCACAATAGAAAATTCTACCTTTGTACCATTACATTAGTTCAATTATTAAAGACCTTTGTAAATCTTTTCAATAAATTCCTCAATATGTTTTAGACATTTTAGTCAATCATTAGCAAAAAACTATTTAGCCTTTTTAGCAAACTTCTCGATTTGTTTATTAACAAACCTTACATGTTAATACTTTACTTCAATAGCTCCTCTATTTCCAAGCAACATCTCAACCTTTCAACTGATGTGGTTTACTTATTTCTTTAAGATTATTACATATTACTCATCCATTTTATCGGACTCCAATCTTTACGTAGATTACAAATAAGTACAATTTCTACAATTCCACGATCGTTCATTTAAGACCTATAACATGACTTGGCATCATCTCACATATATAAGTATTTTGTAAACATCGATTGATCATACAAGGTATTTCGTGACATTTCAGGTTTGCATATAAAGATGTGCCAAGAATTATAGAATAGATGGCTAATTACTATCTTATAAACTTTTTTGGATTATAAATTATAGCTTATTGACGCATAACATTCTCCTTTGGTGACTTATTTAACACCTTTTCATCTTAGCTCTATAATTTCCAGAAATAAGATTTGTCCTTGATGTATTAAAGCTTCATTAAAAGACCTAGACCCTTCCCTCTTGTTAAAAATTTACTCTTACTATCACAAGGCTTAATCAATCTTCATTCTTTTAAGGTCCATTAAAAATACACGTCATGCCTACCCTTAATAGGCTAATTATTCTGGCTTCCAGATTTCATAAATGATCCTAATCACTAATCCAGACAAATATACATATTGTAGAAAATATTTCCTTGTCTTTTATTCATAGAACATATAGGCTATATATACACATCTAATATTCCTAAACTAGGTAACATATATATAACATTAATTACTACTTTTCCTAAACTAGGTAACATATATATAACATTAATTACAATATATTCTAGCCTAATAAATAACCTAGATTTTAGCCTAAGAATCTGTAACACTCCCCCTCAAGTTGGATCATAGATATTAATCATGCCCAACTTGTTACATAGATAATTGATTCGAATTCCATTGAGAGCTTTGGTGAAGATGTCTCCTAGTTGTTCTCCGGTTTTCACATAACCAGTAGATATCAAACCTTGTTGTATCTTTTCGCGAATGAAGTGACAATCAATCTCAATGTGTTTCGTTCTTTCATGAAAAACTGGATTAGAAGCAATGTGTAATGCAGCTTGATTATCACTCCAAAGTTTTGCAGGTATTGAGGCTTTAATTCCAATCTCACCGAGGAGCTGATATACCCATGTAATCTCACATACGGACTTGGCCATTGCTCTATATTCGGCTTCTGCACTAGATCGTGAAACTACGTTCTGCTTTTTACTCTTCCAAGAAATCAAGTTTCCTCCAACAAACACACAATATCATGAGGTGGATCTTCTATCCTCCTTGCATCCTGCCCAATCCGAGTCGGAAAAACATTCAATTCTAGTATGACCATGATTGCCATATAGAATTCCACGCCCAGGAGCACTTTTTAGATAACATAAAACTTGCTCTACTGCTTTCCAATGATCAACAGTCGGTGACGACATGTATTGACTCAAAACACTCACTGGAAAAGATATATCAGGACGCGTCACCGTGAGATAGTTTAATTTACCGATAAGTCTTCTGTACCTTTCAGGGTCATCAAATAATTCACCTTCTTTAGTTAACTGTAGATTAGGGACCATTGGCGTACTACAAGGTTTGGCGCCCAATTTCCCTGTTTCCAATAAAAGATCAAGCACATACTTCCTCTGAGATAGGAAGATTCCTTTTCTATTTCTGTTCACCTCAACCCCCAAGAAGTATTTCAACGTCCCCAGATCTTTAGTGTGAAACTGAGTATGGAGAAAAAACTTCAGTGAAGAAATTCCACTAGTGTCATTACCAGTGAGTACAATATCATCCACATACACGACTAGTAGAATCGTGCCCCCATCAGACTTTCTAAAGAAAACAGAATGGTCTGATTCGCTTCTTTGCATCCCGAATTTTTCAATAGCCTGACTGAGCTTACCAAACCAAGCCCGAGGACTCTGTTTCAAACCATATAAAGATTTCTTCAAATAACATATCTTCCCAGACTCCCCCTGAGCAACAAACCCAGGTGGTTGCTCCATATACACCTCCTCCTGAAGATCACCATGAAGGAAAGCATTCTTGATATCCAACTGATGCAAAGGCCAATCAAAAATTGCTGCAAGGGAGATAAAGAACCGGACAGAAGCAAGTTTGGCAACAGGAGAGAAAGTATCATAATAATCCACACCATAGGTCTGAGCATATCCCTTAGCACATACATACATACATACATACATACATACATACATACATACATACATACATACATACATACATACATACATACATACATACATACATACATACATACATACATACATACATACATACATACATACATACATACATACATACATACATACATACATACATACATACATACATACATACATACATACATACATACATACATACATACATACATACATACATACATACATACATACATACATACATACATACATACATACATACATACATACATACATACATACATACATACATACATACATACATACATACATACATACATACATACATACATACATACATACATACATACATACATACATACATACATACATACATACATACATACATACATACATACATACATACATACATACATACATACATACATACATACATACATACATACATACATACATACATACATACATACATACATACATACATACATACATACATACATACATACATACATACATACATACATACATACATACATACATACATACATACATACATACATACATACATACATACATACATACATACATACATACATACATACATACATACATACATACATACATACATACATACATACATACATACATACATACATACATACATACATACATACATACATACATACATACATACATACATACATACATACATACATACATACATACATACATACATACATACATACATACATACATACATACATACATACATACATACATACATACATACATACATACATACATACATACATACATACATACATACATACATACATACATACATACATACATACATACATACATACATACATACATACATACATACATACATACATACATACATACATACATACATACATACATACATACATACATACATACATACATACATACATACATACATACATACATACATACATACATACATACATACATACATACATACATACATACATACATACATACATACATACATACATACATACATACATACATACATACATACATACATACATACATACATACATACATACATACATACATACATACATACATACATACATACATACATACATACATACATACATACATACATACATACATACATACATACATACATACATACATACATACATACATACATACATACATACATACATACATACATACATACATACATACATACATACATACATACATACATACATACATACATACATACATACATACATACATACATACATACATACATACATACATACATACATACATACATACATACATACATACATACATACATACATACATACATACATACATACATACATACATACATACATACATACATACATACATACATACATACATACATACATACATACATACATACATACATACATACATACATACATACATACATACATACATACATACATACATACATACATACATACATACATACATACATACATACATACATACATACATACATACATACATACATACATACATACATACATACATACATACATACATACATACATACATACATACATACATACATACATACATACATACATACATACATACATACATACATACATACATACATACATACATACATACATACATACATACATACATACATACATACATACATACATACATACATACATACATACATACATACATACATACATACATACATACATACATACATACATACATACATACATACATACATACATACATACATACATACATACATACATACATACATACATACATACATACATACATACATACATACATACATACATACATACATACATACATACATACATACATACATACATACATACATACATACATACATACATACATACATACATACATACATACATACATACATACATACATACATACATACATACATACATACATACATACATACATACATACATACATATGCACAAAAAGCCCCTTACCCATATCAATTAGGAGGGGGAGGTGGAAAAGCTCTAGGAGGTACATCGTTCTCCTGATTTCCCTGCCCTCCAGCAGTAGCAATTATACCAGATTACACCTCTCTCCTCGGTCCCATCGTGCTAAAATGTTTAAGGCGTGATAATAAACCAAAACAAAGTAATTAGGCCAACTTTAAGCAAAGATCCAAGACTTTCATTTCAAATCAAAACATTTTAGACTATAGTAATAATGCAATGGTTTCCCCAAAACAAACCCCACATGGCATATCACAATCAACGTACATATATCAATCATTGTGCATAGCAACAACAAAATTTAACCAATATCAACATCCTATTTTATTGCAAACTCGGTTTAAACAATCAACAACAACAATAAACAATCATAAACTTACCTCTTAATTATCGTAAACATGGCTCTGATACCACCAAATGTAACCCCCTCGACCCGGCTTAGACGCCCGACCGAAACAAGTGAGCTACATTATGGTTGCCGAAGCAAACCAGAAAGGATTAACTAGAAACATGTCTATTTTTCTTTTATCTTATCTAGATGCAAATTATTAACCTATATTATACATGCTAACATCGGTTCAAAACTCACTCAAATCGAGCATTAATAGAGCATTCAATTGCGATCACGAACATTAAGGACCAAATTGCAAATATGGAGAATTACAAAGACTTAACCACTTTGTATTTTACCAACCTTTAATTGATCGAGTTTCATGCATTATGTAAAATATCAATTCAATTTGATCATCCAAACTCATATAATTGCATCCACAACAATCAGGGACTAAAACGTAAGAAATCAAACCTTTAGAATAAGTCACTAAACGAACTAACAGCTAATCGTACTGGTACACTAGGACCCGTATCGGTATGCTATGCTTGATTTAAAATCCCCAAATTTCCAGTAGCCAAACCCGTGCTGATATGCCCTCGCGTACTGAAACACTTAGCCAGTTACACATGGCCCGTACCAAAACGAGTTCCCCTATACCGAAACATCTTGTCATTTACACTTGGCTCGTACCAAAATGAGTCCACATGTACCAAAATGCTAAGCCTGATTTGGCTTACCCGTACCGATATGATGGGCCCAAATCGATACGCCTGGACCTAAAATATCCAATTTTGATGGTTTATCATACTTTAAAGCAATCCAAATTACTTAAACATGCTTCTAGCACATATCCAACATATTAAGAGATCATTCCTCAACCAAGCATACCAAAATTAACATCAAGATTTAATTGGTAAACTATAGGCATGCTTCCTAAAAACCAAGCAAGCAAAGCTCAAAAACTATACCAAAGCAATTACCCACCAATAGAGGCCATTTACAAGTCTAAAATAGTAACTCAAACATGATTAAACATGGAGTTTAACATATATCTCCCAAATTAACAACAGAACCACCCATTGTCCTTTGTTTCTTATAGTCTAATTGAAAAACATACTTTCAATATCAAGTCTTGTGCGATCCCTTGGTTCCTCACTGCCCTTGACTTTAATTCTCTACATTGATGGACAAAGAGAGTGTAAGCACGCAAAGCTTAGTAAGGAGTGCTAAAAAACAAGACACAATCAATGCATATAAAATCGTTTTCCAAAACCACATTGAAATCTCATTTTAATACTATTTGAAACTTCACATGTACATCTTGCCTTGAAAACCATGCACTTAACACTTTCGAAAACCCACATATTAAACCATATGCAACATGTATCAGATACCAACGAAAAATCCCATTGCTAACACTCGATTTAAGCCTTCTCATGCATAACAAACCATATGCAAAGCTTAAAGAGTAAACATGTATAAATCACATTATACAACATAAACCTTTCCATAAAACATCAACAATTATATTGGCTCACAAGTGATCATTAATCAAATTCCATTTTCCAAATAGTTCATCGGATTCAACAAGTTTTCTCACAACACTTCAAGCCATCTCAACCAGAATAGCGATACAATCACAACCGCGATACAGTAACAACCTGGTACAATCACAATCCACGGAGGCACTAACCTCAACCATCGATTAGATGCTTAACCCACTAATGGGAGCTTAGGGACACCAACCACTCGACCGTTAGGTTACTTGGATAATGTTACGGGATACCAACCCTTCAACCTCCAAGGGGACTTATTTATAGTGCACTCAATCCTATGGTCGGCCAACTATATTCGATAACATTTTTAAATCAAATCACTTGTGTATATAATTCATTATAATCAAGTACCTCACTGTTTTCATATACATAAACATAAATCCACTTTCTTCAAAGCAACAAAAAATGTTTTTAAAAAAAGTACAAACCATACTTACATGGATCACTTACATCGTGCATCCATCATCATCTCATGATTTTAAACAATATAAAACATTCTTTAAATTATGCATAAACAGAAGGTAACATTTAACCAAAACAAGTGCATAAAATATTTTCGTAAAAGCACGATCGAGAGAGAAAATCCACTTATACTTACTTCTGAACTTAGACTAGCGTTTCAAGCTCAATCTAAGTTCCCAAAACCATCTTCAAACCTTTCAAAACTTGTAGGTTTTGTTTTCACTCACCGACACACGAAACTTCAACTCGCCAACGTGAATCAAGCGTCTGAAGCCTCCAACGCTTCCCCGGTAGCTAATGGATCGACCTCCCCTGTTTTAACCACATTACAACAGAGGATTAATGCATCATAATGCATTCAAAATCCCATCAAGCAATTCCTTAGCATTTCCTTGCTAAAAGCTACCAAACACCCATCCGAAACAACAAGAAACAACATTGATTGACCTCCAAACTTAACCCAGCCAAAACCGAACACTTCCAACCATCAATTAACATCCAAAGACATCTAAAAACCATCTAAGAACATCCTTATACCTCTTACAACTATTACACTACCATAACTCCTCAAAAACGCATAACTATCAACCTAAATAATTAGAGATTCTTATAGTTTTGGGATTCCAATGATAAAACTATTATCTCAACATCAATAAACACCAAAATCATGATTAGAACCAATAAAAACCCAACAAAATAGATCCAATTCGAAAATCATATAAATCCACCAATCAAACCTAGATTTAATCACGCTACCCTATTAAATCATAAAACCTCATTAAAAACATATTTAAAGGATCAAGAACTTGAGAATTTCAATAAAGAGCCTTACATTAGAGGAGAATAATGAACCTTACCTCCAATGTATGAGTTTCCCCTTAGTTGGATGTTTTCCTCTTGAAAATCAAAAGAGATTCAATAAGATTTTTGGAAAACAAATTGAAAAATCATTTAGGAAATCAAAGAGTTAAGAAATCAAGATCATTACCTTAAATTTTCTTATGAAAAGAATGTGTTTGGCTAAAGAGAAGTTGAGAGAAAATCTTGAGAAAAGAAAGTTACATCAAATTGTGATTTTAGGAAATAACCACCTTCCTTAATTAAATCCTTTTAATTCCTTTAATTAATACACATTTAAAATAATCTTAATTAAGAGAAAACTTGGATTAGACCAAATGGTATAATAGCTTCTTAAATGTTCAAAGTTTTGATCCTTTTACAAAACAGTCACTAAAAGAAGTTTTTCACTTTTACATTTTGGTCACTAGTCCCGAAATTTCAAATCTCCAAAACTCATTTCCCAAAATTGATTTCACCAAAATCATTAAAATATTAAATAAGGATTTTAGAACATTTATCCATATTTTTATCCTTCCCAAAAAATATTTATTCCAATTTCCATCTCGAATTAACTCAAATCACTAACTTGGTTCTCCCGAACCTTCTAATATTTTCCAGTTAACGTCTAGGCCCAAAATTGGGTCGTTACATATGCTCACGAGTTTTCTCAATGCGGTGACAGATGTCAATGCACCAGATCCATATCTAGAAGAAATGAGATGCCATAACAACCAATAATAGAAACCGAGTGATTCGATTTTTGTGGATTGGATTTCATGGGTATTTTTCCTAATTCTTTTGGAAATATATATATTTTGGTTGTGGTTGGATAAAGATGATGCAAAGATAGTATTGATGTTCTTTCACAAACATATACTCACCCGTTTTGGAACACGAAAGACGTTGATCAACGATCAGGGTGAACATTTCCAAAGGCATTGATCAATGATCAGGGTAAACATTTTCACTACAACCAGGTAACTGATGCATTGAAACGCTACGAAGTAAATTATAGACTGGCCACAACATATCATCCTTAGTCCAATGGACATACAGAGGTGTTTAATAAAGCAATAAAAAATGTTCTAGAAAAAGTGGTGAACACCGCTTTTAAAGATTGGTCCTATCTCCTATATGATGCATTGTGGGCTATACATACTGCATACAAAACTCTGTTAGGAATGTGACCATATCAACTTGAGCACAAGGCTTTGTGGGCTCTTAAGCAAGTCAACCTTGATTATGAGGCATCAGGAAAGAAGTGATTGCCTCTATTTACAAGGACAAGAGTAAGCGCTGGCATGATAAGATTATTTTGCATCGACAATTTGAAGCTGGAAAGTTGGTTTTGCTATTCAAGTCTAAACAGAAAATTGCATCCAGGAAAATTGAGATCACAATGGTCGAGAACTTTTGAAATTGTGGAAGCATTTCCACATAGTGTTGTCACAATCAAAGATACAAAATGGGAAACTCCATTCAAAGTCAATGGCCAAAGACTCAAACTCTATTGTTGTGACTTTGATCTTGGAAACATTGAAACCAATAAGTTGGTCAAAATATTTTTAAAAAATCTCTTTAATTGTTTTATTAGGTTTAGATTTTATTTTCCTTTTTTCTTTTAATTTCCTTAATATCCTTTTTTGTAGAATAAAAATCTCTTCATTTTGTCTCTTCTCTAACAACTTGTACGGTGAAAGGACTCACAAGATATGTATTCAAGGTTCTAGGGAAAATCGGGCAATTCTATTGAACCGTGGAAACCCCTTGACCCGACCTAGTCGTTAGACTTGAACTAAGAAGATCACATTAGGTTTGCCGAAGCAAACCCGAACAATCTTAATCAAATTATGGTCCATTATTTTCTTTTAACTTGTATAGATACATTACTAAGACCCAATGTGTGCATACTAGCAACTGTTCAATTTTCATTCGATTCGAACATCGATAAGGCACTCAATTGTGAATACAAGCATTCTAGGGACCAAAATGTAAATCTGAATAATTACAAGAATTTATTCAAGTTTCAAGTTAACAATACTTAATTAATCATGTTTAATGGCGTTATGTCAAATTTCAGCTTCAACAGATAACAAATAGGCATCCAATTTAGCAAAATATGAAATTAAGGACCAAATTATAAAACAACCAAAATACAAGGACTAACACGTTTTTAACAGCTTCTCGCAGCAATTAGATACATTTAAAATATGCTTGCAAAAACTTAAATCAAATGGACATCATTTACCTATTCAATTGATTCGACAACATATGATGACCAAATTGCAAAGAATCCAAACTCGGTAAAATCCATTAATCAAATTAACCACTAGCCATTACAATACATGAGCTGCACCTAATACATTTTTGGGAATTCGAATTCTTACACAACTTATCCAAAATCTTACGAACAACATTGACATGCTTCTAATATTAAATCACTGTTAAACACATAGGCTCAAATAGTTACATACGTAACATACCAATTAATCAACACAATTCATAACTATACAAGTAATCTAGAGGCATGTTTCCTAACAAGATAAATCATTATTCAAAAAGCACCAAATGATCAAGACCTCAACCTAGGCCATATAAAAATTAAGGGATTAAAGCATAGGACAATAAACACTAATCGAACACAAGTAATCAATCTAATCATTATTTAAACTATTAAGATCATTTGATCATAACTATCAAGTCCAAAAAGCATTAAAATAAAACCAACATATTAATCATTACTTACAATCATCATCTAACATAATATAAAATCAATCAAGTTATCATTTCCTAAATAAACAATTCATCTCAATATTCTAACCACGTTGCCTTATTACAAACAACATTAATACCGTAACCATACCCTTTGAATATGTTTGTCTTGGAATCCACTTTGCCTAGGACCATGACCTTAAACTTGCTATATTCTCTGCATTGACGGGAGAAAATAGAGCGTAAGCATATAACATCGAGTGAGTGCGCTCAAAATGGGTAAAACGTCAATGCAGTTTTAAAACCAAAACTGATATTAGAAACTCATATTAGAGAAAGTCAAACACACCATTTCCAAAGCATTTAAATAAACCATGTTTGCTCAAAACATAAGCATCATGCTTTCATAACAAACCTTTTATTCTCATAACATTTAATAAAACATGCTTGATCAAAACATTAGCATCATATCTTCTGGCTTAAACCATGCACCCATTACAAAGTAGAGTATGTGTGTAAAACCAGCAAACTTGTTTACTTCTTTGAAAGCAAAACATGCTTAACTGCCATATGCATCAAAACATTTTTCTTACATCTCATGCTTACTCAAACCAAAGCATATCCCATTTGTTTCCAAAATAAATCATGCACTTAACATTTTCGAAAATATTCATATTAAACCATATGCAACATGTATCATGGATCAACAACAAATCTCATTTGCTAACCCTCAACTTAAGCTTTCCCATGCATAACAACCCATATGCAAGGCTTAAGGAGTAAACATCTATAAACCAACATTATACAACACAATCCATCAGCATGATACATCATCAATTATATTGGCTTTCAAGTGATCATAAACCAAGTTCCACTTTAAAAAATATCACATCTGATACACGGTTTCAACAAGTGTGCTCTTAGCACTTCATACAACCTCAACCGAAATAAAGGTACAATCACAATCGAGTACAATCACAACCCCAAATCAGCAGTTAGGTGTATAACCCACTAACGGGAGTTTTCAATACCATATAACCCCTCAACCGTTAGGGTACTTGGATAGAGTATTCGGTACGTCACAACCTATCAACATCCAAGACGACTTTTTATAGTGCACTATCAATCATATAGTCGGCCAACTATATCTGATAACATTTTAAACCACATCACTTGCCAATATAATTCATTATAACCATGTACCTCACTAGTTTGATATGCATCAACACAAAACCATTTTTCCAAAACAACAAACCATGCTTTTAAACAAGTATAAATCACATACTTACATGGATCACTTACCACGTGCATCCATCATCATTTCATGATTAAAATAGTATATCACGTACTTAAAACATATATAAACAGTAGGTAAATACATCCATGTTTTTAAACCAAAACATGTAAACCAAGTCTCATATCAAACCGATATTCAAAAGGAGAATATAGGGACCAACTTATTTTTTCGAGCTTAGGTAATCTTGCTAGGCTTTAGCTAAACTCCAAAATCCATAACTCAAACCTCTTCATAGTACCAAAACACATTTGCACTCACCAACTTGCTTTCATCTCAGCACCAAAACCTCGATGCCAACACCTTGATGCCTAACCGAAACTCATCTGAACACTTGCTATCTTCCACAAGAAAATGCAAAGGTCAATATAAATTTGACCACAACAAAGTAACCAATATATTATAGCACCACCATCACAATTAAATACCCCTAACAACTCGTTGCCATTCGAACCATTCAATCAATCACCCCATTCAAGAACTCAAATTTAAATTCAACCAATTAGATTAATTTTGGAACCAATTTCATAAAATTGAGTTTAGATTATATCTACCCCAAAATAATAACTCATAACCCAATTAAAACATTTAGATTTCATCTATCAAACCATGATTCACTCTTTAGCATCTAGAAATTAAATCAATCCATTAAAATACATTTTAACGTCACAACCTATCAACATCCAAGACGACTTTTTATAGTGCACTATCAATCATATAGTCGGCCAACTATATCTGATAACATTTTAAACCACATCACTTGCCAATATAATTCATTATAACCATGTACCTCACTAGTTTGATATGCATCAACACAAAACCATTTTTCCAAAACAACAAACCATGCTTTTAAACAAGTATAAATCACATACTTACATGGATCACTTACCACGTGCATCCATCATCATTTCATGATTAAAATAGTATATCACGTACTTAAAACATATATAAACAGTAGGTAAATACATCCATGTTTTTAAACCAAAACATGTAAACCAAGTCTCATATCAAACCGATATTCAAAAGGAGAATATAGGGACCAACTTATTTTTTCGAGCTTAGGTAATCTTGCTAGGCTTTAGCTAAACTCCAAAATCCATAACTCAAACCTCTTCATAGTACCAAAACACATTTGCACTCACCAACTTGCTTTCATCTCAGCACCAAAACCTCGATGCCAACACCTTGATGCCTAACCGAAACTCATCTGAACACTTGCTATCTTCCACAAGAAAATGCAAAGGTCAATATAAATTTGACCACAACAAAGTAACCAATATATTATAGCACCACCATCACAATTAAATACCCCTAACAACTCGTTGCCATTCGAACCATTCAATCAATCACCCCATTCAAGAACTCAAATTTAAATTCAACCAATTAGATTAATTTTGGAACCAATTTCATAAAATTGAGTTTAGATTATATCTACCCCAAAATAATAACTCATAACCCAATTAAAACATTTAGATTTCATCTATCAAACCATGATTCACTCTTTAGCATCTAGAAATTAAATCAATCCATTAAAATACATTTTAACATCAAAAGACAATGGAATTGATAGAAAATCAACACAAAATAATTAGGATATCATTAGAAAATCAAAGCTTACCCAAATAAATTGGAAATTGAAAATGAAGATTGCTCCTCCAATCTTCCAACGTGAAATCCATTGAACAAGATGAGAGAAATCAAAATCTCTTGTGTGGCTATTGATTAGAAATGGTTTAGAAAGAAAATGAATAGAAATTGGATAAGAAAATTCAAGAAAACTAAAATGGTATTTTGGAGAATCTTGAGAGAAAAAGAGAGATACGTTTAGACATAGCTTTCTTTCTTGAGAAAATAATAATTGTCGTCAAATTCTAATTAGAAATAGGTAGTAAAATCCTTATTTAATTAATGGTTCAAATAATCTCATAAAATCACAACTTTAATTATTGTTACAAAAATGCCATTACTAATATTTTACAACCTTTTGTAAAATAGTCACCACTTAATTAATATTAAAACTACCCAACTAAAATTATTCAAACTTAATTTCATCCTTTATGAAACTTATTAAATATATTTTTTCACAAATACTTGTTACAATAAATTTATCGAAAATCAATTTAATTACCCAAATTATTTTTGGAATTAATTAATTAATTAGCTAAAGCCTAACCTAACATTCCAACCCAATTCCGATAATTCACCCAAATCTTCTAGCCCGTTTTCTGGGGGGTTACACACCGATATCCCCTAATAATCACAATGTTTCATCACATGTGTGGGAAACATGATGAACGTGCATGATTTTTACGCCAAGATCAAGCCGTTAAATTTCATCGCATCAGAGGTAATAATTGTGCCTTTTCATTTTCCCTCTTCTTTTCCTCTTTATTAAGAAGCTAGGTTTATCATTAAAGGCTCACTTAATTTTCTGTTTTCTCTGTGTATTCAAAGCTGTAAAGTTCACATTTTTATTTGCAAAAATCTTCCCTTTTCATCTTCTTTCTTATAATCGTTCATGGCCAAGACAAGATCGACACGATAAATATTAAAGGAAACCCATGTTCAAGACATCCCAAGCTCAAAATCAAACCCTCAATCAGAAGAACCATTTGCTCCTGAAGAAATTCCTGAGTACGAAGTTTTCCAAACTAGGCTTGCGAGTGAATGCTTCACATAGCATATCCAGAAGAGAAGCATCCACCCAAAGCAATGAAATAAACTTTTCGCTGAAGAACCTGAGAAATCCATCTACAACACCATCGCACTCCACAAATGGGACATATTCTGTAATCATCCTGGCTGCTATAGTACTGCCATGGTAAGAGAATTTTATGCAAATCTGTACGAGCCCTCGTTGAAACTTGTTTTTGTTAGGGAACACTCTATTCCTTAGAGTGTGTCTTTTATTAACAAGTTTTTTAATACTGCTGTGAATGTGGATGAGCATGATTTATTTGTGGCTGAGATTACTGATGAGAAACTTGTTATGTTAGTTGAAGATTTATGTGTAGCATGTGCATTATGGTTGAGGGCTAATGCTGGAAATTTCACTATGTTAATGAAGTTTCTAACTTTGCTTGACAAAATTTTGTTTCAATTCATCAACTTCAGGTTGTGCCCTCGACCCACAACACTACTATTTTCCTTGATATAATGTGTCTGATACATTCTATCAACAAGGGTAGTAAAATCGATGTGGGGACAATCATACACAAGGAGATTAATGGGTTTGTTTAAAAGAAGATTGGTATATTGGCTTTCCCTTCTCTGATCATGCAACTATGTGCATCAAAAAGGTTAAAACCCCTTCCTAAAGAAGAGAACCCTGCCAACAAAGGACCCATCAACAAGGTTTCCATAGAAAGGATGATTCGTGCTTCTGATGTTCCTACTCCGAAACTGGGTACTGCAATGAGGGAGGATAAAATAAAGCTAAAGTGGACACTGCACCAGAAAATGTACCGACAAGTGATGAAGTTTGACAAAAAGTTTTAAAGATCAAGGACAAACTCGACACAGTAATGAGTAAACTGGGAGTTGTTGCGGCCATAGTGCAAACCATGGATCTAGCATAGAATTTATTCTATGCCTATGTGAAGGTGTGGCACAAGTCTGCACTTGTTGCCCTGAGCCGATTCAATCCACTTGATTCACCAGAATTCCCTATTTTCCCTCCAATCATCTAAGATTATGATTTCTCCTCTGATGTTGTCACCAAGGATGTACCAGCAAAGTTATTGAATTCTCCTAACAATGTTAGCGTAGCTGGTGACCTACCGCGAGAAGAGGCATCAAGTAAAATCAACAGGGATCGTTTGTTTGATTTGAACATCCCTACAGATGTTGATGCCATACCCATTGCTAAAGAAGATGACGAAATCCTTGTTGAGAACATTGATGAAGATGAATAGGATGATTTTGATTCTGAGATGACTACCATCAAGAAGATTATTGAGAAAGGTTATGTTGCGTCCAAAAGTGTGGATGCAACCATAGAAAAACCTAAAGTGAAGCATGCTACGGTGAGATCGACGCAAGTTGCGCCCATAGAGGATGACCAAGAGGAAAACCCTCTTGCAATGGTGCTCTACAAGGCTCCACCGACCGATGATATCGATGAGTCCGAGAAGCTAGAAAAAGTTGACCACATTGAAGAAGAGATTCCTTGGCACAAGAAAGAGAAGAAGAGAAAACACTCCACGTCAAAGAAAAGGAGCAAGAAGAAGAGAAGAAGAGCAAAAAGAAGAAGAGATGCTCTACCTCCTCCTCTCATAAGCCCGAGAACTAAGTTAGTTTGTTTTAGTTTTAGTAGGCATGCATTCCATTTAGTGTAACTTCATTTTATATTTATGTATTGTCATTGCATTGTCATTGTAACAACATTTAGTTGTAAATGCATTGCATTCATCATTGTAACTGCATTTTGTTATTGCATTTTGTCATTACATTCTATCATTGCATTCCTTCATTCCATTATGCTTTCTTTTGTATTAGGGACAATGCAATCTTTAAGTTTGGGGGTATACACCTAGGAGTTGAAATGCACCCAAATTTCAAAATTTTCAAAACAAAAAAATTCTATACAAATGCAAGGTTCCCTTTAATCTATGGCTTGCATTCGATGACTAAATCCTGAATTTCTCTAATTGTTGATAAGTTTGTTGTATATACTTGATGGATAATTGCATAGCTTAGCTCTACATTGATATATCTATTGGTTTGATTTGAAAATATCTTTTATCATTCCTTTTATTTTTGGATGACCTTCTCTTATTGCATCATGTGTGATACATATATATATATATATATATATATATATATATATTGGTATATCTTATTAAGTATAAATAAAGGCATTCCAATGTGAGTGCAATAAAATAAATAAATTAGCTTTAAGGGGGAAACTCCTCTGCATGCATTAGATAAATGAATCTGGCCAAAGGGTTGTCGTTGTATGAGTGTGTGTCGTTATAATGAAGTACTTCATGGGAGTTCGTTGCACAACATCTTACTTCTCAGGGTTTAGGGTGCATTCATTGTTCGATATCCTTCGATACATCAAAAAAGAGAAAAGGAAGAAAAAGAAGATATATATATATATATATATATATATATATATATATATATATATATATATATATATATATATATGATATTTAAATGTTATGTAGTGCTAAATAAATGTTGATAAGAGGAATGGATCTAAGATGTTAGGGGTGATGTTATGTATTCTTGAATTGCTTGCTTATCTGTTGATATGGAGTTGATTCTGTATTTATCTCTCTTGTTGATGCATCAAATTTATTGATTGATTAAGATAATTCAAGTATCTAGAATGCCTTTTCATCTTTTATTGGACCTTGTTGTTTTGATCTTTACTTGAGGACAAGTAAAAACTCAAGTTTGGGGGTGTGATATCTCTTTAAAAAGTATATATTTTCCCTCCATTTATTGGTCTTATTGTCCCCACATTGGCATCTATTGCTTCAATTTCTGCATTTTCATGTCTATTTCTGCATGTTTTCTAACTTAGTTCCAGTGGCTCATGTTTTGTATATTTCTACCTTTCTTGCCTTGTTGTAGCTACATTGTTAATGTCCCAGTGGAGGAAATTTTCTCCACTACAGCAAGTTCGACATTGCATCTGCCAACTGTCTAGTTTGTTACAACAAATTACGTACGACGCCTGGAACGCAAATAACCTGCAGGAAAGGTGTCCTTCCTTGGGTGGACTATAAAAGGACTATTTTGGAGGAGAGAGAGAGAGAGTCACACTATTTCCAATTTATTCATATCATCTTCAACCTCCGAGGTTTTATCATCCTTCCATGACGGCTTAAGCTTATTTCAAGAGATCCAAGGTGAAGTGAGACAGATTTATCCAAGGAAATGAGGAGTCAAGTGCTAAATCGAGAAAACATATTGTTATCTTCTTAAGCATTTCTTTATTTTGATGTTTTTTTGGAGATTTACTTTGTATTTGTGCTCATCTAGACGTTGGTTTCATTTTCTAGAGCTTATTGAACTTGTTTAAACTATTTTCTTAGTTTAATATATATTTGTATTAGCTTTTTCTTAAGCTTTAATTGTTGGATTTGATTTATGTTTTGCATGAAAATGTTAAAACTAGCCACTGGCATCGATGAATACAATGACAAGTTAGATTAATGAGTTCTACAACAAAAGTTGTTTGGAAGCTAATACTCAATATGGCCACATCATCGTTGATTAAACCAATATTTACCTCAAAGCGTACTTGAACTTTCTGTCGAACTGAACCAAGGAGATCCGGGCTTTATTATCATATTTCTCTATCTTTTATTACACTCTATCATTGCTACCACACTGAACCGTTTACTCTCCTTTTTATACTACTATTGCAACCACTATTGCACCCACAACTACCCTTCACACAGTATTGTATTGTAGTTACTTAAGCCTCATGTAACTGGTTTTGGGACTATGAGTCTTTAAGGTTGACTCGGGGTTCGTAGGACCTAGACTAGAGATTCGAGTTGGTTCAGGAGTGGTTCAGGGAAAACAAGGTTCAGGATATGGTAAAATTATGAGAAAAATTCTTAAAATTCTCTAAAAATATGTTTAAAGGTTTGGTAAAGTCAATTTTGGAAAATGACTTTTGGAAGGCTGACATTTTGGGTTAGTGACAAATTTGTAAAAATGTAAAATCTGTTTTGTTAAATGACTCTTTTGAAAGAGGGCCAAAGCTTAGAATCTTTAGGGAACTAGTATGTCATTAATTAGCCTTTTCCTTAATTGACTATTTTTAAAGGTGCTTTATTAAAAGAATAAAAAAAAGATTTTATTGAAAGGAATTTAGTCTTCTAAAAACAATTTTGACGTAACTTCCTTTTCTCTCATTTTTCATCAGCCAAACACTTCATTTTCTCTCAAAACTTCCAGAGATTTTCATCTTTCCACTTCACTTTGATTACAAATGATTTCCTTGGTGTTTCTTCCATTTATCCCAAAGGATTCTTGAAGATTTTGCAACAAATCTTGTGAATTGAAGGAATAGGCAAAGGTTAGAGGTAATTTTCGTTCAACTCCTCTAATCAAGGTTCTTTAATGAAATTCTCAAGTCTTTGGATCTCTAATTGTGTTTATTAACAAGGTTTTGTAATCTATTTGATGAAAATGGTTAAATCAAGCTTTGAAAGATGATTTCTTAAGATTTTCGTAATGGTACTATTTTGGTTAATTTGAGATTAATTTTAATCATGTTTTTGATGTTAAATGGTGAAGAAATAAAGGTTTTATCATAGGAATCCCAAAATAGTTTTGATCTCTAGTTGTTAGGTTGTTAGATTTGGGGTTTTTGTGGTGATAATGTGGTTTTGGTGTTGCTGGAGATATAAGAATGCAATTAGGTTGTTTTTGGATGTTAATTGATCGTTAAAATTGAATGGAAGTGTTAGGTTTTTGGATGAGTTGAATTTGTAGAGTAATCGAAGGTGTTTTTTTTGTTGTTTTGGTGTTTTGGGCAGAGTAGTGTGGTGGCTTTGGTTGCTAATGATTTTAATGCATTGAGATGCATTAATCCTCTGTTCTTGCATGGTATAAATATGGGAGAACGTATCAAAAGCAATCGGTGAAGTTTTGGGAGCTTCGGAAGCTTGATTATGCTTCGACAAAGCAAGCGAGGCGTTGTTGGTGAGTGGAAATCGATTTTAAAGCCTTTTAAAGACTTGAAAGCAAGGTTTGGGGGTTTAGATTGAGTTTGAAACACTAATATAAGCCCCAAAGTGAGTTTGAGATGCTTTGCTCTCGTTTCTCAGTTTTTATCTCATTGATTTAGATGATAGAATTTTGATTTCGAAGAGATATAATTTGATGAGAAAAATGTCATGCTTTATTTATGCTTTTGAATTGGATGGGAATAATTTACATTGATGCATTGAAAACAGTAGGTAAATGATGTTTAAAATGAGTATATTGGCATGAGATGAGATTATTGTTACCGAATATAATTTGTCGACCAATAGGATGAGAAGTGCACTATAATATACAAAATTAATACGTGTTATTTGGTTCGGGCAATGGGGGTAGTGTCATCTCGTTCCAAAGTGAGAGTGTGGTGATGAGAGATTCCATCAAGCTTTGTGGCGATGAGAGATACCGCTATTGTAACCCCCTCGATCCGGTCTGGGTGAAATATCAAACCGAACGGATCACACGGGGAATGTTAAAGTAAACCGGGAGGTTTAGCTCAATAAACAACCCTATTTTTTCATTTTATCTTGTCTAGATGCTCATTATAGTCATATGTGATAAACATCGCAGCGGAACAATTTACAACTCGATCAGATATTGATTTGGGACTCAATTGCACACAAACACACTTTAGGGACCATTTTTGAATTTCACCAAATTATAGGGACTTCTTAACCTTTTAAGTTACCAACCTTTAATTAGTCATATTACATGTCACTCTGTCAAATCTCAGCTTAAAATAATCATTCATTCTCATTTAATTGCATCCACAACATTTATGGACTAAAACGTAAATAAACGGAACTTCAGAAGATTCCAATAACTAACATAACATCATGCCGTTTCGGTACAGGTTGCCCTGTATTGAAACAGTCATATCGAAACAGGTTCAAGCGGCTCGAAGCTCATGCCCGTATCGAAAAACCTATTCAGGTGTTTCAGGACAAAGGTTTCCAATAGCAAATCATACCGGAATAGACCTCCATATTTCGAAACCTCCAGGACATTTTAGGCTCACCGTTTCAGTACAGGCTCGAGTGTACCGAAACACCTAGGCAAATAATGACACTTTTTGCTGATTTTTCACACTTTAATCCATACAAAACCATCCCTACATACATACAACATATTTAAAACATCAAACCACGATCATACTTGGGAGAATCATCATCATAACATGTCCATATGCATCAAAGGAATCTATAGGCATGCAACCTATGAAAAAAGATCATTCAAGAGTCAAAACTCAAATCAAGGCATAAACCAACAAGTAAAGGCCATTTACAAGTCATTAAGGACATTTCAAACTTGCCACAAACAAGAGAGTTTCAAAATACTTCTTCCAAAACAACAATGTATCCTTCCTTTGCCAACCATTATTACTAATAGGTAAATGTAAAATCATACTTGAGCTTAATCTCACTCCTTGGAATCCTTCTTGCCTCTTTGCTACCCAAATATGTTAATCCCCTGCATTGTTGGAAAAAGAGAGCGTAATCACAAATGCTTAATGAAGGATGCTAAAAAAAACCAACACAATAATGCATTTTAAAATCATTTCTCATTTAGAAATCTCTACCTCATCATGTTGTTTTTATCTCATGCTTGAAATCATTTTCAAAGAAAAACCACGTCATTTAAATAACATGTACCATCTATCTCATGCATTCATCAAAATGCAAAATCTCAAGGCATAGCCTTACATGCTTAAATCTCTTTAAGCATATCTCAAAACATTATCTCATACGCATTCTCAATTCATTTAAATCATTTATAAACAAGGTAGATGTGAATCTCATATATTGGCATTTTAGCAACATTACTCGGATATACGGATAACTTGACTAAAATGTCAAGTCCTACCCCGGTGGAATCTCACATCACCGGACTCTCATGGTGGCATCTCTCATCCTCACAAAGCTTGATAGATTTATCTAGACCTACCATGGTGGAATCTCTCATCACCACACTCTCACTTTGGAATGAGATGACACTACCCCGATCACCTGAACCAAAGAGCACGTACAAATTTTGTATATTGTAGTGCACTTCTCATCCTATTGGTCGACCAATTATATTAAGTAACAATAATCTCATCTCATGCCAATATACTCATTTTAAACATCATTACCTACTATTTTTCAATGCATCATTATAAACCATTCTCATCCCATTTTAAAAGCATATACAATGCATGGCATTTTCTCAAATAATTCTATTTCTTTGAAGTAACAATTCTATCTAATGGGATCATGAAAATCATCATACCATTTCTCAAAACATGCATAAAATAGTAGGTGTAATTCTCTCTTCAAAACAAGAGAATGATCATTAAACAAATGGGTTAAAAACCAAGAAACGAGAGTGAAACATCTCATACTTACTTTCGGATTTATGTTAGAGTTTCAAACTCAATCTAAACACCCAAATCTTGCTTTCAAGTATTTGAAAGTCTTTTATAACCAATTACACTCACCGACAACGCCACGCTCGCTTTGCTAAAGCGTAATCAAGCTTCCGGAGCTCCTAGAACTTCACCAATATTTTCGATGTGTTCTCCCATATTTAAAACACACAATAACAGAGGATTATTGCATCTCAATGCATTAAAATCAACAGCAATCAAAGCTACCTCATTGCTCTGCCCCAAAACACAAAAACGCCTATCCGAAAACACCTTCGACTACTCTACAACCTTTACCCAGCCAAAACTTAACACTTTCATCCAATTTAATCATCAATTAACACCCAAAAACAATCTAATTCCATCCTTATACCTCCAGCAACACCAGAACCACATTAACTTCACAAAAACCCCAAATCTAACAATCTAACAACTAGAGATCCATTCTATTTCTGGTTTATTATGATAAACTTTTATTTCAACCTCATTTAACTTCCAATTCATGATTAATATCAGTCTCAAATCAATTAAAACAGTAGCATTACGAAAATCACAAGATTTCAACCAATAATCTTCAATTTAACAAAATTTCCATGATTAACTCATCAAAATAACTTAGAAAACATATGTAAAGGATTGATAACTTGGAAATTTTAGTAAAGAACTAATCATTAGAGGAGAAGAACGAACCTTACCTCTAACGGATGAAATCTCTCTCAATGGGGTGTGTTTTTCTTGAAAAAATAAAGGAAAAACAATAAGGTTTTATAAATCTAGATTAAATAATCCTTTAGAAATAAAAAACTTAGTGAATCAAGAGCTTTACCTCAAGTTTCTTGAATATGGAGAGTGTTTGGCTGAGAGAAACTTTGAGAGAAAATAGAATGAGAGAAAATGACGTAAAATGATTTTTTTAATGAAATAACTAATTCTCTCTTTATTAAATCGTTTTAATCATTAATTAAAACCCTATAAAATGATCCTAATTGAGAGAAAAATCTGTTAAAAACATCTAGGTCAAATAGCTCCTTAAAGATTCAAAGTTACAATCCCTTTACAAAACAGTCACTGTAACGCCCCGGTTTTGGGCTTAGGAGTTTTGGGCGTTGACCGGTTGGTCAAAGTGCTGTTCGAATCTAAAGAGGTGAAATTAGGAAAGCCTAGTTCGGGTTGCATTAAAAATATGGAAAAATGTTCTAAAATCATCTTTTAATATAATTAAGTGAACTGTGAAATCAATTTTGGAAAATGAGTTTTGGAAGTGTGACATTTTGGCTAGTGACCAAAATGTAATTTTCGCAAGTTTTGTGGCTGTTTTATAAAGGGTTGAAACTTTGAATCTTTAAGGAGCTATTTACCCAAAGGGAGTTTCTCTAGATTTTTCTAAGATATTTTAAGTCTAAATTCTGATTTTAAATGATATTAAAATTGGAGGGAAAGCCATTTGGCTATTTTTGGATTTTGTAACCAACTTTTCCTAATTTTCTTTCTCTCATTTTCTCTCAACCCAAACACTTCTTTTCCAGAGAATTGGTTCTGATTTCTTCACCTAAATCCCTCCTTTCAACTCTCATTTGATTCCTAATCAACATATCTTCAAAACCTCTTCAATTGCTCATTGATTCAACAAGGTTTTTGATTGCAAAAAGAGGAGAAACTCAAGTTTGGAGGTAAGAACGTCCTTCTCCTCTAAACTATCAGTTCTTTACTGAAATTCCTAAGTTTTCAATCCTAATTTGATGTTTAATTAAAGGCTTTTAAGTTGATTAATGGATCTTGGCTTATAATGCAAGATTTGATGATTTTTGATGATTTTCGTTAGATCTGATTAATCTGTGATTTGAGAGGTGTTTTTGATGTTAAATGAACTCTAAATTGATGAGGAAATGAGTTTTGATTAATGCAATCTCGGATAGGTTGAGTTTCCTAAGTTTAGCTTGTGATTCAAGGTTGTTTTTGAGGTGATCTTGTGGATCTGATGTTGTTGGAGGTATAAGGATGTTAATAGGTTGTTTTTAGATGTTATATGATGTTAAAGGATATGTGGTTTTGCTGGTTTATGGCTGGGCTTTGTTTACAAGTGGTTTGGATGCATTTTCGGTTGTGTTTGGTGGCCGAAAATGGTGTGTGGATGAGAGCAGCGAGTTTAGGTGCTTTCATTGAAGCAATTAATGCATGATGATGCATTAATCCTCTGCTTTGATGTGTTGAAACAGGGGAGGCATCTTTGGATCCAAGGATTCTTGATCCGGAAGCTTGATTTGGTGCTTTGGCTTGAAGCAAAGTGGAAATCGGTGAGTGCGTTTGTGAAAATTGGGTTTTTCGGCTTTGGAACCAATGTCTTGGGAGCTTAGTGAACCAATGTCTTGGGAGCTTAGTTTAAGTCTAAACCACTTTGCTAAGCTCAAGTGTAAGCTTTCGGAATTTCTCTCTAGTGGTGGCCATGATTTTGATGTGATGCAAAATGGTTATTTGCATGTTTTAATTACTGTTTTGGAAGCATGTTTTAGCATGGTTTTTGCTGATGTTTTAAGCCATATGTTGAAGGTAACTCTAGGTAGGAGTTCCTTGATTTTTGTACATTGATTAATGTGGTTTGATGCTTTGAAATGCATGATGAAAATGGCTTGGTTTAATGCTTTAAAACAGTGGATTTAATGATGAAAATGATGTATATTGGCAAGTGATGTTTTAGAAAGGTTAAGGTCACTAAGGTGGTTAAAAGTCCTTGAGTGAGCCTTGTTACTTAAGAACATCAAGGTGGTTAAAAGTCCTTGGATGGTTCTTGTTGCGGACACTAAGGTGGTTAAAAGTCCTTAGGTGATCCTTTCCATGGTGTTTAAAAGTCCATGGGGCCATGGTGTTTAAAAGTCCATGGGGCCAAGGTGTTTAAAAGTCCTTGGGGCCAAGGTGTTTAAAAGTCCTTGGGGTGATTCAAGCAATGGACACAAAGGTGGTTAAAAGTCCTTGTGTGGTCCTCATTCATGGTGTTTAAAAGTCCATGGCCAAGGTGTTTAAAAGTCCTTGGGGCCAAGGTGTTTAAAAGTCCTTGGGAAGTTGTTGAACTTGTTTTAAGGAAATGGAATTTGTCACTTGAGCCAATATGACATGTTATGTTGTTAAGGAGCATGAGATGCTTGTTTTAATGTATGTTATGAAGCATGTGATTGCTTGTTTTAAGTATGCTTTTGAGCATGAGCAAAGGTTGATTTAAAGCATGATTTGTAAATGTTTTTAAATGCATTATTGAATGGTTTTTAAGAGCTTTCCTCACTAAGCTTTTGCTTACGCTCTCCTCGTTTTCTTAATTCAATAATGCAGAGCATTAGAGTACCTTGAGGGCAGCAAGGAGGGCAGGCATTCAAGTACAAGTAAAGCTCAATGTATGGAAGGTTTTATAAGTACTTTTTAGCTTTTGGGTAATTTGGCAATGGGGGACCAATGTGTATGTTTTGGGAGGTGTTTGGAACTCCCTAAGAATGTTGAATGATGTTATGAATGCTGGTTTTTGCATTGATTCATTACATGCTTGTTTTGGAAGTTTGTGCTTGAATAGCTAGCTTGTGTAGGAAGCATGCCTATAGAATTGGGGCTTTTTGCATGTGGTGTTGTTCTGTTGATTTGATGATGCTTGTAAGTCTTATATATGTTGAATTGCATGCTGGTAAAGTTTGGTGGCATTTGGAGCATGTTTGAATGATCAATTGCATGTTTTGGAATGCATTTTGCTGCAATCTGTGCAGGGCGTTTCGGAACAGTGTGCACCGTTTCGGAACGGGTGCCTTGAATGAACCCAGGCGTCCGAAACGGTATGCACCGTTTCGAAACGGTTTGGCCTCTGCCAGACCCCTGTTCCGATACCCGTTGCGGAACGGCCCGTGTTTCGAAACGGGGTCTACCTGTTTCGGAACGGTCGACCGTTAGGGGCTGACATTGGCAGTTAAATGTTTTGAATTGTTTGCGTTTTGGTCCTGAAACTTGTTTGTGCAATTGTGTGAGTTTGGGAAGTCCTTTTGAGCTGAAATTTCACAATGAAGCATGAAACCTGACTAATTTCAAGTTGGTAACTTTAATTTGGGTTAAGTCCTTTTATATATCAGAAATTACAGTTTGGTCCCTAAAGTTGTAATTTGTTCAATTGGGTCCCTGTTTGATCTCTGATGTTTGTGATCTTTGAGTATGATGTTTGTGTGATCACAATTAGGACTAATGTGCATCTAGACAAGATTAAAGAGAAAAAAAAGGGTCGTTAATCAAGGTTGACTTTCGGGTTGACTTTGGTTTTCCTCGTGTGACTTTCTTAATTCGGGTCAACCGTCTAGGCCGGGTTAAGGGGGTTACATTTGGTGGTATCAGAGCTGAGTTCTCGAGTAATTGGGAATGAATGTATGCATGAAGTATGTTTGGCTTGTATGTTTGTTGTGTGAAAGCATGTTCAGTGGCTTGTGATGTTGATGCAGTTGAGTTATATGTTGTGATGTTGCATGTTGAGGGTACCCATTGCCAAACAAAAGCTAATGAAATGATGTTGATTTTGAATGGAAATTGAGCTTGAATACTTGGATTGCTTACCTTGCTGGGCCTGACTTGTTTTATTTGCATTGTGATTGCATGATAAAAGTATGGCACCACGTAGAGAGTTAAGAGGTAGCGTGCGAGCTACGGCTCCTAATGAGAACGAGAATGAAGAGAACACGGGTAGTGCGGTGTTACCCCCCTCCTCCGCCTGGTGGTGGTGCTGGAGGTGAGAGAGCTGAAGCTGCAGCTGGTGCTGGAGCTGCTGGACCAGAGGTTGGTCAGGGGCAAGCTATGCCTGATATGTCTATGTTGGTACAAGCTATTGCGGGTGCTTTTCGAGCAGCAGTAGCTGGAGCTCAAGGAGCTGGGCATCAGGGAGATGCTGGAGTTAGACTACCTTTGGAGCGTCTGCGCAGTCTTGGTGGGACTGAGTTCAGGGGTATGTCTGCTGAAAGTTCTGAAGCTTGGCTAGAGAGTACCAAGCGTATCTTGGGTCAGATGAGCTGCACGGATGTGCAAAAGCTGGGATGTGTTGTGTCCTTGCTGCAGGACGATGCGTATACGTGGTGGACGACCACTATAGCTGGGATGGCTGAAGCTGATGTTACTTGGACATTCTTCCAGAATGTGTTCAAGAGGAGATATCTGGGAGTGAGATATCTTGATGAGAAAAAGCGTGAATTCATGTCTCTTACCCAAGGGAGCATGAGTGTGGCTGAGTATGAAGTGCAGTTTGTGCGACTCAGTCAGTATGCACCGGAGCTGATACCCGATGAGCGGGCAAGGTGCGAGAGGTTCCATTATGGTCTTGTGACGGATGTAAAGATGTATGTGCTGGCCACTGAATATGATGATTTTGATGTGTTGGTGGGCCGAGCCAAGGACATTGAGATGAACTTGGGTTTATCTGCGAAAGGTGCTGGAGCGAGTTCTGGCAAGAGAGCTGCTGAGTTTAGTTCCGGAGGTGGACGGAACAAGAGGGGACGTGATCAGAAGTATCAGTCCTCAGCCAAGAGAGGTGGTGGTGCACCTGCTAGAGGTGGTTATGCAAGAGCTGATCCTAGTGCTTGTTGGATCTGTGGTTCTCGTGGTCACATGAAGCGTGACTGTCCTCGTGCTGTGAGGGAGGTGCAAGCTCCTGTTGCGGCAGCTGGGAATGGATGCTAGAATTGTGGTTCTGTAGACCACTTGAGGCGAGATTGTCCGAGGTTGGCTGGTGGCCAAGAGCGTGCTCCTGTTGTTGCTGCACCGCAGAGAGGTCGTGGGCGCGGCCGTGGTAATTTCCAGAGGAGAGAGGAAGGTGGTCGTGGAGTAGCCCATGTTGTGGCTATTCAGCCTGAAGGTGGAGGTCAAGCGAGGGTGTATGCTCAGCGCGAGGGAAGGAATGATGCAGATGTGATTGCAGGTACCTTTACTTTGCAATCCTTGTCATTGCTTTCTTTGATTGATTCTGGATCTACGCATTCATACATTTTGCGTGAGCATGCTGAATTGCTTGGTTTGCCTGTTGAGTCTTTGGATGTTGGTGTTCGTGTCACTAGTTCTTTTGGTGAAACTGTTGTGACTCGAAAGCTTTATAGAAGGTGTCCCTTGGTTGTTCAAGAACATGTTTTCCATGTTGATCTTATGGAGTTGCCCTTCTATGGTTTTGATGTGATCCTTGGTATGGATTGGCTTGCTGAGCATCATGCTGTGGTAGATTGTGAAAATAAGCGTGTTTCGCTTAAGCTTGCGGATGATTATGAAGTTGTTGTGGTTGGTGAGAATGTGAAGTTTCTTGCCAATGTGGTGTCTACCTTGGAGGCGAGTAGGATGCTGAGGCAAGGTTGCGAAGCTTATCTAGCTTTTGTGATGAATCCTAGCTCTAAGGAGTTGAGGGTGCAAGATATCAAGGTTGTGAAGGAGTTTCCTGGTGTTTTTCCTGAGGAGTTGCCTGGTTTACCTCCTAGTCGCGAGGTGGAGTTTGGAATTGAGCTGTATGAGAATACAACTCCTGTGTCCATTACTCCCTATAGAATGGCACCTAAGGAGCTGAAGGAGCTGAAGACGCAGTTGCAAGAGCTGCTAGATCGTGGTTTCATCTGGCCGAGTGTGTCACCTTGGGGAGCACCGGTCTTGTTTGTGAAGAAGAAAGATGGCACTATGAGAATGTGCATTGATTACTGTCAGCTGAACAAGTTGACTATCAAGAATCGGTATCCTTTGCCGAGGATTGATGATCTCTTTGATCAATTTCGGGGAGCTGCAGTGTTCTCTAAGATTGACTTGAGGTCAGGGTATTATCAGTTGAAGGTGAAGGATGTGTATGTGCCTAAGACAGCTTTCAGGACAAGGTATGGGCATTATGAGTTCCTTGTGATGCCGTTTGGTTTGACAAATGCTCCTGCTGCTTTCATGGATATGATGAATCGTGTGTTTCATGAATACCTGGACAAGTTCGTTGTGGTATTCATTGATGATATCCTCGTGTACTCGCGTACTGAGGAGGAGCACGAAGAGCATTTGAGGATTGTGCTGCAAGCCTTGTTGGAGAATCGGCTTTATGCTAAGCTGAGCAAGTGTGAGTTCTGGCTTAAGGAGGTGGTGTTTCTTGGGCATGTGGTCTCAGCTGAGGGTATTCGTGTTGATCCTCAGAAGATTGAGGCGGTGATGAATTGGAAAGTTCCTAAGTCTGTTCATGAGGTCCGTAGTTTCCTTGGTTTGGCGGGATACTACCGAAGGTTTGTGGATGGTTTTTCCAAAATTGCTGCTCTTTTGACGAAGCTGTTGCAGAAGGATGTTAAGTATGAGTGGACAGAAGCGAGACAGCAGGCTTTTGAGAAGCTGAAGGTGGCTTTGACGCAAGCTCCTATCTTGATTCAGCCTGAATCAGGGAAAGAGTTTGTGGTCTATAGTGATGCATCCTATGTTGGGTTGGGATGTGTGCTGATGCAAGAGGGTAAGGTTGTGGCTTATGCATCGCGGCAGTTGAAATTGCATGAGCGCAACTATCCTACGCATGACATTGAGCTGGCTGCAGTGGTTTTTGCTCTGAAGATCTGGAGACATTATCTGTATGGTGAGAAGTGTACTGTGTACACGGATCACAAGAATTTGAGGTATTTGATGTCTCAGAAGGAGTTGAATCTTAGACAGCGGTGTTGGTTGGAGTTGCTCAAGGATTATGATTTGACGATTGAGTATCATCCTGGAAAAGCTAATGTTGTTGCGGATGCCTTGAGTAGGAAGGTAGCTGTTGAGTTGAGGGCTATGTTTGCTAGCTTGAGCATATCGCGAGATGGTGGTCTTGTTGCTGAGTTGCAAGTGAAACCATCGTTGGTTCAGTTGATCAAGGAAAAGCAGTTGCTGGATGATTCCTTGGTGTCTCATGTTCAGGATATCGCGGAGGGTAGACCTTCGGATTTTTGCTTTAATGAGGATGGTGTGTTGTGTTTTGGGAGTCGGATAGTAGTGCCTGCTGATGCTGAGTTGAGGTGTGCTATTCTGACTGAAGGTCATAGTAGTCCTTTTGCTATGCACCCTGGTAGTACTAAGATGTATCGTGATCTTCGTGATGAGTACTATTGGGTGGGTTTGAAGAAGGATGTTGCAGAGTTTGTGAGCAAGTGTTTGGTGTGTCAGCGAGTTAAGGCTGAACATCAGGTTCCTTCTGGTTTGTTGCAACCGTTGAAAATCCCTGAATGGAAGTGGGAGAGGGTTACCATGGATTTTGTATCTGGTTTACCTTTGTCTCCTTCGAAGAAGAATTCTGTTTGGGTGATTGTGGATCGCCTGACGAAGTGTGCGCATTTCTTGCCTGTGCATACTACGTTCTCTTTGGATAAGCTGGCAGAGCTGTACATTGCTGAGATTGTGCGGCTGCATGGTGTGCCTAAGTCGATTGTGTCGGATAGGGATCCGAGGTTCACATCGCGTTTCTGGCAGTGTTTGCATCAAGCTCTGGGTACAAGGTTGCATTTCAGTACATCCTATCATCCTTAGTCGGATGGTCAGTCTGAGCGGGTTATTCAGATCTTGGAGGATATGTTGAGGTGCTGCGTGATTGAGTTCCAAGGTTCTTGGGAGAAGCATCTGCCTTTGGTTGAGTTCGCTTATAACAATAGTTATCAGGCGAGTATACAGATGGCACCTTATGAGGCTCTGTATGAGAGGAAGTGTAGGACTCCTCTTTGTTGGGCTGAAACTGGTCAAAAGTTGGTTTCGATGTCGGCTTTGTTTAAAGGGACCACCGAGAAGGTGAAGCTCATTTGTGAGCGGTTGAAGGCTGCCTCTGATCGGCAGAAGTCTTACGCGGATTTGAAGCGTAAGGAGATAGAGTATGCGGTGGGTGACCGTGTGTTCTTGAAGGTTTTGCCTTGGAAGAAGGTGATGAGGTTTGGCCGAAAGGGTAAGTTGAGCCCTAGGTACATTGGACCGTATGAGGTGGTTGAACGTGTGGGTCCTGTTGCGTATCGGTTGAGGTTACCTCAAGAGTTGGAGAAGATTCATGATGTGTTCCATGTTTCTATGCTCCGGAAGTATAGATCTGATCCTTCGCATGTGATGCCTGTGGAGGAAGTGGTTTTGAATCCGGATTTGACCTATGATGAGGAACCGACGAAGGTTCTGGATTCGGATAGCAAGGTTCTTCGTGGCAAGACCATCGAGTTGGTGAAGGTGCTGTGGAAGCATCGAGGTGTTGAGGAAGCCACGTGGGAGCGGAAGGAAGACATGCTGAAGCAGTTTCCTTATCTCTTTCCTTCAGGTAAATTTCGAGGATGAAATTTCTTAAGGGGGGAGAGTTGTAACGCCCCGGTTTTGGGCTTAGGAGTTTTGGGCGTTGACCGGTTGGTCAAAGTGCTGTTCGAATCTAAAGAGGTGAAATTAGGAAAGCCTAGTTCGGGTTGCATTAAAAATATGGAAAAATGTTCTAAAATCATCTTTTAATATAATTAAGTGAACTGTGAAATCAATTTTGGAAAATGAGTTTTGGAAGTGTGACATTTTGGCTAGTGACCAAAATGTAATTTTCGCAAGTTTTGTGGCTGTTTTATAAAGGGTTGAAACTTTGAATCTTTAAGGAGCTATTTACCCAAAGGGAGTTTCTCCAGATTTTTCTAAGATATTTTAAGTCTAAATTCTGATTTTAAATGATATTAAAATTGGAGGGAAAGCCATTTGGCTATTTTTGGATTTTGTAACCAACTTTTCCTAATTTTCTTTCTCTCATTTTCTCTCAACCCAAACACTTCTTTTCCAGAGAATTGGTTCTGATTTCTTCACCTAAATCCCTCCTTTCAACTCTCATTTGATTCCTAATCAACATATCTTCAAAACCTCTTCAATTGCTCATTGATTCAACAAGGTTTTTGATTGCAAAAAGAGGAGAAACTCAAGTTTGGAGGTAAGAACGTCCTTCTCCTCTAAACTATCAGTTCTTTACTGAAATTCCTAAGTTTTCAATCCTAATTTGATGTTTAATTAAAGGCTTTTAAGTTGATTAATGGATCTTGGCTTATAATGCAAGATTTGATGATTTTTGATGATTTTCGTTAGATCTGATTAATCTGTGATTTGAGAGGTGTTTTTGATGTTAAATGAACTCTAAATTGATGAGGAAATGAGTTTTGATTAATGCAATCTCGGATAGGTTGAGTTTCCTAAGTTTAGCTTGTGATTCAAGGTTGTTTTTGAGGTGATCTTGTGGATCTGATGTTGTTGGAGGTATAAGGATGTTAATAGGTTGTTTTTAGATGTTATATGATGTTAAAGGATATGTGGTTTTGCTGGTTTATGGCTGGGCTTTGTTTACAAGTGGTTTGGATGCATTTTCGGTTGTGTTTGGTGGCCGAAAATGGTGTGTGGATGAGAGCAGCGAGTTTAGGTGCTTTCATTGAAGCAATTAATGCATGATGATGCATTAATCCTCTGCTTTGATGTGTTGAAACAGGGGAGGCATCTTTGGATCCAAGGATTCTTGATCCGGAAGCTTGATTTGGTGCTTTGGCTTGAAGCAAAGTGGAAATCGGTGAGTGCGTTTGTGAAAATTGGGTTTTTCGGCTTTGGAACCAATGTCTTGGGAGCTTAGTGAACCAATGTCTTGGGAGCTTAGTTTAAGTCTAAACCACTTTGCTAAGCTCAAGTGTAAGCTTTCGGAATTTCTCTCTAGTGGTGGCCATGATTTTGATGTGATGCAAAATGGTTATTTGCATGTTTTAATTACTGTTTTGGAAGCATGTTTTAGCATGGTTTTTGCTGATGTTTTAAGCCATATGTTGAAGGTAACTCTAGGTAGGAGTTCCTTGATTTTTGTACATTGATTAATGTGGTTTGATGCTTTGAAATGCATGATGAAAATGGCTTGGTTTAATGCTTTAAAACAGTGGATTTAATGATGAAAATGATGTATATTGGCAAGTGATGTTTTAGAAAGGTTAAGGTCACTAAGGTGGTTAAAATTCCTTGAGTGAGCCTTGTTACTTAAGAACATCAAGGTGGTTAAAAGTCCTTGGATGGTTCTTGTTGCGGACACTAAGGTGGTTAAAAGTCCTTAGGTGATCCTTTCCATGGTGTTTAAAAGTCCATGGGGCCATGGTGTTTAAAAGTCCATGGGGCCAAGGTGTTTAAAAGTCCTTGGGGCCAAGGTGTTTAAAAGTCCTTGGGGTGATTCAAGCAATGGACACAAAGGTGGTTAAAAGTCCTTGTGTGGTCCTCATTCATGGTGTTTAAAAGTCCATGGCCAAGGTGTTTAAAAGTCCTTGGGGCCAAGGTGTTTAAAAGTCCTTGGGAAGTTGTTGAACTTGTTTTAAGGAAATGGAATTTGTCACTTGAGCCAATATGACATGTTATGTTGTTAAGGAGCATGAGATGCTTGTTTTAATGTATGTTATGAAGCATGTGATTGCTTGTTTTAAGTATGCTTTTGAGCATGAGCAAAGGTTGATTTAAAGCATGATTTGTAAATGTTTTTAAATGCATTATTGAATGATTTTTAAGAGCTTTCCTCACTAAGCTTTTGCTTACGCTCTCCTCGTTTTCTTAATTCAATAATGCAGAGCATTAGAGTACCTTGAGGGCAGCAAGGAGGGCAGGCATTCAAGTACAAGTAAAGCTCAATGTATGGAAGGTTTTATAAGTACTTTTTAGCTTTTGGGTAATTTGGCAATGGGGGACCAATGTGTATGTTTTGGGAGGTGTTTGGAACTCCCTAAGAATGTTGAATGATGTTATGAATGCTGGTTTTTGCATTGATTCATTACATGCTTGTTTTGGAAGTTTGTGCTTGAATAGCTAGCTTGTGTAGGAAGCATGCCTATAGAATTGGGGCTTTTTGCATGTGGTGTTGTTCTGTTGATTTGATGATGCTTGTAAGTCTTATATATGTTGAATTGCATGCTGGTAAAGTTTGGTGGCATTTGGAGCATGTTTGAATGATCAATTGCATGTTTTGGAATGCATTTTGCTGCAATCTGTGCAGGGCGTTTCGGAACAGTGTGCACCGTTTCGGAACGGGTGCCTTGAATGAACCCAGGCGTCCGAAACGGTATGCACCGTTTCGAAACGGTTTGGCCTCTGCCAGACCCCTGTTCCGATACCCGTTGCGGAACGGCCCGTGTTTCGAAACGGGGTCTACCTGTTTCGGAACGGTCGACCGTTGGGGGCTGACATTGGCAGTTAAATGTTTTGAATTGTTTGCGTTTTGGTCCTGAAACTTGTTTGTGCAATTGTGTGAGTTTGGGAAGTCCTTTTGAGCTGAAATTTCACAGTGAAGCATGAAACCTGACTAATTTCAAGTTGGTAACTTTAATTTGGGTTAAGTCCTTTTATATATCAGAAATTACAGTTTGGTCCCTAAAGTTGTAATTTGTTCAATTGGGTCCCTGTTTGATCTCTGATGTTTGTGATCTTTGAGTATGATGTTTGTGTGATCACAATTAGGACTAATGTGCATCTAGACAAGATTAAAGAGAAAAAAAAGGGTCGTTAATCAAGGTTGACTTTCGGGTTGACTTTGGTTTTCCCCGTGTGACTTTCTTAATTCGGGTCAACCGTCTAGGCCGGGTTAAGGGGGTTACAGTCACTAAAACAACTTTGTAAAAATCGCGTTTTGGTCAATAACTCAAAATGTCCCACTTCCAAAGTCCTTTTCTTAAAATTGATTTTACCAAAATCACTTATATAATTAATAATGATTTTTAAGCATTTTCTTATATATTTATCATAACCCAAACCTTGATTTCCCTAAACTGCTCCCGAAAACTCGGATCTTTAGTCTAGGTCATACGAACCTTGAACCAACCTAAAATACTTCTAGTTCCAAAATCAAGGAGTTACAACTCTCCCCCACTCAGGAAATTTCTTCCTCGAAATTTTACCTGATGGAAAAAGATACGAAAACTGCTTCTTCATGTCATCCTTCCTTTCCAACATGGCTTCCTCAACACCACGATGTCGCCACAAGACCTTGACCAACTCAATGGTCTTACCACGAAGAACCTTGATGTTCGAATCCAAGACCTCAACTGGTTCTTCATCATATGACAAATCCGGATTCAACTCAATCTCCTCAACAGGCATAACATGAGAGGGATCCGATTTATATCTCTGAAGCATGGGTACATGGAAAACATCATGTATCTTCTCCAACTCGGGAGGCAACCTCAGCCTATAAGCAACATGTCCAACACGCTCAAGCACCTCATACGGTCTAATAAACCTTGGACTCAACTTCCCTTTCCGGCTAAATCTCATCACATTCTTCCAAGGTGAAACCTTTAAAAACACCTTATCTCTCACGCTTCAAATTCGCGTAAGACTTTTGCCGATCCAAAGCCGCTTTCAACCTCTCACTAATAAGCTTAACTTTTTACGTAGTGCCCTTAAGCACATTAGGCAAAGAAACCAACTTCTGCCTTGCTTCTGCCCAACAAAGAGGCGTTCTACACTTCCTTCCATACAAGGCCTCATAAGAAGCCATTTGGATGCTTGCCTGATAACTATTATTGTAAGCAAACTCCACCAAAGGTAACTTTTTCTCCTAAGAAACTTGGAAATTAGTGATACAACATCTCAAAATATCCTCCAACACTTTGATAACTCATTCTGACAGACCATCCGTCTAAGGATTATACGAAGTACTGAAATTCAAACGCGTACCCAACGCTTGATGAAGATACTCCCAAAACCTCGCTGTGAAACGTGAATCTCGATCCGAATTAATGGACTTAGGCAACCCATGAAACCTCACAATCTCTGTGATGTACAAATCTTCCAACTTTTCTAACGTATATGTAGAGCATTTGGGTGTTCTCTATTTATGAGCGCAAGTTCACACTCCTATCAAATTATAGTATAAAAGATATCGTCTCCCACAGGGATTGGACAACTTGATTCAAATTGTTGTTCCTACACAAGAAAAAGTAAATGCATAATTAATTTGATTGTTGGGAAGAAAAGTAAAATAAAAACACAGGTAATTAAAAGGGAAGAAATGAGGTTGATAGAATAGGAAGGGTTATGCTGCTGCTTAGTGTGAAACTGCGTTGAATAGGACAAGTTGTTTTGCACTGCCAGACTCTACTGCCTCGGCAGGGAATGGCAGGTAGACTGCTGAAACCCTCTCGATGCCTTGGCAGGGGAATGGAACTGTGTCTCGGCGACAAACTTGGTAGAACTACAAGGCTCGGTAGAACACTTCAAAAGTAATCCCACTTATGTCTAAGTTAGAATGTTGTTGATACCCATTGCAGATAATACCAGTTGCAACGTGAATCGTGCAAAGACAACAATGTTGATTCGTCCTCTTTTAGCCGCCTTAAACCCTAACCTATGTCTAGGCCAGATTTATCACACCGTCTATAGATGAAATCGTACTTACCCTTTTCATGAGTTTGACTCTCTCGATACCGAACAAATGGATAGAATTCAACTAATCTTTCGCCTTAATTGAAAACTATGAAGAACATGGAATAAGTAAGCCTTGAAGTTTTATTTGCAAAAACAAACTTAAAATCCTAACAACTGTTCTCACACTAATTACAACATAACCAAAACCCAAAGAGAATTTAGAACATATTGGCGGCAAGAAAACCTAAACTATGCCTAAGGAAAACCTAACTTGTTTTGAAGTAATATTACAATGAGTATATATAGGCATTAGCCAGGTATAGTCCTTCTTGAAGTAGAAGTCTTCAAAGTAGCTTTTTGCATTAAATGTTACTTTAACTCTGACTTCTTTGAGTTGAATATGGACTTTATCATGTTGCCTTGCTCCGCAAGTAATCTCGAGTTCTTCCCTCGGCGGCACTACCTGCTGCTACAGACGTCGAAAAAATTGAGTGGACAACATCGATAGAATCAAGATTTTATGCTCTACAGATCGCACTCCAGTTCTCCAATTCCATAGTCTGTTGTCTCGGGCGGCAGGTAGGGCGGCGACAGCTACTCGACAGCTATTGTCTCTGTCTAGAACTGCATCAGTACAACTCCTTGGTCTACTGCCTCAGCATCATATTCTCAGCTCCTCTTTCCCTCTGTCAGCCTTTAGTACCTAAAACTAAAACTAAGCTAAAACAGTATCTTCTCTTCACCAAATAAAAGATAATCAACACAAAGCATAGCAAACTAAAGAATATTGTAAAATGCAATGCATGGTCCTAATTATGCCTAAAATGTACTCAAAACAGTAATAAATATGATATGGAATGTGTATGAAATATAGAACTTGTGGACACTTTACATGCTGCCAAACTCAAACTGTTGCTTGTCCTCAAGCAATGCAACTTAAACATACTTGCCCTTATATTAACCAAAAAGAAAAACTTATTTTCAGCTTGATTTCGCACCTCAAGTCTGTGGCACCTATATTAGATTAGTGAAGGGAAAATAGCAAGAAAATAACTCATAATTAATTTCTAATATCAGTGCAGTGTGTGTAGAACTGTGTACAGGCTGAATATGCAGAATAACTACGTAAACAAAGATGTTTTTATGATGTATAAGGTTGCTGCCAAGACATCACAGTTAAGCACAATTATTTAATCATGGCAATGAGGGCTTCAGCTTATCACAACTACTCTTCTAGGTCTGAAATTAAGATAAGACCAAACTACAAAACCTGAACCCATAGAGTAGAGTCATCCGTGAAGACTTTCATTCACTCATGCTAATTTGTCTGTCACTTCAAGATTTTCATATTCATGGACTTTGATAGTAGCGGAGTGCCTTGCACATGATTCTTCCTAGAGCCTGTTTCGGGCACCTCTTGGGTAAAACAACAATGTTTCTTTGTTTTTTTCTCCGCTGTCGTGGCAGTGCTTTATTTTTTTGTTTCTGTTTCCTACCTCGGCGGCTATCTGCAACCATTGTTAGAACTTTGCAAAGAATTCTAAAAACAAAGAAGGCAGTGTTTCATTCGATATTCTAGTAAATTCAGCAAGTAACAGAAGTGTTTGACAGTTTTGGCAATTAAAAAAATTCTAAGTCATTTTCAAGCTTTTCCCAGAATTAAGTTCAATTTATTTATTGGTGCGAAAAGAATTAATCGGCTAACTATCATAGGCACAAGTTATAACAAAATTTCTATTCCGATTAATATTAAGGCAAGTACAATGCAACATATATGCTACTAAGTATGCCTAAACAAAAATGTGAGAGCTACTATCCCCCCAAACTCGAGATGGGAATTGCCCTCAATGCACAAAATAAAAAAAAACAGAAAATAAATAAATAAAAATAAAATAACGGAAAAACATATATAAGAAAAAGGGAGGGAGACTTAGGCTTTGTCAGATGGTGCAGAGGACTTTGGAGGAGTTATCTGTTCTACTGTCAACTACAGGTTGTGGCAGCAGACTTAGTAATGGTACCCTCGGCTATGCGCGGCGGCTCGATTCTTAAGGGTCTGTATCTGTAGAATTAATTTTGAGACGAGAATACATGGTAAAGAAAATGGAAAAGATAAAATCTATTCTAAAAATTTATGTCACAGTGGGGTGGACATCCCCCAATGTGAATACTTCATGTTCTCTCGGGACAAAATCTCATGTATAATGATTTAACCATTGCCCGTTAACTTCGAATTCTACCCCTCCATTCACTGGTTTTACTGTCATGGCTCCATGTGGGAAGGCTTGGACTACTTCGAACGGTCCTGACCATCTGGATTTTAACTTCCCAGGGAACAACTTAAGGCGAGAGTTGAACAACAACACTTGCTGCTCGGGCAGGAATTGCCTCTGTTGGATCTTGTTGTCGTGCCATTTTTTGACTTTTTCCTTGTACAACTTGGCGTTCTCGTATTCCTGCCGCCAGAATTCCTCCATTTCTATCAGATTTAGTAATCTCTTTTTGTCGTTCTATTTCCAGTCCATGTTTACCGCTTTGACTTCCCAATATGCCTTGTGTTCCATTTCGACAGGGAGGTGGCAAGCCTTTCCGTAAACTAGATGATATGGGGACATTTCAAGTGGTGTATTGTATGTTGTCCGGTATACCCAAAGAGCATCGTCTAATTTCAACGACCAATATTTCCTACTTGGATTTACAACTTTTTTCAAGATGGTCTAACTTCACTTTTCGAAATCTCTGCCTGCCCATTTGTTTGTGGATGATATGTCGCGGTAATCTTGTGCTTGACACCAACTTTTGGAGTGCCTTGGCAATGAGCTTGTTATCAAAATGGGTGCCCTTGTCACTAATGATGGCTCTTGGAATCCCAAACTTTGTGAATATGCTCTTGTGTAGGAATCTATGGACGGTCTTTGCATCATTGTGAGGGGTGGCAATGGCTTCTACTGTAACCCCCTTAGCCAGATCTAGACGGTTGACCCGAACCGGGGTGTTTACACGGGGAAAGCTGAAGCCAACTCGTTAAAGTTAACTCCGATTGATGACCCTTTTTTCTTTTATCTTTTCTACATGTAATATTAATCCTATGTGACAACCCAAGATCATAAGAAGAAAAGGCACAACGATCGGAATTCAATTAGGGGTATAATTGCACAAATTAGACATTTAGGGACCAAAATGTAAATTTTGTAAATTACAAGGACCTCACAGATTTTAAGGTTACCAATATTAAATTAGTCTTATTGCATGCCACTATGTCAATTATAAACTCAATCAGACATTCCAAACTCATTCAATTGCATCCATAAACATCAGAGACTAAAATGTAACAAAATCAAACTTATGAAGATTCCATTCAATAGAATTAATGGTCGCATATCGATACGCTTGAGACTGTATCGATAAACGAGATGGTAGTGACCAAAGTCACAGATAGCATATCGAAACGCTTCCTCGCGTATCGGTACGCCCTTCAAGCCCGTACCGAAACACTTCACTAACGTATCGAAACACATGTGCAGAAAAGCTCACATTAGGCCCATGTGTATCGATACACAAGCCCGTGTATCGATACACGTACCAGAACTGACTCGAAATCAGCCACAAAATTGCTTCATACTTCAACAAATCATCCATAAATCATACACACATGCTATTGGCATCCACACAAGCATATAGGCATGCAATTCCCAACACTTAACAACATTTGATTGATCAACTCAATCATAGCAAAGCAATTCATAAAACATGCTTATGACACAAACCATGAACATACCAAAAGATAAGGTAAAGCCCCAAAACAACCATTGAGACCTCTTACAAACCACATATACCAAATGAAACTTGCAACAACCACATGAAGTTCAGAATTACATCCCCCAAAACTAACCATAGATCCCCATTGCCAATTATCATTACTAAAGTATACGTAAAATGTCACCATACTTGAGCTTTTCAATTCCTTGGAAATCCTTAGCCTCCTTGTTGTCCAAGAGTGTCTCAATTATCTGCATTGTTGGTAAAAGAGAGCGTAAGCACATTTGCTGTCCAAGAGTGTCTCAAAAACCATTTTCTACAACATGCTCTATCTATCTCATGCTTGAAAACCATTTCAAAGCAATTATCCATTTGAAAATCACATGTACCTTCGATCTAACTCATGCATTTAACCAATGCAAATCTCATGGCAAAGCCATACACATGCTTAATGTAAACAAAAGCATTTCATAAACCACAAGTCTCATATGCATTTCTCATAGCATAAAATATCTCAACATTTGGTACATGTGAATCAAATACAATCTCATATATAAGCATTTCATATTACATCTTTACTCGAATATGCGGATTAGCTTGACATAAAGCCAAGTCCTACCCCGGTGGAATCTTACATCACCGGACTCTCATGGCGGTATCTCTCTTCGCCACAAAGCTTGGGTGTTTCACCAAGACCTACCCCGATGGTATCTCTTATCATCGGATTCTCACATTGGATCGGGATGGCACTACCCCCATTTCCCGACTCCAAAGAGCACGTACGACTTTTTAGTTTATAGTGAACTTTCATCCTATTGGTCGACAAATTATATCGAGTAATCACCTCATCATTTATGCCAATATATTATACTAAAAACATCATCTCACCTATTGTTTTGATGCAACATTTCTCAAGTCTTTCTCATCTCATTTCAAAGCAATATTTCATGCATTTCATCTAATAAAAATCTCAAAACTCTTTTCATAAACATGCCATCTCATGGAATCAACACATAACATCTTTCCATGTTATAAATCATGCATAAAACAATAGGAATTTGTCTATCTCAAAACAAGAGCATGTTAAAAACATTTAGGGGCATCAACCATATATCGAGAGCAATTCTAGTCAAACTTACTTTCACATTTAGGATGGTGTTTCAAACCAATCCTAAATCCTCAAACCATGTTTCCTTGTCCCTCAAGGACTTCTAAAACCATTCGCACTCACAAATTACATTTCGCTTGCTTGCCGAAACGATTCCTAGGATTCCGGAACTTCCGGATCAACACCAAAAGCGTCTGAAGATGTCTTGTAACACCCTGGTTTTGGACCTAGATGTTTTAGACATCGAATCGGACCGGTTGAGAACGGTTCGAATCGCGTAAGGTGATTTAAGGAAATCAAGGATCAGGATAGGATAAAATTGTGATAAAAATTGCTAAAATCCTCTAAAAATGTGTTTAAGAGGTTGGTCAAATCAATTTTACAAAAAGGGTTTTGGAAAATGGACATTTTAAGTAGTGACCAAATTGTAAAGTTTTAAAATTGTGGAAAAAATGTTATTTTCAAGAAGAGAGTCAAAATCGTAGAATCTTTAGGGAGCTTTTGTACAATTTAGCCTTCCTTCAATTTGACATGTGTTTTTAAAGGGTTTTAATAAATGAATTAAAATGGTTTTAATTAAATATTAAATAAATGAGAAATTAGAGAGGTTTTAATCACATAACTACTTTTACCTCTCTCAATTAAGCCAAACACATTTTTCAAACAACTTTTCATCAGATTTATTTTCTCTCAAATTCCTTTCTTCTTCTCTAAACTTTTTTTCAAAGATTCACTTCTTTTTCTTCAAGAATTTTGGAAGGAAAACTTGTCAAATTGTCAAGGGAGCAAGGATTGGAGGTAAATCCCGTTCTTAACCTTCAATCTAGGTTTTTTATTGAAATTCCCAAGATTATTGACTCTTATTTATGATTTTTAACTGAATTTTGATTATATTTTTTAATTAAGAGCAAACTCTTGGAAAATTGGGATGTGATTCTTAATTTTCGAACTTGATGAGTTGGGCTTTGTTTTGTGTTGATTTTAATTGAGTTCTAAGTTGATTTATATGTCAAAATGATGAGTTGATAACATAGATCCCAAAATCCTTGAGATTCTTGAGGTTCTTGGTTGTTTTAGGTGAGATTTTGGGGTGAAATGGTGGAATCTTGCTTGCTAGAGGTATAAGGATGAGTTAGGTTGTTTATTAGATATGTTTTGATGTTGTTAATGCTTTGGAAGTGATGTATGTTGGCTGGGCTTTGTTTAGGAAGCAATCGATTGAGTTTCCGGTTGTTTTGGATGGGTATTTTGGTGTAGTTTGGGTGAGCAACGAGTTTGTGAATTGTTGCTGGTGTTAGAATGCATTTTAATGCATTTAGATCTCTGTTTGATGATGTGAAAACAGGGGATCTTGATCCAGAAGCAAACAAGGTGATTTTGGAGGCTCTAAAAGGCTAATTTTCGTGTCGACGAGCAAGGCTTCGCGTATCGGTGAGTGAAAATGCAATTTCCTGCTTTGTAATGCTTTGATCGTGGTCTTGGGAGCTTAGTATAAGTTTGATACACTTAACTAAGCTCAAGTGTAAGTGTTCCGATAATCACTCTTTTGGAAATGTGTTATGTTTGATGAAATTGCACTTGATGTTAAGATCACAACGGTGAATGGTTAGTGTGAAACTAATATTTTAATTTTGATATAACTAAAAACCTAAGGACTAAATTGAAAATGTCAAAACGAATTTTAAGTCCTCAAAATATCCCCATATAATTTTAAGATTATGCCCAAGTTAAAAACAAAGTTTTTTCAAACATATTTCTAAGTGTTCAAAGCCAAAACAGTGATTTTCAAGTCCCTGTTTCGAAACGGCCTAGGACGTTTCGAAACGTTTTCATCACTGCCAACCCCTGTTCCGAAACGTGTATCAAAACGGGTTCAAGTGTTTCGAAACGGTCTCTCACGTTTCGAAACTATTCTTCATATTTGATTTGAAAAAGCATAACGGTTGCAATATTTTTACTGAATATTTAAAGATAAATAAGGTGTTTCGAAACGGGCTAAGGCTGTTTCGAAACGACCCTTGACAGTAGCAAATCCGTTTCGAAACGATGCCAAGCGTTTCGAAACAGCTCTTAAGTCTAAATTGAAAAATATGACCGTTGAAGTTGTTTTTAACTGATTTTCTGAAAACCGTTAATGTGTTTCGAAACGGGCTAAGACCGTTTCGAAACGACCCTTGACAGTGGCAAAAGTGTTTCGAAACGACCCTAAGGCGTTTCGAAATGGGCTCTTAAATGCACCCCAACGGCTCTTTCTATTTTAGTCCGTTCCGAAACAGGTACCCCGCGTTTCGAAACGGGTTGTTGCAGACTGCATTTATAGTGGTGAGATAACATCCCCAACGGCTCTATTGATGAGTGCAACAACCACAATGGCTAGAAATCAATGAGAAGGTATAAAAGAGACCTCTACAAGCTCCAACAACAACTATTGATCCTAAAGCAAACATCCAAACATCAAATCCAAGCAATTGTGCAAAAATCCCATTTTGTCTAAAACCCCAATTGTAATTTTCATTCATATCATGTTCAATTGGGTTGACGGCTTGTAATTGGGCTATCATTTGTATTGAGAGATACCTTATTAGCCATCAAATTTCTTTGTTCACTTGTGTGAGGATTGGGTTGATTTTTGGGTAGAAAAATCAACCGAAATTGTAAAGGGTTGCCTCCTTGTCCTAGAAAAGGGGAAGAGCAATTAGTGGAATTGTTGCAAATCCTTAGTGAAGCTAAGGTAGTGGATGTAGAGTTCATTTGGAACTTGAACCACTCTAAATTCCTTGTCTATTATTTTCAATTTGCAATTTCCACCACAAAACCTTTAAATTTCCAATTCACCCCCCTCTTGGTCAATATCGATCTTGCGATCCACTCAACAATTGGTATCATAGCCTAACTCTTTAAGGATTAACAACCACAAGAGGAGTTCCTTGGAAGAGTATGATCATCAAAATATCAAGAGATGACTTCAACCTCCGGTTCTGGCATGTACGAGTCACAATCGACCACAAAGCCTCCCTTCTTCAACGGTGATAACCATTCTTTTTGGAAGAATAGAATGTGTCTATTCATCAAGTCAAATGACTATCTTGTATGGAATGTCATTGAGGATGGGTCATATATTCCATTGAAGCAAGATGGTGTTAAAGAAGAAAGTGGAGATGAGTGAAGAAGAGAGGAAAAAGATTCAAGTCAATGATAAAGCTCTCCACATGCTATTTTGTGCTTTCGGTCCGAACATCTACTCAAAGGTCTCATCAATTGAAAGTGCCAAAGAAGTGTGGGACACTCTTGAGACCACTTATGAAGGAACCAATGATGTTAAAGAAACTAAGATTGGAATTCTCAATCTTAGTTATGAAAATTTCAAGATGGAGCCCGATGAGACGGTGTCAAAGATGTTTGATCGTTTCTCCACGATTGTCAATGGTCTAAAGGGCTTTGGAGAGATCATACCGGAAGAAAAGCTTGTCCAGAAGCTACTCTATTCACTTCCCAAGTCTTGGGATGGGAAGAGAACCGCCATCATCGAAGCAAAGAACTTGAAAACTTTGAAGCTTGATGAGCTTGTGGGTTCTCTCCTTACTCATGAGATCATGAAGCAAGGAAGGGAAGATGAAAAGAAGAAAGAAGAGAAAAGGGTAGAGAAGCTTGAGGTTGAGAAGAAGAAGAAGATGTGAATAGCTCTCAAGGCTAAAGCTTCACAACATGATGAGAGCTCATCTTGTGAGGAGGATGAACTTGAAGAATTGGCTATGATAGCCAAACGGTTCTCACGCTTCATGAGGTCCAACCGGGGAAGAAAAATCCAAAGGAAGATGGACTTCAAAGGCAAGAACAAGGAAGAAGGAAAGGATCCTATCATTTTCTTTGAGTGCAAACAACCCGACCACATACGTTCGGAGTGCCCTCAACTCAAGAAGAAGGGCTTTGAGAAGAAGAAGAGACTCAAAGCCAAGCTTGCTACTTGGAGTGATGAGGAGTCATCGGAGGATGACAAACAAGAAGTGGCTAATCTTTGCCTCATGGAACTTGAGGACGATTCCTCCTTGGTAACCTCTAACTCATCTACTTTAGATTTTTCATATGAAGAATTAAATGATGCATATGATGAGTTACAAGATGTATATGATGAATTAGTTGAGAAATATAAGGAGTCAGTCATTAGGAATAAAAAGATTATTCTAGAACTAAATGAGAAAAATGACTCACTTACTCAAGCTAATTCTAAATTTGAGAAAAAGATATTAGGATTAAAAGATGAACTTAAATTTTTTCAAGATGAAAATGTTGATCTTAATAATCTTTTATCTCAATGTAATTGTGAACACCAAAAGGTGTTGGGTGAGCTAAATGAGCTCAAAAAGTCTTTAAAAAATGTTGGTAGTGTAAAGCATGAAGTAGGAGAATCATCTAGAACACACCAACCTAAGAAAAAGACTAACTACTACAAACAAGGTAGCTATCCTAGACATAGTAGAGCTAAAAGAATTAGAAGTGTATGGGTTCCTAAGGAACTTGTTAAATCTAATAATATTATTGCTATGTTATCTTGGATTCCTAAGGGAACCAAGGTTTTGGGAGCTAACACTCATGGACCCAAAATGATTTGGGTACCAAAAACCAAAGTTTAATATCTTTGTTTGTAGGGGGAGCATTGCTACAAGGCCAAAGCACAAAGTCAAAACTCATGGTACCTTGATAGTGGATGCTCGAGGCACATGACCGGAGACAAGAGTCAATTCATGGATCTAAAGCCAAAAAGTGGAGGAGTAGTAACATTTGGTGACAACTCCAAAGGCCACATTAAAGGTATTGGCTCCATAGGTAATCACTTTACCATTCTCATTGAAAATGTATTATATGTCGATGGTCTTAAACACAATTTATTGAGCATAAGTCAATTGTGTGATAAAGGATTTAATTTTTTGTTTGATAAAAATGGATGCAAAATTGTAGACATTAAATCTAATAATATTATGCCCATAGGTCATCGCATAGGGAATATATACATGGTGCATCTAGATGACATTCATAAATCTCATGCATGCTTAGTTGCTCAAAATGAAAATGATGCTTGGTTGTGGCATAGGAAGCTAGGACATGCTAGCATAAGTGTTTTGGAAAAAACTAGTCTCTCTAAATCTAGTTAGAGGTTTACCCAAAATAAAATTTTCAAATGATAAAATTTGTGATGCATGCTCAAAGGGTAAACAACATAAGTCTTCTTTTAAATCCATTAATGATGTTTCTACTAGTAGATGTTTACAACTAATTCACATGGATTTATTTGGGCCAATTAGGACTATGAGCTTGGGTGGTAAGTCTTATGCTTTTGTGCTTGTTGATGATTTTTCTAGATTTACTTGGGTTCTCTTTTTAAGTACTAAAGATGAGGCTTTGGAAAAATTCATCACATTTTCAAAATTAACCCAAAATGATCTTGAACTTAGAATTTCACATATTAGAAGTGATCATGGAACCGAGTTTCAAAATTTAGGGTTTGAAGACTTTTTAAATGAAAATGGTATTAGCCATAATTTTTCGGCTCCTCGAACTCCTCAACAAAATGGGATAGTTGAGAGGAAAAATAGAACTTTACAAGAAATGGCTAGAACTATGCTTTGTGAAAACAATTTACCTAACTATTTTTGGGCGGAAGCCACAAACACCGCTTGTTATATTGTAAATCGAGTAATGATTAGGCCAATTTTAAAGAAAACACCTTATGAGATTTTAAAATCTAAAAAGCCTAACATTAGCTATTTCCACCCTTTTGGGTGCAAGTGTTTTGTTTTAAATAATGGAAAAAATAACTTAGGTAAATTTGATGCAAAAAAATGATGAAGCCATTTTTATAGGTTACTCTTTAACCTCTAAAGCCTATCGAGTATTTAACAAAAGAACTTTAGTAGTAGAAGAATCTATTCATGTTGTATTCGATGATAACCTCCTTCCTAGGAAGGATTCTTGTGATGATGATGATGTAGGGATCATAAATGCCTTTGATGGAGGTCAAACTTCAAAGGAGAATGAGATTCCAACAAAGGAAGAGGACTCACAAGATCCACCTCTTGAAGCCTTGAAGGACTTGGCTATTGAGGAAAAGGAAGTGAGCTACCCAAGGGAGTTGAACTATGTCAAAGATGGTGAAATCTTGGGTGATCCATCCAAGGGGGTAACCACTCGTTCTTCTCTTATATTAATGAACCTTGTTGCATTTATCTCATGCATAGAGCCTAAAAATATAAAAGAAGCATTGAAAGATGACTTTTGGATTATGGCTATGCAAGAAGAGTTAAATCAATTTGAGAGAAGTAATGTATGGACATTAGTTGATAGGCCTAGTAATCAATCTACAATAGGAACTAAATGGGTCTTTAGGAACAAGCTAGATGAGAGTGGTAACATTGTGAGAAATAAAGCTAGACTTGTAGCACAAGGTTACACTCAAGAAGAGGGAATAGATTTTGATGAAACCTATGCACCCGTAACTAGAATGGAAGCCATTAGGATGTTGCTTGCATATGCATGTTATCATAATTTCAGGCCTTTTCAAATGGATGTTAAAAGCGCATTTTTTAAATGGTTTTATAAATGAAGAAGTGTATGTGGAACAACCACCGGGTTTTGAAGACTCAAAATTTCCAAATCATGTTTTCAAACGTACCAAAGCTCTTTATGGTTTAAAACAAGCTCCTAGAGCTTGGTATGAAAGGCTTTCAAATTTTTTGATTGAAAAAGGATTTGAAAAAGGTAAGGTGGACACTACACTTTTTATAAAAATGACATCTTAGTAGTTCAAATTTATGTTGATGATATTATCTTTGGTTCTACTAATGAATGTCATTGTCAAGAGTTTGCTAAGTTAATGCAAGGTGAATTTGAGATGAGCATGATGGGGGAGCTCTCATTCTTTTTGGGACTCCAAATCAAGCAAAAGAAGGATGGCACCTTCATCAACCAAGCAAAATACATAAAGGATATGCTCAAGAAGTTTGGCTTGGAGAATGCAAAGCCTCAAGCCACTCCTATGAGCTCATCTACAAAGCTTGACAAAGATGAAGGAGGTAAGTGTGTTGACTCTAAGCTTTATCGTTCTATGATTGGATCTTTGCTTTACCTTACCGCAAGTAGACCGGATATCTTGTTTAGTGTTTGGTTGTGTGCTAAGTTTCAAGCTAGTCCTAGAGAGTCTCACCTTATAGCCGTTAAGAGGATCTTTAGATACCTTAGAGATACTCATTGTTTAGGTCTTTGGTATCCTAGAGACTCTACCTTCAACCTTCATGCTTACTCGGATGCGGATTATGAGGGTTGCAAAATTGATAGGAAAAGTACTTCGGGAACTTGTCAATTCTTAGGTAGTATGATCATATCTTGGTTCTCTAAGAAACAAAATAGTGTAGCCTTATCTACCACCGAAGCCGAGTACATATCCTTAGGGAGTTGTTGTGCTCAAGTCCTTTGGATGAAGCAACAACTCTTAGATTATGGAATTAAAGTTGAAACCATACCCCTAAAATGTGACAACACTAGTGCAATATGTTTAACTAAAAATCCCATCCAACACTCTAGAACCAAACACATAGAAATAAGGCATCATTTCATTAGAGATCATGTCCTTAAGGAAGATGTGGTTATAGAGTACGTAGACACCTTGAATCAATTAGCGGACATATTTACAAAACCCTTAGACAAAGAGCGTTTTTAGTCCCTTAGGAGAGAGTTAGGTCTAGCTAGCATATCTTGACCTTTTAGGACCTCTTTTGTGCTTAAATATGCTTGATCTTGTGAAATTCCATGTTTGTATGCTTAGTCTCCTAATTTCATCCATGCTTATAGCTAGGGGGAGTATGTTTATGCTTGAATATGTTTTGCCTGCTCATTCATGACATTTGTGCATGTTAGGCCTATTAAAACGGGTGACCCAGTTTCGACACGGATACCTTAAATTCAGTTCTGAGAGAAGGGCGTTTCGAAATGCCTACAATGTGTTTCGAAACATTTTGGCTATTGCCAAGGGGTGTATCGAAACGTGTTTTGATACGGGTCAACAAGGCTTCGATACGGTCAACACCGTATCAAAACGGTCAGCCTATGGTCTCAAAACGGTCAAACCCTAGTCGTCCCGTTTCGAAATGGTCCTGACCGTTCCGAAACAACATCGCGGATTGCTTTATTTATAGCTTTTAATGTTAAAATTCACTTTTTATCAAACTCTTAAAAACCCTAAACCGCCTCCCTCTATATATATACCCTCTCAAACTCATTGATTTTTACAAAATTTTGAGGGGTTTTACTCTAAAACTCAAGTCTAAGCAAGTTTCATCAACATTGTGCAAGGATTTTCATCAAATCATCCAAAATCCCCAACTAAGGTATTTTTTTTTCTTCTTTTTCTTTCAATTTCAGTTTGAATCTTAGGTTAGAAAATTTTATTTTTGTATAAATTATATGTTTTCCTTTGTGGGTTTTCCATATCTTGTAAAAAAAAATTCAAAATCTCAAAAAAATTTATTCGAATATAAAATTTTTCAGTCGTATTTTTTTTTAATTTTTTTTTACTGTTTTTTTGTTTGTTTTTAATTTTGTTTCAAAAACCTAAGTGTGATTTATCATTGGATTGATTTTCAATATCAATGCATACACTTAATTTTAAAATATACTTGCTTAATGTTTTTAGATGGCGGAACAAGCTAACAAAAAGCGTAAGGCCGTTCAAACCGGTGATTCGAGCATTCGTCCGAATCTTGCTCTGCTTTTTCAGAAATCCCTTAAAACTCCGGAGATGCGAGCTCGCTTCTCTTTTGTCAAGGATTTCGAAGTTCGTAGAGAACGTGCCATTGATCTTGATTTCCTCAATTACGAGCGATTCCTATTCCGTTATCTCGACCGTTTGAGTGAGTGGAATCTTATCTTTTTCTTAAAGATGAGGGTCTTGAGGATGAACGTCACTTTGGCACTTTCACCGGTCGGGCACTTACTTTGGATGTGCACGATCGCGTTCTTCACTTGATTGTTTCATGGTTCATTCGACCTTCCGGAGGTAAATACTCTCTTATCCGCCAAACTGATCATTTTTGGCTTGAATGTTTCCGTAGAGGTGAGCGCCCTAATGTGCCTAAAATTATTTTTGCCGAGATAGTCAATAATATTAAGCTTATTTACATAAAAGAGTTGAAGTCTTTTACCTATGGCACAATCTTGAGCTACATCTTTAATGATCTTGGTATCGATTGTACCTACGACTCTCCGGAACCTCGCAAGACCAAGATTGGTGAGTCCTCCCTTCACAAGTCCGGGTTTACATATGTGAATGATGTTTGGGAAAGAGTTGATAGAGAAGCTGTTCCTCCTCCCGTTGCTCCTCCACCGCAAGTTCAGGTTGGAAACAATGAAGCCCTCACGGCTCTCATTACCGAGCGGTTCAATGCTTTGGATACTAGCATTGCTTCGGGTTTTACTGCCATGGACAATCGTTTAAAAAATGTCGAGGATCGTCTTCATACTCTTGAGACTTCCCATTCAAACTTGGATTTGTCCTTCTCTACTCTCTATGGGCAATGGACGAAGTTTCACCGTTCTCAAGTCAAGAGCGATGATGATACTTCGGATGATGATGACGAGGCCTAGGATCTTCATATCATATCATATTATCTATGCATTTTAGGATTAAGATTGCATCTTTATGTCTTCTTATGTTTTAGGAACCTATGCTTTTGATCTTTTGTTTGGGATTTTATTATGAACTTAATGTTGGTTTATGTTTTGGATATTTTGATATTATGAATTAATATTATGGTTGCTTATTAATGCTTATTGGTACTAATCCTTTGTCTTCTCTATGAGCTTTCATTATTCTTTTTGATCTAACAAAAAGGGGGAGAAGAAATTTAAGAGCCACAAACTAAAATTCGTTTTAAATTTTAAAAGTTTTTTTTAAAGCTTTACAACTTGGTTTTCAAGTCAACATTTTTTTAACTTTAAAAACCTATCTTAAATTAAGGGGGAGTTAGAATATTTTCAAAAATTTCAAAATTCTTAAAAATTCTAACTTTGGTTTTGTTATATCAAAAAGGGGGAGATTGTGAAACAAATATTTTAATTTTGATATAACTAAAAACCTAAGGACTAAATTGAAAATGTCAAAACGAATTTTAAGTCCTCAAAATATCCCCATATAATTTTAAGATTATGCCCAAGTTAATAACAAAGTTTTTTCAAACATTTTTCTAAGTGTTCAAAGCCAAAACAGTGATTTTCAAGTCCCTGTTTCGAAATGGCTTAGGGCGTTTCGAAACGTTTTCATCACTGCCAACCCCTGTTCCGAAACGTGTATCGAAACGGGTTCAAGTGTTTCGAAACGGTCTTTAACATTTCGAAATTGTTCTTCATATTTGATTTGAAAAAGCATAACGGTTGCAATATTTTTACTGAATATTTAAAGATAAAAAAGGTGTTTCGAAATGGGCTAAGGCTGTTTCGAAATGACCCTTGACAGTAGCAAATCCGTTTCGAAACGATGCCAAGCGTTTCGAAACAGCTCTTAAGTCTAAATTGAAAAATATGACCGTTGAAGTTGTTTTTAACTGATTTTCTGAAAACCGTTAAGGTGTTTCGAAACGGGCTAAGACCGTTTCAAAACGACCCTTGACAGTGGAAAAAGTGTTTCGAAATGACCCTAAGGCGTTTCGAAATGGGCTCTTAAATGCACCCCAACGGCTCTTTCTATTTTAGTCCGTTCCGAAACAGGTACCCCGCGTTTCGAAACGGGTTGTTGCAGACTGCATTTATGGTGGTGAGATAACATCCCTAACGGCTCTATTGATGAGTGCAACAACCACAACGGCTAGAAATCAATGAGAAGGTATAAAAGAGACCTCTAAAAGCTCCAGCAACAACTATTGATCCTAAAGAAAACATCCAAACATCAAATCCAAGCAATTGTGCAAAAATCACATTTTGTCTAAAACCCCAATTGTAATTTTCATTCATATCTTGTTCAATTGGGTTGAGTGCTTGTAATTGGGCTATCATTTATAGTGAGAGATACCTTATTAGCCATCAAATTTCTTTGTTCACTTGTGTGAGGATTGGGTTGATTTTTGGGTAGAAAAATCAACCGAAATTGTAAAGGGTTGCCTCATTGTCCTAGAAAAGGGGAAGAGCAATTAGTGGAATTGTTGCAAATCCTTAGTGAAGCTAAGGTAGTGGATGTAAAGTTCATTTGGAACTTGAACCACTCTAAATTCCTTGTCTATTATTTTCAATTTGCAATTTCCACCACAAAACCTTTAAATTTCCAATTCACCCCCCTCTTGGTCAATATCGATCTTGCGATCCACTCAACAGTTAGTCTCGTGGTTGAGTCTTGTGTATGTGTCCTATACTCTCGTTAGTGGAATTATACAACTATCAATGAGTGATGTTGAGGGGTTTTGATTGTGCCATTAATCTCCATCACGGGTGTTGAGGGGTTGTGATTGTGCCATTAATCTCCATCAAAGGTGTTGAGGGGTTGTGATTGTGCCATTACTCTCCACCTTGTGTAGTCCGGTAGTTTGTATGAAGCGTGAGGGACAACACTTGTAATTCGCGTATCCGATTGTGTCTTGTGTTGAAATGGTTTATGGATTATCACTTGTGAGCCAATATAATGTAAATGAATAATGTGAAGCATGAGATGCTTGTATATGATGCAAGGATGCATGAGATATTTGTGTATGATGCAAGAATGCATGTGATGCTTGTTAAAGCATGAGCAAAGGTTTATTTGTTGTTTTAAAATGATGCATATGAGCATGTGGTTAAAAAGCGCATTTGAGGTCTTGTGAAGACATGTTTTATAAAATGGCAAGAGATGTAAAGTGTTGGTTTTGCAAAATATGAGATATGCATTGATGAATGTTATTTAGCGATCCTCACTAAGCTTTGTGCTTACGCTCTTTTGTTTCATCAATGCAGAAAACTAGGCTTTGAATGCAGCAAGTAGGCAAGAGGAATCCAAGCTTTAAATCTTGCAAAGTATGTGGTTTTGCTTTGGTGTAATAAAAGGCAATGGGTGGGGTTTATGCTATTGCATGGTTGAGAATGATTTCCCCTTTGCTTCGAGCATGTTTGATAGTTACCTTTGGAATGTAATTGGCCTTTATGGTTTGATTATGGTTATAGATGATGGTTTTGTCTTGTTATTGCTTTAGTGGACTAGGGAGCATGCCTTTAGTACCTTTACTTGCATGATGGTTGTCATGTTTTAGCTAATGCCTCGAATTGGTGATTGTTGACGTGTATTCATGTTGTATGTATGATGTAGCATGTCTCGAGAATGTTTTGGATGTATTTAAGCATGAAAAACCAACAAAATCTGCCGTTGCAGGGCAAGGCGTATCGGAACGCCCTTTCCTGTTTCGTAACAGGGGCCTGAAATGGCCATAAGGTTTCAGAACGGGTGAAGGCGTATCAAAACGAATTTGCTACTGGAATGGGGTGTTTCGATACGGGTCTCAGAACGCACCCGAGTATCGAAATGGTCAACCCTGTTTCGAAACGACCATTTCAGTACAGGGCCATCCGTATCGAAACGCATGACCGTTGGGTTTGAATTTTGAATTGTTTTGAGTTTCTGTTTCTTGCATCTTGGTCCCTAAATGTTGGTTGCTTAATTCAATGAGTTTGAATGAGCCGTTTTAGTTGAAATTTTACCTGATGGCATGTTATGTGATTAATTTTGGAGTGGTAACATTAAAACTCGTTCAGTCCTTATAAATCTAAGAATTTACGTTTTAGTCCCTAAAAGAAGATTCTTTTCAATTGAGCCCCTATTTGGGTTCCGTTCGTTGTGCTGATTTCGCTGAATTAATTTGCTAAACATATAGGTTAATATTGAGCATCTAGAAAAGATAAAAAGGAAAAAAAGGTCGTTAATCAAGGTTGACTTTCGGGTTGACTTTAGTTTTCCCCGTGTAATCTTCGTAGTTCGGGTCAAACGTCTAGGTTGGGCTAAGGGGGTTACATGTATCCCCTGTTCATAACACATAAGAACAGAGGATTAATGCATCATCATGCATTGAAATCACCAGCTACTCATTCAAACTCGCTGCACTACTCAAAAACACCATTTTGGCTATCCGAAATAACCAAAATCACCTCAAAACATTCCTAAATCAAAGCCCAGCTAAGATCTATCAATTCTAATAATTTCTAAACCTCAATCAACACCAAAAATAATCAAAAACACGTCCTTATACCTCGAGGAATAGCATATCACCAAAACCACCCCAAAACCACAAATCTAACATATAAAACTTTGGAACCCAAGCCTATTCGGGATTTATTTGTTAAAATCTCATTTTCAAAATCAAATATCATCCAAAATACATTAGAAATCAACCTTAAAACAGATATTAACATAGAAATACAAAAATCACCAAGATCTCATCAAGAATCTTGAATTTAACAACCATTTCACATTGATAACATAAAAACAACTTAAAAACCATCAACAAAGGATTGATAACTTGGATATTTTAGTAAAGAACTGATCATTATAGGAGAAGGACGAAGTTTACCTCTAATGGTTGATTTCTCCTCAATTTGGGCAAGATTTCTTGAAAATCCAAAGTAAAAACAAAATGATTTGATGAAGTAAAGATTGGAAATCCTTAAGAGAATGAAATCTCAGAAAAAGAGATGAAAACCAGAGATTATTTGGTGAGGGAAATGTGTTTGGTTGAGTGGAAGTTGAGAGAAAATGGAAAGAGAAAAAAATATCGTAAAGTAGTTATGAAAAGTCAAAATAGAATTTCTCTCTTAATTCTTTTAATTAAATCATTATTAAAACTCCCAAATTAAAAAGAAATCTGATGAAAAACAATTTGGAAAATTAGCTCCTTAAAGATTCAAAGTTCCAATCCTTTACAAAACAGTCACTAGTCGACTTCTGCAAAAACTGCAATTTGGTCATTACACCAAAATGTAATATTTCCAAATCAAATTTTGTAAAATTGTTTTCACCATAACCATTTATATGATAAATGAGGATTTTTAGATATTTTTCCATATTTTTAAAGCATCCCAAACTAGGTGTTCCCTAAACCACCCCTAAAGGATTCGAACCGTTCTCGACCCGCCCGATTCAACCTCTAAAACATCTAGGCCCAAAACTAGGGCGTTACATCTACCCACATGGAAACATAGTCGACTGCTAGAAGGATGTATACGTTACCAAAAGAAGATGGGAATGGTCTCATAAAATCTCAAAGATGGTTTGTAGGGGCATTTCATTCCTTCTCGATATGTTTCATGTTCTTTGGTAGTTGTCGCATTGTTTGTAAAATGCTTGGGCGTCTTTATGCAATGTTGGCTAAAAGAACCCTGATTGGAGTACTTTTGATGTCGTGTGCTGTCCTCCAAAATAGCCTATGTATGGTGCTGCGTGGCATTGCGATAATATAGCTTGTTGTTCATCCTCCAGGACACACCGTCTAATAACCTGATCTGTACAATTTTTAAACAAGAAACGCTCGTCCCAAAAGTAATACTTAGCATCATGCTGGAACCGTTTCTTTCCTTGGAAGTTAAGTTCATAAGGTAAAACACTAGATACCAAATAATTCACAATTTCTGCGTACCAGAATGTGGCTGTCGATGCTGCTGTTGCGGCCTCTTTGTGGGCGGCTAGTGAGATTCCTTCAGCTTCTGGAGCAGCTACTAGGGAAAATGCTAGTAACAATTGTTTATCAGGGAATGCATCTTGGATTTTGTTGTTGGACGTCTTTTCTTGTCCATTCTTCAGCCGAGAGAGATAGTCTGCCGCTTGATTTTCTGTGCCCTTCTTGTCTTGAATTTCCAGATCAAATTCTTGTAACAGTAGAATCCAAAGGATCAGACGAGGCTTTGCATCCTTTTTTGCGAACAGATACCTCAAGGCAGAATGATTCGTGTGGACTATCACTTTTGTTCCAATTAGGTAGGGTCGAAACTTATCAAAGGCGAACACTACTGCCAATAACTCTTTCTCTGCGGTGGTGTAGTTGGTTTGGGCAATATTCAATGTTTTGCTGGTGTAGTATATTGCATGGAAGATTTTGTCTCTGATTTTTCCTAGGGCGGAGCTGACGGTAGTATCGCTAGCATCACACATTAGCTCGAAGGGTTGGCTCCAATCAGGTGGAACTACCCCAAGTGCTGTCACTAGCTTCTCTTTTATGGTTTTGAATGCTTCCATGCATGCCTCGTCGAAATTGAATGGTTTGTCCTATTCCAGCAATGTACACAACAATTTAGAAATTTTAGAAAAGTTTTCAATGAATCAGCGATAAAAACCTGTATGTCCTTGGAAACTTCGGATGCCCTTGATGGCGGTTGGCGAAGGCAAGTTGGCAAACACTTCGATCTTGGCTTTGTCTACTTCTATTCCTTGTGCAGAAATTTTATGCCCTAAGACTATGCCTTCATCTACCATAAAGTGGCATTTTTCCCAATTGAGTACCAAGTCAGTTTCCTCGCATCTTGTGAGTACTTTCTCGATGTTGTCGATGAAGCTGTCGAAGCTGCTGCCGAAGACAAAGAAGTCGTCCATGAATATCTCCATGAAGTCTTCTATTATGTTAGAGAAAATGGCCATCATGCAGCACTGGAATGTGGCAGGGACGTTGCATAATCCGAATGGCATTCTTCGAAATGCATAATTGACGTACAAGCATGTGAATGTTGTTTTGGTCTGGTCATCCAGTGCGATGGCAATCCGGTTATAACCTGAATATCCATCCAAAAAATAGTAGAAAGGTTTGCCAGCAAGGCGGTCAAGCATTTGATCAATAAAAGATAACGGAAAATGATCCTTTTTTGTTGCTTTATTTAACTTGCGGTAATCCAAGTAAAATCTCCAACCAGTTATTGTTCTAGTTGGAATTAACTCGTTATTATCATTGCTTAACACAATTATGCTACCTTTCTTTGGTACACATTGTATCGGGCTTACCCATTCCCTGTTAGAGATAGGATATATGATACCCGCGTCCAACCATTTGATGATCTCCTTTTGACAACTTCTCTCATGGCCTTGTTTAATCTCCTCTGGGCATCCACAGTCGGCTTTTGGTCCTGCTCGAGCTGGATTTTGTGCATGCAAATAGCTAGGCTTATTCCTTTTATATCTGCAATGGTCCAGTCGATTGCCTTCTTGTGCTACCGCAGCAGTGCTATCAGTTTCTGTTCTTGTCTAGGCTGCAACTTGGAGGAAATTATTACTGGCAGTGTATCATTAGGTCCCAGGTAAACATACTTAAGTTGTGTAGGTAAGGCTTTTAATTCAAGAGTGGGAGGTTGTTCGATAGATGGTTTGAACATTTTGCCCCCCTTTTCTGTGTAATTCAGTGGTTCAAAGTACTTACCTGGCCTGTTTGCTATCTAGTATGCTTCTTCTTGCTCCTACAGTTCATGTTCTGTCCACTCCCTGCATTGATCAAATTCTGGGAAAGCTTCTAAATGGCTACTGAGACAACTATTGAGGTTGTTGCCCCGGCAGTCGTGTTGTAGGCATGTTCTGTTAGCTTCGAAATTCAACTCTGAGATGGCCTCCATTAGCTGGAACTCTTTTAGATCATCAACATGTCTCATGGTTTGGAAGACATTCAACTTTACTTGCTGATCGTTGACCCTCATCGTAAGTTCACCTTTTTCACATCAATCAGTGTTCTTCCAGTGGCCAAGAATGGTCGCCCAAGGATTATCGGTGCCTTTTCATATGCTTCAAAGTCCAGTACCATGAAGTCGACAGGGACAATGAATTTTTCTACCTTCACAAGGATATCCTCAGTTTTTCCTTCCAATTGTACATATGTTCTGTCGGCCAGCTGTAACATTACTATTGTTGGGCGAGCGTCTCCTATTCCCAGTTTCTGGAAAACAGATTTGGGCATTAAATTGATGCTTGCCCCTAAGTCACATAGGGCTCGTACATAGTTGTTGTTGCCCATTTTACAGGGAATTATGAAGCTGCCCGGATCTTTCTATTTCGGTGGTGCCTTATTGTGTAGCATTTCCATGCATCCTTCAATCACTGCCACTGTCTCAAATTCCCCGATCCTTGTTCTTTTGGATACCATATTCTTTAGGAACTTGGCATAGTTGGGCATCTGTTCGATCAACTCTACCAATGGAAGGTTGATTTTAACTTGCTTCATAACATCCATAAATTTTTTAAATTGCATATCTTGTTTTTGTTTTTTCAATCTTTGTGGGAATGGTGGTGGAGGTGTCGTGGCAATAGTTTTTTCTTTGAGGGGAATCTTATCATGGGAGGAAGTAACTAGTCCATAACATGTCCGTTCATTCATAGTGTCATCTATCGGTTCTTTTTTTTTTATTCCTCGTTGCTTTCTTCTGGTGCTACTGCAGCAGGTTGCCCGGTGGCTTATTTCGTTTGTCAAGGGTTATTTCTCTCGCAGCAGGCATGGTATACTTTTGTAGTGTTGTCCCATATTTGGTTGTTATAGCTTTGCACTGCTCATGGGACTTCCCTTTTATGGTTTCAGTATCATTAGGTAATCCACCCATTGGCCTAGTGTTGATAACCTGAGCAAACCTTCCAAACTAGGTCTCTAGATTCTTTATCGCTGCCTCTTGGTTGTTCATCCTGCTTTCAGTCCTGTCCATGAAAGATTCAGTTTTGTCAATAAATTTATTCGTATTAGCAATAAAATCATTAGTAAGGGATATGAAAGTATGCATGGTAGATTCTAATGAAGGAGTGTTCATATTCTATTGTTGTTGAGGCAACTGCCGTGACGAGTGTTACTGGTAGTTTCCCTATTACTGTTGTGGGTTGGCAGCAGTCTTGGGATTGCTCCAGGAGAAGTTTGGATGATTCTTCCACCCATGATTGTACGTGTTCGTGGCAGGCCGATTGTTCCTCTCGTATCCCCTCATAAAATTTGCATATGATGTGCATTCAGAGGAATCATGGTTGCCCCCACACTCATCACAGAATGGCTCCACAACCTTGGCCTCATAGACTTTCCCAGTGGGTTTCACTATGCTCATAACCAGCTCTGTTAGCTTGTCGAGGCGAGCATTGACAGATTCTGAGGCTTCTACCTCGTTCATGACTGATGGTCGCCTCGGCGGGTGGTTGGGTACTTATAATCGTTCTTGGCGACTTGGTTCAGGATCCGCATTACCTCCTCTGGTGGTCTGTCGAAGATGATTCCGTTGGCTGAGGCATCAATCATCATCCGTGTTGGGTAGTTCACCCCGTTGTAGAACATTGGCACCTGTGCCCAAGCCGGGAAACCATGGAGCGGGCAGTTGTTGAGCATTTGTTGGTACTACTCCCATGCTTCGTTCATTGGCTCATCATCCCCTTGTCGGAAGGTTGTTATTTTGTTTCGCAATCTGTCTGTGACATTGGATGGGATGAAACGATCAAGAAAATCCTTGCACAACTCTGTCCATGTGTTGAATGACCATGCTAGTTGGTTGTTTAACCACTGCTTTGCCCTATCCCTCAGTGAATAGGGGAATAACCTCAGCCTAAACACATCTTGGTGGACTCCGTGTATCTTGAATGCTCTGCATATGTCCAGGAATCCTCTTAAGTGCTAATGAGCATCTTCTGTGGCAGTCCCACCAAATTGCCCCAACGTGTTGATCATGTTGAACATCACGGGCTTCAGCTCAAAGTGATCCACCCCAATCTCAGGTTCTATCACTGTCGGATCGAACCCTCTAAAGTCATGCTCCAAGTAATCCTTGGTGGTTCGGACGTACTGTGGCTATCTGGGTGACACTTGCTATTCTCTGGGCGGCGAGTCTTGCTACCCATCCGTGCCGATCTGGGTATTGTTCACAGGGTTTTCGTTTTCCATGTTTACCTTTGCTTTTCTTTCTTCTTTAGCTTTCCCTAGGGTTGTTCTGATTTCTTTTTTGAATTCTCTTGCTCTTCGTTCTATATCGTCGTAATAAACGATTTCTCCTTTTGGATTCGCCCTAGTCTTGCACTAGCAAAAGAAACTGTAAAATTCTTTTTTTATTAAAAATAAAAATAAAATAAAGTGCATAAATTAAAAAACGAATTTCACTGTTACAAATCCCTAGCAACGGTGCCAAAAACATGTAGAGCGTTTGGGTGTTCTCTATTTATGAGCACAAGTGCACACTCCTGTCAAGTTATAGTATAAAATATATCATCTCCCACAGAGATTGGACAACTTGATTCGAATTGTTGTTCCTACACAAGAAAAAGTAAATGCATAATTAATTTGATTGTTGGGAAGAAAAGTAAATTAAAAACACAAGTAATTAAAAGGGAATAAATCAGGTTGATAGAATGGGCAGGGTTATGCTGCTGCTTAGTATGAAACTGCGTTGAATAGGACAAGTTGTTTTGCACTGCCAGACTCTGCTGCCTCAGCGGGGGATGGCATGGAGACTGAGACCCTCTCGCTGCCTCAGCCGGGGAATGGAATTGTGTCTTGGCAGCAAACTCGGCAGAACTACAAGGCTCGGCAGAACGCTTCGAAAGTGATCCCGCTTATCTCTAAGTCATAATGGCGACAAGAAAACCTAAACTATGCCTATGGAAAACCTAACTTGTTTTGAAGTAATATTACAATGAGTATATATAGGCATTAGATAGGTCTAGTCCTTCTTGAAGTAGAAGTCTTCAAACTAGCTTTTTGCATTAAATGTGACTTTAACTCTTGACTTCTTTGAGTTGAATGTGGACTTTATCATGTTGCCTTGCTCCCCAAGTAATCTCAAGTTCTTCCTTCGGCGGTTCTGCCTGCTGCTACAGACGTCGAAAAATTGAGTGGACAACACCGATAGAATCAGGATTTTCTGCTCTACAGACCGCACTCTGGTTCTCCAATTCCATAGTATTTTGTGTCGGGCAGCAGGTAGGGCGACGAAAGTTACTCGGCAGCTGTTGTCTCTGTCTAGAACTTTATCAGTACAGCTCCTTGGTTTGCTGCCTCAACATCATGTCCTCAGCTCCTCTTTCCCTCTGTCAGCCTTTAGTACCTGAAACTAAAACTAAGCTAAAACAATATCTTCTCTTCACCAAATAAAAGATAATCAACACAAAGCATGGCAAAGTAAAGAATATTGTAAAATGCAATGCATGGTCCTAATTATGCCTAAAATGTACTAAAAACAACAATAATATGAGATGAAATGTGTATGAAATATAGAACTTGTGGACACTTTACAGTATACGTAAAATGTTCACACTTCATAAAACGATCAACAATCAACCAAATGGAATTGTTTTTGGATGGTGTTAAAGGCAAACCCGTCACAAAATCCATGGTGATTCTCTCCCATTTCCATTATGGAATCTTCAAAGGTTGCAGCAATCCAAAGGGAAATTGGTGCTCAGCTTTAACTCGTTGACAAACCATACACCTACTAACAAAATCAACCACGTCCTTCTTCAAGCCAACAAAGTAGTACTCATCTTTCAACCCACGATACATCTTTGTACTACCAGGATGCATAGCAAAAGGACTATTATGAGCCTCAGTCAAGATAGTGTACCTCAGCTCAACATCCTCCGGCACAACTATTCAAGTCTTAAAATATAGGGTAAAGTACACAGACGGTCACTAAACTATACCCGAAAAAACAAAATGGTAACCAAACTTTCAAAAATCACAAAATGGCAATTAAACTTTATGTTTTATAACAAAACGGTAACTAGACGTTAAATTCCGTTAAGTTTCTGTTAAAACTTTGGTATAATAACATATTTAGTCCTTCAACTTTATACAGTCAATTAATTTAGTCCTAATTTGAAACAATTCACTAAATTTAGCCCTTTTTATTTAAGCATTCTTTCAAATTGGTCATTAAAGCAAAATTTCAAAGTATGGTAACATGATAAATAATTACAATTAAATTCTTATAGGAACTCGAAAACTCGACTCGACTTGGCTCAAATCGAAAAAATTCAAATAAAGTTTGAGTTGTAAAATATGACGCGTCAACTCGAATAACTCGAAATTTTTTGACTCGACTCGATCAAACGCCCACCTCTATCTTAAGATATGACGTGTCAACTTGAATAACTCGAAATATTCTTATATTTTAAATCATTTTTTTCTTTTAATCGAATATTTTTTAAAATATAATATTTAATATTTTCATATTTAAATCACATCGAATAGTTAATAACTACTTCAAATATTTGATTTAATTTAAAAATATTCTATTGAAAAGAAAAAATTGATTTAAAATATTCGAATATTTAATTAAATTTTTATAGGAACTCGAAAACTTGACTCGACTTGATTCGATTCGAATAAAAAAATTTCAAATAAAGTTTGAGTTGTAAAATATGATGCTTCAACTCGAATAACTCGAAAATTTTGTACTCAACTCGATCGAACGCTCACCTCTATCTTAAGATATGACGCGTCAACTCGAATATTCAAATATTTTAAATCATTTTTTTTCTTTTAAATCACATTGAATATTTAATAAATACTTTAAATATTTGATTTAATTTAAAAATATTCGATTTAAAAGAAAAAAATTAATTTAAAATATTCGAATATTTAAAGTAGTTATTAAATATTGGAATATTTAAAAGAAAAATATTTAATGTAGTTATTAAATATTCGAATATTTTAAATCTATTATTTTTTTAAATCGAATATTTAAAGAAGTTATTAAATATTCGATGTGATTTAAATATGCAAATATTAAATATTCTATTTTAAAAAATATTCAATTTAAAAGAAAAAATGATTTAAAATATTCGAATATTTCGAGTTGATGCGTCATATCTTAAGATAGAAGTGAGTGTTCGATCGAGTTGAGTCAAAAATATTCTGAGTTATTCGAGTTGACGCGTCATATTTTACAACTCAAACCTTATTTGAAATTTTTTCGATTCGAATCGAGTCAAGTCGAGTTTTCGAGTTCCTATAAAAATTTAATTAATTATTCGAATATTTTAAATCAATTTTTTCTTTTAAATTGAATGTTTTTAAATTAAATTGAATATTTAAATTAGTTATTAAATATTCGATGTGATTTAAATATGAAACATTAAATGCTCTATTTTAAAAATATTCGATTTAAAAGAAAAAATAATTTAAAATATTCGAATATTTCGAGTTATTCGAGTTAACACGTCATATCTTAAGATAGAGGTGAGCGTTCGATCGAGTCGAGTAAAAAAATTTCGAGTTATTCAAGTTGACACGTCATATTTTACAACTCAAACTTTATTTGAAATTTTTTCGATTCGAGTCGAGTCAAGTTTTCGAGTTCCTATAAAATTTAATTGTAATTATTTATCATGTTACCATACTTTGAAATTTTGCTTTAAGGGCCAAATTGAAAGAATGCATAAATAACGAGGGCTAAATTTAGTAAATTATTTCGAATTAGGACTAAATTTATTGACTGTATAAATATGAAGGACTAAATGTGTTATTATACCAAAGTTTTAATAGAAACTTAACGGAATTTAACGTCTAGTTACCGTTCTGTTATAAAACATAAAGTTTAATTGCCATTTTGTGATTTTTGAAAGTTTGGTTACCATTTTGTTTTTTCGGGTATAGTTTAGTGACCGTCTGTGTACTTTACCCTAAAATATAAAACACCATCACCATTGAAACAAAAGTCTGTTAGATTTCCTTCCGCAATGTCCTGAACATGTTGTACCAATGAATCATCCAACAACTGCTTCTCTTTAATCAACTCCACCAATGAGGGTTTCACTTGTAACTCAGCCACCAAACCACCATCTCGCGATACACTCAACCGAGCAAACATCACCCTTAACTCAACAACCACCTTCCTGCTCAAGGCATCGGCTACAACATTAGCCTTCTCGAGATGATACTCAATCGTCAAGTCATAATCTTTTAGCAACTCAAGATACCTTCGTTGCCTAATATTCAACTCTTTTTAGGACATCAAGTACTTCAAACTTTTGTGGTCTGTGTACACCGTACACTTTTCATCATAAAGGTAATGCCTCCAAATTTTCAAGGAAAACACCACCGCAGCCAACCTAATATCATGCGTGGGGTAATTACTCTCGTGCACCTTCAATTGTCGAGATACATAAGCCAGCACCCTACCTTCCTGCATCAACCCACATCCCAAACCAACAAAGGATGCATCAATATAAACCACAAACTCTTTACACAATTCAGGTTGAATCAAGATAGGAGCTTGCGTCAACGCTCCCTTCAACTTCTCAAAAGCTTGTTGTCTAACCTCTGTCCATTCAAACTTAACATCCTTTTGTAACAACTTTGTCAAAGGAGCAACAATCCTTTGAAAACCATCTACAAACCTACGGTAGTATCCCGCCAAACCAAGGAAACTACACACCTCGTGAACCGACTTAGGTGACTTCCAATTCATCACCGCTTCAACCTTTTGAGGATAAACTATAATCCCTCCGGCCGACACCACATGGCCAAGGAAAAGAACTTCCCTAAGCGAAAACTCACACTTGCTCAACTTAGTATAAAGCTGACTTTCCAACAAAACTTGCAACACAATCCGCAAATGCTTATCATGATCCTCCTCGGTACAAGAATACGCGATAATATCATCGATAAACACAACCACAAACCTATCCAAAAACTCATGGAACACACGATTCATCATATTCATGAACGCAACAGAGGCATTAGTTAAACCAAAAGGCATCACCAAAAACTCATAATGCTCGTACCCTGTACAAAAAGTAGTCTTAGACACATTCATATCTTTTACCTTCAATTGGTAATATCCAGATCTCAAATCAATCTTAGAAAACACCGAAGCACCTTGAAACTGATAAAAAAGATCATCAATCCTTGGCAAAAGATACTTGTTTTTGATTGTCAACTTGTTTAATTGACGATAATCTATACACATGCGCATCGTGCCATCTTTCTTCTTCACAAACAAGACCGGTGTACCTGAAGGTGAAACACTAGGCCTAATGAAACCTCGATCAAGCAACTCCTGAAGTTGTGTCTTCAACTCCTTAGGTTCCATTCAATAGGGAGCAATAGACACTGGAATCATATTTTTATACAACTCAATGTCAAACTCAACCTCTTTGTTCAGTGGAAAACCACGCAACTCTTCCGGAAAGACACCCGGAAACTCACATACTGTAAGTATGTCTTGAACTCGAACCTCATTTGTACTTGGATTCATCACATAAGCCATGAAAGCTTCACATCCCAAACACATCAACTGACTCGCTTCGAGAGCCGAAACCATATTAGATAAGAACTTCATATTCTCACATACAACCACCACTTCATAATCATCTGCAAGTTTTAACGAAACTCGCTTGGTCTCAAAATCAAACATAGCCCTATGCTCAGTTAACCAATCCATGCCAAGGATTACATCAAAGCCATAGAAAGGCAACTCCAAAAGATCAACCTCAAGCACATGTCCTTGAACATACAAAGGACACCTCTTATACAACTTTCTTGTAACAATCGTTTCATCAAAAGAACTAGTTACCCGCATACCAACATCTAACAACTCAATAAGCAAACCAAGAAATTGAGCATGCTCCCGCAAAATGTATGAATGAGTATATCTATAATCAATCAAAGAAAGTAATGACAAGGATTGCAAAGTAAGGGTACCGGCAAACACATCCATGTCATTCCTTCCCTCTCGGTGTGCATACACCCTAGCCTGTCCACCTCCCTCAGGCTGAACAACAACAACATGAGCAACATTCCTCTGCGCATCATCTCTATGCTGAAAGTTACCACAACTACGCCCACGGCCTCTCTGTGGCTCAGTAGCTTGCACCGGAGCTTGTCCAGCTCTAATCGATTGTGAACAATCACGTTTCATATGTCCTCGTGACCCACAATTCCAAAACGTGCCCAGATTACCCCCAACACTCTCTCGTGTGCCTTCTACCGCACCAGTTACATTTTGGAGTACGAATGAAGGCATTCTGGCTTTGATGACCATGACCAGGGTTTCCACCACCACGCCTAGGATCCGGTTGATACCTCCGATCCTTATTCTTCATGTAACGATCCTTACCACCATTGAACTCAGTCGGCCTCTTTCCAGAATTAGATCCACCCGAACAAGTAGCCAAACCCAAATTCTGCTTGATGTCTATAGCTCGAGTAACTAAGACATCAAAATCGGTATAGTCTGAAGCCAACATGTATGTCTTGACATCCTTCACCAGCCCATAGCGAAAATGATCACATCTCTTTTGTTTATCGGGAACCAGCCCATAAATGAAGTTCTGCAACTACCCGTATCAAAACACAAGACCCCTATATCAAAATGGACACTCAAAAAAGAAAGAGTCGTTATGTGTAAAATAGGGCGTGTATCGAAACAACTATAGGCCGTATCGAAACAACAAGTGCAAAAAGAAGGCCATGTCGAAACGGATAGGGGTTGTATCAAAACGTTTTGAAACTGTAATTTGGTGTTTTGAAACAGCTTAGAGGTGTACCAGAACACTAAACCAAATCTTTAAAATTTAGTTTCTGACAAGTAACGGCTAGTTCATTTAATGCCCAATTTAAAAATTACTTAACCTCTGTATCGAAACTTATGTTAGCCGTCCCAAAACGATACTTAAAAATTAAAGGCCCAGATGAAGGTTGTATTGAAACGGTTGTGAGTCGTTTTGAAACACGTGCTTCCAATGGAAAAATGCATCGAAACACTTTGAGGGTGTTTCGAAACGCCTGGGCGATTTTTTATATTTTGGGGTGAAAAATTATACTAAGCTCGGAAGTAAGTTTTCCTAATTTTGCCGGTTATTATGAAAACATGATTTACATGTCTTGATTTAAAAGTGTGAGCTGAAATACTTACTATTTTATGCATCATTGAATGTTATGCGATGATTTATCAAGCATGAGGATTCTTAAGTGCATCGATAAAGGTTTCCAAAATGGAATGTTAAAGTTGCCAAGAGAAACGTTATTTACGTATAAAATTGATATGTTAAATTCATAAAAAAATAAGTGAATGTGTCTAAATGATCATATTGGCTTTGTGACACTGTAAAAAGGTATCAAATATAATTAGCATTCCATAGGGTTAAAAGTGCACTATAAAATATAAGTCGACCTCCCCACAACTTTGAGGTAATTGAAAGACATTATTCGGGCTGATGGATTCTACAGCTTTGAGGTAATTAAAACACATTAACTGGGCTGAAGGCAAGAAGGTAAAAGGTGATTGAAAGAAATAACTTTGTAATCCGCATATCTGAGACGTGAGACTCGATATGGTGCGGGTAACGTACCAAACGACCAGAATCCTGAGGATGGATTGGTTCCTCGTACCTAATAACATCCTCCTCCACCTATTCCATCAGCTAGAGTGGGTATCAGATTACATACCTCAGGCTTTGCAAGGACCTAATAAGTCGACTGCCTCACAACTTTAAGGTAATTGAAAGATATTATTTGGGCTGACGGATTCTACAGCTTTGAGGTAATTAAAAGACATTAACTGGGCTGAAGGCAAGAAGGTAAAAGGTGATTGAAAGAAATAACTTTGTAATCCGCGTATCTGAGATGTGAGACTCGATATGGTGCGGGTAATGTACCAAACGACCAGAATCCTGAGGATGGATTGGTTCCTCGTACCTGATAACATCCTCCTCCACCTATTCCATCAGCTAGAGTGGGTATCAGATTACATACCTCAGGATTTGCAAGGACCTATCTTTGGGGATATGACGCCGCTGATTCAGGCGATGATAGGTGCATTCCAAGCAACTGTAGCTGGAGTGCATGTTCAAGCTTCAACATCTGTAGTTGCTGCTAATCCTGGATTACCGTTGGAGCATCTACGAAGCTTGGGAGGTGTTGAGTTTAGAGGATTGAATCTTGAAGAAGTAGAGAAATGTTTTGCGAGCACTAGGCGCATCCTTGGACAGATGGAGTGCACGGATGCATGGAAGCTCGGATTCACATTTTCTTTGTTTGTATGATGATGCATATCATTGGTGTATGACCACCATAACTGGAGTACCCACTACCGATGTGAATTGGGAGTTCTTTGAAAGAGCTTTCAAGAGAAAATATCATGGTCTGTAGTATCATGATGGTAAGACAAGGGAGTTTATGTCTTTGGTGCAAGGCCAAATATCAGTAGCTGAATATGAGGTCAAGTTTTTCAGTTTGAGCCAGTATGCTCTTACGTTTGTTCTGGATGATTGCCAAAGCTGTGATAGGTTCTATTACGCGCTTGTGAAAGACATCAAGATGTATTTGTTGGCTAATTACACAATTTTGATGTGTTGATCAATAGGGCCAAGGATATTGAGCAGTCATTGGGTTCTCCCTCTCAAACAGTGAATGTTGATTCAGGGAAGCGAGTTGTTGAGTCTGATTATTTTGGGAAACAAAACAAGAGGGTGTGTGATAGGCGATACAAGCCGGATCACAAACTAGGTGGTGGTTGTGGACGTGGTCAGAATGTCAAACTACTACTGTTACTGCTGCTGATTGTGAACATTCTGGGGAATGCCATCCAGTAGTGTGCTGGAGCGTATCTGGAGCTTGTTTTGTGTGTGGCTCTTGGGAACATCAGAAGCAAGATTTCCCATGTGTCTGTAGAGATGCACTTTTTCAAACCGTAGTTGCTACTGCATGTGCTAGAGGCTGAGGCCGTGGCAGGGGTAATTTCAAAAGGCGTGATGAGGGTTAGGGGACCGTTGCTATTCAGTTGGAGAATGGAGGATTGACGAGGGTGTATGCTCATCGTGAGGGCCGTAATGACACCGACATGATTGCAAGTACCTTTACCTTGCGATCTATGTCATTATTTCCGTTGGTTGATTCAGGTTCCACATATTCATACATATTGAGCGAGCATGCACATTTTTTGAATATACCTATTGAGATATTGGATGTTGGCGTATTGGTAACTAGTTCTCTTGGTGAGACGGTTACAATTAGGAGGTTGTATATGAGATTTTATTTGGTTGTTCAAGGTCATGTTTTTGCAGTAGATTTAATTGAGTTGTCGTTCAATGACTTTGATGTTATTTTGGGTATGAATTGGTTAAGTGAGCATGAGTATTTCTTTGAGGCTTGCCGACGATTATATGCATGTTCTAGTAGGCGAGAACACCAAGTTGTTGGCTAATGTTGTTTCAGCAACGCAAGCTAAAAAAATGATGTGAGTGGGTTGCAAAGCCTACTTAGCGTTTGTAATGAATCCAAGCACTAAAGGTGTTTGAGTACAAGATATTGGGACAATATGTGATTTTCCAAAGGTTTTTCCCGAAGAGATACATGGATTACCATCGAAAAAGGAAGTTGAGTTCTACATTAAGACGTACTTTGGTACTCATTTTGTTTTTCATTAGAATTATTTAATGGTGCCCAATAAGTGATTTAATTTATAAATAATAAAATATAAAACTTACCTCCCTAACTTTAACAACCTAAAACCTAATCTATAAATCCTAACCATGTATTCTACATCCTATAACCTAACTCATAAACTTTAAAGCCGATCCAAACCCATAAACCTTAAAAATTAGATATTTAATTTACATAACTTATTTATCAAAATATTTTTCTAAATACACTCTGGTTCTAATAAGAAATAAATATATTAAAATCTCATTTAATACATTAATATCTACCTACATAAATATTATAACACTTTGCATAATTTTGGCCCTTCGTATGTATCAAAAGAGCCGAATCTCTTCTCCTTGACTCCTTGTAACATTTAAAGCCCTTAAAAACCAAATAACGGAGTCGTCTTTCCACGTTGCTAATAAAAAGAGTCGTCTTTCCACTAGACTCTAGCGCCACCGAGCGGCTGTTTTGCTGCTGTCCTAAAGTAAAAAAAAAAAAAATACGAGAAACGCAAACAGACATGAAAAGAACAAGCAAATCAGTTGTTGCCCTCACCAATCTTTCCGTCTCCTCTAAACTTGTTCCTTCACCCAAACCAATAAACCCCATCAAGCCTTTTCCATTAATTAGGCCTCTATCTTCCTCCAACACCAAGGCTGCCATACAAACCGGAAAACTAGAACCCTCTTCACCAAAATCCCATAGGGACTCCCTCATTCTTGAGAAGTTCCGACAAAGACAGCTCAATGGTTCCCTGAAAAGCAGCTCGGAGTCCAAAACTAAAGGAAAAAGGGATGGTGGGGTTGGTCTTGAGAATGACAAGAACAAAAACGCTGCTACAAAGTTCGTTTCTAGTTTCCAAGAACTGGGTTTGAAAGCTGAGATAATCGGAGCTTTGAGTGAGATTGGAATATGGGTTCCTTCTGAAATTCAGTGTGTTGGGATCCCAGCTTTGTTGGATGGGAAAAGCGTGGTGTTGAGTTCTGAGACTGGCTCTGGAAGGACTTTGGCTTTCTTGTTACCTCTCATTCAGGTAAACCTTTTTTCTCCTTTAACTCATCTTTGTTTTTAGTAAGCTTGAGAAATGATACTTTGCTTACATGGTAACCTTAAAAACTTGTTTGTGAAATCCTTAATTTAATGCTATTTCCTCTTGAAAGCTGCTAAAATTATATCTAGCCCTTGGAGATTACAGTTAAACCAAGTGGTTGTGCAAGATTTTATAACTCAAATTGTTTTCAAGAGTCTTTCTTTTTAATTGATTTAAGTTTGTCACGGACTTTCCTTCATGCTGAAGTCATGATGTTGGTACTTAATTATCAGAAATTACTTTAACCCCAACAATTTTCGGAGTTGGGGAAGGCTAGGGTTCCAATTAAATAAAACTAACAATCCCATTATCATATACAATTATTAAGTAAAACTAACAATTCACAAGCTTTAGAATTCATTTGTTTAGGTTTGTGTGTTTGATTAAACCCATAACTTATATATAGAAGTTCCAAAAAAACGTTTTACAGTTTAGTAATTGTGTTTCTGTCTTGCTAAACGAACTGGAGAAAGTTATCCCTATCATCAGATTATGTTCTATAAAAATAGTGATTCATGTTCCAGTTTTTGTTTCTCGTATTGGACCGAACTGCATTCTAGGTAACCCTCTATTGGTATATCGATTCTACAGTCAACACCGTTATGAATCATTGATTTCTTTTTTGTCAAATTCATGAAATGAGCTTGGTTGTGCGGCGATGTTCTTTTATCCAGATAACTCACTCCATAAATTTAGTAATTAACATTTATGTGAATTCAACCATTAATGCCAATATTATTTAACATTTCTTTGATATGCATAGTAATATTGTAACGGGATACACAGATAATGACAATGAATCCATCACACAATAACAAAAGAAAAAAAGAAACGAAAACACATATTTATCCGGAAAATCCTAAACATGAAAAACTATGGGTAGAGGAGAGAAATTAACTATAATGTCAAAATAACAAGAATACAAATGGATCCCAAAATAACCCCAAATGGATACATTCTCGCACATTCTTTCTTGCAAACTTACAAAATCCTAAATCACATTATCTATTTACTTTAGGGTTAATTACTTGATTTTAAAGTATGCTTCCATCACATATCCTCATCTTTCCCCGAATTTTATTTCTTCACCAATTGGGTTGCACCGTGAAGGCATGAACTTTTCAGACCAGATCAAGGCAAAATTCAAGTCACAAACTCTAACAAATATGTTTCTACTTTTGTTGAGATAACGACAGCCAAATGTTTAGTATAATAAAATGTTACAAGATTTAAGTTTATCACTAACTTTTGTTCATGCTGAAGATTGTGATATTGGTACTCTGTTATAAGAAATCACTATAGCCCCAACAATTTTCTAACTGGTACACGTGTTTTGAGGTAGGGACTACTAGTGATCCAATTTAGTAAGACTAAGGATCTCATTAACATATAATTTAGTATAAATTATTGAATAAGCAAACTTTAAAATTTATTAGTTAGAATTATGTGTCTAAGTAAACCCAAAATTTATATATTGAGGTTCCAATAAAAGTTTTACAATAAAGGTTAAGACATACACTGACATTAAGTTGAACAGCTTCTTAGACAGGATGAGGCATTGCTAAGTGTGAAGCCAAAGCATCCTCGAGCTATTGTGTTGTGCTCCTCGGAGGAACTATGCGACCAGGTTCTTTGTTATGACCTCTGTATTTTATTTTTATGTATGATAACTTCTTGGACATATATCCTCTTTCTCTTTAGTTAGAGGTTCTTTTTTAAAAATAAAAATAAATAAATATATAGAGATGCCACTATGCTGAGAGATCTTATCTATTTCTCCAGGAAAATGGATATTGAAAGAAAAGTTTATAAGTCCATTCCTTTTTCTATCTACTTGTACCGATCTGCTCACTTGGCATCAAAATGCGATTTATATGAGAGAATGTCTGAGTTAGATTTACAGTTCATGCAAATCCCATATTTCTCATCAGTTCAAGTTTTTAATTAAATCACGATGTTCATGCAGAGTTTTCAAACAGCCAGATTCATCAGTCGTCATGCCAAGTTGAATTCTGCTTCGAAATGTGGTTACGGCAAGTCAAGAATCTCGGAAAATTTGGCAGATGACTCGATTGGCATGCTTGTTGCCACTCCTAGTGAAACTATTCAGTATATTGAGGAGGGAAGTGTTGTTCTAGATGACATCAAATTCTTGGTTGGTATCCGAAATTTTAACTTTTAAGTACATCTACACAACAATGTTTTAGAAAGCTGATTCTTAATGATATTCAATATCTTGCGTATTTAGTGATAGCTAAAAGTCTCTAAACAGGTATTGGATGAAATGGACGCTATTTTCGATCATGGATTTGGTTCAGGAATCCACAAGATCCTCGACCAATTAAAGAAGTGTCGATCAGAACCCAAAGACTTTGGAGTTCAAACTGTTTTAGTTACTTCATCTATAACAAAGGTAGAACAATGATCTGCTTGATGTTGTACAGTATTAGCATCTTAACGAACCGATAAATTCATTTGCAAGGCTTTTAGACCATGCATTATTGCTCCAAATCATCTGTACAATGAACTGCATCACTGTTCCGAGTAATTATATATTGCTCATTTTCTTTTTCCAAAACAACAGTTGCTGGGAAAACAGTTATCTCCTCTTATGGAGCATATGGAACAAAATAATGCTGGAAAAGTGGCTGCAATGTTGCTGGAGATGGACCAAGGAGAGGTATATGACCTCACTGAGTCTTTGGATGCTTTGAAGATGAAAATTGCTGAAACAATGAATTCTTTTCATTCATCTTGATTATTCACAATGGTTATAAGCCTTGCCACGCCGTACGAGCTATTTGATATTTAATTTGTCTTGAAGAGTTGCTATAGTTCTTGAATTTTTACTTTTTTTTGTAATTGAAAATTTTGGCCCTTCTATAAGGGAACTAGTTGGCCAACTTAATTGTGTTGCCGCCATATTTTAGGTCACTATGTCAAGGTAGAATAGGCAGAGTGTCTCGTCCACGGTTCGCATCAACGTATAAGATATTGTATGTTTCGAATATTTTCTGGGTCTCATGGTTCCTACAAAAGGCTTCTCCTTGGTTAATCTGTTGAGCTTTACTGCATAGCCAAGGTGAAAGTTGTCTCCTCCTTTTTGGGACTGTGACATCATCCCTAATTCATATGAGCATTCATTGTCTGATCTCAGATATCCTGCTGAATTATGAACTCGGAGTTTAGCTGAATTCATTTACATTTGAAAGCTATGTTGCTTACTCTTGAAGTGCCTACATGCAACACTTTTGTCCGACCTTCAAATATGTTTGAAAAAACAATTTGATCTTATGCATGTCGAACAGAGGCTAGTTTAAGCAGTAGCATTTAATAGGTCCAAAAATATGAATTTCAGCATTTACTCTTCTTTCCATTATTCTAAATTGTGATTTTTCTTTAAAAACATGAATAGCCAGGTAAAGTTTAAACCTACTGCCTGTTTGAGTAATTTATATTCTAGATCTAACTTCAATTTTCATTTAAATTACAAACTTTTAATTTATTCAAATTACATAATTTAACTTCTATTATTAATAAATAAATTATTATTAATAAATAAATTAATCGCTTATATTAATATTATTAAATAATTATAAGAAAAAGAATTGTAATTGATACTTTTACCTAACTTATTTTCCATATATCATAAGATACTGTTCAATCAATAATTTAAATATATATTTTTAGAACTTATAGAAAATTTTATTATTTTTCCTTCAGACTTATGTAAATGAAATGTTTTAAGAAAAATTCAATTAAACATTACTTGTTCTTATGATTTATTATATTATCACGACAGCAATCTATTTTTCTTAAAAACCAGGACACTGATCATTTCAATAGCATTACTACTTGATATTCTATCATTAATTTTGTTAATGCAGGCAGCAACACGGGGGGGTGGGGGGGGATTGCTACTAATTATTTTTCAGAAAGAGGCTACTAAATTATATATTGCTTGATTATAAAAAAAAAAATTGCATAGAAAAAAATTATACTCAAACTGAGTTTCTTACTCTTTGTGGAATAAAGATAAAGTAGAATTTCACAAAGATTGATCAATTTTGTATTAAATAAAAGTCTAAAATAAAATTTGGGTTAAATCTCCAATTATTTCCACCTTGAGACAAATTGATAGGTAATGGCAGAAGCTTGGAACAAATATTTCTCTTAATATAAATCTCAAAAAGAAAGCAAGAGTTAAAATTTATTATTCCCAAACGACTCAATAAAAGAAAGGCACGAAAATAAAAGAAGACTTATATAAAAAAAAATAAAAGAACAATGAAAGTAAATAGGATATGAAACACTCCTTTTAAGATCATGTCTTAGACAAACGTGCGTCTGAATTTGGTAACAACTAAGCTCTAAGGATCTTGCCCTTAGCAACCTAGACAATGAGAAGAACACCAAATATTCGATGCTGCGCAATTAGGCACTCGCAGTCCGAAACAAGAACAAGATGAAAATCTTGAAAAAAAAAACTCAAATGATTTTTACAAAAGAAATGAGCCTATTTATAGGTTAGTAAAAGCTTAAATTACAAATAAAAAAAATTAATTTAATCTAAAAGACTAATTAGATAAATGATAAAATAGAATGTTATCCTAGTTACAAAAGATAAAATACTATTCTAATTTAAAATATATAATAATATTTATCCTAAATGAAAGTGATAAAAATATATTATCCTCATTAAAAAGATAAAATAAAGTTCAAATAGCTATAGAATATTATTATAATAAAACGGTTGGTTCCCATCCGAAAAGTCTTCGATGTTCTTGCCTTCAAAAGCAGTTTCAATTTATTGTCCAAAATGTTTAATAATACCACTCATATTCTCGTATCACATATTCTTTTCGAAATAATATGTCCACCTTGACACGAATTCTTGTCCAACAAGAACTCCTCATCTTCTAAAAGTCTTCTTCAACAACGAATATATGTCGAATCCAAGCCTTGCCCAAGCTTGGATGTACAAGGTAACTTAGTCATTATATCGGTAAGATCATCACCAGTGCTAACTTTGTTCACAACTATATAACCATAACCAATATAATTCATAACACGACCTCGATCATCAATGAAAATACTATCTTTCTCATTATTTGTCCTTGTAAAAAAATGAACTCTTTTAAGCTTCTCAAATTTGTCATGTCTGCGAAATTGAACTTTTTTCTGCCTACCAGAATCGTTATGCCCACAGTTGTCACGTTTAACACAAAATTTTCTTTTACTTGGTTCAGTCAAGACACTTTCACTTGTAACGTTGTCATTTGACATGAAAGGTGAAACAACAGATGCATCACTTAAAGTAGTTGAATCCTACAGAACATAAAAATTGGCAACCCTTTTATGCGCTTTCATCACAATGAAAGAGCCTTTGTAAATTTTCATAACTCTACTTTTATTGAAGTATTTGTACCCTTTTGAATCTATAGTACTTAACAAAATTATATTTTTTTCTCAAATATAGTAACATGTCTCACATTACCAATACCTACAATTTTACAAGAGACATTATTCCCCAAAAAAAAACACATGTAGATACATCTTTGTACGTCGCAAACCAGTCTCAATTTGGACTTATATGAAAACTATTGCCAGAGTCAAAAATTCACTACTCGCTTTCTATAGAGTTTTCGCTGGAAGAACTAAAAGTTCACCATCATCGTAGTTTTTCACTACGCCAGCTTCCCTAGATTTTTTTGATGTTTTCCCTTGCGATCCGCATCATCCCTTTGATTTATATTCTGCAATCTATAGCACCCAACCTTAATGTGGCATTTAGATCTGCCCATATTTTGACCGTCAGAGTTACGATCTACTTTTTTTCTGCAGTCTGAACTAGTCGAACCATGCACCATGAGACCTTCAACTTGTAACTCGGAGGGTATTAGTGCGAATTAAAATTATCATATACCTCTTTAAGAGTAAGGGTATCAATGTTGTGTAGGAAGGTGCTTTTGACAGAAGAACCTGAAACGAGTAGTGAGCAAAGTAAAATCAAATCTAGGTCTTCATCATTGTACTTTACCTCCATCGGTTCCAGATCTAAAACGTTCTCCTTGAAACGGGCTAAGTGGTCATCAAGAAACGAACCTTTTATTAACTTGTGGGAGTATAGGTACTGCTTTAGGAACAACTTGCTGGTTAGAGTTCTCTTCATGCAAAGTTGTTCTAATTTCTCTCATAATTCAAAAATTGTCTTCTCTTTGTGAACATCCTACATAATGTTGTTGTTTGAAAGGTGCAAATAGATCTAGGAAGAAACTTTCTGGTCCTTGTGAAGCTTCTCTATATCCGATCATTCTTTTGGTATCTTATCAAACTCATCCAATGCATCGTCTAAATCCATTTGAACAAGAACATCTCGAACCTTTATCTGTCATAGTGAAAATTTGACGTTGCGATCCAGCAGGGAAATTTCATACTTCATCGTCGTCATTATTCTGAGCAACCTAAACAGTTATGATGCCAATTTGTTAGGAGAAATTCATTATGTCGAAAAAGAGTATACAACATAATGATTTCAACCTTAATCCCTTGTATCTATTTATAGAGATAGGTTGCTTGGTTACAAAGGTAACTTGCATAGAATAAAATTCTACTCAAACTGAATTTTTTATTTTTTGATGGATATCAGCAAGGATGAAGTTGAGTTGCACATGGATTAATTAGTTCCACATTAAATAAAAGTAAAAAATAGAACTGAATAAACTAATGAAATGGTCACTCTACCTTTAGTAAGTTTACACTTTTGCTCACTAATTTCGTAAAAATTAATGTTGTGGTCATTTATATTTTTATTTTTCAAATAATTGGTCACTCAAGTGTTAATTTTCTTAGATAATTGTTAGTGTGTTGACTTTGCACATTAAGAAGAATGATAAATTACCTAGATAGTCACTAAACTAATACTTGACTCCTATTTTTCGAACTAAAAATAATTTGTGCCCAAACTTAAAAATAAAATTTGAAGTTAAAGTCTGATTTAGCCTTGAGTGGAGGGAAATTAGAGTCTAGAAAGATACTGAAGTATCACGAGGGGGAACACGTGGAAGTGGCCAATGATGAAGATGGTTTTGAAGGTGCTCGGTTTACCGGAACTATTGTTAAAGCCATGGGGGAAGGACCAGGTGCGGTTCAAAAAATTTGGGGCCCTGTGCAATTTATTAAAATATGGTTCTTAATTTATAATCGGTAAGAGATATAGATTTTTTTTAAAATATTTTATAATTTTTTTATTAAATTGTTCTCTTGAGCAACAAAAAATTAACTTATAAACATCTAAAAATCAAACATTTTCACTTCAAAATTATAATCTTTTTATGCTTTAAGTTTTAGATAATTTTTTTATATATATAATTTTATATTTTTTACAAATATTTAATTTAATTTAGGTTTTTTATTTTCGGGGCCCCTCTCTCTTGGGGGCCCTGTGCGGTCGCTCCTGTCGCGCCTGTCCAAAACCCCCACTGGGAAGGACAAGTACCTATTTCAGTACGATAGCCTGAGGGCATGTTTGCTGTGTAAGCATGGGTTTAGGACATTATTCCTGAATCTTTATCAAGTATATAAAATTTTGATATGCTAAACTTACATTATGGTGTCTTTTCTAAACATCTGCAATGAACAAAATCTTGAATGGGATGCATGAGAGGTTGAAAGTGTTTATGTTCAATTAGACACGAATCATCAATCAATAATTGCATGCTTTCTAGTCAAATGATGGTAGCTTGTTCCATTATTTCATTGTAGTTCGCCATTGGTAACGCCCATAACGTGGCTTATCGAACACCCAATTCGTTCGAGTTTTTATTTACTCCATGCACCACTTATGGAAGTACAAGTTCTTCCTTTTTACTTAGTTTTTGTTGATTGTGATTTGTTTCTACTCAGGCATTGAAGTCCTAGTTACCACAGAAGGAGAGGTGTTAACAATACTCCAGCTTGGGGCGTTTTATGTCAGAATCAAAGTAAAGCCAAATCTTTTCTGGGTTTCACATGTATTTGGTGCTGGTGATTGCTTGTGTAACCAATTTTAGGCACCCATAATCATTTTTTTAGAGACCGAAGGTACCTTAACAAGCAAGTTGAACAAATTTTGTTTTAGTTCGGTGGTCAAAAAAAGAGTGAAGTAATGTTTTACTGACTATCTAGGTAATTTGTTATTCTTTTTACTATGTCAAGTAAGTACATCGTCAACTGTCTAACGACAATTTACACTCGAGTGACCAAATGTTTAAAAAACGAAAACTTAAGTGATCGCAATGTTGTTTTTTTTGAAACCGGAGAGCAAAAGTGTACACTTACTAAAGGTAAGTGATCATTTCAATAGTTTACCCAATAGAATTTGGGTCATAACTTTAACAATAGGGGTGGATAAAACTCGACTCGACCGAATATGAAAATTTTTAACATGTCTTAACTCATAATTTCATAAACTCGACTCGAAATAACTTCAAATAAAGTATGAGTTATAAAATGGAGATTAGAATAACTCGAAATTTTTAATAGTGGACCGGTTTTCAAGTTCGAATCGAGTCACTAAATTCTTTGTGATATATATATATATATATATAATAGGAAGAAATATATATGTGTATTGTATATAGTTATAGAAAGTCGTTTAAATTAGAACTAATTAACATCATAATGTAACACCCTGATCCAACCCGGAAATCTAAAGTGTCACATTGAATCACCAACCCGACCTACCAAAATTCAAAACCATAATTTATCCATATAATTAAATCATTACCTTTGTAAAACATTCGTATTATAAAATTCATCAAAACAATTATCATTTAGTTTACAAAATATAGAGCTTCGATTCCAAAACAACTTATAAAACATAAGGTTTGAACATCAAAATATTTACAGACTTCACATTTTTTATCGAGAAAAGAGTATGATTCTATTAATAAGAATCATACATTGTCACCTAGTAAGATTCTATGAATACACAACCCATTATATACAAGTATTATACTCTAGTAATCATCACTCGCTGGAATCCCGTATTAACAGTGTTCCTTAAGCTCACGATAGATTTACAACTCTACGCACGAAAACAATGATTCCGAGCGCTGAGCTTACAAAGCTCAGTGGTACACATCTATTCTATTATACTTTATGCGAATCATAAAAATAAGCATACAAATTAGTACGAGCAATAAAGAAAAAATAATACTCATGTGGCGCTAACACTACTTGCCTAAAAACATTCTCTGACAAGCAATGATAAGTTATCACCCAATATATAAAATCATAGACCACACTATCACAAACCTGGATTGAGGCCTTAGATCATACAACATCTGGAACATACACTCTGAGTGAGGTCGAGTGTTACACAACTTCGAGACGTACACTCATATTCAGAATCTCCCATTGAGTATCTTCGAATTAGGTCCGTGGTCACCTAGCATCGAGAATGTACATTCAGTGTAACCTCTAAACCCGACCTAGAAGATATGGCTAAATTTAGTAAGTTACAGTTAAAACTTTCAACTCAAGAAAACCAACTTAATTTATATAACTCTTAATAATTATAAGAATAATCAAATACTTAATAATTTGTCAAAACCAATGCATTATCATAATAACTGAAAACGTAATAACATAATCCATAATCACATAAATTCGAAATCTGAAATTACATTAAAATCTCAAAATAATCTTAATAATAAAATATTCATGAAAGTAAAGTATATCCACACTGAAGATAAAATAAAGAGATTCTCCGAGTACCAAGTCGCCTAGAGTCCAAGGTATTTGTAAAAGGAATCTATGAGGAAGTAAGCTATAAAGCTTAGTATGTCTCTAACGTGTAAGAAAAACCACAATCACAAACACAATAATTTTCTATAAAATCTTTAAGTTCAAAACATATGATGATTCACAACACAAACGATTTAATTTTACAAACACGATGCAGTGTACCCAACTATAGCTCACCAATCACTAAGAAGAAAGTTCCCTAGAACTCCTCACTACATCCACCAATTGGTAAGTGGTCGAAACCATAATCTTCCATTGTACAATCTCAACACATGCACACAACGGTATAAAATCACAGTTCTCGAATCTCAACACAATCCTATAATGTAATCCAAGTTCACAGTTCACAAAACCATTATTTAAATAAATCTCTATCTCAAGTATGAATGCATAGAAAATTCTTTATGCAACAACACATCTTCTTGTATATGTCGAGGCTAAGTGCACAAAAGATGAAGTGCAAATCCTTGCAATTTAGCTCCATCTTCTTACAGTTGTCGGCACTCCACTCCGCCTTGCTTCCTTTCGGTACGAATGGGACATCTTCAATAATATCCCAAAGCTTGTAGTCTTTGGATTTGACAAAGAACATCATCCTCGTCTTCCAATAAGCATAATTTGTCCCGTCGAAGAAAGGTGGCTTGTCGATGGATTGCGCCATTCAACCGGTTGTTTGAAATGTTGATCAAGCTTGTCAGATTGCCTCAATAGGGTGTTAATCCTCTTCAATTGAGCCAAGCTCTGATACCAATTGTTGGGTTTTTAAGTGCTCGAATTCCTTCAACCGTTCTAGCTCGCCTAGTGTGGAGAAGTTGGATTTTTGGGTGCTTTAGTGGAAGCTAAAGAATAAGAATTGGACACAAGGATTTATAGTGGTTCGGCCTTCTAACAAGCACGTACATCCACTACCTTATCTTCCCACTAAGGATATCAACCAAATTCACTAAGAATTTCGTCCCCTTTTCTCGGCTTAGGAGGAAACCGTTACAACGATTTAGCTAACTACCCTTAGCTTAATCAAACACCCTCTTACAAGAGAAATTCTAAGCAAACTTGAAGTCCCTCTAATAGGTATTTGTTTGCAATCTTAAGCTCTCACCCAAAACCTACACACTTGAGCAAATTTGACAATTAAGCTCACAAGTGTTGTCTATACAAGAAAATGTACAAATAAGCTCTAAGACAATTTTGACATCATATAGTTGTTGACAATTGAAGCATTAGCCTTCTCTTGATGCTTGGAGGTCCCTTTTATACTCCTAATCGAGTTTGTAGCCGTTGAGGATCGTTGGGGTTGTTTTGGAGCCATTTGAGACTTTATTTCCCACCATAAATGTTGTTCTGCAGACGTCTGTTTCGAAACACTCGAATCTGTTTCGGAATGCCCTTCTATAGAACTAGCCGTTGAAGTATGATGCAGCAAGTCATTTCAAAACGCCTCTGGCTGTTTCGAAACACTCTTGATTCGTATCGAAATGGTAGCAACCCCATTTCGGAACGGGTGACAGTTGAGCTGCAATTTAAAAAGCCATTGGGAAAATAGTCATTGGGGAGGTTTTGACCGTTGGGCGTATCGAAACACCAAAGGGGTGTTTCGAAACGAAACCCTCTCCGTACCGAAACAGGGACGAGTTTTGGCAGTTTTAAAATGTTTCGATACATATCCCTTTGTTTCGAAACGGTTACCTTGAAAAGTCTAGTTTGGTTACTTAAAAATGTTTTAAACCTTGCCAAAACCATTTAAAACATTCACAAACTTATTTTCAAGTTGTTTGGACTTAAAGGCACTTTTTAAATCTTTTTAATTTAGTCCAAAACTATTTTCAATTATTATATCAAAATATTAGTTCTTCAGCTTTGCATAAGGTAGCTATGCATGGAAAGGCTTAAATAGATTGTGGAATTGGAATATGTTGATGATTCATTACATGAGCTTTAGGTTTAATATGGTGATTTTTATTTAAGGAAAGTGCATGGTTCAAAAATATCATGATGGTTTATAAATGATGTTTTAAGAAATGGAAATAAGGTTTCAATGTGAGCATGGAAAATGGTTTTAATGCATTTATGGTATTTTGTTTTTGAGCCTCCTCACTAAACCTTGTGTGCTTACGCTCTCATTTGTCCATCAATGCAAATAATTGAGGTTTTGGAGGCAGCAAGTAGCAAGGAATCTCAAGAGACTTCGTTTAAAAAATTATGTTTCAGTTTAGACTAAAGTAATAAGGGCAATGGTGGATCCGTTGTGTTGTTTGGAGATTTGTGAAAACTCCCCTTTGAGCAAGTTTTATATGTGGTTTTTGACTTGTAAATGGCCCGGGTGCATAGCAAAAGGACTACAATGAGCTTCAGTCAGAATAGTGCGCCTTAACTCAGCATCATCTGGCACCACTATTCGACTTCCAAAACACAGAACACCATCATCACTAAAGCTGAAATCCGAAGGTCTATCTTCTGCAATGTCCTGAACATGCGAAACAAGAGAATCATCAAGAAATTGTTTATCTTTACTCAACTTTAACAAAGATGGTTTCACTTACAACTCCGCCACAAGACCACCTTCACGCGATATGCTCAAACGAGCAAACATCGCTCTCAACTCGACAGCCACCTTTCGGCTCAAAGCATCGGCCACAACATTCAGGACTAAAATGTAAAACATGGAAACATAAAGCAATTCAAAATCATCATCCAACGGTCATCCGTTTCGGAACACCAAACCCTCGTATCGAAACGCCCGTATCGAAACGGTGTTGACCGTTTCGGTACTCGGGTATGTTCCGAGACCGGTATCGAAACAGGCCTCTCCAGTGGCCAAACTGTTCCGAAACACCTTCAGCTGTTCCGAAACGCTATGGCCATTACAGGCCTCCGTTTCGAAACAGTTAAGGGTGTTTCGATACACCCTGCTCTGTGACAACAGAAAATGCTGGTTTTTCACACTTTTTCACACTCGAATCAACCCCGAGACATGTTACATCATGCATACATCAAGGATACATATCAACAATCATCATATCGACGCTAAAGCTTAAACATAGCAACCAATACATAAGCAAAGGCTCTAAAGGCATGCTTCCTAGTTTACCAAAAACCATAACAAGTCAAAACTCCAAATAAACCAAAATCCAAACTCCAAAGGCCATTTACAATTCAAGTATAGTCAAACCAACATGCTCAAAGTAAAAGAAACATTCTCAAACATTCCAAAGTATAGATCCCACACATTGCCTCTTATTACACTAAGGATGAATCACATACTTCTCTTTAACAAAGTTATGGATTCCTCTTGCTTTTGGGCTGCCTTCAAAGGTTCAATTCTCTGCATTGATGAAACAAAAGAGCGTAAGCAATAAGCTTAGTGAGGATCGCTAGACCACATTCATCAATGCATAACTCAAGATTTGCAAAGACATCACTTTACAACACATGCCCTTTATAAAACAAGTCTTCCCAAGACTTCAATGCACTTTTGAAACCTCATGCACATATGCATCAATTTACAACAGCAAATAGACCTTTGCTCATGATTTAACAAGCATCACATGCACTCTTGCATCATACACATATTTCTCATGCACCCTTGCATCATTTACAAGCATCTCGCGCTTCACTTGGTTCATTTACATTATTTTGGCTTTCAAGTGATAGTCCACAAGTCATTTCAACACAAGACACAATCGGATACGCGGATTACAAGCGTTGTCCCTCACGCTTCATACAAACTACCGGAATACACAAGGTGGAGACAAATGACACAATCACAACCCCTCAACACCCATGATGGAGACTAATGGCACAATCACAACCCCTCAACATCACTCATCGGTAGTTGTATAATTCCACTAACGAGAGTATGAGACACATACACAAGACTCACACACGGGACTAATCATTCACCGTTGTGATCTTAACCTCGATCGTTAGGGTACTTGGATGGAGATTACAGCACAATCACAACCCCTCAACATCAAAGGCGACTTTATTCACGGTGCACCCAATCCTATAGCCGGCTAACTATATCCGATTAAAGTAACCAAAAACCATTTCATCACTTGCCAATATAATTATTTATCCATATTAATTCACTGTTTTTCAAGCATAACCACAATGTCATTTCCACAAGCACACATGCTTAACATCATATGCATTTTCATATGAAAACCAAGGATCACTTACCTAGTGCATCCTTAACATAATGACATTAAAATCCAACATTAAACCATGCTTAAACATGCTTAAAAACAGTAAACAAATCCACTCTTACATCAATGCATTTTCATCAAACTTAGCACATTTCCAAGAGAGGGATTACCGAAACACTTACACTTGAGCTTAGTTAAGCGTATCAAGCTTACACTAAGCTCCCCAAGAGTATGCCAAAGCGTTACAAAGCAGGAAATTGCATTTCCACTCACCGATACGCGAAGCCTTGTTCGCCGACACGGACATTACACCTCCGGAGCCTTCAAAATCACCTAACTAGCCTCCGGATCAAGATCCCCTATTTTCACATCAACAAAACAGAGATCTAAATGCATTAAAATGCATTCTAACACCAGCAACAATCCATAGACTCGTTGCCACTCAAACTACACCAAAATACCCTTCCAACACAACCGAAAACTCAATCGATTGCCTCCTAAACCAAGCCCAGCCATCATACAACACTTCTAAAGCATCATCAACATCAAAACACATCTAATAAACATCCTAACTCATCCTTATACCTCCAACAATCAAAATTCCACCATTACACCCCAAAATCACACTTAAAACTACCAAGAACTCAAGGATCTCAAGGATTTCGGGATCTATGTTATTAACACATCAATTTAACATATAAATCAACTTAAGAATCAATTAGAATCAACACAAAATAGTGCCCAACTCATCAAGTTCGAAAATCAAGATTTCATCCACATTTTCACAAGATTTTGATCTCAAATCAAAACTATATTGAAAACTCAATCAAAAATAGTTATTAGAAGTCAAATATCTTGGGAATTTCAATAAAGAACTTAGATTAGAGGTTGAGAACGAGATTTACCTCCAATCCTTGCTTCCTTCAATATATGACAAGTTTTCCTTGCAAAAATCTTGGAGAATTAAAGAAGATCTCTTGAAAAAGATTTAGGAAATGTTGAGAGGATTTTTAGAAGAAAGAATTTTAGAAAAGATGAAAGAAAATGATGTTTGGCTAAAATGAGAGGGAATTGGTAGTTACGTAAAATGAAAATCCACTAACTACCAATTAATTAATATCATATTTTAATTAAAATCCTTTAATTTAAAATCCATTTAAATCACATGTCATATTGAAGAAAGGTCAAATTGACTTAAAGCCCCCTAAAGATTCTAAGATTTTGGCTTCCACCTTAAAAAGCACATTTTCCCAGTTTTGAAACTTTACAATTTGGTCACTACTCAAAATGTCCATTTTACAAAACCCTTTTTGTAAAATTGATTTGATCATCCTCTTAACTATATTTTTAGAGGTTTTTAACAATTTTACCACAATTTTATCCTATCCCGATCCTTGATTTCCTAAAATCACCTTACGCGATTCGAACCGTCCGCAACCGGTCCGATCCGATGTGTAAAACATCTAGGCCCAAAACCAGGGCGTTACCGTATTGGGTTTATGTTTACTTTGCATTTTGATATCTTGCTTGGCTTGTTAACATGTATGTCTGTAGTTTACATTTGATGGAAATTGTCATGTTATGATGATGTTTATGCCTTAAATGTCTGAGGATTGATGTTTAGATATGTTGTATGCATGTTAGAATGTTATTGATGGGAGTGTGAAAAACCAGTAAAAAGTGTCATTACATGCCCAGGTGTTTCGGTACACCTAAGCTTGTACCAAAATGGTGAGCCTGAATGGATTAAGGGTTTTGAAATAGGGAAGGGGTGTTTCGATACATATTGCTATTGGAATCCCGTGTTCTGAAACACCATAGAGGGTGTTTCGATACGAGCCCGAGCTTCAAGACGTTTGACCTTGTTTCGAAATGGGTGTTCCGTTACAAGGCAACCAGTATCGAAACACCTAGTTGTTAAGTTGGTTATTGGAATCTTCTGAAGTTCTGTTTCTTTACGTTTTATTCCTTGAATGTTGTGGATGCAATTAAATGAGCTTGGATGATTGTTTTAAGATGAGTTTTTACAGAGAGGCGTGTACTATGACTAATTAAATATTGGTATTTTAAAAAGTGAAGAAGTCCCTATAATTTGATGATATTACAAAATGGTCCACAAAATGTGTTTGCATGCAATTGAGTCCCTAAATGTTGTCTGATCGAGTTGCAAATCGTCTCGTTGTGATGTTTATCTAATAGGGTCATTTATTGAGGTAAACTTCCCGGTTTATCTTAATATTCCTCGTGTGATCTGTTCAGTTCAGTCTTTCGCCCAGACCGGGTCGAGGGGGTTACATAGAGTATTCAAAGATGGAGGCGTGTGCTTGAGCCTGAGGTTGAGGACAACAATGAAGGTGAAAGCTTACTCAAAGAAAAGATGGAGTTTTAGTTTCGGGAGAACATATCAATGAAGAAAGCTTTCTTTCTTTATGAATTCCTAAGAGCCAACCTTAATTATTCCCCACCTACATACCAACCTTAATTATTCCCCAATAAGTTTTCAGCATAAGAGGTGACCCAACCATGTGGGGTAGGCTACCAAAGAGATGACTCAACACTTTTCCATCTATTCATTGGCCTTCAAAATAGCTTCAAACAGAGGACCCGTATCGATACGCTTTATAACTGTATCGATACGATCACGCTAAAACATGTAAGTTATTTATTGGCAGTTAAACCGTATCGATACTGGTCTCACCGTATCGATACGCCTGGCTCAGATTGAGGATTTCCAGTTGAATTTCATACAGGGAAGTTTAACTATTAAAATGGGACCAAGGTATAACTTCATTAATAAGAGAGGTCTAAAGGTCAATCACTTACAACATTTAACACATCGGAGTCAAAATTTCCGATCGCCGGAACCTAATTTCAACTAGACCGGTTTTTGAGATGTGCCAGGAGTCTCATCTCTTATCAATATCTTTTGGAAGATTTTTTTTCTCCTTAGAAAGCTTCATCCATGGCGGCTTGAGCTTCGTTCTGGTGAACCGAGGTGAAGAAGAGACAAAAATCTTAGTGACAAAGAGGATCCATGTGCTGAAGCAAGGGAAATTTCGTGGAAATACTTTGAGATGGCTAAAGATAGAGGTTTCCATTTATTTTCACTTGTTTCTCGTGTAAAACTTGAATGATGATTTATTGTTTTCTTTCTTTAAGAACGAGAGTTATTTTGGATTGTGAACTACAACTTATTTTATGAAACTTTCTTTCTTGTTTCAACTTTTGGGTTTGAATGCTATTTTGCACGAAAGTGTTTATTGAAGCCACTGCCATCGAGAGATGCGGTGACAGTTCAAGTTAATGAGCATCACAACGAAAGTTAGTCCACTCGTTCGAGGACACGCAATATCTCCCAACAACGAAAGTTGTGGTAGATTTGTTTCAATAGTTGAGACTTGAAGGAAAGTTCGTAGGATAAGTTTAGTTTATCTCGCTTTATAATAATCTAATGCTTTAACCTTGTAGCATTTGGTAAACTATCGAGTTACACCGAGGGAACCCAATATTTACACAAAATACCACTTTCCTTTACTATTTTGTTATTATTACACACACATTTCCTTTTATTTTCAGAACTTTTGCACTGACATTGATAGGCAGAAAATCGCTTTCCTCGTGGGATCGATATCCGATAGGATCAACCTATCAACTATAGTTGCATCGACGTTATATGCTTGCACAATTGCGATGACGTTTCATAGTTGATCAAGTTGTAATCTACATCTAGAGATTCTTTCTTTGATTTGTTTTTGTGAATTAAGAAGAAGAAGAAGAAGAAGAAGAAGAAGAAGAAGAAGAAGAAGAAGAAGAAGAAGAAGAAGAAGAAGAAGATGAAGAAGAAGAAGAAGAAGAAGAAGAAAGATAGATAGGGAGAGAGGAGAAAAGGGGAAAAAATAAATCCTTAAGGACTAAATTGAATGAAAATAAAACCTGAAAGAGTTAACATGCAAATTATCCACTTCTATTAAAGCCAATCGGATTTTTTAATTAAAAGTGCCACATTGCACACTCTGATTGGCTAGAAATTTTTTCTAATGGACACTACAAAAAAGTGGCTAACTGAGGTCACGATTTAAAGTTTAGGGGACAAAACGTCCCGAAAAATACTTTATGTGACTGTTCAAGAAAAAGTGTATAGATTATAAGGGAGATGTGCCTTTAAGCCAATTTTTTTAGCACTTGAAAACCCTCCCTAAATAGGATGAATTATTTGTGCTTAGGAACCTTGATTAATCTCACTTGAAAATGCCAGTCAATGGGAATATCCCACTATGCATAACAGAGAGCAACAGTTTTTTTTTTTACATTTCCTTCCTGAACTCTGATATTTAGGTGAATAAGGTTCAAACAATTTTAAACTTTTATGGATTTGTTCAATGACAGAGAATTCGTATCTTATATTCAGTAAACTTTCCTTATGATCAAAAAAATAAAGTAAACTTTCCTTTCAATTTTTTTTTCTAGAAACAAACCAATATTGACATCAGAAACTTCTAAGATTTTAAAAAGATAACATGCAACAATTAGCAGAAATTGAAGTAAGGACAAGTATGAAAATCAATACCCATGCATGAATTTTTGTGCAGAGCAGGCTGGAATATAACTCCACTTGCCACAATGCTGATAAGGACTATTCAGCTATCCACGTGGGAAAACAAATCAATCAATTCTAGGCGTTATGGTAAGAAAGATTTGATATAATGTAGAATTTCTTCTTTTTAAATTAATGATTCTCACATGTTAAAAGGCATTTGCAGAAACCAGAAATTTGACCACAATCAACTAGGCCTAAATGATTCTCTCTTGCTCGATGAAGCTTGCCCCCTAAAACCAACAACCTTCAGTTTTTTCCCCACAGAAGTCGTACCAATGGACCTCTTCTTTCCTACTGCAGATGTTTTTGCAGTCTTCACACTTTTTGAGACCACCTTAACTATTTTCTTTGAAGGTTTGGCTGGACTACGTGATTTTACCGACACTGCATTTGTGGGCTTTTTCCCGGAAGTACGCACAGACAAAGACACATCTTTATTCTTGTTTTTCTGATTCGACTCCTTCATCAGTTTAACATTCTTCCCCTTCTGCTCAGTAATCCGAACTCTTGCACTGTCCCTTCGGACATTATCAACTGAAAGAGATTCCAAACTCTCATTCTTTCTTATTGCTTCCTCAATCCTTTCTGCCAACAAGGAGTCCTTTTTAGCCACCAAACTTGTTACTTTACCTGAAAATGAACAATGTGTGATTTCAATTTACTTCAAACAAAAAATATTGTCACATATTAAGGATTTCTAAACATGATAAAAATGCTCTCTGCCTCTACGTGAAGAAAAAGATATGGATGGCATTGGATGCAACAGACAAGAAGATATGGCATTACATATCACTATTATCTTAGGATTTTGATAATGAGCACTTGTTAAACATTAGCAAAAATCCTTGCACAAAAAAGGGCTCAATGAACAAATTAATTTGCAACGCGGAAGTATAAACCGTTTATTAATAACAATACCATGGTTGTTTGGGAAATATGATACCTGACCAAAATTTTCTTTGGCAATTTTCCAATAGTACACTCTTACCTTTCCGTTGAAAGAAAAAAAATTGGATCGGTGAAGTTGAAAAAGCATGTTTATTAAGCTATGCATAGACTTAAAATGAAATTGGTCAGACCTTTGGCACCCATTCGTGCAGTTCTTCCGGTGCGATGAAGGTAGTCGATCTAAAAGGCCAAATAAAAGTAAGACCAGATAGAACAATAAAGAAAGGGGATGAAAAGCAAAGGAGTTCAGGTTCAAGAGAAGAAGAAGCCAAGACTCGAACAAGTTGATCAAATATACGATGCTTACAGAGTTTAAGGGGAAATCAAACATGATAACATGATTAACATCCAAGTCCAGTCCTCTTGCAGCCAAGTCAGTGCAAACCAACGTGGGACAGTCTCCATCATCACTTTTGAACTTGTTTAGGTTTTCAACCCTGTTTATATGAGAACATAGCAAGACTATTGATTTTGGACCAATAAACATCCACGTGCATTATATCCAGCATCAGATATGCCATGTATATCTTGTAAGATCTCACCTCTGTTCTGCAGGCACCTCCCCATGGTAATTGACAGTAGAGATCTGATTTTCGCCAAGAAAATGATCCACTGCACGGCTAGAGTTCAGTGTATTACAGAATACCATCACTCTGTTCCCCTTAGCTAAACTTGGCTCAAGAACCTGACATGACATCACAGCTAAACCTAGGTAAGTTATCGTACTTAGTCAGATTGCTCATTAATTTAACTGTTAAATCAACTTAACATCTCATTTCACTATAAAACTAATGTTTTTGAAGAAAATCTTAACTATTTTTTGTCAAAATGCCAATCAAACTATTTTTCAGAGAACATGCAGTAGACATTTTAACATCATTACCAAGATCCTGTAAACAGAAGGATTTTAGCCACCACAATGTATAGGTTGGCCATAGACTTAGGCTTTGCTTGGTACAAGGGATGGAAACACGTGAGGATGAAACATTTGTTAATCAAACGGTTAAGATCCATAACTACTTTCATACTTTTCTTACTTTGTAACTTAACCATTAGATAAACAAAATTTCCCTCCTCATCCCTCTTCATCCTTCATGCCAAACAAAGCGTTACAATACAAACAAAAGGCGGACATGTTTAGTTATGAAGCAACTTCAAGGTGATATATTTTGAAAATATTAGGATATTATTATTAACTGTCTGAGAATTTCGGAGCATGAATACGCTGCAATAGAATTTCCATCTTCTCTACACAGTGCTTGCATAAACTGTTGACAGCACATACATATTGGGGAAGAATACACACTTTGCCCCTTCTACGATGCAGATCCTTCTTTTAAAGCATCCCAATCAAATTTCGAACAAATAAGCAAATAGGTCTAGAGGTTCAAGCCGAATGTAATGCCACTACAAAGCATAACCCTAAGCAATGTAGGATAGTAGCACTAGTTCACATGTAGGCCAGCAACAAGTAATGCAGGACTAGCATGTAATTGGAAAAGAAAAGGTTGCAACAAAGAATTGGCTTTTGCAATCATATTAAAGCATGGGTATACAACGTATGCCATTTGGAAATAGTTGAGAAAGCCTAACATAAATCTAAGACCACTGCAAACTACAAACATAACTGATGTGGGATATAATGCCACTTAACACTCATATAGAAGAAGGATTTTAATATAGTTGTTAACCTAGATTAGTCCTTGATTTCAAAACTACATTAACTATGATAATTTTAAAATAGTTCTGCTGAATCAGAATTATATAGAAGGTTAAAAGGAATCATAACCAGAAGCATTTGATGGATCATCATTTAAAAGTGATATGTTAAATTAAACCAGATGCACCATATTACATAGGAGATGCCCTCTTTGCAAAAACTTCATGAATACTAACTTTCGAACAGCATAATAATATGGTCCTCTTATTTTGAATAATACTGTAATGTATTCTACTTGAGGTTTTCTGCATAAAATTTTAAAATTCCTCACAAACCACTACTGATGGCAAACTAAGAATGAATAAAGAAAAAACATATGACTAGACCTGCAGTAATGCTTCCAGCTTGTTTTCAGAACCTGAAAGTTTGATGAAATCATGCCGAGCAGATGCTATTTTCTTGTGCAGTGTTGATGTCCGTATATGTTCAATTCCTTGAAATTCCTCATCAACCAGTTTCTGCACAGCCTGAAAAATTCAGATATTAAAATTTGAAATTCTCATTAAAACAAAAGGAAGTCATTAAAATGTTATTATAAACATAAGCATCAAAGAACTAGCTGCCTAAATTTTCTCTAATCAAGTCAAAGTTTCCAAATGTAAATCACTGAAAAGATTCTTTACTTGGCCTTCAATATGTGCCAACATTAAATCTTTAAAAACATTGCTCAATGTTGAAAGCAATACTGCAGATTTACCGCTAAAATCTAATGCCTGAACAAAAAAGAATAACAATAATTACAACTATAATGACTGACGAAGTAATACAGACGGAATTTTTTCATTGCAACATCCCAATATCACCCGAATTCTAGATCCCAGTGAAAGTAAATGGACTAACAGTAAATAATATAAAGGTAGATAATGACATTTTGTGAGAAAAAAACAAAAACTTAATTTCAACAATAGTACACAACAAGAACAGCAGCACAAGGGTAAGTAAGCCAGCAAACCTTCGTCATTGTAGCTGTCACCAAAATAGTTTGAAATCCTTGGCCATTGGGTTTTAGAGCACGGTTTTTTAATGGACCAAGAAACTTGCGAATGTCAGGACCAAAGCCACGGTCAAACATAGTGTCTGCCTCATCCAAAACCTAACAAAAGATTAGGAACAGTAACAAGTGTATAGATTATCAAAATTCTTCATAAATTGTCAAGCCAAGGAGAAAATATGCTTATTTGTTGTAGAGAACCGAGCAAAGCTCTGTAAAATATATAAGTTGGCATCCTTACCAAGTATTTGATGTCACCATAAACCATGTTCCCATCATCAATATGTTGAAGGACCCTGCCAGGGGTCCCAACTACCATGTCAACTGGGTTATTCAAAGAATCCTCTTGTGGTCTTAACCGGACACCACCACTTACCATAGTAGACCTAAATCTTGCATGATGGCTTATAGACTTTGCCACACGAAAAACCTAAAAAGCCACTAACGTCAATCTGGTAACAGAAAGAAAAGCAACAACTAGAATGGGAGAATAAGAGTCAAAAAAAAGGATTCCTCTCTGCTTTCTCTCATTCAAAACCATGCATGAGAATTTGATCTTGCATGACCCTGAGTGATAAAGTCAAATTCTATATATATGGAATAAATTCTAAGGTCCAAATAGCAGGGTAAGTAATCGAAACCTGCTCAGATAGCTCCCTTGTGGGGCATAGAACAACGGCTCGAGGACGCCTGGGCTTTGTCATCATGCCTAACATTGCCTCATCCCGCCTCAACAACTGCAAGACAAGCACACAGAGGCAAATTGCCTTGAAATTCTTACAACTTCTAATACCAACATAATCCACATGATATTTTTTACTTCTTGAACAGACAGAAGTAAGAAGGGAACGCTCAGAAACCAGAATCAGAATTGCAATACAGATTAATATTCAGTGTCAGACTCAATAAATATACAAAAAGAAATACCACCAGTTTCAAATTCATCCACGAAACATCCAAAGCCCAATCGAATCAACCAAACCCGTAAAGGGAAAACAAATCCAATTACTAAATACAATAATTTAAAAAAAGAAAAGAATGAAGAAATTAAAGCACCAGGACAACGATTGACCCAACGGTTAAAAATACAAAATTATTCTAGGAAACAACGATTGACCCAAGAAAAAAATGAAGAGAAAAGGAGACCTGAACAAGTGGCAACATGTAAGCAAGAGTCTTGCCAGAGCCGGTATGAGAACCCAAAACCACACTTTTCTCTTCCAAAACGGAAGGAATCCCGATACACTGAATCTCAGTAGGAACTTCAATCCCCATCTCTCTAACAGCACACATCGCTTCTTCACTCAAACCCAACTCCTCAAAACTATCCACCATAACTTTCTTCTTCTTCCCCTTATCAGAAGCGTCACTCTCTCTAACCGAAACAGCCAGGTTTTGTCGAGGCCTAGAGGGCGATGATGATGGAGTATTAGCAGAATCCTTAAGATGTCTGGTTCTAAGCCTTTCGAGTAGCATGGAGTGTTTCAACTCGTCAGGTGGGTCAGAGATGGTGGGGACGGGGGACGGGGCAGTGCAAAGGAGCTTAAACCCTGGTAAAACCCTAGAGGGTTTGAGAAATGGGTAGCGTGAGAAAGGTTTGGTTGAGGAAAGAAGAGAAACAGAAAGGAGAGTTCTTGAAGTTCCTGTCATCATAGTTTTCTGCATCATTTTCTGCGGCAGGATAGGTTTTTGAGGTTTTACTTTGGGTTTGTTTGCAGCATTAGCTTTCCAGAAATTGAGAACACTGACGGCCGACAAGGATGAAGTCGACAAGATAAGATTAGGGATGTGGGATGAAAATGTAAATTAAAGCCTTTATGCACATATTTTTTTTTGGGTAAAGTTTTAAAATAGTAACTCAACTTTGTTAAAAATAAAACGATAATTAATCTTTTAAGTATTAATATTTTATAGGGAGTTAGTCTAAGGCATAAGGTGTATGGGTTTAGAATTTATGGATAGTTGTTTTAATTTAGAATTTATATGTTAGGGTTTAGTTTTTAGGCTAATATGGTAAGGATTTAGGTTTTAAACCTATAAACCCTAAATTATAACCATAAACCTTAAATTGAAACACATATCCCTAAATTCTAACCCATGCACCTAAACTCCTAAACATTATATCCTAAACTAATTTCATATACCCTAAAACTAAGGCGCTTGTGGAAACTTTCAGTTTCCACTGTCTGTGTATAGAATATTTATCCATCTTTTAAAGCATATAAAATGGTAATTAAAATTTATATTTTATAACAAAATGATAACTCTAATAATATTGTAATTATAAAATTTTTAATAATAACACATATAGTCCTTATATTTATAAATTTAATCAATTTAGTTCTAATTACATATTTAGGCCGTTAAAGCCTTCAACACTTTGTGATACGGACTATCATCACAAGCAGGCAATGTTGTTTTAAGCATAAGGATAAGAGCTCTAACTACCTGTCATCGGACAAATCTTTTGTCAACGTGCATCTTTAAAACAAATAAACTATTAAAGAAGTCAGAGAATAGCATTTTAAAACAACTCTGGTAACCTTTTTCCTGTAAAAAGCTACACCATGAAGATTAAATGGTATTTTCCGGTTCCGAAGGGTAGTTTGAAAAACTTTCCCTGAAATCTATAGAACAAATAGATGCAAAGATATTTCAGTAGATACATAGACTATAATTCATATTCCAATGTTCTATCATTCAAACCACAAAGAAAAAGTAAAGGTTATCCATAAATAAATTGGAGAAGTAAAGATATGGAGATAATGTGTAACGCCCAGAAAATGGGCTCAGAAGTTTCGGTGTTTTAAGATTCTGATTGGGGAACCGGGTTTGACAATTTAAAACGGGGAATAAATATTTTTAAATTGACAATTTCAAGAGATAAAATTGGGTAAAGCTTTTAAAAATGTTTAATAATTGTTTTATACATCTTGGGTTGAAAATCAGAAATTGTTTAAATTAATTGAGGTGACATTTTGGGATTTAGTGACCAAAATGTAAGAAATGCAAAACTATTTTTAATGACTTAAGTGTAATTGGGGCAATACTAAGAATCTTTGGAGAGCTACTTTTTCTAATGTTTTAATTAAAAGTTTTTCACCTTAAGTGAGTAAGATTTTGACGGTTAATTGGTTTTAAACCATTTTATTATTCAATCAATTTTCTTGGATTTTCTCTTTTAATTTTCTCTCAGTTTCCATCACTTTCTTCCAAACAAGATTTTAAGATTTTTTTGATATTTTTCAATGAAGATTACATCATTTGATTCCTCATCCATTTTCTAATAAAACTTTGTTGATATTTCAAAAAGATCTCATCTATTTTTCAAGATATTTTCAAGAGAAAACTTACGTCAATTTTGGTGAGAGGTTATTCAAATATAAAATTCTTCTTCTCTCTTAAAACTAAGGTTCTTCAAATGTCAATTTTAGTGATTGGCCTGCAACAAGAGATTGAACTATATAAGCTAACTTATCAATTTTATTTTCCAAAGAAACTGTACTTATCTCGTGAACTCGTCGAGAGGGTTCACTAGAAGGGCGAAATTGTTGAGAATTAGCAGCCATAGTAGAAATTAAATTCCTTGTCGCGGTTGGAGTCATGTTTACTAGTGCCCCTCCACTGGCTGCATTGATCATCTTCATTTCCATAAGAGTCAAGCCCTCGTAGAAGTATTGAAGGAGCGTTTGTTCAATCAATCCATGTTGTGGACAACTTGCACATAATTTTTTAAATCTCTCCCAATTGTTGTATAACGACTCAATATCTTTTTGTCAGATGCTCAAGATACTTCGCCTTAGTTCGATCGCCTTGGCTACAGAGAAGAACCTATCGAGAAAAAGTCGAGCCATGTCAGTCCATATAGTAACTGAATTGGACGGTAAGTCAAATAACCAATCTTTAGCCACACTGGCTAAAGAAAAAAGGAAAGCACTAAGTTTTATTTAGTCTTCAGATACTCCATGTGGTTTGGTGCTTAAGCAAACCATGTGAAATTCTTTTAGATGTTTATGCGGATTTTCACTGGGCAACCATGATAGGTCGGTAAAAGATGTATCAAGCCTATCTTGAGCACGAATGGTGTTTCTCCATTTAGGAATGTAATGCACAAGGTTGTTGATCGTCAGGTGCCGTGACAAGTTGGTGAATAGTTTGGACGTTTTCTGCCATCGAAATCTGTTCTACGTTATCGTATTCAAAGTGTGTGTCTGTGTCAGAGGGTGTTTCTAGATCTGATTCGGGTTGATGTTGTTGACGTTCTTGCTATTGTTGTCTTTTTTCTCGAAGTGTTTGTGTGTGCAGTCTTCTGGCTAATGCTTCGATCTTCGGTACAAAATTTGCTAGTTCACCCGGATTCTTCCTGATCATAAATCAAAACAAACATTAATCAGTAACTTTACCAAAGTCCCCAACAACGACGCCAATTTGAAAAGCGTTGAATTGTCAAATAAATATTGCTTAATCTCAAATAAATAAATAAATAAATAAATAAAGACGTAGTAAAGAGAAGAAGGGTCGATCTGCAGGGACTAAGGAGCTTCTAATATTATGAGATTCTAATTCTGACATGTGCGGGAAAATTTAGTAAACGGGGCGAGGGGGTTGATTGAAAAAGTAGAAAGTAAATGTAAAGTAATAGCAAAAGTGATGAAAGCAAATTTTTAAGAGAAAACTGATAAAATGGAATAGCCTTAGGCTTTGCTTAGCCTCGATTCAAACTGATCATCAAAAAGGATTTTACTTTGGATAATTTCTGGTTACAATCTACAAGGCCCAACCCTTGTAACTTGTTTTTCTCTCCGATAAACTGATAACCCAAAATCAATTTTTGAGCTTTAGTTTTCTAGCTAGACTAACCACGACTATCGTTGTTAGAATAAAATAGTTTAAAATCTTGAAAAACCCGACTCGAATTATGTTGTCTCAGTGAGAATTGAATTCGTTCTCAATTTCCCTTAGCGAATCCGTTGCTAAATGTGTTCATAGGAAGTCGAATATGCTACACGCCGATCCTTCCTCCCAACTATAAATTAGAACAACATTCAGTCTAATGTGAGCTTTTTGAAATGAAAGTGAAAAGATTTTAAAAGAAAGGCCAATTGCCTAGCTTAGTTTTCAGAAAATTGAGAATGTTATCCGAAGATATTAAGTGCTTTCAATTCTCACAAAATGAATCGAGGTATCGCTTTAAGCCTTTGGCTAATTAAAAAATTAGCTAAGCATGATTATGGTGAAAATCATACTTAGCATTTTAAAGAAAATAAATAAAAGCTTTAAAAATAAGAACGAAAGAAAAAGGAAATTTATAGAACTTTTAAAAGCTGGAACAAACTAAGAATGAGAGATGATGTCGTAGATTACCCCAAAAGGTGGTATTTATAGTATTATAAAACCCTAAAAAACTCCTAAAACGATAAAAGATCAATCCTAAATATATTTGAATTAAATCCTAAAAACAAAAGATAATTCTAAGTTTCAAATTTAAAACGCAATTGATCTTCTTACCCGTCCTTGCTGATCACACCTTCTGGAAGCCGCTGACTGGATCTTCTAGAAGCTGCTGACTGGATGTCACGCCAAATTTCATGCCTAGAGTCATACCCACTAGCCCAACCTTGATTCCAGAAAATAAAATTGCAGAATTTAAGCTTCTAAGTGCAATTTCTAGAATTGTAGTCATGCACAGAAAACACACAAAATACATCCAAATCAGCACCATAAACTCACCATTAAATGCACAATTAAAGATAAAAAGTAATTATTTAAACCATTCATAAAAAACACTTGTGAGCTTTATTTTTAATATTTTATCAAGTGTAATAAGTTTGGGTGGGAGCTTTGAAGTGTAAACACATACCTTTGTGAGTGATTTCAATTTGCTTTGTCTTTCTCTTTGTATAAGAGGGTTTGCTCAAGCTTTGGGTAGAAAGCTTTGAATGTTGTAAAGGGTTGCCTCCTAAGCCTAGAAAAGAGGAAGAAATTCATAGTGAATTTGGTTGAAATCCTTAGTGGGGAAGCTAAGGAAGTGGATGTAGCCTTTGGTTAGAAAGCCGAACCACTCTAAATTCTTGTGTTAATTTTTCTATCTTTTGTGTTCTACCACCATCATCCAAGAAACCACTTCTCCACCACTTGGAAAGCATTTCGGTTGAAGAATTTGAGCCCAACACTTAGGAAGCATGCCTATAGTTTACGTTTTATGCTCGAAAATGCATATTCGATGGCTTGGTAGGTTGTGAAAGAGAGTCTTTATGTGTTGAATATGTATAGTAAGCATGCTAGGATATTTGAGACTGTTTTAGTGGTATGCTTGAAACGCTTAGCTAAGTTTGGAAGTAAGTGAAAGGAATTTCTCTCTCGGATTGTGCTATTAAGTGATGATATATACACCGTTTGGTTTAATGGTTTTACCTACTGTTAAAACATGTTTTAAGGACATGTTTACTATTTTTAATGATGTGATGTTGAAGGATGCACATGGTAAGTGATCCTTGTAAGTATATGGCTTATACTTGTGATTTTAAGCATGATTTATTGCTTGCAAAAGTGGTTTATTGATAATGCTTTGAAAATAGTGAGGTATGTGTTAAAATATGAATTATATTGGCAAGTGATGTTGTGAAAATGATTTGTAATGATATCAGATTTAGTTAGTCGGCTATAGGATTGAGTGCACTATAATAAGTCTCCATGGATGTGGACTTTCCTTAACAAAATCAACATATTAAACCTGTTTTGATACGAGTGTTCTGATATAGGGTAAATGTAACGCCCCGGTTTTGGGCTTAGAAGTTTTGGGTTTGGACCGGTTCGGTCAAAGTGCTGTTCGAATATAAAAAGGTGAAATTAGGAAAACCTAGTTCGGGTTGCATTAAAAATATGGAAAAATGTTCTAAAATCCTCTTTTAATATATATAAGTGAACTGTGAAATCAATTTTACAAAATGAGGTTTAGAAGGGTGACATTTTGGGCTAGTGACCAAAATGTAATTTTTGAAAACTGTGTGACTGTTTTAGAAAGGATTGAAACTTTGAATCTTTAAGGAGCTATTTACCCAAAGGGAGTTTCTCCAGATTTTTCTAAGATATTAAATGAATTATTTCTGATTTTTAAACTTAAGAAAAGTGGAGGGAAGATATTTTCCTAATTCTAACTAACTTTTCTCTCAAATCTTCTATTTTCCTTTTCTCTCATTTCCTCTCAAACCAAACATCATTTCTCCAGATTTTTCCCTCTGATTTTGTCATCTAAATCACTCATTTCAATTCTCTTTTGATTGCTAATCATCTCATCAACAAAACCTCACCATTTGCTATTTGGATTTTCAAGATTTTGGTTCCAAAAAGGGAGAAACTACAGTTTGGAGGTAAGAACGTCCTTCTCCTCTAAACTCTCAGTTCTTTACTGAAATTCCTAAGTTCTCAATCCTTAATTGATGATTTATAAGTGGTTTTAAAGTGGTGTAATGGATTTTGGCTTAAAATGCAAGATTTGCTTGATTTTGGTGAAATTTCGTGTGATCTGTTTGGGCAGTGTTTTGAGGTGTCAAATTGATGATAAATGAATGTTAAATTGATGAGGAATTGAGGTTTAATCAATGCAATCTCGAATAGGTTGAATTTCCTAAGTTTTGCTTGGGTTTTTGGTTGTTTTTGGAGTGTTTTTGATGATCTGTTATAGCTGGAGGTATAAGGACGTGTTTGTGATCATTTTGGATGTTAATTGATGTTTAAAAATGGTTAGAAGTGATGGATCTTGGCTGGGTTAAGTTTTGGAAGTGTTTGGAGGTGATTTCGGTTGTGTTTGGTAGCCGAAATGTTGGATTTGTGATGAGCAGCGAGTTGTGTTGTGTTGCTGGTGTTTTTAATGCATAATGATGCATTAATCCTCTGTTATTGTGTGCTTGAAACAGGGGAGTTTGATCCGTGAGCTTTAGAGGTGGTGCGGAAGGTTTCGGATGCTTGGAAGGCTTGTTGGCTAGCCTTGTTTTGTGTATCGGTGAGTGAAGTTGGGTTTTCAGCTTTTAAACCAAGGTTTGAAGGATTTGGGGGCTTAGTTTAAGTCTAAACAACTTTGCTAAGCTCAAGAGTAAGTAAATGGATTTTCGCTCTTGAATTGTGTTGTGAATTGGCTTTAAAAGCAATTGTGATTGATGGTTGCAATGCATTTGATTTGCATGTTTTAAATTCTGTTTTGAAAGCATGGTTTAATGCTGGTTTTGAAAGCCATATGTGAAGGATGCTCAAGGTAAGAGATCCTTGGTTTTATACATTGAAATTGTGGTTTTGATGCATGGTGTTGCATGGTGTTAATGGCTTTGTGAAATGCTTTAAAAACAGTGGATTGATGATGGTAAATGATGGTTTTTGCATTATGGTTATGCATGTGAATCATTGGATTAATGTGGTAAGATGGTTATATTGGCAAGTGATGTAAGTGGTTCTTGGTTTCTTTGATCGGATATAGTTAGCCGGCTATAGGATTGGGTGAACCGAGAATAAAGTCGCCTTGGATGTGGAGTGGTTAAGAGTGAACCGGTAAACTCCATCCAAGTATCCTAACGAGAGGGTTAAGGTTATAATGGTGATTGGAATCCCATTCGAGGACCTTGGGTAAGCAAAGGTAATAATGGTGGTTAAAATTCCATTGGTGGACCTTGTGCTTGTTAAGATCACAATGGTGGTGTAAAGTCCATGTGTGGATCTTGTATAGGGTGTCCCGGATCTCGTTAGTGATGTTATACAACTACCAATCGGTGATGCTAAGGTTGTATGGTGTTTAAAAGTCCATACATGAGAACCTTGTGCATGTTAAGGTTATATGGTGTTTAAAAGTCCATATATGGGAACCTTGTGTAAGCTAAGGTTGTATGGTGGTTAAAAGTCCATACATGGGAACCTTGTGAAAGTTAAGGTTGTATGGTGGTTAAAAGTCCATACATGGGAACCTTATGAATGGTGAGGTCAAATGGTGGTTAAAAGTCCATTTGGGGACCTTGGATTGGTAGTGTGTATGAAGCGTAGGGACAACGCTTGTGATCCGTGTATCCGATTGGATGTTGAGTTGAAAAGTGGATTTGGATTATCACTTGAAAGCCAATATAATGTTATGGATTATAATGAAGCATGAGATGCTTGGAATGATGCATGGTTGCATGAGAAGTGTGTAATGTTTTAAGAATGCATGTTTACTTGTTAAGTTTGAACCAGTGTTGATTATCTATTGAGAATGATGCATGTGTGCATGAAACCTCTTTAGTGCATTGAAGTCTTGCTAAGACTTGTTTTTAAAGGCATATGATGTAAATGTTGATGGTGTGGATCATAAGTGCATTTATTAAATGCATGTGTTGGATTGAATGTGTAAATGGATTTAAAAAGGTTTCTTGCTTGAAATGATAATCAAGTATGAGAAAGGTATGATGTAAAGTGGAAGTGTTTTCCAAGGTTTTGAATTTAACTTTGCATTTGGTGTTTATGCATAGAATGGTTAAATTGATGTTTTGCAAGATGTGCTTTGAAAAGGTTTACTTAGCTTGCTAAGCTAAGGGTTGGTTTTCATGTTTGAGCAATGCACGGTTCTGAGATTGTTGTTGAAAAGGGTTTTCAAGCAATGCTTTGGTTTATCAAATCGGGTTTGTTTAAAAGTGGTTTTATGACCCGCTGCATTGATGGTGTTTTGGTTTTGAGCATTCCTCACTAAGCATTATGTGCTTACGCTCCTTTTTGTCCATCAATGCAGATAATTGAAGTTGGAACAGCGAGGAGCAAGGGATTCAAGGAGAACTCCACTTGAGATGTATGTCTCGGTTAATAGCTATAGTTAATAAAGGCAATGGGGGGAGAATCTCTTATGTTGATGTGTAACGAGATTGTGTATGTTGGACAAGTTTAGTATATGATGTTGAATCATGTGGATTAATGTTGCAACAATTGAATCATCTTGTGTTTAAGTTGTTTTGCTATGCTTCTTGCCTAAAAGCATGAATGAGTTTGAATGTGTTTAATGTGTTGGTGCACCTAAGAGTGATCATGAATCTAGATTTTGATGCCTATATGTCTCTGGTATGATGTATGAGTTGCTGGTAAAGTTTGGTAGCAATTGGGGCATGATTGGTTGATCAAATGCATGTTTAAGCAAGCATATTTCTGCAATCTGTGCAGGTCGTTTCGGAACAGTGGCTACCGTTTTGGAACGGGTGCCTTGTAGCAGCCCAGGCGTCCGAAACAGGAGACACCGTTTCGAAACGGGAAGCCCTCTGCCAGCCCTCGTTTTGGAACGCGTTGCGGAACGGCCCCGTGTTTTGAAACAGGCTCTCCCTGTTTCGGAACAGCCGACCGTTGGGGGCTGACATTGGCAGTTAAATGTTTTGGAATGTTTGCATTTTGGTCCTGAAATTTGTTTGTGCAATTGTATGAGCTTGGGATGTCCGTTTGAGCTAAAATTTGGCAGAGAAGCATGAAACTTGACTAATTACAAGTTGGTAACACTAATTTGGGTTAAGACCTTATAATTAACAGAATTTACAATTTGGTCCCTAAAGTTGTAAATTGTTCAATCGGGTCCCTGATTGACCTCTGATGTTTATGATCTTTGAGCGTGATGTGTGAGTGATCATAACTAGGGTTAATATGCATCTAGACAAGTTTAAAAAAAAGGGTCGTTAATCAAGGTTGACTTTCGGGTTGACTTTGGTTTTCCCCGTGTGACTTTCTTAATTCGGGTCAACCGTCTAGACCGGGTTAAGGGGGTTACATTTGGTGGTATCAGAGCTGAGTTGCGAATGCTTGGGGAAAACGGTAAGTTGTGGTAGTATGTGTTTGATGTCTATCTTGATGTATGGTTGAAAGCTGGTTGAAACACGTGTTTCTGAGCAAGTTGTTGATGTTTTCAAGCATGCTTTGTGTTTATGAATCATCGTTGAGTTAAGGTGGATTTGTGCTGATGTTGTGAGCTGATTTTATGCGTCATGAAAGTGTTTTGGGTATGATATGTTGATATTATGCTGTTGCGAGTGGATGCTGTTTGATGTAAGCATGATCGAATATGTTGTACGATATGTGTGATATTGTGATATCCATGTTTTTGTTGACTGTTATGTCATGTAAAGGGGAGGATTCAGGATACCCATTGCCTTATTATTATAGCTATTGTGTTATTTTGGAGTTGGAGTTTGAATCCTTGCTTAAAGCTGGTCTAATTGGTTTGTTTGTTTTGTTGTGATTGTTTGTTTGTTAATAGTATGGCGAAATCGATGAAAGAATGGCAGTTGGGTGAGATGGTTGCTGCCTTAGGGAAAGTTGTTAAGGCGTGGAATTCACCTTTTAATGGAGGTGTTTCGTCTCAGTCTTCTGTGCTTGGTGTTGAGGTATTGAGACAGGAGGGAGAAGCTGGTTCTGTGATGAAGAGTTCATCACCTGTTGTTCAAGAGATGTTGGGAACATCTCAGGCTGTGGTAAAAGTAAAGTCGGTAGATGTGCTGGCTGTGGGATGTGTGGGTTTGTCGAAGCAGCGTTTGCTTGATTTGGGTGCTGTGGAATATCATGGTTCTTCACCGGAGATGTTTGAGGCTTGGTTAGCCAGTGTGGTTCTGATTTTGGATCAGGAAAGTTGTGATTATGCCTGTAAGCTGCGGAGCGTTGTCTCTTTGATGTTGGAGGACACATGTGCCTGGTGGACATCTGTGGCGGTGGCATCGCACATCCATGATATTGATTGGGACTTCTTTGTGTCTGCCTTTTATGAAAGGTATCTTGGGGAGAAATTCCCAAGGGTTAAGCAGTGTGAAGGTAGTGCAGATCTGGAGCAAGTGCTGGTTGAACAAGGAGTGGAGGCTCAGCTACCGGTGTGTAATCGTTGTGGAAGGTGCCATGTTGGAGGTTGTTGGGGCGCAGGTGCTTGTTGGAACTGTGGTTCTAAAGAGCATGTGAAGCGTGATTGTCCTCTTGGAGTGAAGTCAGCTTCAATGGTAGCCAAAGGGTTTCTGAAGGGTCGTGGGCACGGCCGAGGCAAGGTTCGGAGGTGGCAGGAAGAGTAGAAAGTTGTGAAGAGTTTGGGAAAGGAAATCTGTTGGAAATGCGGGTCTGCTGGACATAGGAGGCGTGATTGTTTGAAGTTGGCTCGGAACAGCCAAGGTTCTTTACCGCAGGGAGTTGGTGATGACCTTAGTGTGTTAGCTGATGCTGCAGCGGTGCGGCCGGAAGATGATGGTTCCGCGAGGAAGAGAGCTCGTCTGTTGGAGCTCCAGGGCAGTGAGGTGGTTTCAGGTAACCTTGTTAAGTAACCTTTGCTCTGGTTACCTTAGTTTGGTATCTGTTGGTTTTGGTTTGGTCTTCTTGCGTAGTGGGTATGGTTTTGTTGTTAGCATGTTGGGGGTAGTTGTTGTTTGAAGACAACTCTAGCGTGAAGAGGGCTTTAGTGAGTATCTTGTGGTTAGTGGTTGTTAGAATGTTGGAGTTAGACAAGTTAGAAGTGAGGTAGGAGGTTGTTCTTAGACGGATTTTGAGGATGTTATTGGAGGGTGTGAAGTTAAAATCATTTGTTATATGCTATATTACATATGTGCTGGTCCATGCATACATGTGGCATGACATTAGAGGTTTTGCATACATGTACATCAGGCATTGATAGGGCATATTGGTGACCATGCATACGAACGTTCACACTCACTAATAACTAATCGAATCTGTTAGTGTTGTGGTTGGATTAGGTTGGATGATGGGTTTTTAGAGGTTGTTTTGGTGCTGAGTGGAAGTTAGAAGTAATGGAAAGTATTAAGCAAGTTGTTAGTAATAGTAAGTGTGGTATAGCACGTTGGTAGAAGGAAAGTGTTTGATGCTTGAAGAGTTTAGTGGGTTGGTGGTGAGGAGTACCGGTTGAAGTTAGAATCGGTCAGGTGGTTGGAATAGTTAGTAGAAGAGGTGGTTCCTTGGTGTTGAGTGTTGTCGTAGGTAGTGAATGTGTTTCTAGAGTGCTGAGGTATCTTGGCACTGATGTTGTAGTGGAAGGGTTGTTTATGTGGGTGAGGGTTTGTAGTAACCTTCGAGGAGTTGAGAAGATGTTATGGATGTTCTAGTGAGGTAAGTGTTGTGGTCAAAGCTTGAGGTGGTAAGGCAATGAAAGGTCGAAGGCCATTGTTGGATGGCTGGTTGTGAATAAGTAAGTTCTTTTTGAGATCAGCTGGTGGTGTGTGGAATGGTGGGCGAAGTCAAGGTTGGGGTTAGTGACGTGATTATCTGTCGATGAGTGAGCAGTTCTGGTGAGTCGATGGTAAAGTTAGCGTGGATGTAAAGTAAGGACAGCAATACGTTGAGAGGTTTGGTAAGCAGTTGGTGCTTAAGAATTTTTGCTTGTTGGGAAATCTCTGAAGGAGGTTGAGTAGTTTTTTTTGCAAAGAGTTTTGGAAGCAGACGAGGTTGTGGATTACATAGTGGCTGAATTGGATTGGTTGGTGTCACTGTGTGAACAATTTTTGGGAGTTGTGTGTTAAGGTGTTGTGTGCTGTAAAAGTTTGAGGTTCTTCAGGATGTTGTTGGGGCTGTGTGCAGTCCGGAAGTGCGAAAGGTTAAGATGTGGTTAACATTTGAGTGTGCTGGGATTTGTGAACAGCATGTGGTGGTGTTGGGTTCGGTGGAGTTTTGTGTGGAAGGTGTTCAGTGGTGGTTGAGGCTTGTGTTGCCTTGTGTGTTGATTTGAGAAGGTTGTTGTTCTCTTTTCGCCAGTTGAAATTTCGAGGACGAAATTTCCTAAGAGGGGGAGAGTTGTAACGCCCCGGTTTTGGGCTTAGAAGTTTTGGGTTTGGACCGGTTCGGTCAAAGTGCTGTTCGAATATAAAAAGGTGAAATTAGGAAAACCTAGTTCGGGTTGCATTAAAAATATGGAAAAATGTTCTAAATTCCTCTTTTAATATATATAAGTGAACTGTGAAATCAATTTTACAAAATGAGGTTTGAAAGGGTGACATTTTGGGCTAGTGACCAAAATGTAATTTTTGAAAACTGTGTGACTGTTTTAGAAAGGATTGAAACTTTGAATCTTTAAGGAGCTATTTACCCAAAGGGAGTTTCTCCAGATTTTTCTAAGATATTAAATGAATTATTTCTGATTTTTAAACTTAAGAAAAGTGGAGGGAAGATATTTTCCTAATTCTAACTAACTTTTCTCTCAAATCTTCTATTTTCCTTTTCTCTCATTTCCTCTCAAACCAAACATCATTTCTCCAGATTTTTCCCTCTGATTTTGTCATCTAAATCACTCATTTCAATTCTCTTTTGATTGCTAATCATCTCATCAACAAAACCTCACCATTTGCTATTTGGATTTTCAAGATTTTGGTTCCAAAAAGGGAGAAACTCAAGTTTGGAGGTAAGAACGTCCTTCTATTCTAAACTCTCAGTTCTTTACTGAAATTCCTAAGTTCTCAATCCTTAATTGATGATTTATAAGTGGTTTTAAAGTGGTGTAATGGATTTTGGCTTAAAATGCAAGATTTGCTTGATTTTGGTGAAATTTCGTGTGATCTGTTTGGGCAGTGTTTTGAGGTGTCAAATTGATGATAAATGAATGTTAAATTGATGAGGAATTGAGGTTTAATCAATGCAATCCCGAATAGGTTGAATTTCCTAAGTTTTGCTTGGGTTTTTGGTTGTTTTTGGAGTGTTTTTGATGATCTGTTATAGCTGGAGGTATAAGGACGTGTTTGTGATCATTTTGGATGTTAATTGATGTTTAAAAATGGTTAGAAGTGATGGATCTTGGCTGGGTTAAGTTTTGGAAGTGTTTGGAGGTGATTTCGGTTGTGTTTGGTAGCCGAAATGTTGGATTTGTGATGAGCAGCGAGTTGTGTTGTGTTGCTGGTGTTTTTAATGCATAATGATGCATTAATCCTCTGTTATTGTGTGCTTGAAACAGGGGAGTTTGATCCGTGAGCTTTAGAGGTGGTGCGGAAGGTTTCGGATGCTTGGAAGGCTTTTTGGCTAGCCTTGTTTTGTGTATCGGTGAGTGAAGTTGGGTTTTCAGCTTTTAAACCAAGGTTTGAAGGATTTGGGGGCTTAGTTTAAGTCTAAACAACTTTGCTAAGCTCAAGAGTAAGTAAATGGATTTTCGCTCTTGAATTGTGTTGTGAATTGGCTTTAAAAGCAATTGTGATTGATGGTTGCAATGCATTTGATTTGCATGTTTTAAATTCTGTTTTGAAAGCATGGTTTAATGCTGGTTTTGAAAGCCATATGTGAAGGATGCTCAAGGTAAGAGATCCTTGGTTTTATACATTGAAATTGTGGTTTTGATGCATGGTGTTGCATGGTGTTAATGGCTTTGTGAAATGCTTTAAAAATAGTGGATTGATGATGGTAAATGATGGTTTTTGCATTATGGTTATGCATGTGAATCATTGGATTAATGTGGTAAGATGGTTATATTGGCAAGTGATGTAAGTGGTTCTTGGTTTCTTTGATCGGATATAGTTAGCCGGCTATAGGATTGGGTGAACCGAGAATAAAGTCGCCTTGGATGTGGAGTGGTTAAGAGTGAACCGGTAAACTCCATCCAAGTATCCTAACGAGAGGGTTAAGGTTATAATGGTGATTGGAATCCCATTCGAGGACCTTGGGTAAGCAAAGGTAATAATGGTGGTTAAAATTCCATTGGTGGACCTTGTGCTTGTTAAGATCACAATGGTGGTGTAAAGTCCATGTGTGGATCTTGTATAGGGTGTCCCGGATCTCGTTAGTGATGTTATACAACTACCAATCGGTGATGCTAAGGTTGTATGGTGTTTAAAAGTCCATACATGGGAACCTTGTGCATGTTAAGGTTATATGGTGTTTAAAAGTCCATATATGGGAACCTTGTGTAAGCTAAGGTTGTATGGTGGTTAAAAGTCCATACATGGGAACCTTGTGAAAGTTAAGGTTGTATGGTGGTTAAAAGTCCATACATGGGAACCTTGTGAATGGTGAGGTCAAATGGTGGTTAAAAGTCCATTTGGGGACCTTGGATTGGTAGTGTGTATGAAGCGTAGGGACAACGCTTGTGATCCGCGTATCCGATTGGATGTTGAGTTGAAAAGTGGATTTGGATTATCACTTGAAAGCCAATATAATGTTATGGATTATAATGAAGCATGAGATGCTTGGAATGATGCATGGTTGCATGAGAAGTGTGTAATGTTTTAAGAATGCATGTTTACTTGTTTAGTTTGAACCAGTGTTGATTGTCTATTGAGAATGATGCATGTGTGCATGAAACCTCTTTAGTGCATTGAAGTCTTGCTAAGACTTGTTTTTAAAGGCATATGATGTAAATGTTGATGGTGTGGATCATAAGTGCATTTATTAAATGCATGTGTTGGATTGAATGTGTAAATGGATTTAAAAAGGTTTCTTGCTTGAAATGATAATCAAGTATGAGAAAGGTATGATGTAAAGTGGAAGTGTTTTCCAAGGTTTTGAATTTAACTTTGCATTTGGTGTTTATGCATAAAATGGTTAAATTGATGTTTTGCAAGATGTGCTTTGAAAAGGTTTACTTAGCTTGCTAAGCTAAGGGTTGGTTTTAATGTTTGAGCAATGCACGGTTTTGAGATTGTTGTTGAAAAGGGTTTTCAAGCAATGCTTTGGTTTATCAAATCGGGTTTGTTTAAAAGTGGTTTTATGACCCGCTGCATTGATGGTGTTTTGGTTTTGAGCATTCCTCACTAAGCATTATGTGCTTACGCTCCTTTTTGTCCATCAATGCAGATAATTGAAGTTGGAACAGCGAGGAGCAAGGGATTCAAGGAGAACTCCACTTGAGATGTATGTCTCGGTTAATAGCTATAGTTAATAAAGGCAATGGGGGGAGAATCTCTTATGTTGATGTGTAACGAGATTGTGTATGTTGGACAAGTTTAGTATATGATGTTGAATCATGTGGATTAATGTTGCAACGATTGAATCATCTTGTGTTTAAGTTGTTTTGCTATGCTTCTTGCCTAAAAGCATGAATGAGTTTGAATGTGTTTAATGTGTTGGTGCACCTAAGAGTGATCATGAATCTAGATTTTGATGCCTATATGTCTCTGGTATGATGTATGAGTTGCTGGTAAAGTTTGGTAGCAATTGGGGCATGATTGGTTGATCAAATGCATGTTTAAGCAAGCATATTTCTGCAATCTATGCAGGTCGTTTCGGAACAGTGGCTACCGTTTCGGAACGGGTGCCTTGTAGCAGCCCAGGCGTCCGAAACGGGAGACACCGTTTCGAAACGGGAAGCCCTCTGCCAGCCCTCATTTCGGAACGCGTTGCGGAACGGCCCCGTGTTTTGAAACAGGCTCTCCCTGTTTCGGAACAGCCGACCGTTGGGGGCTGACATTGGCAGTTAAATGTTTTGGAATGTTTGCATTTTGGTCCTGAAATTTGTTTGTGCAATTGTATGAGCTTGGGATGTCCGTTTGAGCTGAAATTTGGCAGAGAAGCATGAAACTTGACTAATTACAAGTTGGTAACACTAATTTGGGTTAAGACCTTATAATTAACAGAATTTACAATTTGGTCCCTAAAGTTGTAAATTGTTCAATCGGGTCCCTGTTTGATCTCTGATGTTTATGATCTTTGAGTGTGATGTGTGAGTGATCATAACTAGGGTAAATATGCATCTAGACTAGTTTAAAAAAGGGTCGTTAATCAAGGTTGACTTTCGGGTTGACTTTGGTTTTCCCCGTGTGACTTTCTTAATTCGGGTCAACCGTCTAGACCGGGTTAAGGGGGTTACAGTAAATCATGCACTTTCCTTAACAAAATCAGATATTAAACCTCATGCTGATTTCAAGCCTTTTTTTAAATCATGCACTTCCCTTAACAAAGTGCATGGATTGAGTGTACTATAATAACTTGCTGATTTCAATGTGGACTTGAAAAAGGGTTTTAATGCATTGATGGCGTTTTGTTTTTGAGCCTCCCCACTAAGCCTTGTGTGCTTACGCTCTCATTTGTCCATCAATGTAGATAATTGAGGTTTTGGAGGCAGCAAGTAGCAAGGGAACTCAAGAGACTTCGTTTAAGAAAGTATGTTTCGGTTTAGACTAAAGTAATAAGGGCAATGGAGATCTGTTGTGTTGATGGGAGATTTGTGTAAACTCCCTTTTAAGCAAGTTTCGTAAGTGGTTTTTGACTTGTAAATAGCATTTGGTATTTGGTTTATGCCTTGCTTGCATTGTGGCATTTTGCTTGGCTTGACATTAGGTTGCATGCCTATAGTTTACCTTTGATGCAAATGCTCATGTTATGATGATGAATATGCCATGAATGATTGAGGATTGATGTTTAAATATGTTGTATGCATGTTGGATTGATTATAATTGCATTAAAGTATGAAAAACCAACAAAAAGTGTCATTACAGGCCCATGTGTTTTGGTACACTCGAGCCTGTACTGAAAGGTGAGCCTGAAATGGCTTAGGGGTTTCAAAACAGGGAAGGGTTGTTTCGATACATTTTGCTACTAGAATTCTCTATTTCGAAACACCCTCGTGGGTGTTTCGATATGGTCTCGAGCTTCGAGACGATCGACCCTGTTTTGATACGGGTGTTCTTATACAGGGCAACTTTACCGAAACACCCAGCTGTTAAGTTGGTTATTGAAATCTTATAAAGTTCTGTATCTTTACGTTTTAGTCCTTGAATATTGTGGATGCAATTAAATGATCTTAGATGATTGTTTTGAGTTGAGATTTTTACAGTGAGGCATGTAATATGACTAATTGAAGATTGGTAACTTAAAAATGGAAGAAGTCCCTGTATTTTGTTAAAATTACAAAATGGTCCCTAACATACATTTGTCTACAATTGAGTCCGTCAATGTTGTCTGATTGAGTTGCAAATTGTTCTTCTGCGATGGTTATCACATAGGATGATAATGAAAATCTAGATAAGATAAATTGAAAAAAATAGGGTCTCTTATTTAGGTAAACTTCCCGATTTACTTCAATATTCCCTGTGTGATCCGTTCGACTCGGTATTTCGCCCAGACCGAGTCGAGGGGGTTACATGTATCTAGAGAAATCATCAACTAAAACATAGGAATATGATTTTCCACCCAAGCTAGTTATCCTAATAGGCCCAAAGAGATCCATATGGATCAATTGTAAAACCTACTAGTTAAAACATCATTAATGGATTGAAATGAGGTTCATTTTTGTTTACTCTTAGCACAAGCATCACAAATTTTATCTAAAGAGAATTTTAGCTTAGGTAAACCTCTAACTAGATTTTGGGAAACTAATTTCTCTAAAACACTTATGCTAGCATGCTCTAGTTTCCTATGCCATAATCATGCATCATTTTCATTTTGAGCAACCAAACATGCATGAGATGTATGAATGTCATCTAGATGCACCATGTATATGTTACCTATGCGATGACCAATGAACATTATTTTATTTGTTTTAATGTCCACAATTTTGCAACCATTAATATAAAAAAGAACATTAAAACCCTTATCACACAATTGACTAATGCTCAACAAGTTATGCTTTAGACCATTAACATACAAGACATCTTCAATAAGAATATAAGAGAGATTACCAATGGAACCTATACCCTCAATGTGGCCTTTGGAGTTGTCACCAAAAGTCACCACTCCACCAATCTTTGTCTTTAGCTCCATAAATCTACTCTTGTCACTGGTCATGTGTCTTGAGCATCCACTATCGAGGTACCAAGTGTTTTTACTGGAAGCTTTGACCTTGTAGCAATGCTCCCCCTACAAACAAAGATTAGTTCTTTATTTTTCATACCCAAACCATTTTGGGTCCATGTGAGTTATCTCACAAATTCTTGGTCCCCTTAGGATTCCAAGAAGCAATATGATGAATACTATTAAAAACTACTAGTTTCTTAGGAACCCATACATTTCTAACACTTTTACCTTTAGGGTGCCTTTGAAAGCTTCTTTGTTTGTAGCCATTAAAGTTCCTCTTCACATAGTTGGGTTTTAAAGAACTTGGTTTTTCAAAATCTTGTTTCCTAACTACATTAAGCGAAGCCTTAAGCTCATTCACCACTCTGTGGTGATCATCGTGAACTTTGGAAAGAAGATTCCTCAAATCAACATTTTCATTTGTGAAAATATTTTAAGTCATCTTGTAAAACCAAAATATTCTTTTCAAGTTCTTAGTTGAAGAAAGGGAATCGTTTTGGTTTTTCAAATCGGAAATTATTTCTTGTTTTTCAAAACCGATTCCTTATGTTTTCCACCAACTCATCGTAAACTTCTTGCAACACATCACATGCATCTTGAAGTTCATCAAATGTGAAATCGAAAATAGATGAGTTAGGGTTTACCTTAGGATCGTCAACAATATCCATGAGGCAAAGATTAGCCACTTTGTGCTCCTCTTCATCGGATGATGATTCTTCATAGCTTCAAGTAGCAACGTGGGCTTTGTGCTTCTTCTTTTTCTCTAATCCCTTCTTCTTGAGTTGAGGGCAATCAGATCTAATGTGCCACGACTTCTTACACTCATAACAAATGAGTTGATCCTTCTCCTCTTCTTTGTTCTTGTTCTTGAAGTCTGTAGAGTGTCCACAAGTTCTATATTTTGTACACATTCCTGCCCTTATTATTGTTGTTCTTAAGCTCATTTAGGCATATGTAGGTGCATTGCATGCATAATAACAATATTTTCTCTTTTACCATGCTTTTATTGAATATTCTATGTTTGGTTAAGAAAAGATACCGTTTTAGTTTAGTTTTCATTTCCAGGTGATGTAGCCGTGTAGAGGAGGAGAGGACAGGAAAGTAGGGAGCAAAAGGAGTTGTACTGAAGCAGTTCCAGTTACTGCCAAGGATGTCACCACCGCAGCATTACCGCCGACTGCATCCCAAGAAGAAGTTAAACCGACTTAGTCAAGATTGGTTGCGATTAAAAGAGGACAAATTACTGAGTCTAATGAGCCCATCCTTGCAATTTTCTAAAGCCTGTAGCGACATGAAGAGCTGATTGATGATGGATAAGTAAAATGACTTATCTTTACTTGCTGGAGAAGGCAACGCCCAAAAAGTCCACATTCAAGTCAAAAAGGAGTCAACATTTAATGTAAAGTTACTTTAAGGACTTCTACTCCAAGAAGGATTCAACTTAGGCCAAAGCCCTATATATACCCATGTAATTGAGGGTATAAGGGCATATAACGATATAGAGATTATTCTTTTAGATAACAAGGGTTTAGTTTTTATATATAAAGTAGTTGTGAGAAGCGGTTGTAATAGTCTAAGTTGTTTTTGCAATAAAATACTCTCAAGTTTGTTTAATTCATGTGCTTCACTTCTTCAATTATTTCCAAAAGTTCAGTTGAAGAAATCCATTTGTCAGACACGAGAGTGTCAAACTCACGAAAGAATTAAGCAGGGTCTCGTCATGACATGGTGTTGACTAATTCGGCTTAGACATAAGTTAGAATTTTAGCGGCTAAAAGGAGAAACCAAACGTCGACTACCTGTGTTAGGTTTACGCTGAGATTTCTAGGTATTGCCTACATCACGTAGTGACAAAATCCTAGACTAGACATAGGTTGGATCACTTCAGAATTGCTTCGCCGAACTTGGAGTATCTGCCAGACTTGCCGCAAGGACTTCTCTCCATCTCACCCGCCGAGATAGCGAAAATTGCAAGAGCAGAGTTCCGCCGTGGCAGCAAAAGTTGTCGCTGTAACACCCGAAAACCACCCTAGTTAAAATCATAAGAAAATAGAAAGGAAAGTGTAAATATTTTTACACTTGAACAAGAATAGATTGAATAGAGGAATTGAAGCTATCAAACTAAGTTATTAAGACACTTAAATTAAAAAGAAAGTAATCAAAACATGAATGCACAAATATGTATAAGTTAAATAAAAAAAAAGAAAATGTAAGATAGTGTAACATATATATACGTTTAATGGATTTGAAATATATATAAATATATATATTTATATAAGTACATTCGGTAGAACTAAATTAAACTATACATGTATATATAAATATGTATATAATATATATATATATAATGATTGATAAATAAATATGTTTGATATAAGCCTAAAAGTTAGTGGGAATGCATGGAGGAGAAGTAATCCATGTGTCCCTTATCCTAAGTACACCAACATGCCAAGTTAGAAGATAACAAACATGTGTATTCCACCATATTTTAACATCATCTTCTTTCATCATCTCCACCGAACCATTAGAGAACAAGAGAGAAAATTGAGCTTGGTTGCTGGAAATTAAAGAGAAAATACATGCATGTTGATTTCATAGCTCAAGTAAGTGTGTGTTAGTCATTTGATGTTGTTCTTGAGATTTAGGGTATATTTTGATGATTTTGATTATGAATGGTTGCTGTAAATAAGGTTAGAATTAAGTCATCAAGTTGTATGGTAGCTGGGTTCATGTTAGAATAGCTAAATTTCTGGAAATTTTAATATGAACATGAACTTAGAATGAATCTGCCCAGAATTTTTAGTTATAGACACCTTTCGGAAATCTGGAAAATTGAGCATGTTAGAGTCATTTCTGGAAAAAGTGTTCTTATACAAAGTTGTAGAGGACATAATTTACATGAGATAGAGGTAAGAATTGCACAAAAATGTTAAGTATAGGTCTCTGAATTGTTGTTAGAAGTTGACTGGACTGAAACCGAATGAATTTGGAATCTGCTTGACTAAATTGTGAAATTTGAAATGTTTAGGGTTCAAAATGATGTTAATAAATTATGAAAATTTATGCTTGAAACAGGGGAGTCATGGAATGAATAAAAATTAAATGGCCAAGCTTGAATTAAGTCTCAATTGGTAGATTAAATGCATTTAGATCACATGTAGGATTATTAAAGGATTAAAGGGGACTGTTTTGTGGAAATTGATAAATTGAGGACTTCAATGCTCTGTTTTTAAAGATGTTAGAACTTCATTGTTATGTTAATACATGTAGGTTAATGTGGTTAATAGATTAGAATCAAATGAATTGTGAAATATAGGATTTAAATGCACTAAAGTCACTAGGTTAAGCTTGGACAGATTAGGCCCTGAAATTGTCCTGTTTTCAAATGTAAAACTGTATTAACTGGGAAATGATAAAATTATGTGCCATACATGGTTGTAAAGGTGTGTTTATAAGATTTCTAAAATGGTAAAGAACTCCTTATTTGGAGTTGTGAGTAAAAGGATATGGCCAGTTTAGTAGAGGTTACTCAAACTGTCAGTTTAGGGGGCAGATTCACTTGTCTAGGTGATTATGCTTAAGTAAATGAATTTATATGTTTGAATTAATTACTAATGGATATTGTATATGATATTTTATGTTTTAAGATCACATTGGTGAAGAATTTTAAGAAGATTCAAGGAGTGATCAAGCAAAGAGAAGGGGGAAAGGAATCATCATCAAGGATAACAACTAAGCTTGGAAGTATTTGTGAGTGTAGCTAGTTTAGGGTTGAGATTAGTGTCTCAACCAATGTGTTTATGTTTCTTGGATGATTTAAAATGAAGCATGTAATGAACTTAATAATGGATTGGTAAATTTAAATGCTAAGGAAGAAGGACTAAAGGAATGAACTATGAACTAGGTGTATGATGCTATCTAGATATGCTAGTTGATGTTTATATGTGTTGCTTTGTGACATGAGCTGTTTGAGCCACTTGAATTGAATTAATGGATAATTTAGCTACTGTTTGAAGATGATTATATGATTGAAATGATGCTAAATGTTTTCTGGAAATTTGATTGAGCATGGCTTGAATGTGCACAATGTAAACATGATTGAATGTGTACATGACTTTGTGATATGTGTTTGATAAACAAGTAAAATGCTATTGTTAATAAAGAAAGATAAGTAAAGTCCTTGGTTTGATTAGTGTCTATAGGTAGAAGGGCATGCCTTAGAGTCATTGAGCTCCTCTGATCTTTGTTACAGGATGGTGGTTAGTCACCTATAAACCTGATAAGGTGGTTAGTCACCTTGATAATTGAATGGTGGTAAGTCACCATTGATGCCTATGCATCCTCTGTTATAAGTTGAAATGAGAAATTGATACTTTGAGTATCTAAAGTTACATGATACATGAAGACTTGATTACCTATTTCATTAATCATCCAAGGCAAAACATGATTAGAACAATGATATATGTTTAAATGAACAAGTTGGATATTAGTCCTTATGATATGGAATGAATATGTGTACTTGGTTGAGATTTAAAATGAACTATGTTGTGATGTGAAACTATGAAATGTTGCTGCCAAGATGATAATGAGATTACATGTTGTTTGTTGTCCAATTTAGCTTGAATTGTACATGTGCTTGCTGCCCAAATTTGGCTTGAATTGTATATGTTGCTTGCTGTCCAATTTGGTATGAAATGTACATGTAGCTTGCTGCCCAAATTGGTATGTTTTAAATGAAATGGTTGCTGCCCAATAAGTCATTGTACATGTAAATACTTGCTGCCCTATTGGTTAGTACATGAATATAGCTTTGTTAACTTGGTTTTGATAGGCTAGTTAGGTATTCCAATACGTGCTAAGCCTAGCTAAGTAACTTTAAAGATTGAATAAGACTTTAAAAGATTGAAACTAGTAAAGTTTAGGGCTGCCTCACTAAGTACATTATGTGTACTTATCACTCTCTTTGTTTCCTTCTTCCAAAATAACAGGTTCGTTGATATCCGAAAGCCATCCGTTTTGTTCCGAGAGCTTCGCAAGCCAAGAACAAGTATGATATAATCTTGCTTAGTCTCCTAGTTGGTGGCATAGTCTAAGTTAGTTTGTCATGCATTATGGAACATGTAATTGTTAAGTTTGGTTTGTATAAAACTAAGACATGTTATATTACGTAATGACTTGATGAATGTTTATGTAAATATGGATATGATGATATGAATGAACTATGTTTGAAGTTAACTAAGCTTGATATGAATTTGAGTATCATTTATATGGTTCATGCCCTTGATGGATTTGAATGGTTGAATATGTATAAGTATGTTATCTTTATTTGAATTAGGAAGGTTGCATCTAGAATTGTTGTTGGATGATTTGTATAGTTCGAATGGTAATAGAATATTAGAATATAATGAATGCTGATTTCGAATACTATTGTATATGATTTAGGTTGTTTGAAAGTTGTTATATGTATTTGTATGGTTGTGTTGTAATATGAACTAAGATATGTATATAGATAATATTTGATTGTCTTATGTATTCGAATAAGAAGCATTGGTATACTTGAATCAAATGTTCATGAGTTTGATTGAATACATGTATGTTAGTTAGGCTTGTTAATATGCATTTGCAACATTAATATAAGATTCATGTTAGAAAAGTTTTAAATTGGCTTACCTATATGTATTTATGATCTTGTTATTGGATAAATGATTATATGATTGTTTGCTTTGATGCTTGTTAAGTATGAATTGAATCTCATATAATTGTATGTTTGATGTGTTGACATGTATGAATCTGTCCATCACCCGAATAGTAACATCGCTCGCTCGTAACCGGGTGAGGGGTGCTACATAAATTGGTATCAGAGCTTCGGTTTAGTCGATTCTCGGACTAAATCGGGTCTATTGCATCATATAGGTTAAACTATGCCGCCTAGGAGTTTTATATTGGACTGCTTGCGATTGCGCTCTCTAACTTCGATCTTTTCTGAAATCTTATTAGAATGTCCGAATCACGTTTGGCTCGTGATAATGGAAGTCCTCGGGAATCATCTAACGAGGATGGTAGCGTTAGGATGAAAACCAACGCTCCGGGACAATCTAATCCTCCCGAGCAAGCGGACCCTCCGAAAAGATCGAAACCGCGAGAACCGACTCCACTCCCTGAACCTAATCAGACAACTCCGACAATTCCGACTGTTCAGAGTGCTCAGCGGGAATGTCTCCTAAGAATGAAGGAGATGTTCGATCAATTCGTAATGAACATCCGACGAGAACAACCGACTCCGGTGGTTGCTGCCCCGAGTCGAGCCCCTATCGACAAGCTCGCTTCACACCGAGCTACTCCTTTTAGTGGCTTTGATATCGATAAACCAGAAAAAGGTGAGCAATGGCTTGATAAAACTATCCAGATCTTGACTAAGCAACTCAAATGTTTCGATGAGCATAAACTCGAGTGTGCAGTCTCCTTATTAACCAAAGACGCTTTAAGCTGGTGGGAAACCACGATTCTGACTACCCCTGCTGAGTCAGTGACCTGGGACTTCTTCGTTGATGAGTTTAAGAAGAAGTTCATTAGCGAACAATATCTGGCCGACTGTAGAAATAAATTCCTATACTTGAAGCAGGCCAATCGGCCGATTGAACAATATGTTGCTGATTTCTGCAAATACTGCAAATACGGAGCTACTTACATTAAGTCTGAAGAAGAGAAATGTCGTAAGTTCGTCGGTGGTCTGAACGACGAGCTAAAACCGATGTTCACTGCTCTTGGTCTCACAAACTTTCAAACTCTTGTGAACCGAGCTATTTCTACTGAAGCTACGATGAGGGTCGCAGAAAAGCGAAAGAGTAGTTACCGTCCGGACAAGGGTAAGAAAGGTGACAGTAAGTCCCGATGGTCGAAGAGGCCGAAGCACCAGAATGAGTCCTTCTCTACTTATTCACCTGTCACTCAGAATGATTATCGACCTCCGTCCTCAAACAAGATGGCTATTCCAGTGGTTTCTGTTAACAGTACCGGAAAATCTGAAAGGACACCTACTTGCAAGTTCTGTCAAAAACAGCATTTTGGCCAATGCCGATTTCAGTCTAATCTCTGCTTCGCTTGTGGAGGCAATGATCATTATATTCGTGACTGTCCGAAGAAGGATGACCAAATTTCTACTCGTCACTCTAATCCGAACCCGACACCATCTGGTCGAAACAAGAACCCGAGACAAGCTCAATCGGGTAATCAGGGGAAAGGCAAGGCTGCTCATTCAAAAGCCACTACCTATCAGGAATCTTGAGCCCCAGCTCGTGTCTATCACATTCGTGGCAAAGAAGAAGAAGAGTCTCCCGATGTCATTGCGGGTACGGTTGAACTTAACCTTAAACCTGTTTACGCTTTGATAGATTCGGGATCAACCCATTCATTTATATGCTCATACTTGTTAGATGAACTTAAATTGAAACCTGAAACTGTACAAACTGGGCTAATTGTTTCGAACCCTATAGGAGGTAGTATGCCTATAAATTTGATTTGTAAAGATTGTCAGATAACAATCCGAAATGTACCCTTTCCTTGTAATCTTTATGTGTTGCCTAAATGTGAATTTGATCTAGTTTTAGGACTAGACTGGTTGGGAAAACATGAAGCCTGGGTAGACTGTCAAAACCGTAGGTTGTATTTACGGGGTTTAGGAAAAGAATCCATCCTGTTGATAGACAAGAAACCGACTACTATTTTTGCTGCTATGGCATTACAAGATGAGCTTGATTTCGGTTTGCGAGAAATGCCTGTTATATCTGAATTTTCTGATGTTTTTCCCGAGGAACTCCCTGATCTTCCTCCAACTCGGGAAGTTGAATTCAAGATTGAAGTTCAACCCGGAACTAATCTTGTGTCCATTGCTCCCTATCGTATGGCACCAGTTGAACTGAAAGAATTGAAGAAGCAGATACAAGAGCTCGAAGACAAGGGATTCATTCGACCGAGCATCTCTCCCTGGGGTGCCCCTGTTTTGTTCGTGAAAAAGAAAGACGGTTCGATGCGGCTCTGTATCGATTACCGGCAATTGAACAAAGTCACTATCAAGAACAAGTATCCGCTACCGAGAATCGAAGATCTATTTGATCAACTCAAAAACGCAGCTGTGTTTTCCAAGATTGATCTTCGGTCCGGATACTACCAAATGTGGGTAAAAGAAGAAGACATGCCCAAAACAGCCTTCCGAACTCGATATGGACATTACGAGTTTCTAGTGATGTCGTTCGGTCTAACAAATGCCCCTGCTGCATTCATGGATCTGATGAATCGAGTATTCAAGCCCCATCTCGACAAGTTCATTGTCGTATTTATCGACGACATCCTTGTTTACTCCCGGAACAAGGAAGAACATGCTGATCATCTTCGGATTGTACTTCAAACGCTCCGAGATCACCAATTATACGCCAAGTTTACTAAGTGTGAATTTTGGTTATCCGAAGTTTCATTCCTCGGACACATCATTTCTGCCGATGGAATCAAAGTAGACTCTAAGAAAGTACAAGCTATTCTTGATTGGAGACCTCCGAGAAATGTGAGTGAGATCCGAAGTTTTCTTGGCTTAGCCGGTTATTACCGAAGATTTGTGAAGGGATTCTCGGTGATTGCCGCACCGTTAACTAAACTCCTCCGAAAGGATGTAACCTTTGAGTGGTCGAAAAAGCAGCAACGAAGCTTTGACCAACTCAAACAAGCTCTGACACATGCTCCAGTCCTTATTCAACCCGAATCGGGTAAAGAATTCGTTGTGTACAGCGATGCATCACACTCGGGCCTAGGTTGTGTTCTGATGCAAGAAGGCAACGTGATTGCATACGCCTCTCGACAATTGAAGCCGTACGAATTGAATTATCCTACTCACGATCTCGAGCTTGCGACCATTGTGTTTGCACTCAAAATTTGGCGGCACTATTTGTACGGTGAAAGATGCAAGTTGTTCACTGATCACAAAAGCTTGAAGTATTTGCTCACTCAGAAGGATTTGAACCTTAGGCAAAGAAGATGGTTAGAGTTACTCAAAGACTACGATTTGATCATAGATTATCATCCCGGAAAAGCCAACGTCGTTGCCGACGCTCTGAGTCGAAAACCGAATCTTGGTATGTTATTCAAAACCGAGAACAATCCATTCTTATGATTTCAGCACTTGTTCGAATTCTTTCTTAATAGTTAAGGAAGAAATTCGAACTCTTCTTACCTATTAAGTAACAATTCGAAAGCCTCCTTAATCATTAAGTAAAAGTTTGGAATCATACCTTGAATTGTAACTAACATCTCTAATTTTGTTATTCGTAGCTACCTTGGCTATCAACGCTCATTTCCGGCTATGCAAAACTCGGAATTTTCTGAATGAACTTCAAGTTCAATCTACACTGATAACTAGGATCAAAGAACTTCAACAAATTGATCCGGAACTTCAGAAAATTAATTCCAAGCTTGAGTGTAATCCTGACTTCTCTGTTAAGTCGAACGGTCTTCTATACTTCAAAGATCGTATATGTGTCCCTAATAACAAAGAATTACAAGATGAAATCCTACAAGAAGCGCACCAAAGTTCTTTTTCGATCCACCCTGGATCAGTTAAGATGTACAAGGATCTCAAGCCCTTGTATTGGTGGCCAGGAATGAAAACAACTATCAACGACTCTGTAGCAAAATGTTTGAACTGCCAACGGGTTAAAGCCGAGCACCAAGTCCCTACTGGTTTGCTCCAACCTCTCAAATTTCCGCAATGGAAATGGAAACGGATCACAATGGATTTCGTAACCGGTCTTCCTTGTTCACCAAGAAAGTGCGACGCTATCTGGGTGATCGTTGATCGTTTCACCAAGTCAGCACACTTCATTCCGGTAAGAATGAATCTCAGTCTTGAAGCCTTGGCTGAATTATACATCCGAGAAGTAACTCGTTTACATGGAGTTCCAATCTCAATAGTCTCTGATCGAGATCCCCGATTCACAGCTCGATTTTGGAAGACTCTACATAAAGCTCTCGGAACCAAACTGAATCTTAGCACAGCTTTCCATCCGCAAAGTGATGGTCAATCTGAGAGAGTAATTCAAATTCTCGAAGACATGCTCAGAGCTTGTATCATTGACTTCGGAAAGAACTGGGAGAAATCGCTACCTTTGGTAGAATTCGCCTACAACAATAGCTTCCAATCTTCGATTCAAATGGCTCCTTTCGAAGCATTGTATGGCAGAAGATGTCGAACACCTCTATGTTGGTCTGAACTCGGTGATAATAAAGTTTTGGGACCACAATTGCTTCGGGAAACCGAAGAACAAGTTCAAATCATTCATTCTCGATTGAAGCAAGCCTTTGATCGCCAAAAGTCTTACGCTGATCTGAAACGTAGAGACATTCAACATCAAGTCGGAGATAAAGTGTTTCTTAAAGTCTCCCCGTGGAAGAAAGTATTCCGATTCGGCAAAAGAGGCAAGCTAAGTCCTCGGTTTATCGGACCATTTGAAGTAGTTGAAAGAATTGGTCCTGTAGCTTATCGACTCGCTCTTCCTCCCGAGTTCGATAAAATACACAATGTCTTCCACGTCTCAATGTTCAGAAGATATCGATCTGATCCATCTCACGTTCTTGAGCCTGAAGAAGTTGAACTCAATCTTGATCTTTCATACGAAGAAGAACCCATCCGAATCCTCGATCGAGAAGTCAAGAGACTTCAAAATAAAAGTGTTCCTCTCGTCAAAGTTCTTTGGAGGAATCACAACATCGAAGAAGCGACGTGGGAACCAGAGGACACGATGAAGAAGCAGTATCCTCATCTATTCGATTCAGGTAAAATTCGAGGACGAATTTTCTTTAAGGGGGGAGGAGTTGTAACACCCGAAAACCACCCTAGTTAAAATCATAAGAAAATAGAAAGGAAAGTGTAAATATTTTTACACTTGAACAAGAATAGATTGAATAGAGGAATTGAAGCTATCAAACTAAGTTATTAAGACACTTAAATTAAAAAGAAAGTAATCAAAACATGAATGCACAAATATGTATAAGATAAATAAAAAAAAGAAAATGTAAGATAGTGTAACATATATATACGTTTAATGGATTTGAAATATATATAAATATATATATTTATATAAGTACATTCGGTAGAACTAAATTAAACTATACATGTATATATAAATATGTATATAATATATATATATATAATGATTGATAAATAAATATGTTTGATATAAGCCTAAAAGTTAGTGGGAATGCATGGAGGAGAAGTAATCCATGTGTCCCTTATCCTAAGTACACCAACATGCCAAGTTAGAAGATAACAAACATGTGTATTCCACCATATTTTAACATCATCTTCTTTCATCATCTCCACTGAACCATTAGAGAACAAGAGAGAAAATTGAGCTTGGTTGCTGGAAATTAAAGAGAAAATACATGCATGTTGATTTCATAGCTCAAGTAAGTGTGTGTTAGTCATTTGATGTTGTTCTTGAGATTTAGGGTATATTTTGATGATTTTGATTATGAATGGTTGCTGTAAATAAGGTTAGAATTAAGTCATCAAGTTGTATGGTAGCTGGGTTCATGTTAGAATAGCTAAATTTCTGGAAATTTTAATATGAACATGAACTTAGAATGAATCTGCCCAGAATTTTTAGTTATAGACACCTTTCGGAAATCTGGAAAATTGAGCATGTTAGAGTCATTTCTGGAAAAAGTGTTCTTATACAAAGTTGTAGAGGACAAAATTTACATGAGATAGAGGTAAGAATTGCACGAAAATGTTAAGTATAGGTCTCTGAATTGTTGTTAGAAGTTGACTGGACTGAAACCGAATGAATTTGGAATCTGCTTGACTAAATTGTGAAATTTGAAATGTTTAGGGTTCAAAATGATGTTAATAAATTATGAAAATTTATGCTTGAAACAGGGGAGTCATGGAATGAATAAAAATTAAATGGCCAAGCTTGAATTAAGTCTCAATTGGTAGATTAAATGCATTTAGATCACATGTAGGATTATTAAAGGATTAAAGGGGACTGTTTTGTGGAAATTGATAAATTGAGGACTTCAATGCTCTGTTTTTAAAGATGTTAGAACTTCATTGTTATGTTAATACATGTAGGTTAATGTGGTTAATAGATTAGAATCAAATGAATTGTGAAATATAGGATTTAAATGCACTAAAGTCACTAGGTTAAGCTTGGACAGATTAGGCCCTGAAATTGTCCTGTTTTCAAATGTAAAACTGTATTAACTGGGAAATGATAAAATTATGTGCCATACATGGTTGTAAAGGTGTGTTTATAAGCTTTCTAAAATGGTAAAGAACTCCTTATTTGGAGTTGTGAGTAAAAAGATATGGCCAGTTTAGTAGAGGTTACTCAAACTGTCAGTTTAGGGGGCAGATTCACTTGTCTAGGTGATTATGCTTAAGTAAATGAATTTATATGTTTGAATTAATTACTAATGGATATTGTATATGATATTTTATGTTTTAAGATCACATTGGTGAAGAATTTCAAGAAGATTCAAAGAGTGATCAAGCAAAGAGAAGGGGGAAAGGAATCATCATCAAGGATAACAACTAAGCTTGGAAGTATTTGTGAGTGTAGCTAGTTTAGGGTTGAGATTAGTGTCTCAACCAATGTGTTTATGTTTCTTGGATGATTTAAAATGAAGCATGTAATGAACTTAATAATGGATTGGTAAATTTAAATGCTAAGGAAGAAGGACTAAAGGAATGAACTATGAACTAGGTGTATGATGCTATCTAGATATGCTAGTTGATGTTTATATGTGTTGCTTTGTGACATGAGCTGTTTGAGCCACTTGAATTGAATTAATGGATAATTTAGCTACTGTTTGAAGATGATTATATGATTGAAATGATGCTAAATGTTTTCTGGAAATTTGATTGAGCATGGCTTGAATGTGCACAATGTAAACATGATTGAATGTGTACATGACTTTGTGATATGTGTTTGATAAACAAGTAAAATGCTATTGTTAATAAAGAAAGATAAGTAAAGTCCTTGGTTTGATTAGTGTCTATAGGTAGAAGGGCATGCCTTAGAGTCATTGAGCTCCTCTGATCTTTGTTACAGGATGGTGGTTAGTCACCTATAAACCTGATAAGGTGGTTAGTCACCTTGATAATTGAATGGTGGTAAGTCACCATTGATGCCTATGCATCCTCTGTTATAAGTTGAAATGAGAAATTGATACTTTGAGTATCTAAAGTTACATGATACATGAAGACTTGATTACCTATTTCATTAATCATCCAAGGCAAAACATGATTAGAACAATGATATATGTTTAAATGAACAAGTTGGATATTAGTCCTTATGATATGGAATGAATATGTGTACTTGGTTGAGATTTAAAATGAACTATGTTGTGATGTGAAACTATGAAATGTTGCTGCCAAGATGATAATGAGATTACATGTTGTTTGTTGTCCAATTTAGCTTGAATTGTACATGTGCTTGCTGCCCAAATTTGGCTTGAATTGTATATGTTGCTTGCTGTCCAATTTGGTATGAAATGTACATGTAGCTTGCTGCCCAAATTGGTATGTTTTAAATGAAATGGTTGCTGCCCAATAAGTCATTGTACATGTAAATACTTGCTGCCCTATTGGTTAGTACATGAATATAGCTTTGTTAACTTGGTTTTGATAGGCTAGTTAGGTATTCCAATACGTGCTAAGCCTAGCTAAGTAACTTTAAAGATTGAATAAGACTTTAAAAGATTGAAACTAGTAAAGTTTAGGGCTGCCTCACTAAGTACATTATGTGTACTTATCACTCTCTTTGTTTCCTTCTTCCAAAATAACAGGTTCGTTGATATCCGAAAGCCATCCGTTTTGTTCCGAGAGCTTCGCAAGCCAAGAACAAGTATGATATAATCTTGCTTAGTCTCCTAGTTGGTGGCATAGTCTAAGTTAGTTTGTCATGCATTATGGAACATGTAATTGTTAAGTTTGGTTTGTATAAAACTAAGACATGTTATATTACGTAATGACTTGATGAATGTTTATGTAAATATGGATATGATGATATGAATGAACTATGTTTGAAGTTAACTAAGCTTGATATGAATTTGAGTATCATTTATATGGTTCATGCCCTTGATGGATTTGAATGGTTGAATATGTATAAGTATGTTATCTTTATTTGAATTAGGAAGGTTGCATCTAGAATTGTTGTTGGATGATTTGTATAGTTCGAATGGTAATAGAATATTAGAATATAATGAATGCTGATTTCGAATACTATTGTATATGATTTAGGTTGTTTGAAAGTTGTTATATGTATTTGTATGGTTGTGTTGTAATATGAACTAAGATATGTATATAGATAATATTTGATTGTCTTATGTATTCGAATAAGAAGCATTGGTATACTTGAATCAAATGTTCATGAGTTTGATTGAATACATGTATGTTAGTTAGGCTTGTTAATATGCATTTGCAACATTAATATAAGATTCATGTTAGAAAAGTTTTAAATTGGCTCACCTATATGTATTTATGATCTTGTTATTGGATAAATGATTATATGATTGTTTGCTTTGATGCTTGTTAAGTATGAATTGAATCTCATATAATTGTATGTTTGATGTGTTGACATGTATGAATCTGTCCATCACCCGAATAGTAACATCGCTCGCTCGTAACCGGGTGAGGGGTGCTACAGTCGCAACCTCAATCCACCATTACCCGTTGAGGCAGCAGATCGTGGCAGCGCAAAGCATACTTAATCTTTACAACGCAGTCTACACACTACTGAGCTACAACTACCTGACCCAATCTATCAACCTAATCTCTATCTCTTCAATTATTTGTGTTTTTACTTTTATGCTTTTTTAATATTCAGAAATTTAATTGTTCAATTTACTATTTCCTTGTGCAAGAAAACACTCATAGAAGCTGTTCCAATTCCTGTGGGAGACGATATCTTATATACTATAAATTGATAAGAGTGTGCACTTGGGCTCATAAATAGAGAACACCCAAAACACTCTACAAGTTTTTGGTGGCGTTGCTAGGGATTGGCAACAACAACTGCTTTTGAATTCCTGCACTTTTACTTTAGTTTTTGCATTTAAATTTCTGTTTATTATTTTTTTCGAATATATATATATATATATATATATATATATATATATTACGCCTCTTGTTGGTCTTTGGTATGACCAGGGCAAACACAGGACCAACACTTAGCTGGCATGGCGGCAGAGACGACAAACAACACCCACCTGAGGAGAAGAAGGACATATATGGACGAAAAGCCAAACAAAAAACCCTCAGGAAGTGGTTATGTTTGGGAGATGCGTAACCCAACATAACCTAATTTTTATTTTTATCTTTAATTTATTTTTATGCATTATGATCAGATTTAATTTTTATTTTTCGTGAAATTTATTTAATTTTCAATTATCTTTATTTAATTTTTGCATTTAATTTATTTTAGGTTAGAAATGAAGGCAAGACCAAGAAGGAGAAAGAATAAAGGAGAGGCCCAACCCAGCGGCCAAGGCGGCCCAAGGTAGATGAGCATAACAGCTAGCAGCTTCATAACGACTAGCAGAAACGTCTACATTTACAACAGCTGGCAGCAATGGCTATCCGTGTAACGACTAGAATCCTGTAAAACGCGCCGCAATTATTACTGCCCATTGGCAGCGTGCTCGCCAAGGCAGCAGAGAGTAGCAGCTATATTCAGCCAACTATTCTCTCCTCATTCTTTACTTTGCTCTCTCTTTTTCTCTCAATTCTTCTTGTCTTCTTTGCTTTCAAGATCTCATCTGCGTTATTTTCTTGCAATTTCTTTATTTTCTTTAAGAAACACAACCGTTCTCACAACTATGGCAACATCAAAACTCACAACTTCATCCTCCAAGCCCATCTTCCAGAGGTTCTTGAATGCTGACATAGCGGCAACCTATCGGCAACACTTCGCTGAGTGGTAAATTTGGAAAGAGATAGGTTTCCAATACACAAGGCAGAAATGGGATCTTGGCCTTGAGCCCAATGTATTTGAAAGGGTCCACACACTAGGATGGCATATCTTTGCACGACAGCCAGAGGAGATAAACACCAACTTAGTGCGAGAATTTTATGCCCACAAACCTACCCCAGGAAACCCCTTCATCTACTTTCGCGGCGAGGGTGTCAAGCTCACAACGGTAACAATAAACAACTTCTACGAAATAGAAATCAAAGGGAATCTGCACGAACAATGGAATTTGGGTTTAACAACAACAAACTACGAAAAGATTAAAAGAGAAATCTGCCAGCCCAACGCCAAGTGGCTCACCGGCAAAAATAATGGCTAAGTCAACCACCGCAACTTGCTGTCAGAGGCCATTCTTTGGAGTAACTCCGTCCAGCGCCGCCTAATGCCCACTTCGCATGGTTCCACAGTAAACATGCAGCGACTGGCTCTAATCCATAGCATAATGAAGGTGGGGCAATCAACGTTGGGGAAGTTATTCTTGAAGAAATCTATGCCCACGCAGCCAAACCCAACTCCAAGGGACCCCTCGTTTTCCCCTCACTCATCACCGGCCTTTGCGCTAATTTTCGTGTGCCGCTGCATCCCAAAGATACCATCATCACTGCCAAGGAAGGTTGGACAAGGAAGGCACACCTACAGATGATGCAAGAGCCAGAACCTGAAACGCCAGCAATCATCCAACCACCGTCCAACCCTGCAGCCACCCAGGCCACAATGGGCAGTATTGATGCTGCCCTTTCTTCCGCCATGATTCCTCTGCTTCGAAGCCTCGTAGAGAGCTGCCAGAGAATCGAGCACAAGCAGGTAATCTTTACGAGATACATTGCGGAGGTGCAAGAGGCCTTTGTGGCCTACTTGCTGGACAAATATCACGACGCTGACCCAAGGTTGCTAGCCTTCCCGTCGGAGTTAGCAGCTTCTAAACCAACCCAGATCACACCCCGACCAACTGCCACTCCAGCTGCCGCAGACAGCGAGGGACCACACATTCGCCCTAAAAGAAGGACCTCGCCCACTCCCATCTAGCCATACAACCTCACCTCCTCCTCTGATTCTGAAGAAGATGAGATCCAGGCAAAAAAAGAGGATGAGACTACCGCCGCCTCCCCAGCAGCAAAGGTGGCAGCTGCCAAAGAGACAACCGAGGCCTCGGATTCATTGGATATGGAGGTATCTGATTCCTCCGATGACGAACCGACCGAAGAAACAAGGAAAAGGAAGCGGCCCGCCAGTACGACTAAGCCTCAAGGTGAAGGGTATGAAACCGAGCCAAAAGCACCACCTAAAAGACCCACTCCTAGCTGCATCCAACCACCACGTGGCCAAAAGAAGAGCTCAGCCGTCAAATCTCCTGCCACACGCCGCCTCGTCCTCCTCCGAGGCAGCAGTAGAAACAGAGGGGAACTCACCCAATCTTTATCACATTTTCTTTATTTTCCTTTCTCTTTATAATTTCTTTTAATTTTATGTTTCCTTTTTCTTTTTATGTTTTATTTTTTTCTGTTTTATTTTATATTTTGTAAGGCGTTGAAGACAATGCCAACCTCGAGTTTGGGGGGGGGTTAATCCTCTTTGTTTTCTTTGCTTTTAGTTGTAATTAGCAGTATGTAGTAGCATATGTAAATTCTGCCCTAACGCATAATGAAATAGAAAGTCTTAGCTTAAAAACGTGTGCCTATGATAGTTAGCCGATTACTTATTTTCGCACCATACTTAAAATTTAACTTAACCATGGGGAGAAGCATGAAAAATACTTAGAATTTTTTGCCAATTATTCTTACACTGTCTGTTAAGTGATGAGTTGTGCTTGAGTTCTAAGTTTAACATTGCCTACTTTATTTAATGAAAATTTCTTAATTGGATGCAGGATTGCCGCCGCGGTAGCACATGGCAGCTAAGTACCCTAGAGGTTCCCGAAACATGCTATAGGAAGGATGTTTAAGTACCCTAGAGGTGCCCGAAACAGTCTCTAGAAAGGACCATGAGCAAGGACACTCCGCTGCTATCAAAGTCCAAGTATCTAAAATAAGTGACAGACAAATTAGCAAGAGTGAATGAAAGCCTTCACGGGATGACTCTATTCAAAGGGTTCGAAGTTTCTTAGTTTGCACCAATCATAGCTTCAGACCCGGAGAATAGTTGTGATGAGCTGAAGCCCTTAAGGCCATGATCAGAAAAAAGAGAGGAAGTGAGTGCTTAACTGTGCTGACCTGGCAACAACTAATATCCTTTTTCGAATTTAATTATTTTTAGCATTCTTTGTTTACTTAGTATACTCAGCATGTTTAGCATGGACACAGACCTGCACACACTGCACTGGCACTATGAAAATTGAATCCTAAGTCATTTCATGCCATTCCCTATCACTAACATAAAATAGGTGCCATGACCTTGAGGTAAGAAATCAAGTCAAAGGCTAGGTTTCTGTTAATTTTTGCGCAAGGGGCATGTTTACTAGTTAGGTTGCATTGCTTGAGGACAAGCAATAGTTCGAGTTTGGCGGTGTGTAGAGTGTCCACAAGTTCGATATTTTGTACACATTCCTGCCCTTATTATTGATGTTCTTAAGCTCATTTAGGCATATGTAGGTGCATTGCATGCATAATAACAGTATTTGCTCTTTTACCATGATTTTATTGAATATTCTATGTTTGGTTAAGAAAAGATACCATTTTAGTTTAGTTTTCATTTCTAGGTGCTGTAACCGTGTAGAGGAGGAGAGGACATGAAAGCATGGAGCAAAAGGAGCTATACTGAAGCAGTTCCAGTTACCACCAAGGATGTCGCCACCGGAGCATTACCACCCACTACAGCCCAGGTAGAAGTTAAACTAACTTAGTCAAGATGGGTTGCGATTAAAAGAGGACAAATTCTTGAGTCTAGTGATCCTAGTCTTGCAATTTTCTAAAGCTTGTAGCGGCCTAAAGAGCTAATTGAAGAGGGATAAGTAAAGTGACTTATCTTTACTTGTTGGAGAAGGCAACGTCCAAAAAGTCCACATTCAAGCCAAAAAGAAGTCAACATTTAATGTAAAGTTACTTTAAGGACTTCTACTCCAAGAAGGACTCAACTTAGGCCAAAGCCCTATATATACCCATGTAATTGATGGTATAAGGGCATATAGCGATAGAGAGATTACGCTTTTAGATAACAAGGTTTTAGGTTTTTGTATGTAAAGTAGTTTTGAGAAACAGTTGTAATAGTTTAAGTTGTTTTTGCAATAAAATACTCTCAAGTTTGTTTAATTCATGTGCTTCACTTCTTCAATTAGTTCCACAAGTTCAGTTGAAGAAATCCATTTGTCGGGCACGAGAGTGTCAAACTCACGAAAGAATTAAGCATGGTCTCATCATGACGAGGTGTTGACTAATTTGGCTTAGACATAAGTTAGAATTTTAGCGGCTAAAAGGAGAAACCAAACGTCGACTGCATGTGTTAGGTTTACGCTGAGATTGCTAGGTATTGCCTACATCACGTAGTGACAGAATACTAGCCTAGACATAGGTGGGATCACTTCAGAAAGTCTTTGCCGAACTTGGAGTATATGCCAGACTTGCCGCTGGGACTTCTCTCAATCTCACCTGTCGGGACATCGAAAGTTGCAAGAGCATAGTTCCGTCGTGGCAGCGAAAGTTGCCGCAACCTCAATCCACCATTACCCGCCGAGGCAGCAGATCGTGGCAACGCAAAGCACACTTAATCTCTACAATGCAGTCTACACACTACTGAGCTACAACTACCTGACCACTCTATCAACCTAATCTCTATCTCTTCAATTATTTGTGTTTTTACTTTTATGCTTTTTAATATTCAAAAATTTAATTGTGCAATTTACTATTTCCTTGTGCAGGAAAACACTCATAGAAGTTGTTCCAATCCTTGTGGGAGATGATATCTTATATACTATAACTTGGCATGAGTGCGCACTTGCGCTCATAAATAGAGAACACCCAAAACGCTCTACAAAGTCTTTTCTTCATGAACTGAGAGAATCTCTTGGCTATCATAGCTAATTCCTCAAACTGATCCTCACTAGAATTGCTTTCCTCTTGAGAAGCCTTGAGAGCAATTCCTTGCTTCTTCTTTTCTACCTCTTGCTTCTCCACTCTTTTCTCTTTTCTCTTCTTTTCTTCTTCCCTTCCTTGCTTCATGATTTCATGAATAAGGAGAGATCCCACCAACTCATTGAGCTTTAATGTCTTCAAATTCTTTGCCTCAATGATTGTAGTTCTCTTCCTATCCCATGATTTGGGAAGTGAGTAAAGAAGCTTCCGGACTAGCTTGTCTTCAGAAATGATCTCACCGAAGCCCTTGAGACCATTTACTATGACGCAGAACCGATCAAACATTTTGGAGACACTCTCATCCGGCTCCATCTTGAAGTTCTCGTAACTCAAATTAAGGATCCCAATCTTGGTCTCCTTTACATCGTTGGTGCCCTCGTAGGTGGTCTCTATCTTGTCCCACACTTCCTTCGCACTTGTGCATGATAACCTTTTTGCGTACATGTCGGGTCCAAGTGCACAAAAGATGATGTGAAGAGCCTTGTCATTCACTTGAAGCCTCCTTTGATATTCATCGGTCATTTCTACTCTTGTTTTCAGAACAAGTCTTCCTTCTTCATCTCTCTTCATAGGAATAGTTGGTCCATCTTCCACCACATCCCAAAGGATGAAGTCATTTGACTTGATGAAGAGCCTCATTCTATTCTTCCAATAAGGATATTTATCCTCATCGAAATAAGGCAGCTTGGTGATCGATTGTGACTCGAATAGGTTTTGGCCGAAGGTAGATGTCATGACTTGATTCAAAGGTTAATTGATCTTCTTCTAGGATCTCCTCTTGTGAATGTGAATCCCTCGAAGAGTTAGGCTCTGACACCAATTGTTGAGTGGATCAATCGAATCGAAAATGGCCAAGAGGAGGTGAATTGACTTTTTAAAATTAAAGGGAGCAGATTGAAAATGTGAAAATTGAAGAAAAGGCAATTTATAGTGGTTCCAACTTAGAACAAGCTCTACATCCACTACCTTAGCTCCTACTAAGGATTTTCAACCAATTTCACTAGAAATTCGCCCCCTTTTCTCGGATTAGGAGGAAACCTTACAAACTGGTTAATCTTTCTACCCAAAGATTAACCAAGACTCTCTCAATACAAAGATTGTTGGCAAATGAAAAATAAACCTCATAAGGTAGGATATTTTCCCCAAATTACAAGTTCTCTCAACCCAAATTGATAAAAGATGAATACAATAAAAATCACTCAATTGGATACAAGAGTTTGACTCTAATAGCTCAAGAATGGATTGGATTTTTGTTTTGTTGTTGTGCACTTGTTCAATAGTTGGTAATGTAGCTTTAATTACTTGCTTTTATACCCCTTCATTGAATTCTAGCCATTTGGGTGGTTAGCATCATCAATAGAGCCGTTAAGCTCTCTTTGTCCAACCATAAATGCAGTTCTACAACACCCTATTTTGGAACACTCGAGTCCATATCAATACTTGTCTCAAAATAGAAACAATCGTTGTGTGTAATAAATGGGGTGTATCGAAATGCTCGAAGGTGTATCGAAATGGTTAGGGGCCATATCGAAATGGCTATAGGCCGTATCGAAACAATATTGCTCACAATTGAATCTGTCAAAATGTGTATCAAAACACCCAAGGGGTGTATCGAAACGAGTAACAAAATTTTAAATATTTTTAGATTCCAATAACTGACAAGTAACAACTATATCATTAAATGCTCATATTTGAAAAATCTTAACCTCCATATCGGTACAGTTAAGGCCGTATTGAAACGTTGTTCAAAAACTAAATGCCCTGATGAAGGTCGTATCGAAATGGATGAAGGCGTATCGAAACGCCTGAATCGAAACAAAAATTTTCAGTAAGCTATTAAGTTCAAGCCGTATCGAAATGCCTCGACGATTTTGTGAAATTTGACTTTAAAACACTTAAAATATTTTATGGGGTTTAAGTTTTGACTTTAAAACATTTAAAGTCCAAAATATACTTGTAAAATATAAGTCTTTTGACCTTGTACATCTTTAAATATTTATTTACTTTGCAATTTGGTCTTTATACTATTTGTTATATCAAAATCAAACATTGGTTTTATAATACTAAACATCCAAATTTTATCCCAACCATGATAAACATCAAGCGATCATGGAAACAAACATAACTCTTACATAAACATCACAATCCATATGACCTTGTACACCTTCTTTAGCATCAAACTAAAATTTCCATTCAAGTTAACAAGTACATTTTATAAGTCTATTCCATCACTTACCTTATTTCACATATTTTCATAAGCAAACATACAAAACCCTAGCATAGAGCTTCCACTTCCCAACTTGTATAAGCTTATCTAGTACTTCAATTACCATTCAATATATTTCTTTGTTTCATTAACTTACATATTCAAACATATAAGCTATAACATAAAATCCTCTTAACATGAATCATACCTTTCTTCACTAAGTCATTTTATCAATATTATAAACATAACTTAAACTATTCTTTCTTAGCTATCATATCATATTCATTCCATACCACATATTCAAATAATAATATCAATCCAAAATCATATTCATCTTAATGTAAATGCTTAGTTCATATGCCACTGTAAAGTGTCCATAAGTTATATATTTCATGCACATTCCATCTCATATTATTGCAGTTTTTGAGTACATTCTATGTATAATTAGGTTCATGCATTGCATTTTACAGTATTCTTTACTCTGCCATGCTTTGTATTGATTTTCTATTATTTGGTAAATAAAAGGTACTGTTTTAGTTTAGTTTTAGTTTCAGGTACTAGAGGCTGACAGAAGGAGAGAGGAGCTGAGGACATGATGCTGAGGCAGCAAACTGAGGAGCTGTACTGATGCAGTTCCAGACAGAGACATCGACTACTGAGTAGCTGCCGCCGCCCTACCTGCCGCCCAAGACAACAAATTGAGGAATTGGAGAACTAGAGTGCGATCTGTAGAGTAGAAAATCCTGATCTTAACGATGTTGTCCACTTAATTTTCTGATGATTGTAGCAGTAGGCAGAGCCACCGAAGGAGGAACTCGAGCTAATGCCTATATATACCCATTGTACTTTTACTTCAAAACAACTTTAGGTTTTCCCTTAGGCATAGTTTAGGTTTTCTTGCCGCCATTATGTTCTAAATTTCTCTTTGGGTTTGGGTTATGTTGTAATTAATGTGAGAATGGTTGTTTAGGATTTTAAGTTTGTTTTTGCAATAAAAATTCAAGGTTTGCTTATTCCATATTCTTCATAGTTTTCAATTAAGGCGAAGATTAGTTGATTACTATCCATTTGTTCGGTATCGAGAGAGTCGAACTCATGAAAGGAGTAAGTATGATCTCATCTATAGACGGTGTTGATCAATCCAGACTAGACATAGGTTAGGGTTTAAGGCGACTAAAAGATGATGAATTAACTTTGTTGTGTTTGCACGATTCACGTCGCGACTGGTATTATCTGCAGTGGGCATCAACAACATTCTGACTTAGACATAAGCGATATCACTTTTGAAGCGTTCTGTCGAGCCTTGTAGTTCTGCCGAGATACAAGTCCATTCCCCTGTCGAGGCAGCGAGATCGTCTCAGCAGCCTACTGCCATCCCCCACCGAGGCAGCAGAGTCTGGCAGCGCAAAGCAACTTGTCCTATTCAACACAGTTTCACACTAAGCAACAGTATAACCCTGCCCATTCTATCAATCTGATTTCTTCCCTTTTATTTACTTGTGTTTTTATTTTATTTTCCTCTTAAACAAATCAACTTATTTGTGAAATTTACTTTTCTTGTGCAGGAACAAAGAATCGAGTCAAGCTGTCCAATCCCTGTGGGAGACGATATCTTTTATACTATTACTTGACAGGAGTGTGCACTTGCGCTCATATTTAGAGAACACTAAAACGCTCTACAAGTTTTTGGCGCCATTGCCGGGGATTGGTAACAGTAAAATTCGTTTTTAAATTTTTGCAGCTTCATTTATTTGCATTTAATTTTTAGTTTTTATTAATTTTATTTTTAATCAAAAAAAAATTATGGTTCCTTTGCTAAGTGCATGACCAGGGCAAACCCAAAAGATGAAATCGTTTACGTTGATGATATCGAACGAAGAGCAAGAGAACTCAAAAAGGAGATCAGAATAGCCCTTGGGAAAACTAAAGAAGAGAGAAAAGCAGAGGAAAGAATGAAAGTAATAAACGACAACCCTGCCAATAATGCTCATAATGGCAGGGATGGGCAGCAAGACCCGTCGCCTAGAGAACATCAGCAAGTTTCACCTAGGCAGCACCCTCAAAATCCACCCAGGTAGCCACAATATGTTTGAACCACTAGGGATTACTTGGAACATGTCATCAAAGGGTTCGATCCGACAGTGACAGAACCTGAGATTGAGGCGGATCACTTTGAGCTGAAGCCCATAATGTTCAACATGATCAACACATTGGTGCAATTTGGTGGGACAGCCACAGAAGATGCTCGGCAGCACTTAAGAGGATTCCTGGACATATGCAGAGCTTTCAAAATACATGGAGTCCACCAAGATGTGCTAAGGTTGAGATTATTCCCCTATTCACTGAGGGATAGGGCAAAGTAGTGGTTGAACAACCAGCCATTAGGGTCATTCAACACATGGAAAGAGATGTGTAAGGATTTCCTGGATCATTTCAGCCGATCCAATGTCACAGACAGATTGAGAAACGAGATCACAACCTTTAGAAAAGGGGATGTTGAGCCAATGTATGAAGCATGGGAGTGGTACCAACAGATGCTTAACAACTGCCCGCTCTATGGTTTCTCTGCTTGGACACATGTGTCAATGTTCTACAACGGGGTGAACTACCCAACTCGAATGATGATTGATGCCTCAGCCAACAGAATCATCCTCGACAGACTACCAGAGGAGGCACTGCGAATCTTGAACCAAGCCGCCAAGAACGACTACAAGTACCCTACAGCCCACCGAGGTGACGTTAGGCAGCCAGCAGTTGTGAACGAAGTGGAAGCCTTAGAGTCTGTCAATGACCGCCTCGACAAGCTGACAGAGCTGGTCATGAACATGGTGAAACCCACTGGAAAGTCTATGGGGCCAATGGTGTAGAGCCATTGTGTGATGATTGTGGGGGCAAACACGATTCCTCTAAATGTACTACATCTGCCAATTTCATGGGAGGATACGATAGGAACATCAGACCCAACACGGATATGTACAACCCTGGTTGAAAGAATCATCCAAACTTCTCCTGGAGCAATTCTAAAACTGCTGCCAATCCACAACATCAACAATGAGACTACCAGCAAAACCAGTCTAGATAGCAAGCCCAGCAGCCACAAAACAATAATTCACTAGAAGCAACCCTTCAAACTTTTATGTTTAACACTAGTGAATTTAATGTTCGTACAAATAAGTTTATTAATAAAACTGAGTCATTCATGGACATGACAGAGATGGGGATGAACAACTAGGAGGTTGCGATAAAGAATCTAGAAACCCCGTTTGGGCAGTTCACTACGATTTATAGCAGCATGACAATGGGTGCAACATCCAGCAGTACAGAGGCAACAGCTAAGCCCACATATGAGCAGTGCAAAGCCATATCAACCACGAGTGGGAAACAATTGGATGAGCCCAGAGTGGAAAAGCCAGAAGAGAAACAACCAACCCAGAAAGAACTACTTGCAACGACAACATCACACCAGCTGAGCCTGACAGTAGTCCTAAAGTAGATGATCTTCCACATATAAAGTTTCCATGCAAAGAACGTATAGAGAACATCCGCCTGCCAGCACCTTTCCCCCAAAGGCTTAAGCATCAAAAACAGGAGCACCAGTTCAGGAAGTTCTTGGATATTCTGAATCAGGTGTACATAAACATACCTCTCATAGAAGCCATTCAGAACATGCCCAACTATGCCAAATACATCAAGGATATGGTCTCTAAGAGGAAGAGAATCAGGAAGTTCGAAACAATTGCTATAACAGAGGAATGCATAACCATGCTACATAACAAGTTGTTGCCCAAGCAAACAGATCCAAGCAGCTTTGTTATACCATGCAGAATAGGCAACAACCACGAAAAAAAAGCCCCGTACAACTTAAAAGCCGTCATAAATTTGATGCCTAATGCAGTTTTCGACAAACTAGGAATTGGGCAAGCCAAACCTACCTCCATTATGCTGAAACTTGTTGATCATTCATTTGTACTACCGGAGGGAAAGATCAAAGACATCCTAGTTCAAGTGGGCAACCTTATTATTCCCGTTGATTTTCTTATCTTAGACTGTGAGGCCGATGAAAACACCCACATCATCCTTGAGCGACCATTCTTGGCCACATGCAGAACTCTAATAGATGTGGAACATGGGGAGCTGGCCATGAGGGTAGACAATCAGAGCATCAAGTTAAATGTGTTACAACCCTCGGAAAAGGAAAAAGGAAGGATGCTCTGATGCTCAGGCTGCCAAAATCAGCATAGAGACAGGTCAAGGCAGCAGCTGTCACGGTAGACCAAACGGCAGGCTGAAGGACCTAGTAGCACACCACCTTAAAGAACAAGAGGACCCCCAGGAGGGAAAGACAAGAAACACCACCTCAGGAAGTGCTTATGTCTGGGAGATGCACCCAAATACACTCCCAACATAACTTAAATATTTTTTTTATCTCTATTCTCTTTATTTTCATTTTTATGTTTTAGGAATAGAATTTAATTTACTGTGATTTATTTTTATTAGGATTAGATTTTAAACTATTTAGATTCATTTTTCGCATTTTTATTTTCTAGAATTAATTTTTAGTATTTAATTATCTTTATTTTTATTTCAGGCTTTAGGAATAAAAGAGCTGGATCAAGAAGAAGGCCCAACAAGGAGCCCGCCCACCATCCCGCCAAGACAGCCAAGGGCAACCCAATGCAGACAGCGCATAACAGCTAGTTGCCCACTAACGGCTAGCAGCCAACGACTATAGAATAAATGGGCATAAATCCCGTAACGTGCGTGAAACAACTTGACTGTTAGACAATTAATGTCGCCCCGACATCTCTTGGAAGCCTCTATATAAATCTTACTCATTCCGTTCATTTACTTTACTTTCACCTCCTTGCTATCTTATTCTTGATTCCACTACTCTCTTTCTAATTATCTTCTTTTAAGTTTTAGTTAAATTTCAACCGTCTCACAGATGGCTTCAGCATCCCAATCCAAACCCACCTTCCAACGCTTCTTCTCCCGTGATGATTAAAAGAGATACAGAACTCAGTTTTCCAAGCAGGCTTTAGAGCATTTGGGTGTTCTCTATTTATGAGTGCAAGTGCACACTCTTTGTCAAGTTATAGTATAAAAGATATCGTCTCCCACAAGGATTGGACAACTTGATTTGAATTGTTGTTCCTGCACAAGGAAAAGTAAATGCACAAGTAATTTGTTTGTTGAGAAGAAAAGTAAAATAAAAACACAAGTAATTAAAAGAGAAGAAATCAAGTTGATAGAATGGGCAGAGTTATGCTGCTGCTTAGTGTGAAACTGCGTTGAATAGGACAAGTTATGTGGCACTGCCAGACTCTGCTGCCTCAGCGTGGGATGACATTTATACTGTAAAGACCCCCTCACTGCCTCGGAAGGGGAATGGAATTGTGTCTTGGTGGCAAACTCAGCAGAACTACAAGGCTCGACAGAACGCTTCGAAAGTGACTCCGCTTATGTCTAAGTCAAAGTGATGTTGATGCCCACTACAAATAATAACAGTCATAGCGTGAATCGTGCAAAGACATCAATGTTGATTCGTCCTCTTTTAGCCGCCTTAAACCCTTAACCTATGTCTAGGCCGAATTGATCGCACCGTCTATAGATGAAATCATACTTACTCCTTTCGTGAGTTCGACTCTCTCGATACCGAACAAATGGATAGAATTCAACTAATCTTTCACCTGAATTGAAAACTATGAAGAACATGGAATAAGTAAACCTTGTAATTTTATTTGCAAAAATGAACTTGAAATCCTAAACAACCGTTCTCACACTAATTACAACATAACCCAACCCCAAGGAAAACTTTAGAACATGTTGGCGACAACCTAAACTATGCCTAAGGACAACCTAAACAATAGGAATATATAGGCATTAGCTAGGTCTAGTCCTACTTGAAGTAGAAGTCTTCAAAGTAGCTTTTTACATTAAATGTGGCTTTAAACTCTAACTTCTTTGAGTTGAATGTGTACTCTATCACGTTACCTTACTCCACAAGTAATCTCGAGATTCTCCTTCGGCGGCTCTGCTAGCAGCTATAGATGTCAAAAAATTAAGTGGACATCATTGATAGAATCAGGATTTTCTGCTCTACAGATCGCACCCATGTTCTCCAACTCCATAGTCTGCTGTCTTGGGCGGCAAATTGGGCGGCGGCAGCTGTTGTTTTTGTTTGGAACTGCATCACTACATCTCCTTGGTCTGTTGCCTCAGCATCATATCCTCAGCTCCTATGTCTGTCTGTCAGCCTTTAGTACCTGAAACTAAAATTACATTAAAACAATACATTTTCTTCACCAAATAACAAATAATCTATAAAAGCATGGCAAAGTAAAGAAATACTATAAAATGCAATACATGATCCTAATTATGCCTAGAATGTACTCAAAAACAGCAATAATATGAGATGGAATGTGCATGAATTATAGAACTTATGGACACTTTACACACCCCAAACTCGAACTATTGCTTGTCCTCAAGCAATGCAACCTAAACATACTTGCCCTTATATTAACCAGAAAGAAAGACTCGTTTTCAACTTGATTTCGTACCTCAAGATCGTGGCACCTATATTAGATTAGTGAAGGGAAATAGTAAGAACATAACTTAGAATTAATTTCTATAATGCCAGTGCAGTGTGTGCAGAACTGTGTACAAGCTGAATATGGAGAATAACTAGATAAACAAAGATGCTGTTATGATATATAAGGTTGCTGTCGAGACAACACAATTACTCTTCTAGGTCTGAAAATAAGATAGGAGCAAACTACAAAACCCCGAACCCAAGGAGTAGAGTCATCCTGTGAAGACTTTCATTCACTCGTGCTAATTTGTCTGTCACTTTAAAATTTTTAGATTCATGGACTTTGATAGCATCAGAGTGTCCTCGCACATGATTCTTCCTAGAGCCTGTTTCGAGCACCGCTAGGGATAAACATCAATGTTTCTTTGTTTTTGTTTATGCTACCGTGGCAATGCTGTATTTTTCTGGTTCTTTTTTCTGCCTCAGAGGCTACCTGCAACCACTGTTAGAACTTTGCAAGGAATTCTAAAAATAAAGCAAGTAGTGTTCATTAGATATTCTAGTGAATTCAGCAAGTAACAGTAGTGTTTGACAGTTTTGGCAAAACAAATTCTAAGTCATTTTGCATGCTTTCCCCAAATTAAGTTCAATTCATTTATTGGTGCAAAAAAATTAATCGGCTAAATATCATAGGTACAAGTCATAACAACATTTTGCAACCTATATGCTACTAAGTATGCCTAAGCAAAAAGATGCGAGAGCTACCCCCCCAAACTCGAGATAGGCATTACTCTCAATGCACAAAATGAAACAGAAAATAATAAAAAAACAGAAAAATAAATACAAATGATAAAAACAGAAAAATAATCATAAAAGAGAATAAAGAGAAAAAAAGAAAAAAAACTAGAAATTGGTTGAGGGTTGAGAAGAGGCTTGAGTCTTTGCTGCTGAGGATGAGGAGGATGATTGGATTATTAGGCGGCGGCCGACAGATGCACGGGCAGCAGACTAGGCTGCTGAGGTTCTTCTTGAGGTTTGGCATGTGGGGCTTCACACTCATCTGATTCGGTCTCGTCTTCCACTGGCTCGAAGGCTATGATGTGCCGCTTCCTCTTCCTAGTTCCTTCGATTGTTGGTGCTGCTGGAGGGTCTATCGCTATTGGGATGGCTGCTGCTGCTGCTTCTGTTACTGGCGGCTACTACTGCACCTCTTTTGATGAGGATGTGTTGGCCATTGTTGCCATTGTGTAGATGGGGGAATGATGGTTCTGATGCCTCTCTGGGGAGTCTGCCACCGTGTTGGAGGTGGAGGTGGCTGAGTACGATGGGTAGTGCGTCGGAGATGGCATCTGTCTGCAGAATGCGACGTGGCGGGCAGCGGCGGTTGATGGCGTTCCTTGTTCTGAGGCAGCTGCGGTAGCTAAATATGTAGGGTAGGGTGGAAAGGTGGGGCCGTCATCAGGATTCTTCTCCAGGAGATAAGCCACAAAGGCTTCTTGGACCTCCCACACATATTTCATGAACGTCAGCTGCTGTTGCTCGATCTGCTTGTTGCTGTCGATGAGGATGCGTAGCAGCGTGAGGATTTCACTTGTTGGAGTAGCTTCAATACTATCGGGGGTGGCTGGAGTGGTAGGTTGGGTTGTAGAGGGCTGGATGGGGGTGATGGACTCTATCTCTGGGCCTACATCATCTACATGCGGACTCTCCTGATCCACCCCTCCTTTAATGTTGTCATCTCATCCCCGGGGTCGGTTGGGACGTTGAAATTAGTACAAAGGTCAGTGATGAGTGACAGGAAGTATAGCATGCCCTTCGTCTTAGGGAAGCAATTGTGGATCTCCTTGCATATGATCTCCCCAACATTGATAGGCATGTTTGTCATGATGTTGTGGATGAGTGGAAGGTGCGGCCGATCGACAGTGGAGTTGTGGGAGGTGGGAAGCAGACGCCTCTTGATGAAGGTAATCCATAACATTGCCTCGGGCAGCACGTGACAACGTTGGACAGAGCCTCCATGCTTTCCTGCCAACCAGGGCGTGTTGGGCTTGCACAACTTGGCCTTGAGCGTTTCGTAATCGGTAGCTGTCAGTGACTGCCTCCACTCCTAATAAGGGTTTCCATCCATCTCTAGGCCGTAAAAGCTGTTGATTATGGCGATGTTCAGCTTGACAGGCTCTCCTCGGACATAGTCGAATGGCATCTCTGGGCAGGGATTATGGGCATAAAATTCTCTGACCAAAGTGTTGTTGGCCATCTCCGGCTGCCGTGCGAACATCTCCCATCCCTTGCTATGGATGGATTCGAACAGGGCAGGTTCTAAACCAAGGTCTCTTGTTTGCTTCGTGTAGTGGAAACCTTGCTCCTCCCAAATTGCATGTTTGCCAAACTGATCTCTGTATCTTTTCTCATCTGCCCTGGAGTAAAATGTTTGGAATGTGGGTGCAGTTTGGGATGTGGATGCCATGTGTGAGACGGTTGTAATTAACTGAAACTTGAAAGAAAATAATGTGAGATGAGAGAGTAATGGATTCAAGAAGAATATATCAAGGAGATGAAAGTAAAGTAAATGAATAGGGTGAGAAGGGTTTAAATAAAGGCTGCCAAGAGGTGTCGTGGCGGCATTAAATGTCCAACGATCCAGTTGTCTCACGCACGTTACGAGTTTTCTGCCTGTTACTTTTGTAGCCGTTGGCAGCTAGCCGTTAGCGGGCTACTAGCCGTTACGCGTTGTCTGCGCTGGGCCACCTTTGGCTGTCTTGGCGGGATGGTGGGCGAGCTCCTTGTTGGGCTTTCTTCTTGATACATCTCTTTTATTCCTAAGCCTTAAATAAAAATAAAGATAATTAAACACTAAAATAAGTTTTGAGAAATAAAAATGTGAAAAAATTCAAAAATCAAATCCTAAGGAAAATAAATTTCAATAAATTAACCTCGAATCCTAATGCATAAAATAAAATAAAGAAAATATAAAAATAAAAAATAAGTTATGTTGGGAGAGCATTTGGGTGCATCTCCCACACATATCCACTTCCTGAGGTTATTTTGCTTGTCCTTCCCTCTTGGGGGGTCCTCTTGTTCTTTCAGGTGGTGTGTTACTGGGTTCTTGAGCCTGCTCTTTGGTCTGTCGCGACAGCAGTTGCTTTGGCCTGTCTCTGTGCTGATCTTGGCGGCCTGAGCATGTGAGCATCCTTCCTTTACCTTTCATGAGGGTTGTAACACATTTAACTTTATGCTCTGGTTGTCTACCCTCATGGTCAGCTCCCCATGTTCCACATCTATTAACGTTCTGCCCGTGGCCAAGAATGGTCGCCCAAGGATGATAAGGGCTTTTTCATCGGCCTCACAGTCTAGGATGAGGAAATCAGCTGAAAAAATAAGGTTGCCCACCTTCACTAGGATGTCTTCGATTTTTCCCTCCATTTGTACAAAAGAGTGATCGACAAGTTTCAGCATGATGGAGGTAGGTTTGGTTGGCCCAATTCCTAATTTATCAAAGAATGCCTTAGGCATTAGGTTAATTTTGGCTCCCAAGTCGCACAGGGCTTTTGTTTCATGCTTGCTGCCTATTTTGCATGGAATAACAAAGCTATCCGATCTGTTTGCTTGGGCGGAAATTTGTTGTACAACATGGCCATGCACTTCTCTGTTATAGCAACTGTTTTGAATTCCCCAATCCTCTTCCTTTTAGAAACCATGTCCCTGAGGTACTTGGCATAGTTGAGTTTGTTCTGAATGGCCTTTATTAGAGAGATGTTTATGTGCACCTGCTTTAGAATATCCAGGAATCTCCTGAACTGGTGCTCTTACTTCTGTTGCTTAAGCCTCTAGGGAAAAGTGCTGGCAGGCAGATGTCCTCTATACGTTCTTTGTAGGGGAACTTTATCTGTGGAGGATCATCTACTTCAAGACCGTTGTCAGGTTCATCTGCCGGGGTGGCTGATGTTGATGTTGCCGTGGCAGGCAATTCTTTCTGTGCTGGCTGTGTTTCTGGTTGCTTTTCCACCCTGGGTTCATCCAACTGCTTCCCACTTCTGGTTGATATGGCTTTGCACTGCTCATAAGTGAGCTTGGCTCCTACCTCTATGCTGATGGAAGATGTTCTCATTGTTCGGCTGCTAAAGATCTCCGTGAACTGCCCAATTTGGGTTTCCAAGTTTTTTTATCGCAACCTCTTGGTTGTTCATCTTCATCTTTGTCCTGTTCATGAAAGACTTAGTTTTATCAATAAATTTATTAGTGTGAACAATAAAATCACTATTTCTAGACATAAAAGTATGAAAAGTTGCTTCTAGTGAATTATTGTTTTGCGGCTGCTGAGCCTGCTGTCTGGACAGGTTTTGCTGGTAGCCTCCATGTTGATGTTGTGGGTTTGCAGTAGTTTTGGGGTTGCTCTTGGAGAAGTTGGGATGATTCTTCCATCCAGGGTTGTATGTGTTCTAGGCATGCCTGCTGTTTCTCTCGTATCCTCCCATAAAGTTGGCAGATGCGGTGCACTAAGAGGAATCATGGTTGCCCCCACACTCATCACATAATGGCTCTATAGCCTTAACCTCATAAACTTTCCCAGTCGGTTTCATTAGGCTCATAACCAGCTCTGTCAGCTTGTCAAGGCGGACATTGACAGATTCTGAGGCTTTGTACTTCATTCACAGCAGCTGGCCGCCTAACGCCGCCTCGGCAGGCTGTTGGGTACTTGTAATCGTTCGTGGCGGCTTGGTTCAGGATCCGCAGTGCCTCCTCTGGTGGTCTGTCGAGGATGATTCCATTGGCTGAGGCATCAATCATTATCCATGTTGGGTAGTTCACCCCATTGTAGAACATTGACACATGTGTCCAAGCTGGGAAACCATGGAGCGGGCAGTTGTTCAGCATCTGTTGGTACCACTCCCATGCTTCATACATCGACTCATCATCCCCTTGTCGGAAGGTTTTTATTTCATTTCGCAATCTCTCTGTGACATTGGATGGGCTGAAACAGTCTAGAAAATCCTTGCATAGCTCTGTCCATGTGTTGAACGACCATGTTGGTTGGTTGTTTAACCACTGTTTTTCCCTATCCCTCAGTGAATAGGGAAATAATCTTAGCATCAGCACATCTTGATGGACTCTGTGTATTTTGAATGCCCTGCAGATGTCCAGGAATCCTCTTAAGTGCTGCCGAGCATCTTCTATGGTAGTTGCTCCAAATTGTCCTAACGTATTGATCATGTTAAACATAACGAGCTTCAGCTCGAAATAATCCACCTCAATCTCAGGTTCTGTCACTGTCAGATCAAACCCTCTATAGTCAGTTTCCAGATAATCCCTGGTGGTTCGAACATAATGTGGCTGCCTAGGCGGAATAGGGAGCTGCTGCCTTGGTGGATCTGGATGTTCTCTGGGCGGCGGGTCTTGCTTCCCATCCATACCGTTCACAACATTGTTGGCAGGGTTTTCGTTTTCCATATTTACCTATGCTTTTCCTTCTTCTTTAGTTTTCCCTAGGGCTATTCTGATTTTCTTCTTGAGCTCTCTTGCTCTTCGTTTGATATAGTCATAATGAAGGATTTCTCCTTTTGGATTTGCCCTGGTCATACACTAGCAAAGGAAACCATAAAATTCTTTTTTTTTCGATTAAAAATAAAAAATAAAAAAAAATGCAAAGAAATAAAAGTGCATAAATTAAAGACAAATTTCGCTGTTACCAATCCCCGGTAACGGCGCCAAAAAGTTGTAGAGCATTTGGGTGGTCTCTATTTATGAGCGCAAGTGCACACTCTTTGTCAAGTTATAATATAAAAAATATTGTCTCCCACAGGGATTGGACAGCTTGATTTGAATTGTTGTTCCTGCACAAGAAAAAGTAAATGCACAATTAATTTGTTTGTTGAGAAGAAAAGTAAAATAAAAACACAAGTAATTAAAAGAGAAGAAATCAGGTTGAGAGAATGGGTAGGGTTATGCTGATGCTTAGTGTGAAACTGCGTTGAATATGACAAGTTGTTTTGTGCTGCCAGACTCTGCTACCTCGACGGAGGATGACGGGTAGACTGTAGAGACCATTTCGCTGCCTCGGAAGGGGAATTGAATTGTGTCTCGGCGGCAAACTCGATAGAACTACAAGGCTCGATAGAACGCTTCGAAAGTGACTCCTCTTATGTCTAAGCCAGAGTGGTGTTGATACCCACTACAGATATTACCAGTCGCAGCGTGAATCGTGCAAAGACAACAATGTTGATTTGTCCTCTTTTAGCCGCCTTAAACCCTTAACCTATGTCTAGGCCGGAATGATCGCACCGTCTATAGATGAAATCGTACTTACTTCTTTCGTGTGTTCGACTCTCTCGATACTGAACAAATGGATAGAATTCAACTAATCTTTCACCATAATTGAAAACGATGAAGAACATGGAATAAGTAAACCTTGTAATTTTATTTGCAAAAACGAACTTAAAATCTTAAACAAACGTTCTCACACTAATTACAACATAACCCAAACCCAAGGAGAACTTTAGAACATGTTGGCGGCAAGAAAACCTAAACTATGCCTAAAGAAAACCTAACTTATTTTGAAATAGAATTACAATGGGTATACATAGGCATTAGCTAGGTCTAGTCCTTCTTGAAGTAGAAGTCTTCAAAGTAGCTTTTTACAATAAATGTGGCTTTAAACTTTGACTTCTTTGAGTTGAATGTGGACTCTATCACGTTGCATTGCTCCACAAGTAATCTCAAGATTCTCCTTCGGCGGCTCTGCTAGCTGCTATAGATGTCATAAAATTAAGTGGACAACATCGATAGAATCAGGATTTTCTACTCTATAGATCGCATTTCGGTTCTCCAACTCTATAGTTTGTTGTCTTGGGCGGCAGCAGGTACTTGGCATCTGTTGTTTATGTTTGGAACTGCATCAATACAGCTCCTTGATTTGCTACCTCAGCATCATATCCTCAACTCATCTTTCCTTCTGTCAGCCTCTAGTACCTGAAACTAAAATTACACTAAGGGTCTGTTTGTTTCACTGAAAAGTGTTTCCAGAAAATGAATTCTGGAAAATGAACTACAATTGTTGGAAAGCTAATTGCAGAAACCATTTTCGGTGTTTGGATGATGTTGTACAATTCATTTTACACTGTTTGGTAGAGTTTCCTGAAAATTTCATGAACAATCCACAAACAAGCATCGATAATGGTAAAAACAAGTTCAAACCAAAACATGGTTTAAGGTTTAGGTTAGTGTTTATGGTTTATGGTTTAGGTTAGCATTTATGGTTTATGGTATCATTTAGGGATTATTATTTAAGGTTTAGGATTTAGGGTTTAGATTAGTGTTTAGGGTTTAGGGTTTAGGATTTATGTTAGTGTTAAAAGTTTAGGGTTTATGTTGGTGGTTAGGGTTTATGGTTTAGTATTTAGGTTTTATGGGTTAGTGTTTAAGGTAAGGGTTTATGTTAGTGTTTGAGGTTTAATATATAGGGTTTAACATTTAGGGTTTAAGGTTTATGTTAGTGTTTATGTTAGCATTTAGTGTTTATGGTTTAACATTTAGGGTTTATGGTTTTGTTTTAGGGTTTATGTTTATGATATAACATTTAGGGTTTTGTGTTTATGGATCAGTGTTTATGGTTTAAGGTTATGTTAGTGTTTATGGTTTAACATTTAGGGTTTTGTTTTAGAGTTTATGTTTATGATATATCATTTAGGGTTTTGTGTTTATAGATTAGTGTTTATGGTTTAGGGTTATGTTAATGTTTATGGTTTAGCATATAAGGTTTAAGGTTTAAGTTATAGTTTAGGGTTTAGGGTTTAATTTCTCATTTAGGGTTTAAGGTTTATGTTAGTGTTTAATGTTTAGGGTTTGTTGTTAGTGTTTATGTTAATATTTTAGGTTTAAGGTTTGTGTTAGTGTTTAGTGTTTATGTTAACATTAAAGGTTTAAGGGTTTGTGTTTAAGGTTAGGGTTTTTAATGTTTAGGGTTAACACTTATTACTTAGTGCTTAAGGTTTGAGGTTTAGGGTTTAAGCTCTTATTTAAGGTTTAAGGTTTATGTTAGTGTTTAATGTTTAGGGTTTGTTGTTAGTGTTTAGTGTTTATATTAATATTTAGGGTTTAGGGTTTGTGTTAGTGTTTAATGTTCAATATTATGTTAACATTTAAGGTTTAGGGGTTTGTATGTTTAGTGTTTAACATTTATTGTTTAATGTTTAAGGTTTAGGGTTTAAGGTTTATGGCTTAGTTTTTATGTTAGTTTTTAGGGTTTATGTTTTAAGGTTCATGGTTTAGGTTAGTATTTGTAGAGATAATGGGATGAAGGAAAGCGACTTACCGAAAATCAATGGGTAAGTCGTTTTACACTGAAACAAGGTCTATTTTCCATTGACTGTAATTGGTTTTCCTTTGACTTTTTCATTTTCCATGAACCAAACAGCGGAAAGTTATGAAAACGTTTTCAAGAAAACCAATTACAGTGAAACAAACAGACCCTAAAACAATACATTTTCTTCACCAAATAACAGATAATCTATAAAAGCATGGTAAAGTAAAGAAATGTTGTAAAATGCAATGCATTATCCTAATTATGACTATAATGTACTAAAAATAGCAATAATATGAGATGGAATGTGCATGAAATATATAACTTATGGACATTTTACACAAGCTAGTTGGGAGGAACAAGGGTTCCATTACTCCAAGCATATGAGATATTTTGGTCTAGAGCCCGCCCTGTTCGAGAAAATACACATCAAAAGTTGGGAGATATTCGCACGATAGCCAGAGGCAGCAAACATCACGATGGTCAGGGAATTCTATGCCCACAATCCCCGCTCAAAGCTTCCATTCGTGTTTGTACGAGGGGAGCCTATAAAGCTGAACGTCGTCATGATCAACAGCTTCTACGGCCTAGAAATGGACGACAAACCTCACGAGAAATGGAGGCAGTCATTGATGGCTGCCGACTATGACAAAATCAAGGCCAAGCTGTGCAAGCCCAACACGCCATGGTTGGCAGGAAAGCATGTTGGCTCTGTCCAACGCCGCCACCTGCTGCCCAAGCCTATGCTATGGATTACCTTCATCAAAAGGTGTTTGCTGCCCACCTCCCACAACATAATTGTCGACCGACCGCGCCTTGCGGAGGTTATACTTCCTGTCACTCATCACATGCCTTTATGCCAACTTCAACGTCCCAACCGACTCAGAAGATGAGATGACAGCTTCCAAGGAGGGGTAGACTTGGAAAGTTCGCCTGCAGATGATGCAAGCCTTGGAGACAGAGCCCATCACTTCCAGCCAGCCCTCTGCCACCCAGCCAGAGACTCTATCCGCCCCCGACAGTACTGAAGCTGCCCCAACCAATAAAGTCATTACGTTGCTGCACACCCTCATCGACAACAAAAAAAAAGATCGAGCAGCAGCTAACCTTCATGAAGTATGTGGGGAAGGTACAAGATGCCTTTGTGGCATATCTCCTTCAGAAATTTCTAGACGACGGCCCCACCCTGCCAACCAACCCCGCTGATCTCGCCGCTGCAGCTTCCCCCGCATAAGAAACACCCTCAGCCGCAGTTGCCCGTCACGCCGCTAGATGCCTCCATATGTCATCTCCGACACACTACCCATCGTATTCTGCCACCTCTGCTTCCAACACAGTAGCAGACTCCCTAGATCGACATCAGTAACACCATTCTCCCATCTTCACAGTAGAAACGGTGGCCAACACCTCCTCATTCGAAGACGTTGAGCAGCAGCCACCAACAACAGAAGTAACAACTCCAATGGTGATTGACCCACCGACAGCATCAACGGAAGAAGGAACAAGGAAGAGAAAGCGGCACTTCATAGCCACTGAGCCAGAGGATGAGGAGATAGAATCAGAAGAGAGCGAAACCCCTCATGCCGCTCCTTCTGCAGAACCTTAAGAAGAGCCTCGCCCCACTCCCAAGAGAGTCCATCCGTCGCGGACATCCAAAGTCTCACCTGCTAAGTCTGTCGCCCAGGCATCTGTCGACCGCCGCCTTATAATCCAATCCCCCTTCTCTCCTCAGAAGCAAAGACCCAAGCCTCCTCCCAACCATCTGCCAACTTCTAGTTTTTTCTTTTCTTCTCTTTACTTTATTTTTCTGTTTTTATATCAATTGTATTTTTTTCTTCTCTGTTTTATTTTTCTATTTTTATTTTATGTTTTTATTTTGTGCATTAAGAGCAATGCCCATCTCAAGTTTTTTTTATTTTGGGGCGGAGGGGGGGGGTTAGCACTCATCTTGTTAGGCATACTTTAATGCATATTAGATTGCATAATGTACTTGCCTTAGAAAGATTAATTGAAAATAAAATTGTTTTTGTTAGAACTTGTGCCTATGATAGAATAGCCGACTTTAAATTTTCGCACCAAGTTAAAAAGAACTTAATTTTGGGGAAAAGCATGAAGTAAACATATGATTTTTCTATAATTGCCAAAAAAAATTAAAAGCACAACTGTTACTTGCTGAATTTGTTTGAATTTCTTGTAAACATTGCTTGTTTGAATTATTTGTAAAATTCTAACATGGTTGCATGAAGCTGTTGCGGCAGGCAAAATACAAATAAAAAAACAAAATCACTACCAAGACAGGCAAAAGAAAAATTTTATGGTGTCTATCCCTAGAGGTACCCGAAACCGGCTCTTGGAAGAATCGTGTGCGAGGACACTCCGCTGCTATCAAAGTCCATGAATCTGAAAATTTTGAAGTGACGGATAAATTAGCATGAGTGAATGAAAGTCTTCACGGGATGACTCTACTCCATGGGTTCGGGGTTTTGTAGTTTGCTCCTATCTTAATTTCAGACCTAGAAGAGTAGTTGTGATGAGCTGAAGCCCTCATTGCCATGATTATTTATTTTTTTCTTAAATATGTTGTCTCGCCAGCAACCTTGTATATCATGACAACATCTCTATTTACTTAGAATATTCTCCATATTCAGCTTGTTCACAGTTTCTGCACACACTTCACTGTCATATTATAGTTTCATTCTAAGGTAATTCATGTTATTCCCCTCTCACTAATTTAATGACAGGTGCCACGGCCTTGAGGTGTTAAATCAAGTTTAAAACAAAATTTTTTCTTTTTGATTAGTTTAAAGGGCAAGTATGTTTAGGTTGCATTGCTTGAGGACAAGCAATAGTTCGAGTTTGGGGGTGTGTAAAGTGTCCTTAAGTTCTATATTTCATGTACATTCTATCTCATATTATTGTTGTTTTTGAGTACATTCCAGGCATAATTAGGTTCATGCATTGCATTTTACAGTATTCTTTACTCTTCCATGCTTTGTATTGATTTTCTGTTATTTGGTAAAGAAAAGACATTGTTTTAGTTCCAAGTACTAGAGGCTGATAGAAGGAGAGAGGATCTGAGGACATGATGTTGAGGCAGAAAACTGAGGAGTTGTACTGATGCAGTTCCAGACAGAGACAACAGTTGTCAAGCAGTTGTCGTCGCCCTACATGCCACCCAAGACAACAAATTGAGGAATTGGAGAATTGGAGTGCGATCTGTAGAGTAGAAAATCTTGATCTTAACAATGTTTTCCACTCAATTTTCTGATGATTGTAGTAGCAGGCAAAGCCGCCGAAGAATGAATTCTAGCTTACATGCGAAGCAAGGCAACATGATTAAGTCCACATTCAACTCAAAGAAGTCGGAATTTAAGGTTGCATTTAATGCAAAAGCTATTTTGAAGACTTCTACTCCAAGAAGGATTAGACCTAGCTAATGCCTATATATACCCATTGTACTTTTACTTCAAAACAACTTTAGGTTTTCCCTTAGGCATAGTTTAGGTTTTCTTGCCTCCATTATGTTCTAAATTTCTCTTTAGGTTTGTGTAATGTTGTAATTAGTGTGAGAATGGTTGTTTAGGATTTTAAGTTTGTTTTTGCAATAAAGCTTCAAGGTTTGCTTATTCCATGTTCTTCATAGTTTTCAATTAAGGAGAAAAATTAGTTGATTACTATCCATTTGTTTTGTATCGAGAGAGTCGAACTCACCAAAGGAGTAAGTACGATCTCATCTATAGACGGTGTTGATCCATGCAGCCTAGACATGGGTTAGGGTTTAAGGTGGATAAAAGAGGACGAATTAACTGTGATGTCTTTACACGATTCACGCCGCGACTGGTATTATCTGCAGTGGGCATCAACAACATTCTGACTTAGACATAAGCGGGATCACTTTCGAAGCGTTCTGTCGAGCCTTGTAGTTCTGCCGAGTTTGCCGCCGAGACACAAGTGCATTCCCCTGCCGAGGCAGCGAGAGCGTCTCAGCAGCCTAACTGACATCCTCCGTCGAGGTAGTGTAAAGCAACTTGTCCTATTCAACGCATTTTCACACTAAGCAACAACATAACCTTGTCCATTATATCAATCTGATTTCTTCCCTTTTATTTACTTGTGTTTTTATTTTATTTTCCTCTTAAAAAAATCAACTTATTGGTGCAATTTACTTTTCTTGTGCAGGAACAACGAATCGATTCAAGCTGTCAAATCCTTGTGGAAGACGATACCTTTTATACTATTACTCGACATGAGTGTGCACTTGCGCTCATATTTAGAGAACACTAAAACGCTCTACAGCCACCAACTAGGAGTTGGGCAAAATGATACATTACTCATTGCTGAATAGGAATCACTTGCAACTGCTCCGATCTGATCCGATTACTATGAAGACAGATAACCTTAAATGTATGCAATGAAACAAAGTAAGCTTATATATCTTAGTGAGGTAGTGACCTTAAAGACATATGGCATATAAATATTTCAGTGATAAAGGGTGATATGAATCAATGTAAATAAATCATATGATGTTATTCAATGCATATAAGTTAAAGATAGTATAGTTCAATCTTATTCTTCAAAGTTATATCTTATATTAGCTTTGTTTTATGAAAGCTTTATCAGAGTTTAAGAGTTTTCAAATCTCACATAGGACATACTTTTGCATTTTCTTTCATATCTCTTGCACTTATTATATCTTATCGAGATTTTATCATACTTATTATCAGTGTTCTCCTTAGAGTTCATTTATGGGTTTATGCATTTTAACAATATTTGCCTTGGATCACTTTGGACATAGGTAACATTGGTTCGTGCTTAACCGTATTGGTTTGTGTTACACACAGCACAAAGCATAAAGCAATGACTAGTGTTCAAGCATTTCACATATATGGGATCCTCATCCCTGAGCCGTAGCTCGTGGACTGTAGTCTGAATATACCATTGTACCATACCAAAGCGTCCAAGGGCTTCCATTGTTTAAGAAACTTATATAATTTTAATCTTTTTATTAAGAGGTGAGTCGTATGAAAGAAGTGAGTTTTAAGCTCTAAAGTATCATATTCATATCATAAGTGAATCTTGAAGTTTTATAGCTTGTTTTAGCATCATAGTTTAGCCATAAATGTGCTTTGAGCTCCATAGTTTATCAAAAGGTTAAGCTTACCGAGCTTACCTCCATGCTACATCATATCATCAAAATTCTCTAAATAAGCTTACAACAAATCACACAACATGCTATATGTAATCAAAAGCATCAAATGCAATCGAGATGGTACCAAACCAATCTCGAGACTCATAACTACACTCACTGATACATCCAAAGCTAGAATTAGTCTCGAGTCATTATTCTGGCTTGATTTCCTTTAGGCTTTCCTTTCCAAAATATAGATTCTTCCACTAAGACCAATCTAACATGATATTATAATAAGGAATTCATCACTAAACATCATAGACACATAAGCTTAAATTGACATGAATACCTAAATTCAAAGGATTAAGCTTTGTGCTTCCAAAGCCCTAAAAATCATGGGAAAATAACCATGAAGCTTAAAATTGTCTTAATTTCATGTATGGATCCTTAATTTCACAAAACCCATAATTTTAGAAATTAGGGTTAATGTGCTTGTATTGTAACCGCCTTGACCCGACCTAGTCGTTAAACCTGAACCAAGAAGAACACATTGGGTTTGCTAAAGCAAACCTGAACTGACTTACTCGAATTACGGTCCATTTTTTTCTTTTTACTTATTTAGATGCATTATTAAGACATGTTTTTCATACAAGCAGCGGTTCAATTTTCATTCTATATGAACATCGATAAGACACTTAATTAAAAATACAACAATTCTAGGGACCAAAATGCAAATCTAAATAATTACATCGACTTATACAAGTTTTAGTTTACCAATTATTAATTAATCATATTTCATGTCAGCATATCAATTTCCAGTTCAAATGGATAATAAATAAGCATCCAATTTAGCAAAATATGGAATTAAGGACCAAATTGCAAAACTGCCAAAAAACAGGGACCACCACGCTTATAAATGCTTCTTACAGAAACTAGACACATTAAAAGAATTCTTGCAAAATATCAGGTCAAACGGACAACATTTACTCATTCAATTGATGTTATAACATATAATGACAAAATACAAATAATCTAAATATGACAAAACCCATTAACCGAATTAACCATTGGTCGTACCGGTACACAGGATACTGTATCGATACAGGCAAACATCAAAGAAAATATTAGCATCGATACGCTACAAGGCGTACCGATACCCTGGTTATGCGTACTATAACCTACCAATATTGAACACAGGTATGACCCCGCGTACTAGTACTGACTCTAAGTGTTCTGATACGGGTTGCACCAAAATGCATCTTAGGGATACGGATCCCAAACCGAGCATATTCAAATCACTTACAAACAACACTAACATGCTTGTAATATTATGTCATCATTAAACAAGTAGGCTCAATTAATTACTTGCCAATTAATCAACACAATCCATATTCATACAAGTAAACAAGAGGCGTGCTTCCTATCAATATAAAACATTATCCAATAAGCACCAAATGATCAAGACCTCAACATAGGCTATAGATCAATCAAGAATAGAAACATATGACCATACATACTCTTAGAACACAAACAATCAATCCAATCATTATTTAAAAAATTTAAAATCATTAGATTATGATCAACAAATGTACTTGGCATTTAATAAAACCAACATCGTACACATTAAATAAAGGGTAAACTACAGCAGGGTCACTTTCGTTTCCCGTTTGTACAGATTTAGTCACCACTTTTGAAAAGTGCCAATAAGTGGTCATCTACGTTTTTGATGTGTAAAGACTTGGTCACTCCGACGTTATAGTCCGTTAATCCCCTAACAGATTACTGATGTGGCGGAATTAATTAAATGGCCATATCCACGTGCATTCCCACGTGGGAATACACATAATTTGTCTTCCTTCATATTCCTATACAAATTCAAAGTGCCATTGACATCCTTCCTGCCTCTATACTCCTTAAAGAAACAATTATAAGTTGCAGCTGAAGGGCTAACCCCATTACTAACCATCTCACCGAGCAACTTCTCCGCCTCCTCGAGCCCCCCACACGAGCAAATGCACTTGATAACTGAAGTATAAGTAGCCACACTTGGGCAAATACCTTTCTCCTTCATGTACTTCAACTTATCGAGCGTTAACTCGGGCTTGTGCGCTCTGTTGTATACATGTAATACGATCGAAAAGCTTGTCATGTCAGGCTCAATCCCTCGTTGGTGCATTTCGTCGAACATTTTCTCGGCATTCCTTATTGTCCTATCAAACCTCTCGTCAGGATGCAAACTGGCTCTCCTACAAACCCCGTTTAACATCACGTTGTAAGTGACGAGATTGGGCTCCATTCCTCTTTCCATCATCTCATCCAAAAACCTCTCCGCCTTATCGATTCTGCCAATCTTGCACCACCCGCTTATTAAGATGGTATACATTTTCGAATCAACACAAAACCCAGATTTCCTTTCGTTGAAAATCTCAACAGCCACCTTCACGTAGCCGTATTTACAGAGCGTATCGAGAAGGAAACATAAGCAAAATGAATTGTTTTGGCTGTGATTGTCACTGTCAGTGTCGATTCTAGCAGTAACGAAAGACCCCATATCATCGTAAGTGCGAATGGCTTGACGGGTAAAGCCAGCGGCAATTAAGTGACGGACTAGAATCATGAAAGTGGAGGAATCGGGGGAAATGTCGGACTGGTCCATCTCGAGGATGAGCTGCCAAACGACGTCGAACTGGCGGACTTTCCCAGGATGTCGATGACGAGGTTGTAGGAGGTGGTGGAGATGAGGGGAGAGGGGGGAGGAGGGAGGGATTTGAAAAAGAGGAAAAAGGAGAAGGCGATTTTGGAAGAGAGTTGGAGGCGGAGGAGGGTCTGGTGGAGCAGGAAGGGAGGGAGGGAGACGCCGTGGATTTGGAGGGAAGATTCCATGGAGTGAAAAGGGTTGTGGTGGGTGAGGAGGATTTGGGAAAGGTTGTCGGCTTCATTTGAGGGCTCCAGTTTGGGAAGGTTGAGGGAAGGAGATGAGAGGAAACGATGGGAAATGGAGGCGGTCAGAGTGGATTTTGGAGGCAATCTGAACGCCATTTTCGAACCTCAAGCGAACACCGTCTCTGGGTTTTTATGTTCGTTTTGTAGGGAATACACGTGGATATTTCCATTTAATTAATCCCGCCACATCATCAATCCGTTAGGGGATTAACGGACTATAACGTCGGAGTGACCAAGTCTTTACACATCGAAAACGTAGATGAGCACTTATTGGCACTTTTTAAAAATGGTGACTAAATCTGTACAAACGAAAAACGAAAGTGACCCCTGCAGTAGTTTACCCTTAAATAAAATCATCATCCAGCATGATATAAACTTCAACCATATAATCAAGCCTTATACAAGATAACATCCCAATGATTAACCCATATTGTCATATTACAAATAATGGAAACACCATTAACATACTCTTTAGGACGCTTGTCTTGGGATCACTCATTGCCTCGAACGACAACCTCGCATTTAAATAAAACATGCTTATTCGAAACATATACATCATGCTTTCATAACAATCTTTTCATTCTCAAGACAATTAAATAAAAGATGTTTGATCAAGTCACAAGCATCATGTCTTCCGCCATAAACCATGCCTTCATTGTAAAGTAAGATATGATTGTAAAGCCAATGCAATTTGCCGACTTCCTTTAAAAACATAACATGTATAACAACCGTATGCATCAGAACACTTTTCACAAGTCTCATGCTTAATCAAACCAAAGAATTTTCCTGTTTGTGGACTCACCTCCACCTAATCTCACTTCAGTCGGGAATTATTCTGACCTCGAATAGACTTATTTCTATCCTCGGATAGACTTACCTCTATCCTCACATTCAAAAATAGAATATTATTTAAACATATCGGATACACGGATTTTCTTGTGGACTCACCTCCACCTAATCTCACTTCAGTCGGGAATAGGCTTACCCCTACCCCGTCGTGCTAGGCTCACCCCCTAACACACAACAAATAGGTTCACCCCTATTGCAAGAAACCAACGAAACCATCAACCTGAGTGTTGTCACTGAATTTTCACCCTTATTTATTTATTTATTTATTTTATATTATTATTATTATTATTGACTATTTTTATTATAGTTAAAACCCAAAAAAATTGCAAAAAGGAGCCCATCTAAATTAAATAAACGCCTACTAATAATAAAGTCCACAACTTTATATGATGAAAAAATCCACTTTAAAATATAATAAGGATCCCATTTTTATTTCTTTTTAAAGGCCCAAACTAACCCATTTTGTGTTTTTTTTTTCAGGTTTAATCAGAACCGTTGGATTGGGGGTTGAAAACATGAACGAATAGGATTGAATAAGGGGAAAAGGGTCCAACCCGCGCAGCCATGCGCTGGCACGTGTGCGTCACGCGCGCGAGATTGGATCCCTCAATCCAGCCCCGATAAAGCCCTAGGCGGGACTGTCGTCCTCCTTCCCGCCGTTCCTAGCCACGACAGCTGTCGTGAGGGGTGCTGGTAAACTTGCCTCAGCTCGCCGGTGCCGCCGATCTCGCCTCTGGCCGCCGCTGTTATCGCGTTTAATCGGTGAAGAATCATCTCGAAACCTAATTTAATCTTGGGGAAGAAATCCCCAAATTTGAGTCGAGTTGAATGAAATACGGCTTGATATCACTAATTCAAAGCATTTCTAATCAAGAGGGATGATTTTTGGGGATTAATTTTTTGATTTGTCTCCAAGTTAGCTTGATCTCTAAGCACCAAAACCCTATAAATTGAGCCCTTTTTCTTTCATTTGAACACACACCAATTCATCAAGAATACACAACAAAATTCATCTGAAAATCACCTCTGAAAAATCATTTGAAATTGTTTAAAGAAGGTTTTTTTTAGAAAAAAAGAAATAAATAAAGGTGTTTTGAAAAAAAGTTATAGAAGTAAAAAAAACAAATGATAAAATTTTAAAAAGGGATTTTAATAAAAGTTTAGAATTTTAGAAAATAAAAGTTTGAAAACATTTAAAAATCATTTTCCTAAAAAAATGGTTTAACTAAAAGGTTTGAAAAGTGAAGGAAAAAATAAAATAAAAAGTATAGAAAATTAATAAGACTCAAAAGCAAAATTGATAAAAAAGAGTTTAAGTTTTAAGAATAAAGGTTTTTTTTTGAAACAATAAAAAATAAAACACAAAAGAATGATTCGAGTTTCTTGTTTGTTCTTTAGAAATAGGTCAAAACTTAGGATTAGGTTCTAAAAGCATAGATAGAGACCTGTTTGTAGAAAGATTTTCTTTAGAAAAAATAAAACACACTTAAACAAACTCAAACCCTCAATTAGGAATAAAAGACTTAGACCTTTTTAGGATTTAAAATAATTAAACCTAGAATGAATAAAATGCTCAACACAGAAAATTTCCATGTTGTTTGAAAAGAGAAATTAATTTACTGTGGTGTACTATCAAATGAGAATGACAGGTTAGTGCCAGAAATGTTGGTGGTGATTAAAGTTCATCTCTCGGGCGATAAGGCCGTTAAAATAGACTGATATTCATTAAACGAACAAATAAAAGTCGAACTTTCATGAACTTGCAAACTCCAGTTTTGAAAACGATTTTGAAATCAATTAAGTACCAATTTTGGGCGTCGTGGGGGTGCTAACCCTTCCCCACGCGTAACCGACCCCTGAACCTGTTTTTTGGTTTTCATAGACCAAAACAGTTGGTTTATTAAAACAAAACGTTTTATTAAAATAACCCCATTTTAAAGTGATCCAATCACACTTTTTCAAAAAAGATTGGTGAAGACTCCGTTGATTTTAAAAGTTTTCCAAAAATTCGAAGCTCTAAAGGGTTGCGACAGCTTGTCGACTCCGCTAGGGATGTGTTTTTGTGTTTTTAAAATAAAAACAAAAGAGGGTCAGGTCACAAATTGATTTTAAATGGTTTTCAAAAAGGTTTTTAAAAAAACTAATGGAATTTGCAAGTTCAAATAGGTTCAATTTATTTGTCTGTTTAAATGAATGTAACTCTATTTTACGCATTTAAGACTTAAATTTGGGGAGTGTGTGAGTAAAAGAGAGCCACCAAAAAGTGGGGCATTATCCGGTTGATCGATTCATGAATCATTCATGCTTTGAATTTTGGGGCATCTGACTTTGCCCTATTATTGTGTTTGCCATGACTTTTTTTTTCCTTTCTTCCCCTCTCATAATTTATATTTCTAGCCTTTCCTTGTATCTTACAAGCATGCTGACATAGATTCATGTAAAGCAAAAGATTTCTTGGTATTGATCTCAACTGTAGGAGACCATGAACGTATGTTTTCATCACTTCGGAAAACAATTGAACCTCAGTTTGAATGGGGGCAACGTCTTGCATGAGAAGGTAAAAAAGAAAAAAAGAAGAAGCACATGCCTTGAAGAGTTTGAAGTGAGTCGTGTTGTCAAGAAAGATCCACATATAAGCTGCAAAAGCACAAAAGCATGAAAAGAGATCAAATTGAGCTTGAGAAGCAAACAATGCCATCAGATTGGGACAAGTCATGCCGGCCAAGGATTCAGGATCCCCAACTTTGATAGGTGTGAAAGGAAGAGATTAAAGCGCCAACATCATTGGAAGATATTCAAGGTAGAAATAAGCTTTGCTGCAAGGATTTACATGCAAGCAATTCAAGATGACTTGTAAGGGCAAGAATTTGAAAACTCACAAGAAGCACTGAAGATGCTTAATATTTCAAGGGGCATATGAAGACTTGAAGCTTTTAAGACCACACAAGAAAGCCTTTCACTCAACATTGATGTATCAACTACAATGATAGTAGATCTTGAGACATTTTCCTACGAAGATCAAATGTTTTCGATGAAGCAAAGAGATATAAAGAACGAGACATGCATTCATGTTTTAGGCATCCCTAGGGGCATGCACATCATAATTGTATTGAATATCGCATTTTTCAGGTACACGAAGGACCTTTCAGTAAAAGAACTCGTTTATCCGTTCGGGTGCAAGGAGAATTGGAGCTGCTTATCTATTCGAGCATTTGGAGAATAGAACCCGCTTATTCAACCAAGCATAAGGAGAATGAAAATTTTCATAAGATTCTTCTATTCATTCAGCGTAAGGAGAATGAAGTTTTCTTATTCATCCAAGCATAAGGAGGATGAAATTTTTCAGAAGATTCACATATCCATTCAGGCGTAAGAAGAATGGAGTTTGCTTATTCACCCAATCATAAGGAGGATGGAATCTTTTGAAGCCTAGTTGCCTATTCATCCAAGCATAAGGAGGATGAAATTTTTTAGAAGATTCATCTATCCATTCAGGCGTAAGGAGAATGGAGTTTGCTTATTCATCCAAGCATAAGGAGGATGAAATTTTTCAGAAGATTCGCCTATCCGTTCAGGCGTAAGGAGAATGGAGGTTGCTTTTTCATCCAAGCATAAGGAGGATGAAATTTTTCAGAAGATTCACCTATCTGTTATGGTGAAAATAGAATGTTTGTTTATTCATCCAAGCATGACGAGGATGAAATATATTGGAGTTTGCTTATTCATCCAAGCATAAGAAGTATGAAATTTTTCAGAGGATTCACCTATCGATTCGGGCGTAAGGAGAATGGAGTTTTCTTATTCATCCAAGCATAAGGAGGATGAAATTTTTCAGAAGATTCGTCTATCCGTTCATGCATAAGGAGAATGGAGTTTCTTATTCATCCAAGCATAAGGAGGGTGAAATTTTTCAGAAGAACCCGCCTATCCATTCGGGTGTTTGGAGAATAGAATTCAGCTCAGCTAATCGGACATTTGGAGAATAGAACCCGCCTATCCGTTCGAGCATTTGGAGAATGGAATCCGCTCATCTATTCAGGCGTCTTGAGAATAGAACATGCCTATCCATTCGGGTATCAGGAGAATGGAACCAAGCAACAAATTGGTGAAAATTAGTGTCTATTGGTCTTTGCTCTATCCCTGTTTCATAGAGATGAGCAAAGAAGGGCAGCTGTTGTCACTGATTTTCACCATCTTTTATTTATTTATTTATTATTATTAATATTACTATGGACTACTTTTATAATAGTTAAAACCCCAAAAAATTGCAAAAAGGAGCCCATCTAAATTAAATAAACGCCTACTAATAATAAAGCCCGCAATTTTATATAATGAAAAAACCCACCTTAAAATATAAAAAGGAGCCCAATTTTGTTTCTTTTTAGAGGCTCAAAGTAACCCATTTTGTGTTTTTTCAGGTTTAATCTGAACCATTGAATTTGGGGTTGAAAATATGAACGAATAGGATCGAATAAGGGAAAAAGGGGGAAGGGGGGTCCAACCCGCGCAGCCACGCACTGGCGTGTGTGAGTCACGCACGCGGGATTGGATCCCCCAATTCAGCCCCGATAAAGCTCTAGGCGGGGCTGTCGGCCTCCTTCCCACCGTTCCCGGCCACGACAGCTGCCGTGAGGGGTGTCAGTCGACTCACCTCAGCCCGCCGGTGCCGTTGCCGCCGATCTCGCCTCCGACCCTCGCCGTTATCATGTTTAATCGATGAAGAATCATCTCGAACCCTAATTTAATCTTGGGGAAGAAATCCCCAAATTCGAGTCGAATTGAATGAAATTCGGCTTCATATCACTGATTCAAAGCATTTTCTAATCATGATGGATGATTTTTGCGGATTAATTTCATGATTTGTCTCCAAATTAGCTTGATCTCTAAGCACGAAAACCCTATAAATTGAGCCATTTTTCTTTCATTTGAACACACACCAATTCACCAAGAATACACACCAAAATTCATCCAAAAATCACCTCTGAAAAATCATCTTAAATTGCTGGAAATTGTTTGAGTTTGGAGTATCTTTGGTTCGAATTTTTGGGTTGGAAGCAAGCTTTTTCCAGTGGCGAGTGGAATCGATTCGAGTGGAGATAGTTCATGGTTTCTACACTTTCAGTAATTTCTCATTTCTTTTCTTTGTTTTTAATTTTCTTGGTTGAATTTTTGTTTGTTCATATTCTTAGGTTGCAATTTGGATGAGAAGATCGAAGTTGGTATTCGGTAATAATTTCTGCTCTTTATTATTCATTAATTTTCGTTTTAATCCTTTATATTCTTAAATAAAATAAAAATGTTGTTTTTAAAATTTTGATCTTGAAAATGAAATAATTGACACTAAAAAGAGGTTTTGATCCTTTTGGATTTAAGAATTAAAATGAAATAATGCTTTAAAAAAACTAAAATCAAGGAATTTAATAAAATATGATAAATCATAAAAATAAACAATTCTTAGTTTGTTAGAAAATAAAATGGGTTTTGAAATAAAGTTTTAATAAATTAAGGGCATAAAATAAAACTAAGAAGTTTTTGGGCTTTGAAAAAAGATTTTGATTTCTAGAATAAAAGTTTTAATATAAAGTTCTTAGATGATTTAAAGAAGGTTTTTTAGAAGAAAAAAAATAAATAAAGGTGTTTTAAAAAAATAATAATAATAAGTTTTAAAAGAAAAAAAAAACAAAAGATAAAATTTTAAAAAGGGTTTTAATAAAAGTTTAGAATTTTAGAGAATAAAAGTTTAAAAACATTTTGAAATTTTTTTTCCTAAAAAATGGTTTAACTAAAAAGTTTGAAAAGTGAAGAAAAAAATAAAATAAAAAATGTAAAAAATCAATAACACTCAAAAGCAAAAATGATAAAAAAAGAATAGCTTAAGTTTTAAGGATGAAAACAAAAAAAAAAATAAAGGTTATTTTTTGAAACAATAAAAAATAAAACACAAAAGAATAATTCGAGTTTCTTGTTTGTTCTCTAGAAATATGTCAAAATATAGGATTATGTTCTAAAAGCTTAGATAGAGACGTGTTTGTAGAAAGATTTTTTTCAGAAAAAATAGAACATACTTAAACAAACTCAAACCCTCCATTAGGAATAAAAGACTTAGACTTTTAAGATTTAAAATAATTAAACTTAGAATGAATAGAATGCTCAGCGCAGAAAATGAAATTAAACTTAGAAATAAAAGACTTAGACTTTTTAGGATTTAAAATAATTAAACTTAGAATGAATAGAATGCTCAGCACAGAAAATGGAATTAAACTTAGAATGAAGAAAATGCTCAGCACAGAAAATTTTCATGTTGTTTAAAAAGAGAAATTAATTAAATGTGGTGTCCTATCAAATGAGAATGACGGGTTAGCGCCAGAAATATTAACGGTGATTAAAGTTCATCTCTCGAGCGATAAGGCCGTTAAAATAGAATGATATTCATTAAATGAAAAAATAAAAGTCAAACTTTCGTGAACTTGCAAACTCCAGTTTTGAAACCAATTTTAAAATCAATTAGGTACCAATTTTAGGCGTCGTGGGTGCTAACCCTTCCCCACGCGTAACCGACCCCTGAACCTATTTTCTAGTTTTCATATACCAAAATTGTTGTTTTATCAAAACAAAACGTTTTATTAAAATAACCTCATTTTAAAGTGATCCAATCACACTTATTCCAAAAAAATGATTGGTGGCGACTCCGTTGATTTTAAAAGTTTTCCAAAAAAAATGAAGCTCGAAAGGGTTGCGACATCGAGTAGCCTAATTAAACCATTATACCTCAAGAGTCGCGGAGCGGTCGACTTTATTTTATAATGCACTTTAAATCCTATGGCATGTCAACTATATCTGATACTTTCTCATTTATGTCACATAACCAATATATTATTTTTCAAATACATTTACATACTATTTTCCAATGCATTTCACAAAACCATTTCATATGCAAAACCACATTGTCAAAGACAACAACACATTTCATTCAAGAACCATTTATATAAAATCACATTGTCACATGCAACAACCACATTCCTTTATGAACCATTTCTCAATGCTCTTAAGCATCCATAAACATGTTTAATTATTGTATATTATTTAAATAATGCATAAAATAGTAAGTAAATCAATCCATGCTTTTAAATCAAAATATGTAAATCAAGTCTCATATCAAATTGATATTCAAAAGGTGAAAATAGAGAAAGCTTACTTCCGAGCTTAGCTAAGCTTGCTAAGCTTTAACTAAACTCCGAAGGTAATAATTCAAACCTCCTTATAATATCAAAACACATTTGCACTCACCTACTTGCTACCGTCTTGATTCTAACGCCTCGACGCCTAATCGAAAATCGTCTGAACACTTGCCTTCTTCCAAAAAAAAATTCAAAGGTCAATATATTTCTTTTGTTCTTACCCACGCTACTACCCTGTTTCAAAACTCCATTTCGTTATTTCCTTCTATTCTTTTTTATTTAATTAACGTATGTATATATGCGCTAACGGAATGGGGAAACTACAATGGTTGCGCGCACAAAATCCCTCGAAGGGAATGTCAGTGGCGTTGCTGCCTGGCCTGCACACCGATCGCACCCAGCCCCTCGGCCAATTGGCTTTTTTTTTTAGCTTAATAATCTTTACGTGCATTTCTTCAAACACTCACAATGCATACACATATATGATCCAAAAATTCAATCAACACTCTACCAATTACCCTCATCTAAGAATTCAAATCTAAATTCAACCAATTAGATTAATTTCAGGAATTAAATTACAAAATTAACTTTAGATTATGATTACCAATGCACAAAACATTAGACCTCTATAGAAATCATTAGATTACTATGATATAAACAAGATTTATGAGAAAATCCATTAAAATCTAAAAATTCCATTACAAATTCGTTTTAATTATCCTAAAGCATGAGAACCATAGATTAAGAATCAAAATCATGTAAAATTCATTAAAGAACATTTTCTCACCTTGCTTGATGAAAAACTAACTTGAAGATGAACTCCCTGAATCCACAATTGTTTAGAAAAAAAATAGAGAAGAAATTAAGGAATCAAGAAATTCCTAAGTTTTGTTTGGAAAAATATAAGAGAAACTTAAAAATGTCTATTTTATCTTTTAGAAAATTAAAACCATCAACTTCCTTTTGTTAAAAACAAGAGAGAATGGATATTTCTTTATTTAATTTAATAATTCCATTAAAATAACACATTAATTCATTTTTACAATATTATCATTATTAATATTGTACATTGGAAAATAGTCACCATTTAATTTAATTTTAAATCAACCCATTTAAAATTATTCAAACTCAATTTCTTTCTTGATTAAACTCATGGAATATATCTTCCAAAAATATTTGCCACGATAAATTTATCGAAAACTGTTAGGCTCGATGATCACTCAATCGTTGCTTGCCAAGTAGTGGAGAATATGTAATTTTGGGTGTTTATGGTGGAAGCAAAAGATAGACAAAATTGATACATGATTTAGAGTGGTTCGGCTTCCTAACCAAAGCCTACATCCACTACCTTAGCTACCCACTAAGGATTTTACCAATTCACTAAGAATTCTTCCCCTTTTCTAGGCTAAGAAGGCAACCATTTACAACCTAGACTCACTCACCAAGTATAGCAATCAAAGCTCCTAACCCGAGCTTTGGGCAGACTCTTTAAACAAGAGAATTCAAAGCAAACGAAAACCCTCTACAAACTTGAAGTTTGCACACTTAAGCTCTCACCCAAATCCTAGAACACTTGAGCATACATTGACAATTTGAGCTCATAAGTGTTTGTCTATACAAGGAATGGAAACTAAGCTCTAAGACAAATTATCATCATAATGTTGTTGACAATTGAAGCATTCATCTTCCATGGATGCTTGGGTATCGATACTCATGTCACTGTATTGATACAACCTTCTTGAAAACTAGTCATTGAGCATGCTTCAACTTATGTATATCGATACGCTCGTACGACCTGTATTTCAAATAGCCATTGGGAAAATGACCATTGAGAGCGGTTAAGGCGTATCAGTACGCGATACAACCGTATCAGTACGCGACTAGCCGTTGGGGGGTTTTAAAGCTCTCTGTATCGATACGACAAAGGCGTATTGGTACGGGTTTTGGATATTGGAATTTTCCTATAGCTGAAACCCTAAGGGGTATCGATACAATATACATCGTATCGGTACGGTAACATTAAAAACGTAGGTTTTGGCTACTTTAAAACATTTTAAGTTATTCTAAAGCCTTGTAAAAACCCTTAAACATATTTTCAAATTGTTTGGACTTACATAACATTTTGAAATCTTTTCAATTTAGTCTAAATCAAATTTTCAATTATTATATCAAAACATATATCTTAAAAATCTCCCTTTTTTTGATATAATGAAACAACTTGAAAATTGTTTGTGATTCTCCCTCTTTGTAAAATAATTTTTGAATAAGAGACATAATTTTTTTAAAAAAAAAATTGAAGCTACCCCTTATTCTTACTTGAAAAATTAATTTTTCAAACGATTTCCCCCTTTTGTTATATCAAAGAGAATTGAAAATACTTTAAGTTCAAGATAACATAGGAGGTTAAAACATTTTGACACAAATAAGAATTTTGGTTTTAAAAATGGCTCCCCCTTACTCAAAGCATCATCAAATGGTTACTCCAACAATTATGATATTCTAGTTGAATTAAAATAAATAAAACAAATAAATTCAACTAAAATTTACCACTTGAACCCAATGGAGTGTGTGAAGCCTTCCTTCTTCAAGTATCTTTCCTTTTGTGAATGGAGCTCCCTCTCAATGTTTGACTTGTTGATCATTCTTCATCACCCCTAAAACAAGACAATCAAGTAATTTTTGGTATCCAAATTGCTTTAGATCCATAAGCGTTAGTAGCACATAATTTAGTCTCCTTAGAAATCCATTTTTTCAATTTCATCCTTTTTAGTTGAAGTAATTAGTCCTTTTGGGACCCAAATACTTCTAAAACATTTACCATTTAAAAATTTAGAGGCACTAGATTGTCTTCGACAAAAGTTTGATTTTCCAAAATTGGTTTTCTTTTCAAGCTCTTTGGAAATCAATTATTTTTCTTCTTGAACTTTATGAAGCAAATTTTGTAAATCCACACATTTTTGCTCAAACTCATTGAGTTTTGATTCAAGTTCAACTTTGGTTTTAGAAATCAAATCATTTTGAATTTTCAAGCTTGAAACTAATTTCTTATTTTTCAAAATGTGATTTTTAAACTCTAAAATCAAATCATCATAGGCATCTTGTAATTCATCAAAAGAATAAGAAGTTGAAGTAGATGAATTAGAAGCTACACTTGAATCTTCTTGGATGGCAATAAGGCAAAGGTTGGCTTGTTCATTTTCGACAGAGTCATCGTCACTCCAAGTAGCCACATATGCCTTCTTCTTATGGCTTGAAGAGCTTGCCCTCTTCTTCTTCCTCGGTTCATGCTTGGATTCTTTCATTTTGCTCTTCATAAATCAGGCAAACTTCTCGAAGAGATAGGTCATCTCTTCTTCTTCACTTTCCTCCTCACTTGAATCTACATGCGGGCATGTGGAGGAATTGCAAGTTATAGTATAGAAAGATATCGTCTCCACATGGATTGATGCTACTTCAGGAATTTAACGTCTTCCACTGTAAAATAAAAACACAAATTGGTGATTGTAGAAGTTCTAACTAACAAGTAAAATAAAATAACAATAAAAAAAAGAATATGTAATTAAGTAAGAGAGAATAGGCCAGGTTATCGTGAGTCGTGGTATGATAATTGAATGGATCATGTTGGTAATTGAGTGCAAGAGCAACTCAATTACCTCGACAACTGGTAACAATCGATTGTATGGGCAACCGAGCGACAACCTTTAAGGTTCGGCGAAGTGTTCTTCAATGGTTTCTCCTTATCCCTAATTCGAAACACTAGTTAATTGTGCATGCCTTAATAATACATCCATGAGTTAACCAAGGGTGGACAACAACCGATAATGTGCTCCTTTTAGCCGTTGAAATTTGCAACTTATCCCTAAGTCGAATTAGTTTTCACCATCGATTGATTGAATAAGTATCACGCTTATTCGTTTCTTGAATATATCTCTCCCGATATTAGATAAATGGATGAATTCACGAGATCCTCTTCAATTCACTCGCAAATAAATTTAAGAACCACAAATGAACAAACCTTGAAACAAAACCAATTGTTTTCACAACTATTCAACACAATAACCCTAGCCAAATAATGTTTAGTTCATGGCTGGGTGCAAAAAAAACTCAAAATAAAATATCCCTAGCATAAATCTAATCGAACAAGAAGGAAAAATAGGATGATATCGAGCAGCAGCCTCCTCTCGTTTTTCTCTCCAACCGAACATGCCTTCAAGTGGGCGGCTTGGTCTTCTTTATATAGGAGATGGCTAGGTCAAAGTCTTTCTTGAGGAGGAAGTTAAGATGGAATTAAATAGCATTAAAGAGATGGATCTCTTTTATTTATTTATCTTCCAAAAACTTCTCCTATTTTCATAGAACTTTAATCTCCCTTTGACCTCTTCATGGAACTCCAACTCCTTTAAGATTTCTCCTTGCTTCACGCCATGTAGGGTTTATCCAGTCATCAAAGTCCGATCGCCACATCAACTTATCCTTAATTATCGATGATTTCCTCGACAACAAGTTCGGCATGCCCTTCCTGAATTACCTCGGCAATTTCCAACTTGCCCGGGCAATAAATCCTGCATACACAAAACAGCCTCCAATAGTATCTTTTTCCACCAAAACTAATCAAAACATGAACTCAATCATAACCATGAAGGAAACAATGCAAATATGCACGTATGACTAAAAATGCAACTAATATGAGCCTAAGTCTAACAATAATATGAGTAAAAAGGGTCATAAAAATAGAACTTTTGCACACTTAACACACCCCAAACTCGAACTATTGCTTGTCCTCAAGCAATGCAAACAAACAATTACCTACCAAAACTTTAATCATCAAAGACATGCTTCAAACTTGAATTCAATTCTCGGAACCGTGGCACAAAGTATGATCACCTTTTATTTTTTTGGATAGCACAAAAATTACCCGGAACCAAACTATAATGCTCGTGATAATGTGTGTGTGTAGTTGTGTACAAGTCAATTTTCAAGATTCCATGTGAACAATATGTTTTTAACAATTTAATTGTTGGGGTATTTATTTTTGTTTTCACTAGAGCCAATTTCGGGCACCTCTAGCGATTCTTTAATGTGTATTAACTATTAGAGCCGGTTTCAGGAACCTCTAGCAAGAAATTAACTTTTAATTTTCAATTTTAATTTACCTAAATTTTAAGCAACCTAAGTTCACTAAGTTTCTTTCAATCAACAAGTCACAACCCTGTAGAAAATTTCAGCATCATAGTAAAATTCTAAGTTCTTTTCATGCAATCATAAAATTTAAAGGTTTTTTCAATTAAGTCCAGTGGCAAAAATTCATCATTGGATATTCAACAAGTCATAAGAAATTACATCCAATCAAAGGCTTGCAAAGTAACATACGCTTCCTATATGCGATTACTAAAGATAAATGCAACTAAACATGACGCTAACTAGAAACAAGCACCCCCCAAACTCGAGAGAAGCATTGTCCTCAATGCATGCAAGTAATAAAATTAAAAATGAAAGAAAATGCATATGAGTTAGTTGGAAAGGTTTGTCACCTTGTATGATGAGTTTCTTTCGGGTCGTTTTCTTGATTCTTTGTCCGGCTCACGGTGGTTGAATGCTTGTGGCTGATATCGCGTGAATAGCATCATTGTGTCAAGGGCATAACATTTCCTCGATTTGATCTATGTTTGCCGAGGAAGGTTCACTTGCCTAGGCATCCATATTTTCCTGGGCTTTGGTCGGTGCATGAGATTTTCTTGTCATGGTAGTTGTGAGTCTTGATGTGGAAAAACAAAGAAAAATACTAGAGCCTAAAAAGAAAACAACCAACAATAATTAAAACTATCCTAAAATAAATGGAATTAAAAATAAGAAACAAAACTAAATTAAGTTCAAAACTAAAAACAAAACAAAACAATCAAAATAAAAATACGGAAGGAGAGCATGATCATGTATCTCCTAAAGTGGCCACTTCTTTGTTGCGCTCCACATGGGTGCCGATATAGTGCTTTAATCTTTGTCCATTAACCTTAAATTCATGTCCGTCAGTGGTGGACTTGATTATCACAGCACATGAGAGAATGGATTTACTACCTCGAATGGTCCAAACCATCTCGATCTCAATTTTCCTTGGAAGAGTTTCAATCGAGAATTGAAGAGGAATACTGATTGCCAGGGCAAGAATGGTCGGGCAATAGCTTCTTGTCATGGCAATGCTTCATTTTATCCTTGTAGATTCTTGCATTGTCGTATGCTAAAGCACATAATTCTTCTATCTCGTAAGGTCTAGCAAATGCTTTTGTCCAGCACTCTCCCAATCCATGTTCACGATTTTGATAGCCTAAAATCCCTTGTGCTTGATCTATACCGGTAAGTGGCAAGTCTTGCCGTAAACAAGTCGGAAGGGAGACATACCTAAAGGTGTTTTGAATGTAGTGTGGTAAGCCCAAAGTACATCATTGAGTCACAAGGACCAATCCTTTAGAGAGGGATTTACCACTTTTTTCGAGGACACCCTTTAATTCCCGGTTAGAAATTCCAGCTTGCCCGTTTGTCTGTGAGTGATATGCTATGGCAACTTTGTGTGTCACGCCAAAGCATTGCAACATCTTGACAATGAGTTTGTTCTCAAAGTGTTTTCCTTCATCACCAATGATTACCCTCAGCGTTCTGAACCGTGTGAATATATTTTTCTGTAGAAATCTCTACACGATTTTTGAGTCGTTCCTGGGAGTTGCAATTGCTTCGGCCCATTTAGACACATAGTCGACGATAAGTAAAATGTACAAGTTTCCACATGAAGAAGGGAAAGGCCCCATGAAATCAATCCCCCATATCGAGCAACTTCACTTCAAGGATGTTCTGCAATGGCATCTCGTGTCGCCTAGAGATATTCCCCATTTGTTGACAACGATCACATTGTTTGTAAAATTCTTGGGAATCTTTGTAGAGTGTAGGCCAATACAAACAAGATTGTAAAACCTTGGCCGCGGTGTGAGTGCCTCCAAAATGGCCTCCGTATGGTGAATCATTGCATTGCTTGAGCGTGTTTTGTTGTTCTTCCTTAGGAACGCATCGTCGTATAACCTAATTTGCACATTGTTTAAACAAAAGAGGATTGTCCCAATAATAATGCTTAGAATTATGTCGGACTGCTTTTTTCCTTGGTCAGTAAGGCCATAAGTTAAAAAACCACTAACAAGGAAATTAACTAAATCTGCATACCATGGTATTGCTGAGGCATCAGTTCTTGCCAAGGCATGCGCAATTGGAGTTGTTGAGGCAACTAACATTTGCCCATTCAGGAATGCATCAAATATCTTTATATCTGCGTCCTCCTCTTTGTTGTGTTCTAAGCGTGACAAGTGATCAGCAACTTGATTTTCTGTCACTTTCATGTCCTTAATTTCAATGTCAAACTCTTGTAATAGTAATATCCAACGAATCAAACAAGTTTTGGCATATTTCTTATCAAAAAGGTACTTAATTGTGAAGTGATCAGTATGAACAATTACCTTAGTCCCAATTAAGTAGGAGCGAAATTTGTCAAAAGCAAAAACCACGATTAGTAACTCTTTTTCCGTAGTGGTGTAGTATAATTAGGCACCATTAAGAGTTTTACTAGCCCATTATATCACATGGAAAATTTTACCTATTCGTTGGCCTAGAACTGCTCCTACAGCAAAATCACTTACATCACACAAGATCTCAAAAGGTAAAGTCCAATCGGGTGGAACGACAATGGTGTTGAGGCAAGTTTTTCCTTAAGGGTTTTGAATGATTGGGCGCAATAGTCGTCAAAACTGAAGGCCTTTTCATGTTCAATAAAGTTACACAAGGGTTTAGTAATTTTAGAAAATTTATGTATAAACCTTCTGTAAAAACCTGCATGTCTGAGGAAGCTTCGAATTCCCTTGACTGAATATGGTGGAGGTAATTTTTCAATCACTTTCCACCTTGGCTCTATCAACTTCCATGCCCTTGAGTTAAATCTTATGGCTGAGAACAATTCCCTCGTCCACCATAAAATGGCACTTCTCCTAATTAAGCACTAGGTCGGATGCTTCACATCTCGTTAGCACCTTTTCCAAGTTGTCGAGGCAATTGTCGAAGTCATCCCCAAACACAAAGAAATCGTCCATAAAGATCTCAAGGAAGTCTTCATCCATGTCGGAAAAAATTGCCATCATGCATCTTTGGAAGGTTGTTGGGGCACTGCATAATCTGAACGGCTTCCTTCGAAAGGCATAAGTTTCATATGGGCATGTGAAGGTGGTCTTTTCCTGGTCATCTGGTGCTATGGCATTTTAGTTGTAACCTGAGTAACCATCAAGAAAACAATAAAAGGGTTACCTGCAAGACGATCAAGCATTTGATCAATAAAGGGTAAAGGAAAGTGATCTTTCCTAGTGGCTTTATTCAACTTACGATAATCCATGCAAAACCTCCAACCGGTCACAGTCATAGTTGGGATTAGTTCATTGTTTTCATTACATACCACAATTATGCCTCCTTTTTTCGGTACACATTATAGCGGACTTACCCATGTACTGTCGGAGATAGGATTGATGATACTGACATCTAGCCACTTGATGATTTCTTTCCTCACAACTTCATTCATAACATGGTTAAGTAAACTTTGTGCCTCAATTGTTGGTTTATGATCATCCGTCAAAAGGATTTTGTCCATACACACCGCCAGACTAATTCCCTTCAAGTCAGCAATTGTCCACCCTATTGCCTTTTTGTGCAACGTTAGCATGTTAATCAACCTCTTTTCCTGTTCAGGCTGCAACTTAGAAAAGATAATTACGGGCAATGTGTTTTCGGTTCCCAAATAAACATATTTCAATTACCCTGGCAATGGTTTTAACTCAAGAATAGGAGGTTGTTCAATTGAGGGTTTCTCGAGTTTACCTTCCTTACCTGAATAATCCAATGGTTCAAAGTATGTACCTGGTCGACTTGTTATTCAATTTGCTTCTTCTTGCTCTTTGTCGTTCGGATCTTCGAACTCCTCAGGTTTTTCTTGTTCGGAAATAAAATAATCGAGGCAATACTCTTCCATGACAAAGTTAAATTCGGTGATGGCATGAATGACATAGCACTCCTCTAGATCCTCGACTTGCTTGAGGGTTTGGAAAACATTTAGTTTGACTTATTGACCATTTACCCTCATCGTGAGTTCTCCTCTTTCGACATCGATCAAGGTCCTTCCCGTTGCTAGGAATGATCTCCTAAGGATAATGGGTGCGAACTCATCTACTTCACAATCCAAAACAATAAAGTCAGCGAGAAAAATAAATTTATCAACTCTTACTAGTATATCCTTGATTTTTCCATCGGGATGCACATAAGATCTGTCCGCAAGCTGCAACATCACTGTTGTAGGCCTCGCCTTCCCTATGCCTAATCATTGAAAGACAGATTTCGGCATAAGGTTTATGTTTGCTCCAAGATCGCATAATGCCTTCCCGACATAGTGATGTGATTGCACAAGGTATTGTGAAACTGTCGGGATCTTTTATCTTGGGCGGCATTCAGTTATGCAACATAGCCATACATCCTTACGTCACAGCAACAGTTTCGAATTCCCCTAGCCAATTTCTCTTAGAGACAATGTCTTTAAGAAACTTAGCATAGTTTGGCATTTTTTTCTATCGCCTTGACCAATGGCAAGTTGATGTGGACTTGCTTTAAGATGACAAGGAACTTCTTGAATTGGTATTCTTGCTTTTGTCGTTTCAACCTTTGGGGAATGGTGGTGAAAGTCGGGTGTCTTCAATCCTTTCATTGGTTTGGATCTTGATGGATTTCATTGCCGAGGCATGTGTAGTTATTGAGGCATCAGGACTTGCCGAGGTATGTGTTAAATGTGCAAAAGTCCTATATTTATGCCCTAGTCCAACTCAATCATTGTTGTTCTTAAGCATAATTTAGTTGCATTTATTAGGAAAACATACACAAAACTGCATAGATTAGATCTTCTGCCTTATTTGATTAACTTAATTGTTTTTATATAAAAGATATTGCTCATGTGCGTTATCTCTCTGTGCGTAGGTACCCGCCCAGGCAGATGTTGCCGAGGCATCGGACAGGGAAGAAGAGGAGAAGCTAGAAATTGATGGAGGAAGCTATTGGACCATCTGGAGAGCTGATCGAGAACTGACAAAGAGGAGAGGCCCAAAATGAAGAGCTGTGCCAACCCCTACACACCAACCCAGACCTCTACCGAGGTAAACAACAGTATGTCGTCGAGGCAGCAACTCGAGGAAGGGTGGAAATATGCAAAGTGGTATGTGGCTGAAAGAGCTCATCAAGCCCAATTTTTGGAGACCACTTGCACGTGCATTGGAGCCCAGCAGACAAAGAAAAGCCATGGTCGAAGTCAAGGTGGAAAAAGTCAAATGGGAATCTAGGAAGATTTAATGTTAAATTTGTTCTTTTAGTGAGTTGTAATTAGATTCTAACTAGGATTCCTGCCTAAACCGACTTAGATCTAGGCTCCTCCCCTATAAATGTAAACTGACTTGAAGGAGTAAAACACAATTGAGATTAGAGAGAAACTCTCCTTCTTGTCGGAAAATACCCTTGTGGCGCCATCTCCATTATGTTCTAAACCTTCCCTAGGGCCAAGGGTTGGTTGCCTAGTAGTTGTGATAGTTTTGCTTGTATTTGTTTAGGTTTCAGTTTTTGCAATAAAATTCAAGATTTGTTTACTCTTGGTTCTTCATTGTGTGCAATCATTATCGGGCAAGAAGAGAGCATCAATATATTTGTTCAATATCGGGAGAGTTAGACACATGAAACGAGTAAACACGGTTTCATCCAACCATAGGATAAAGCTACTTCGGCTTAGGGATAAGTTAGAAGATCAACGGTTAAGAGAGGCTTCATAATCGGTTGGTGTTCATTCTTAGATTCACGTCGGGAGGTATTATCCAAGACACGTTCTCCAATATTACTTCAAGCTTACGGATAAGAGGAAGTCATTGAAGGGAGCCTTTTCGAACCTTGAATCATTACTTAACTACCTATGCAGTCATATTGTTCCCTGCCAAGGCGGGCATCTGTCGAGGCATACTCGTGGGCGGCTACTGAAAGTTGTTAAGTTAATTTTCAAAACTGTACTAAGGCAGTGCATCCAATATCCACACTACGAAGCATTTCAATACCGGCCCATTCTCACTCTGATTTCTTAATTTATTTTATTTGCTTTAGTTTTAGTTTTAATTAAATCCAAACAACTTTTAATACTTGTGTTTTTATTTTTATTTGTGCAGAAAGGTGAATTCCGAAGGTTGTCACAATCCTTGTACAGAAGATATCTTAAATACTATAACTTGGCACCGTGTAACTTGCACGCAATTTGCGCATCACTTTTGCACGCAACAATTTTTTGGCGCCGTTGTCGGGAATTAGCGTACAACTTTTTGTTTTTATTTTTCTGCACTTTTTATTTTTCTGTTTAACCCCATAGTTTTCTTTGGTTTATGACTAGAGCAAACCAGAAATAACCCTTGCGAGACTAAGATCCAGAGCTTGAATGTACTGCACGCAGATTTAGACAAGAAAATAGAGAAGCCATGGGAGACCAAGCGAACATCCAGAACCAGAATCCACCACTGCCCAGAATCGACAATGTCGTGGCAGGCGATGGCAGACAACTCCTGCCGCTCGGCGGCTAGTTTGCGACTACTTGGAGGAGGATCTTATAAGGTTAAACTATGGCGTGATTGATCCAGAAATAGAAGCGGACCACTTCGAACTCAAACCGGTCATGTTTAACATGTTGAATACACTTCGACAGTTTGGAGGATCTGCCACTGAAGACACCCGCCAGCACATGAAATCCTTTCTGGATATCTGCAAATCCTACAAGATCCAAGGAGTTCACCCTGATGTGCTACGGCTCAGATTATTTCCCTATTCACTGAGAAATAGGGAAAAAACTTGGTTCAACAGTCTACCATCAGAGTTCATTGAATCGTGGATAAAACTATGTTGAGATTTCTTAGCTCGGTTTAATCATGTCAATTTAACTAATAAATTGCGGGCTGACATTACTACTTTTCGACAGGTAGATAATGAACCGATGTACAAGGCATGGGAGAGATATTGTGAGTTGCTGAATAAATGCCCCTTCCATGGATTTCTAGAGTGGACACAAGTATCTATATTCTACAATGGTGCAAACACACCAACAAGGATGATGCTGGATTCTTCTGCCAATGGTACATTACTCGATAAGGAGCCGATCGAAGCAATTCAAATCTTGAACAGGGTGGCTAAAAATGACTACCAGTTCCCTAATGCCCGCCGTGGCAGCATAAAGAGGTAGGCCACAACAACCGAGCTAGGAGCATCAGATGCAGTCGCAGCACAAATCACTCAATTGACAAAGATGGTAGAAGCTATGCAAAGGCAGTACAATACCCAGCAGGTTAAAGTCATTGATGCCTTTTGTAACCAATGTGCGGGAGACCATGACTCGTCCTAGTTCCACAGGGAACCGAAACCAGCTACTTTGTGGGGAACTTCAACAGAAACAACAACCCTACATTGAACACCTACAATCCGGGCTGGAAGAGGCACCCTAATTTTTCATGCAGTAACCCTGACAACGCTCTGAATCTGACTAACCAGACAAACCAAACGCAAGGATTCCAGCAAACTATGATGTGGCAGTAGCCTAGGTCAATTGTGTTTGAGTCTCTGGTAGGTACGTTCAATTTCTGGATTGAAGGAGGGTTTAGAGTACATTTATAGGGGAGGAGCCTAGGTCTAAATCGGTTTAGGGCAGGAATCCTAGTTAGAATCTTATTACAACTCATTAAAAGAACAAGGGGATATTATGGAGCTGTTAGGTTTGCCCTGGTCATAGACCAATTCAAAACAAAATTTTGTCAACCCTTTGGAAACTGAATAGTAAAAAGTAAAAATAAATAAGAGTGCAAGAAAATAAAAACAAAGTCGTTATAGCCAATCCCCGGCAACGACGCCAAAAACTTGTTGGGCATAATAAGTGCTTCGCAATTGGTGCAAGTGTACACGTCGCAAGTTATTGTATAGAAAGATATCATCTCCACTAGGATTGGTGCTACTTCAAGAATTTAACTTCTCGCACTGTAAAATAAAAACACAAATTGGTGATTGTAGGAGTTCTAACTAACAAGTAAAATAAAATAGCAATAAAATAAAAAAAGATGTAATTAAGTAAGAGAGAATAGTTCGGGTTATCATGAGTCATGGTATTATAATTGAATGGATCGTCTTCGTAATTAAGTGCAAGAGAAACTCAATTGCCTCAGCAACTAGTAACAATCGGATTTCCTGGGCAACTATTATAGTGATTGCCTAGGAAACTGGTATAGCGATTGCCTGGGCAACTGGGCGACAGCCTTCAAGGTTCGATGAAGTGTTCTTCAATAGTTTCTCCTTATCCCTAATTCGAAACACTAGTTAATTGTGCATGCCTTGATAATACATCCCTGTGTGGACCAAGGGTGGACAACAACCGATCTTGCGCTCCTTTTAGCAGTTGAAATTCACAACTTATCCCTAAGTCGAATTAGTCTTCACCATCGATTGATTGAATAAAGACCATGCTCATTCGTTTCTTGAATCTAACTCTCCTGATATTAGATAAATGGAGCAGCAGCCTATCCAAATAAATTTCAGAACCAAGCATGAACGAACCTTGAATTAAAATTGCAAACTCAAATACCGAAACAAACCTAATCGTTCTCACAACCATTCAACACAATATCCCTATCCAAATAAAGTTTAGTTCATGGCTGGGAAGAAACTCAAAATAAAATATGCGTAGCATGAATCTAACCGAACAAGAAGGAAAATAGGATGATATCAAGTAGTAGCCTTCTCTTGTTTTTTTTTTCTCTCCAATCGAACATGCCTTCAAGTGGCGGCTTGGCCTTCTTTATATAGGAGAAGACTAGATCAAAGTCTTTCTTGAGGAGGACGTTAAGTTGGAATTAAATATCATTAAAGAGATGAATCTCTTTTATTTATTTATCTTCCAAAAACTTCTCCTATTTTTATGGAACTTTAATCTCCCTTTGACCACTTCATGGAACTCCAACTCCTTTAAGATTTCTCATTGCTTCACGCCATGTAGGGTTTATCCAGTCATCAAATTCCGACCGCCACATCAGCTTATCTTTAATTATCAGCGATTTCCTCAGCAACAAGTTTGGCATGTCCTTCCTGAATTGCCTCGGTAATTTCCAAATTGCCCGAGCAATAAATCATGTATACACAAAACAGCCTCCATCAGTATCTTTTTCCACCAAAACTAATCAAAACATGAACTCAAGCATAAACATGAAGGAAACAATGCAAATATGCATGGATGACTAAAAATGTATCTAATATGAGCCTAAGTTTAATAATAATATGAGTAAAAAAGGTCATAAAAATAGAACATTTGCACACTTAACACTTGTCTTCCGAAATGATTTCTCCATAGCCTTTGAGTTCATTTGTGATGGTGGAGAATCTACCGAACATCTTCGTGATGTCTTCCTCCGGTTGCATCTTGAAGTTCTCATACTTGAGGTTGAGAAGACCGATCTTGGTCTCCTTTACTTCGTTGGTTCCTTTGTATGTGACTTCAAGCTTGTCACATACCTCCTTGGCATCTTCACAAGAAGACATCTTCTCATAGATGTTGGGTCTAAATGCACAAAAAAGAATGTGCAAAGCCTTTCAATTTAGCTTCATCTTCTTGCGATCATCTACACTTCATTCCTCCATGCTTTATAGTGGCACGAACGGACCATTCTCAACTATGTCTTAAAGCATGTAATATTTGACTTTGATGAAGAACATCATACTTGTCTTCCAACAAGCATAGTTGGTCTCATCAAAGAAATGTGACTTTTCGATGGATTGCGACATTTGACCGGTTGATAGAATTGATGAATCGAGCTTCTCGGATTGCCTCAATAGCTGGTTAAACCTTCTCGGTTGAGCCTCGCTCTGATACTAATTGTTAGGCTGATGATCACTCAACCGTTGCTTGTCAAGTAGTGGAGAATATATAATTTTGGGTGTTTATGGTGGAAGCAAAAGATAGACAAAATTGACACACGATTTAGAGTGGTTCAACTTTTTAACCAAAGCCTACATCCACTACCTTAGCTACCCACCAAGGATTTCACCAATTCACTAAGAATTCTTCCTCTTTTCTAGGCTAAGAAGGCAACCATTTACAACCTAGACTCACTCACTAAGTCTAGCAACCAAAGCGCACAACCTGAGCTTTAGGCACACTCTTTAAACAAGAGAATTCAAAGCAAACGAAATCCCTCAACAAGGTTGATGTTTGCACACTCAAGCTATCACCCAAATCTTAGAACACTTGAGCATACATCGACAATTTGAGCTCACAAGTTTTTGTCTATACAAGGAATGGAAATTAAGCTCTAAGACAAATTATCATCATAATGTTGTTAGCAATTGAAGCATTCGTCTTCCATGGATGCTTGGAGGTCCCTTTTATACTCTCAATTGATATTCTAGACGATGTAGACCGTTGGGATTGGATTGGAGCCGTTGGAGTCTTTATTTCCCTCCATAAATACAATTCTGGGCAGTAGGGTATCGATACTGATGTCACTGTATCGATATGGCCTTCTTGGAAACTAGTCGTTAAGCCTACTTCAGCTTATACCTATCGATACGCTTACGAGCGTATCGGTACGGCATGCATTTCAAATAGCCATTGGGAAAATGATCGTTGCGAGCGGTTAAGGAGTATCAGTATGCGTTACAACCGTATCGATACGTGACTAGCCGTTGGGGGGTTTTAAAGCTCTCCGTATCGATACGGAAAAGGCAATTCGGTACGGGTTTTGGCTACTAGAATTTTCTTGTAGGTGAAACCCTAAGGGGTATCAATACCGTATACACCGTATCGGTACAGTAACACTAAAAACATAGGTTTTGGCTACTTTAAAACATTTTAAGTTATTCCAAAGCCTTGTAAAAATCCTTAAACATGTTTTCAAGTTCTTTGGACTTACAAAACATTTTGAAATCTTTTTTAATTTAGTCCAAATCAACTTTTTAATTATTATATCAAAACATATATCTTAACAAAAACTAATTTAATTAACCAAAATTATTTTCCATAATTAATTAATTATCTAAAGCCTAACCCAAAATTGTAACCCGATTTCAATAATTCACCCGAATCTTCTAAACCATTTTCCAGGATGTTACACGTATGCTCTAAACATAATAAAATTGGTACCAAATGAAAATTAGGATCAATGGCTTACCAAAGGTGGTGTCAATTCGAGAAATTGGTGGTTAGATTGTAAGAAATTTTGAATCAAACGGCTAGAGTTCATCCAAGAACTCATGGATGGTGGAATTATTTTGGAAGAATATGGTTCTCTCTCTATTTCTTTCTTGTCTTCCATAACCCCTCTAATAGCTATATTATTATTATTATTATTATTATTATTATTATTATTATTATTATTATTATTATTATTATTATTATTATTCAAAACTGCATGGAAAGGTAGCATCTTTCTGCCTAGCAAAGGTGATTACTCATCATTAAAATTTTGGTATAATTACAAACTTTATCACTCCACTTACCAATACTTGCACTGTGAACCTTTAACTAACTTTTTTTTAATACAAGCAATAACACATGTCCAAGGAGTCATCTAACCCAAAATTAAAATGGTCAAAATACTAGCTTAGCCATTAAACCTTCCACTTCTTACATTATGATCATTATACATTACTTTCTTACAATTTAATCACTAAATAACTTTTAACTTAATTACACACTTGATCACCCATTTCTCCATTACTTACACTTATGGCCTAATACTTAATATCATACAAATTGATCATTAACTTCTTAAATATTCATAATTGAATTAATTTAATAAAAAATAATCGGATCAAATACTTCTATAAATTGAATTTGACTTGTCAGAAAATAAATTCTGATTATAGAAAATTGAATATCTACTAAACCGATTTTTGGGGTGTTACAGGTTGAAATACACCCCCATTTCAAAAAAAATTCTAAACAAATGCAATGGTCTTTTGTGATAAAATTATTTTCTTACATTTGATGTGTAAATCTTGAATCATTTTAATTGTTGATGAATTGGTTGGATACATATGCTGGATGATTGCATTTTAACTCTGCATAAATATATTTACTTGTTTGAGTAAAGAATATCTAACATCAACTCTTTGATTTTGGAAGAATTATGCTTTGTTCAGCTTGTGTTATATATGCTAGTAGTTCGTATTATGTTTAAATAAATGACATTCCAATGTGAGTGCAGTAATAGTAACTTCAAAGGGGGAACACTCCTCTCCATGCGTTAAAAAAATGAATATGGCCAAAGGCCATCGCTGCATGAGTGTGTGTCGAAGCAATGAAGTACTTTCTGGGGGTTCGTTGCACAACATCTTACTTCTCAGGGTTTAAGGTGCATTCATTGTTCCATATCTCTTGCTATATAAAAAAGAGAAAAAGAAAATGAAAATATATTTTGCTATTTATAATTGGTTATGAGTTGTATTAAATAAATGTTGATAAGTGGAAAGAATATGAGATGATAAGCATGATGTTAGGTATTGTTGAAATTCTTGTTCATATGTTTATGTTTAAGTTGTTAATGCAATCCTCTATCATGTCGATGCAGTTGATTCATTGATTGGTTGGAATGATTTAAGTAGCTCGAATGTCTTTAAACTTTTGTTAGGCCTTGCTGCTTTCATTTTTACTTGAGGACATGTAAAAACTCAAGTTTGGGGTGTGATAACTCTCTAAAGAACACGTATTTTCCCTCAATTTATGGATTCTTTTGTCCCCACAATAGTGTTTCATGCATCCATTTCTGCATTTTATGTTTATTCTTTGCATTTTGTCTAACTCTAGTCATAGTTGCTCTTGTTATACAACTTGATGCCATTTTGTTATATTGTCGTTGTACTACTAATGTCCTTGCAAAGGAAGTTTCACTAATGGAGCGAGTTCGACACTACAGCAGGCAATTGTCCAGACTACTAAGGATAATGACGAATCTGTCAGTTGGATTTTCTGTTGCAACAAATTGTGTACAACAGATTGTCACGAAAATCACCTGAAGGACATGTGTCCTTACCTCAGCAGCCTATAAAATGGTACTTTTGGAGGAGAGAGAGGATTCATTCACGTGATTATTATTTTTCCTATCATCTTCATTCACGTGATTATTATTCTCATGGCGGCTTAAGCTTCTTTTCTGGAGATCCAAGGCGATGCAAGGCAGAAATATTTGTGGAAATGAGGATTCAAGTGTTAGAACAAAGAGGGATATGTGTTATTTTCTTTAAATATTTCTAGAGATAGATGTTTATTAAAGATTTTATTATATTCCTTGTGTTATTTGATGATGGTTTAACTTTTAAGCTTTGTATGAACTTGTTTAAACTTGGTTTTTAAGTTCAATGTAATCTTGTGAGCTATCTTCTTATTTCAATTGTTGGATCTGATCTTTGTTTGCATGAGAGTGTTTAACATCGTCACTAACATTGAGAGATGCGGTGACAGTTCAGATTAACAAGTCATTACAACGAGAGTTGAATGAGGATACAACAAGAGTTGATCCACTTGTTTGATGATTTGTAGTTTTGACGAACGACGAGAGTTGTGATTGATCTACATGTTTGCATCATCAATTGAGATTTGAATGGAAGTTAGTATGCAAGCTTAATCTTTTATTTGTGTAATGAACCATCCTATTATTGTGTGATCGATATCAAACAGGATTTACCTATTTACTATACTTACATCGGCAATGTACACTTGCACATTTCATGTGCTGTTTATGCACCGTTCATATACTAATTAATATCTTAATTGCATTCCTTAAAGGGTTGTATGCAATGCAATATATACGAAAAGGCTTGTAGCCCTGTACTCCTTGAGCAAAGAAACCATGGACAAGTTGAAAACAATCTAAATAAATGCCCACCATTACCATGTCAGCATCTTTCACACTATAATATACTGTATTGCTCCAACATATGGGTGGTGATCTTCACGGAAATGTTGTTGAACTTTGTAACCCTATGTCGTTGTGTTTCTTTGAAGGAGCAGAAGGTGGGATCGGCATTGATCTAGGCAAGGCACCAACGAAGCTGTTGGGAAGTTTCTCTTTCTCATGAGTCGACTTTGGCCTTATATTCAACGTATGCGAATATCTTGATGAACCACGAGCTTCACCAAAGGAAAACAAGGAGAGCAGGAGGAGCAACAGACACGGGAGTAGGAGCACAAGTTTCCTGGTGCCCATTTAATCGGCTAAAAAATGAAATTCAAGAAGAAAGTGAGGTTCAGTTGTTGAGTGTCGGGCACAAACTACAAAACATTATCACCCCAAAGGATATATACGACTGTTTGGGGTGGCTTTTTGCTTGTGTATGAAGAATATGACATGAAGTTGTTATTAATGGTAGCTAGCAACATGAGAAAAGGAGTAAATGCTAGTTACTGGTCCTAGGGGACGGTACTTAATCATACTCGTTAGTAAAATAGTCCTTACCAGAAAAAAACAAGGTGTATTGTCGCTTAAAGAACGGGTCATTAGGGAATGTGTTTCGTAGATAAAGAAAATTAGAAGAAAAAATGACAAAAAAGAAGGGATTGTGTAGTTTGGTTAGGTCAATAAGTGGGGCCCTATCGTATTTAATGGCCGACTGAGATACTTGAAACTGTTACATGAAGTCCCACAACATGGAAACTTGTCCCTTTGCTCTCTCTCTCTCAGCTCTCTTCATAGTATTCATTGATTGCATTCAGTAGCCCTCTCATTCTCTGCTTAGTCTTTCCGACCAAACCCCCCAAAAAATAAAGTATCACATCCCGTCTCTCTACAGCTCCATTCGTATTTAAAGTATACAATAAATGTATAATGTCAAAAAATATTATTAATGTTTAAATGAATAGTTATTTTATTTTTATATATTTTTAAAGCAATTTAACCATCAACATGTCATTTTGGATCAAATGGTCTTTGTACGAATGAAAACTGTTAGTCAACCGACAATAAATGACTTGAAATGACGTAACAAGCCTACATGGCAGTGCACACCGCGATAGCAGCATCATATAAAAAAATATGTTGACTTTACAGAATGACACATGGGTCAAAAAATAATTTTAAAAAACTCTATGAAATATAAAATATTTTTCTTCTAACGTGTCCTTCTGTCAAGTCATATCAAGTTGTTTATCAGTTTAGTAACAGTTTTCATCTGCAGATGGTTTATTTTGACAAAAAATAAAACATTAAAGTTAAATTGCTTTAAAAAATAACTATTCAATCAAATATTTTGAACATTTTTAACACTATGCCTTCAGTAAAACAAATAATTACCATAATAAAAACAGTACATGGTATGTTATTTATATAAATATATTTATGTGTATGTAAGTTAAATATATTTAATTGAACTCAACAAGTGTCTCAGTAGAAAGATGGGTGATATTTATTTTAGGAGACATAGATTCAGTTTGTTCTGTCTACAAGGTGTATGGACATTGTCAAAAAAGTTAAAAATACGTATAAATAGATACTATTTGTAACCCCATTTAGACTATTCAAAAAAGTTTAATATATTTAATTAATTAAGTTAAAAAAATTCAACGATTATTAATATAATTCTAAAATAAAGAGTAGTAAAGAAAATATTAATTTTAATTTGAAAATATAAAAATCTTTATAAACCATAATTTAAAATATTATTTTTGTTAACTGGGCGAAAAAATCTTAAGTGTTGATTTATATTTAATGTCGCAAATTCGATTCTCTTCAAAACCATTTCATATTTTTCCTAAAAATTAAAAGGTTGTAGTTTATATAAATAGTATAATTTGACCATTTCATATTTTTCGTAAGTGATGATTTTGGGGAATGGAGGTCTCAGTTTCAATCCACGCTAGCCCTTCTCCATAAGAGGTGTGAATTTGGTGGGGAATATCTGAAAATCGTGGGGATCTGAATCGAAGTATATGGAAAATAATCGAAATCTTTACCCACTGGGACAAGGACGTGAAAGTTTTATCACCGAAGCTCAAATGGGGATGGGAACGAAGATTGCTATATCCGAACTGTGCAGATAACCGAACTATAACCCTATAAATAACTATAGGGATCCTCAGAAAATATCCACAAAGATCTCGATATTTTATAAGATTTTTAAAAATTATATCTATATATTCCCCTAATAGATATCTTAATAAAAAAATCTTAACTATATTATTATCATTTAACTTTCACTCAAACCTAGTCATACTCAAGTTTCTCAACACGTTTCTATCTTAGTTTTTAGATATATGCTAAAACCCTCATCTAAATCTTCCTCAACACAACACCCTTTAAATCTTCATTATCTCGTAACTGATTTCAATCGTAGTATCCAAACTTTATATTTTAAAATGAATTGGCCATTTATTTTAGCCAGTAAAATACTAATTTTGTTTAATATTTTTAAGTATGGGGATTCCCCGAAAACTGTAGGGATTTGCGTGGGTAAGGTATGGGGACGAAAAAAATCTGCGAAGCATTTAGTGGGGACTCCCCAAAATCATAACCGCGAGTGTTGGGGACGGAGTGGGGAATGTAAAATCGTCCCCGACCCACCCGATTCCCACCCCTATTCTCCATTGTATTAATTTCATTCTAATCTTTTCTCCAAGATCATCGGTTAAATTTATTAAATTATTTCAAATAAAATTAAGAACCAAATTAAATGATTTTTTGAATAATGTTAATATATTAAATAATTTAAATTATAACCAAATTGATAGTATGTAGATGTTTTGAGACTAAAATTGTTATTATACTATGTCATGTCATCATTTCCATTAAGTCAATGGTCAAACTTAACGGTCGGTGACAAAAATCGAAAACAAAACATAACGCTAGAATCGATTTTACTAAAAAAATAGTTGAGTTATCAAAACATAAGCACATGAATATTTGAAGTATCAAATAGATACTTTATCATTGGTGCGTTTGATTCACAGAAAATAAAATTACCATGGATAATAATCTTTTCCGAAATTACATTATTATGTTTGATTTGAAAAGATTCCCCATAAGGGGTAATAATCTTTTGCCAAGAGTGAAACTTTCCCTGTCAAATTGTAAGAATGTCATGCTCACATTTTTTAGGTGTTACACAATTCCTTTCTCTTTGGTTAATATTTTTTATCATAAAAAAGATTCATTAAAAATCGGAGAAAACCCCTAAGGAACAACAAAGACCGGGATAAGCCCAATTTCCAAACAACGGCATGCAACATAACAAAGATCAACACGAGAAAAACGAAAAACAAACAGATCCACAAAACAACCAAACATGACAGACACGAAGCATAATCTTGTGCAACCCAATGGAACACGTCCAACGGCAGGGTCGAGGATCGCATCGTCGAAACTGCTAAACCTAGACGATAAAGGAGAAGGCCAAAACGTGTTTTCCATGTTCCATTCCCAGGATGATCGATAGTGGTCGCGCCTGAGAGCTCTATCCAGAGGCAGGCTTCCAATGCAAAACCAGTGGTCCTTGTCAAAGCATCGTCCACTGAAACCCATGATTGAGAACGATGAGAATCCACCGGACCTTCACCCGTTCCTGGCTTAAAGCAAACACTGAAACAGACAAATCCGAAGCAAGAAACAACATAAAATCGCAACCTTGGATCAACCGAAAATAAGGCAAAACAAGTGATCCATGGGGAAGGAAGGGGCGAAATATGAGCCTATGATCCTTCCCGTCATAGGCTACATTACTTGATCCATTCATGACATTCCCGGATAACTCTCGTTCGAGTTATCCGTGTCTTGAGTAAAGTCGTCCACCGAAAAAGCTGTGTAATTATAATTCGAATGAGGATTCATATCTTCTCCGTCACTAATCTGGATTTCTTCATTGAGAGAAAAATTATCGTCGACACACATAAAGGGAACCCTGGTGATTTTTTTTCCCAAAATGGTCAATCTCCAGTTCGATAAGGCCAACCTCATCCACCATCACTCGCGTACACTCCATGGCATATTTGCGCCTCGTTGCTTTCCTTATGAGGGTAAGCCTTTTGTAGCCAAAGGTTCTCCCTCTCTCCTTTCTCTCAATGTCCTTGATAATGGTCAATGATGTTAGGTAAGGTACTGGAAACAAAGCTGCCTTGAGAACCTCCTCACTTGCTACAAAACTGGTTTTAGAGAGGCACCAATTCTGCGGAGCAATTTGGAGGATAGCATCTGAGATTTTCTCCCATAGTTCTCTGCGTTTAACCGGGCCGAAATATTCATCACCTTCCTCTTCTCTTTTCCTTTTCCTACAAGCTGAAACTTCCATCCTATCGAAACCATCAACAAGAATGTTTCCCCAAGACAAGTTATGATTACTCCCTGGTGAAAGAAGATTTGAAAAAGTTGGATTGCTTGGGCCAATATCGAGTTTGGGAACTGTGCTTTGGAAACCTCCTTGTGCAATCTCCTTTCGGGTGTTAGTACATAGGGTTTCGATGCTCAAACAAGGCTCTATCGTTTCGAAAAGAGGCAAATAACGTTGACCTTGCAAGGGGATGATTTGACAGAGCATGTTTCCTTAAACGAGGTAGCCATGTACTCGGGATTTACCAGGGATTTTGGTTCTATTGGCTGCCTCAGCCCTTTGTCTTTTTTTCCTCTATCTTTGCCTAGTAGTGAGGGGGTTGTGGCGTCGTTTCTGCCTACAAGGTGGTGTTGGAGCGATCTTGGTTTGCCACCGTACGAAGCTCGTAATCAAGGGCCGAATTTTCCGGGCAGTTTGAACTTCGCAATGTCATGTTTGCAATCCCGTTTAACATGTTCGATTCTTCCACAACGGAAGCAAAATTTTGGCAATCATTCATACTTGAACGCCACTTCCAAGGGCTTGTCTTTCTTTCTATTAAGGATAAACCCAGTTTTTAGAGGGTCTTCAACCCTTATGGCCACTCGTATGCTCACCGATCCTTGCAAGTTGTTTTTACTTTCTGCTTCCAGTGACGAACCGTAATAGACGGGGAAGAGCTTACCTATCCTTCTCACGTTGTCTATTGTGATTAAACACATGGGTAAGTTGTGAACCTGCACCCAGAACTCCTATGTAGAGAAATCGGTTTCCCCGAGCGCCTTGTCTGGTTGCCACTCTTTTAGCGCCATAAGAGCATCTTGTACCGCCCAAGGTTTGCATCCAAGGATGCAATGACGATTTTCACTCGTCTAGAAGATAAAAAGAAATAAGTTGCGGCAGAGATCATGATATTCAAGATTCTCGCACTTCCAGGCTTTTACGTAGAATGGAAGTTAATGCCAAGATATTTATGGATGTTGGTGTCAGGATCTTTCCGATCAGGGAGAGGTTTTTGAAGGTGAAGTTCACCTCGTTGTTTTCATTTAGCTCTAGTTCATCAATGAAGTCTTGGCTCAAGAGGTTAGGGTCAGCAGAGTTGTTGGGGTAGTCGTTATTAACGACCCCGATACTTAAAGAGTAGGTATGATGCAAGGATTCCATGGGATAGTCATGAAGTAAATGCGAGCAAAAAAAAAGGGGAGCAGCGGTAAGAAGTTAGGAAAAGGGTGGTTTTGAGTTGAAAAAGGGACGTAGGGAACAGAGTGGTAAACGTTTGTAAGGAGACAAGGAAAAAGTAAGAAAGGAGGGGAGAGTTTATGAACAACAGGGGCTAAAAACCAGCTCCACAACCAAGAGGGATCACATCTCACAGACCGAGTCACAATACGCCTCAAACAAGCGAGTTGAACAGAGGCTCATGGGGTGGAAGCGTTTGGGAGAGGAGAGAAAGCTTGTTGTTTTCCTAGGTTTTGGTTAATATTGTCCTTAAGATAATAAATTGTATTCATGTAGATCCTTTGTTGCATTTTTAATTAAGTGACTAATTATTTTTTGTGCAAATTTATTAAATATTTTTATTTATTATTAGTTTAATATTTAAATGGTGTTATATTCAAAAAAAATATTTAAATGATATTACATATATTTAAATAATATTATAATATTTAATATATTTTTATTAATATTATATTTATGATTTTTCTAGGAGTATAGGATAAGATTTCATGTTGCTTAAGCGTGAATGAGTTAAGAGTTAATGTTAACAATTTTATTCTTTAGTTTATAACATGTTTCTCATCATAAAAGATATGTTATTAGGTTAATTTATTTTTATCTCTATTTTTTAAAATTTTTTTATTATTGACTTTAATTTATTTGATAATTGTTGCAAGTAAAAAAATAAAAATTTATACATATTTAAAAGGAACAAGGGTATGTTAATATAAAGTATATTTTTTAAAAATTAATATATTAATTATATTATAAATATTATAAGTATAAAGTTTTTAAAAATTTTAGACAATATAGAAAAATAATTTTATGATTTTATGCAAATGTTTTTAATTTAATATTAAAAGTTTAACATATTAAAAATATAATAAATCATAAGGACAAGTTGGTTTGCTTCCCGTTAATCTTATATTCCCTCAACTAAACTCTATAATCTTATCTTCCTACCAAATAAATCAAACAAAATAATGTAACATTTCGGTAATATGTCAGGTAATGTTATATTCCGAGAATTTTATTCTCAAAGATAATCTTACATTTTGTGAACCAAACTTCCCTTTAGTAATACATAGAACAAATAATTATCCTAATAAATACAATACATGATACAATTTATATAAATGTATAGTATCTTAAATACGATTATAACAAGTCAAGAATCTCCACAATTAATAACAAGATATTTGTATTGTGTGGAATAAAAGATCATGTTCAAGATCAAGTATATTTAACCGGTTAGTCAAACTGCTCATCTTTGTTCCTTCACATCTTTTTGGATCATGGGTTTTAGATCCGGAAGGAGTATCTTCTTTCTTATCTTAGAGTTTCCCCTTCCCCTCCCCTATAGGTAGAATTAGTATTAGAATTTGTCAAAAAAAGAAGAAGATCAAGTTCAATATTGAATATTCTTATCTTTGACTCAAATGTGGGACAAAGTTAAGATTGAACATTAGAAGGATTGAAACATTGAACTTAAAAAAATATAATAAAGAGATCTACTAATTGACCGAGTGTTCAATGTTGCTCATGTTTTCCCATCTCGTATGTTAGAATTCCACATTTTCCTTAAGAATGTAATATTTATCTACTTAATAAAAAAATATCATGGATTATTAAATATTTTAACTCAAAATTCATGGGGGAAGACTTAATTTGTCTAATATTTAAACTTATAGGGATCTAAATTATTATTAGGCCAAAAAAATTGAGGGCACAAGCTCATCCTTATTTAGTTCAATCCATACTTGATTAAATATTTGATAAGTCCTTGTATTTCTTAATCTAAATATTTTTTTTCAGGGACCAAAATACTACTCCCTCTGTCCCATTAAATTTGTCTCTTATTGACTTGTTTCGAGTCAATTTTTTTTAACTTTGACTCATCATTATTTAAAATTTATTATTGATAAAAATATGAAAAAATATGTTTTATAAACCTTCAATCAATAGTTTTAAAATATATATTTTATAAAATTTAATTGTTTAAAATATTTAAAATAAACATGGTCAAAATTAAAAAAAAAAGACTTTTAAAAGATTAATAGTGGACAAAATTAATGAGACAGAAAGAATATTAAACTAAAATTCATCAAATTTTTTTAATTCTTCAAGAAAGGTCTATGCCCCTTTAGGCCCAAATAGAGCTTCGTCCTTGCCTCAAAGTATAATAATAATAATAATAATAATAATAATAATAATAATAATAATAATAATAATAATAATAAGCTATCACAATGGTCACTTTCATTTCTTAAATTTTTTATTTTTTATATGATTTAAAAAATAATAATATTTTGATTACTTACGTTATCGTTAAATATTGTTATTAAAATGTTTACGTACTAATTCACTCTCATTTTACTAACATGCCAAGTCATCAAACTAACAATATTTAAGGCAATTTTGGGTCAGTAATCCCTTTTAAAAAATTAATAGGTAAAATGGCTCCCAAAAAATATTATTTGGCAAAATGACCCCCAAACTTGTCACGTCGGTGAACCTCGCGTTATGTAGGAAGTGAGGTCTGATATCGCGTTCTGCAGAACGCAAGGTCCACGAGAATTTGAAAGGGCGACTGAATATATTGCACAAACCTCGCGTTCTGCAGGACGCGAGTTCTGTGCAACTCTGGGCTGAAGAACTAGGGAAAACAAGTGTGGGTAGGCCTGTTCGAGCCCAATTTCGGGCGTGTCAATCGTATATTTTTAGCGAACGTCGAGTTTGGGGTCGTAGTACTGGAAATTCTCTATCGTATGACACCAACATGGTTAATTTCCGTCCATTCTACAATGGTTTAAAATGGCTTCGAAAACCCTATGTTATCATCCTTTTTTGAATGAAGTTGCATTTGAACAAATGTCGATTTTCGGTTTAGTAATCCCATAAAATTTATTCAAAACTGAAATTAAATAAACATTTTAAAGTTTAATTATAATAGATAAACAAAATTATAATACAACATTATAAAAAACAAATGTGTGGAATATAAATATTAAAAACATAAGTACAAATTAGTAAAAAAAAGACTAATGATGCCTATGTCCACCTGTTCCGCAGTCGGGTGGACGACGATCACGATCTAGATACCTCCGAGCATCGTGTGGTGGTCTCTGGTCCCCATCATCGTGACCATCATGTGCGATATGCGGATCTGTGCTGGGCTCAGGCGGGGAGTAAAACAAGCTACCCACCGGCGTATTATCCATAATGCTAAAGTCATACTGAGATGCCAACGGTGGATAATCGATAAGCTGAAGGTCAGTCGTCGGCGTATGGGGACGATATGCATCGGAGGAGCCGAACTGAGGTGGAGGGATCATCTGCTAGAAACTCGATGGACCGCTATAAGTATGAAATGCTGCGCCAGAAGATGTGGCCCCTGCAGTGTCATGTCATGGTCTCGGACTGCGCTGCGTCTCTGCCTCTGGGGAGGCTGGGGAAGCCCTTCCTCGCGCTCGACCTAAGTAAGGATATGCAACATCCCATTGAACGCATACCACTGGAAGTAATTGAAAGCGACCGAATCGGCCCCTTCGAGAATGGGTCGGAGAAGGGGTGGGCGTTGGGCAAATCGATTAGCCCAAACCGCTATCCAGACAGCGTGGTACTCGGACCAGTCAACCTCCGTCTTCCCCTAGCACGTCAGATGGTGGAATCGGTCCATATTTTGTGGAACCAGGGTGGAACATTTTGGACGAACCCGAACTGTCGGAGAACCCTATCCGTAGCATGTCACACGACAATTTCGCAGCTGAGCAGCGGCACTACGGAAATCCAGAGATGTTGGTCACGCAGAATATCGAGTGGAGTAATCTGCTGAATATCCTCTGAAGCGTAGGGCCTCCACACGAACTAAAAAGATGAAAACGTTTGTAACGGTTATATGAAATATTATTGGAAAAAATAGTACGAAAAAATTCAAATTAATTTTCGAATTACCTGGTCGTTCTTCAAGTTATCGAAAGCAATCCTGAAATATTTTTGGGACTTCGGCAGGCCGTTGTGGGTCAGTGTGCCGCTCCACCTATAAATAATGAAAAAATCGTTAAATAAATTAATTTAAAAATAGGAAAAATATAGTAGATTACATAGTACCTCCGTAGAAGCGGAAATAACATAGCGGTGGGCTGTCTATGTTGTGGTATTAAAATAGGCATCCGAAACCAAACCCAAGACTGTTGGAGTAAACAACATCCTCCCATCGATGATTTTGTTGCTTCAACGTTTCTGCAGAGCTCTTCGTAAAGAAACGCCAAGACAGCTGGTTCCCAAGATTTTCCTCTAGAGTCATCTAGATTTGTAAGATGACGACGCCACATCACGTGCACCTTTGTGCGGGATTTGTCTAGCATTAATATCCCGCCGATAGTGCGCAAGATGTGGGCACGCGCAAACCGCTGTGAAAATAAAGATTTAATAAAGACATCCTAATTTAAAAAAAAAATTGTAACTTCATCCTAAATTTAATAAAGGCATCCAAAAAATTAATAAAGGCATCCTAATTTGCAAATAAATATTTGTAACTTCATCCTAAATATTTAATAAATGCATCCTAAATATTTAATAAAGACATCCTAATTTTCAAGTAAATATTTGTAACTTCATCCTAAATTTATTAAAAGCATCCTAAATATTTAATAAAGGCATCCTAAATATTTCATAAAGCATCCTAATATTGAAATAAATATTTGTAATTTCATCATAAATTTAATAAAAGCATCCTAAATATTTAATAAAGACATCCTAATTTTTAAATAAATGAAATATATTAAAAATATATAAAATAGTGAAAAAATCAAAAAAATACCTGAAGTGTAACTTCACCCGCATTGGGGGGAGGGGTTCCAAATTCAGCCTCCAAATATGATAATTCGATTTTTCCACCGTCCCACACTTCCTCATGGGGCATCACGCCCATTTCTTCAGCAAATACAGTTGGCCAATGGCCCAACGCTACACCCGTAATAACGTTGCCGTCTGTAGGATACCTCAGATGGTAGGCAACATCCTCTAGCGTGATTGTTGCCTCGCCAATCGGAAGATGAAACGTGTGCGTCTCGGGCCTCCACCATTCTATCAGCGCGCTGATCAACGATGGGTTTAGCTTCACCCCCTATATACCGTGCTATGTGGCCAAAACCGGTGCGCTCAATCCATGCCATAACAGCATCAACTGGTGGGTTGTTGATACGGTTAAGGTAACATTGTAAATTACATTCGTATCCCTTCAAAAAAATTAGTTAGTAAAATAAAAAAAATTAATAAAATAAAAAATTTTAAAAAATTAATAGGGAAAAGTAATACCGCTGGATTTGTTCTCCAATATTGATTGCAGTGATTCGCCTCATTGCGTAGTAAGCTTTCCATTATATCGAATGTAAGATAAGAATTGCCGATAATTTGTTGTAAAAAAGCTAAAGAACTCGCGTTATGTGGTTGGTATGGGGGCAGGGCCTCCAATTTATAGAAGATCTCACGCCATTTGGGATGCTATGTTAATGAACCTCGCGTTCTATAGAACGCGATATCCGTATACCTCGCGTTCCACAGGAAGCGAGGTTCATTGAAAAGGCGCGTCACGGAACAGACGCGTGAACAGAACGGTCAGAAGTGACCTCGCGTCCTGTAGAACGCGAGTTTCTAAAGACCTCGCGTTCTACAGGACGCGAGGTCGTGGGATTTTTTAAAAGATGACTTCGCAGGCGGGAAAGTCATTTAATAAGTATATTAAATATAAATTTTTTATAATTATACATTTAATTACAAATAATAATAATAATAATCATAGTAAAAATAATAATAATAATAACAATAATCATAAAACTAATAATAATAAAAAGCAGAATAAAAATATTATTACTAATAATAGTAAATATATAATAATAATAATAATAATAATAATAATAATAATTGTATTTAAGTATATAATAATAATAATAATAATAATAATAATAATAATAATAATAATAATAATAATAATAATAATAATAATAATACACGATATGTTGGCATTAGTAACTACAAATAACGACATAGCGCAATATTCAGGAAATTAGTTTGAAAAAAACTTCCCAAATACGCGCTATGTTGCCATTAGTAGCTGCAATCGAAAACTGCTTACGTGGATATGATGACGTATATACGCAACTACAAATAACGACATAGAGCAATATTCGGGAAATTAGTTTGAAAAAAACTTCTCAAATACGCGCTATGTTGCCATTAGTAGCTGGGATTGAAAATTTTTAGACATGATTTATGTGGGTGCTCCTTGCCTCACCAAGAGTTTGCTATTTATAGAGGGAGGTGAATATGCTGACGTGGCAAACTCGCGTTCTGTGGGACGCGAGGTCCTATAAACCTCGCGTTGTACAGAACACGAGATCATTTAGATGTTGGTATATATATATATATATATATATGCACTGCGATGGATTTTCGTAACCAGTGAAGTTTTTCTCAGCTGAATATGAGTTCGTGTCATGCTGCATTTTTTGCAGTTGAAATTTTTTTGTCTGAAATCTTGTTCCTTTATGATAGTTGGAGTTCACTTAAAGATTTGTGTTCCGCGGGGTACATACCCCCGCATGATACATTCATTGAATAATATTTACCGACATATCGCAATATTTGGGAGGTTGTGGGCGGCTGCGTCCCCTTCAATGGAAGCTTCTGTAGCCGCCGTCGAGAGGATCCTCGGCTACAGTTTTGAAACGAAACGACTTTTAGGAAGTGTCTGGAAAGTTTCCAGTAAAACGTTCGAGGCACTTCTTGGGGACTCTTTTCTAAAGTACGCAGCTTGCCCGCACAATCTGCAAAAAGTCCAGAGTTAAAGAAACGAGGGCGGATTCAGATTGACCATACTGCCGAGGCAGCCCTACTTTTCAGATGCGGCCGGTGCCGATTACATTTGCTAATGTGGATCAAAGTTGCTACCATTTCAGAAGAAATCTGATTATCGCGCTCTGCTTCTTTCACTCGGGACCTCTGATCACATTTGCCCACCGACATATCGCAATATTCGGGAGCTTGTGGGCGGCTGCCATTTACCGCCAAGTAGTGCCTTGAGAGTTTCCAGTAAAACTTTTGAGGCACTCATTGGGGACTCTTTTCTTAAATTCGCATCTTGCCCGCACAATCTGCAAAAAGTCCGGAGTTAAAGAAGTGATTACAAAGACCAGACCTTTGCTTTCTTTTCCAAGCAGACCTCCAATCACATTTGCCCACCAGACTTTTTGCATATATTGTTTCGACTTTTGTAGATATTTTATCGAGTTGTCTCAATTTACTTATTAAAGAATACATGTTGAAATTTGAAAGTTTTGTTAAATGAAATGCGAATTAAAGTTTTCATTCGAGTTAAATTTACTTATGTTGAGTTCTTTCTTTACTATAAATACCCACGAATTCCACCATCATTTACTATAAATATCGAACAATTCCACCATCATTTCGAATCAACGATAACATAGAAAATGTCACTTATGTTGGGAGCTAGCGTTAAATGACTTACAGACATCTCTAATTGTCTGAAACATTCAAACATATTTTCAATTATTCAAACATAACACGTGTATACAATAGGACTATTATTAACTCTAAGAAAAGGGACCTCGCGTTTTATAGAACGCGAGGTCTCAAGAAACTCGTGTTATACAGAACGCGAGTTCACTTTGATTCTGTGGATCTCCCTTCATTCAGAACGCGAGTTTGATCTATATATTTGCATGCGGATGGATTTTCGTAACCAGTGAAAGTTTTTCATGATTTCGTGTTTTGTTGGGATTTTGAAGTTGTAATTTTTTTGTATTTTCTCTTCGTTCATGATAGTTGGAGTTCAATCATGATTTTGTGTTCAGTTGGGTTAAGACCCCCACATGATCCGTTGATTGAAGAATACTTACCGACATATTGCAATATTCGGGAGCGTGTGATCGTCTGTCGTTGTTCGTCAAGAAGTGCCTAGAGAGTTTCCAGTAAAACTTTTCTAGAGCCTCTTGAGGAATATTTTGTGAAATCCGTTGCTTCCCCTAACCATCTAGGAGACTCTTGGTTACTCTTTTCTGAAGTCCATGGTCAAAGAAGCAAGGGCGGATTCAGATCAACCAGAGTGAAAGAAGCCGGTGCGGATTATATTTCTCCACCTGGACTTTTTGCATATATTGTTTCTACTTTTTTTAAATATTGTATCCAGTTGTCTCAAATTACTTATTAAAGAATACTTGTTGAAAGTTGAAAGTTTTGTTAAATGAAATGCGAAATAAAGTTTTGATTCGAGTTAAATTTACTTATGTGGTGTTTTTCCTTTACTATAAATACCCACGAATTCCACCATCATTTACTCATTCCAATTTCTCCCTAAACACCCAATCTTTGCTCCCCTTATGGCAAAATTTCAGGCAACATTTTATTTTCTCGATACTTATTTTGAATCAACAATCACCAGCAAAATGTCATTGAAAGATTTAATACAGTTGACAGCAAGCGAGGTTAGTAAACGCACCGAGAAACAAATTTCTTCCTTGGAATGTCGAATCCCAACACCGTCAGCAAATGATATGCACTACGTTATGAAGCTTACGAAACAAACGTTCGTAACATGTATGACCGGCTCAATTCCGTTGGAGCTAAATACGTCGATTTAAATGTTAAGTTTGATGAGGTCAACGCCGACGAAGGTAGTACGTATGCACCCAGACAACCTGCTCCGAACAATGAACACGCACCGTCTTCATCGGATGTTGATGCGGCTGCCAACGAGCTGCAGCTTTTTATGTACTGGCGTAGACAAAGAAAACAACAGCTGATCGAATAACTAAACCTAAGTTCAGACGTGTCCACTGACTACGATGATTCGGATTAACCATAAACTTTTGAAATTATCGTCCAATTATGTTATATGACGTCTTTTTTCATCCTTTATTAATGTTTAAGGGACCTCGCGTTATGTAGAACTGCTAGTATTCAATTACATTACTAGACTACAATTGTCTCAGTTATTCAAACAGAAAACGAGTACATAGTACGAGTTTTATTAATTCTGACGGAATCTATGTCTCAATATATATAAAGGGACCTCGCGTTATGTAGCACTTGTAGTATTCAATTACATTACCAGACTACAATTGTCTCAATTATTCAAACATGTTCTCAATTACACAAACAGACAATGAGTACACAATACGATTATTATAACTTCTGACGGAATATCTGCGACAAAGCAATTAAAGGGACCTCGCGTTCTACGGAATGCGATATTCAAAAGACCTCGTGTTGTGTAGAACGCGAGGTCCTGCTTATCGCGTTCTGTAGAACGCGATGTTCGTAAAGCTGCCTCTCGATACCATTATTTCCCTTACACACCCGGATTCTACTGGATTTCAAGTGGCAATAATAACCCATAACTGTCTCCTTATATGAAGCAAAACCATAAAATGTAAATATATGTTTGAATTGCCAAAACAATTCCTCAAAATTTTCAAGTATTTAAAATTCACAAGTCTTTGACAAAATATTCAATTGGCGAGACGAGGCGTTAGTACTCTAGTTTACTACGATGGGTAGATATTCGACGATCCCGAACTCGGCGTCGTTTTTCACTGCAAAGATCCAGTAACGCTAAAGATTCCAAGGAGATTATCGTTCAAGAAGTTGGTAAAGAAACTGGAGACAAATGTCCCTCATTTCGAAAACCACCGTTTGTCCGACGCGAAGTATCGGGTGCCAACATCTATAGCCCATTTAAGGTACTCTGTATGCCAAATTGCAGAAACTGCTGATGTGGAGATGATGATGGAAACCCACATCGACTATTCATTGGGGGCCCCTCGAGATGTATGCATCGTTCTCGGAGTCTAATCCAGTTATCGAAATACCAAGCTGAGGCCGGGAGAATTTCGACTTCGATCCGAATGCCAACGTTGATAGCCCAACCACAAGTCTACAACGTGATTTTAACCTACTGTGCCAAGACAACGAGTTTGGTGCATCGTCATCTGCTGTGCCAAGGCAGTCGTGCGTAGCTAGTATCGGGTTCGACCTGAACCAACCGCCAAACGATGAATTCGATGCACCAACAAATGCATCGTACAATCCATACAATCCTTATAGTTTTGGGAGGGAGGGAATGTCGTCTACTTACGTTGCGCACGGCCATGAAGCATCATATGGCCGACACTCAATGTATGTCCCTGGCACCAATTACGGTTAACCATCTATGGGGAGACATTCTTCTTTTGAAGGTGAGGGAGCGTCATCTTCTTACGCTATGCACGACCATGATTCCTCATATGGACGACACTCAACGTATGTCCCTAGCACGGAGTACGTTCAACCATCTATGGGGAGACATTCTTTTTATGGTGATCTTGATTTTGGTCTTGGAAATGTGGTTCGTGGGCGATCTCGTGAGAGGTCTCCCGATCGTCGACCCCCATCCTCGCCTCCAAGGGTAGTGATCGACGAAGCTCTACTATTCCAGCTCCCGGAGGATGCTTCTGACGAATAACCGATTAGAGAACTCGGGCCCGACGGAGACGAGCTGGGGCCATTCTATGATGAACCAGAAGACTTGACAGTTCCACCGGAAGACGATACCGTTTCACCACCAGATTTCGACGAACAACCGACTGCCACCAACTTTCATGTAGATGCAACACCAATTTCTATGTTCCAGCCACCATCCCACTTCACAACGGTTGATATGGATGCAATGGACGTCCCTGATTTTTCGCATGACGACACAATAGACGGCAGAGTCAACCGTTCTGATGGTGAACTAAGAATTGGTATGACGTTCTTAACAAAGGATATTGTGGTGGCGGCAGTTAAGCAGTACAACCTTCGTCATAATGTTGAGACGACAGTGGATAAAACCCAAGCCAAATACTACAAGGCTCACTGCGTCCAAAAGGATCAAAGCTGTAAATGGAAAATCCGTATATCACAATTGAAGAGGGCAAGCGGCCGTTGGAAGATAACAAAACTTGAGGGGCCCCATATATGCACCGTTGCTAGCCTCAGCCAGGATCACAAGAACCTTGATGCAAAATACCTTGCTGACATCTTTTCGACACTGGTGAAAACAAATCCCACAGTGTCGGTCCCCACATGTCAGGCTGCAGCTCAAGCTGTCACCGGCTACCGTCCTGAATATTACAAAGCATGGTATGCAAGGAAGCGGGCCAAAGAGGAAATGTACGGCCGATGGGAGGAATCTTACAAAGAGTTGCGCCCGTGGCTTAATCTTCTACAGAAACACATCCCCAGAATGGTTGTCAAACTTGATACGGTTCCGACATACGAAAATGATCGTGTTGTCCGCGGTGTTTGTCAATTCCACCGGTTATTTTGGACTTTCCCCCAGTGCATCAACGCATTCAAGCACTGCAAACCGATGGTCTAAATCGACGGCACATGGTTGTACAGAAGATATACACAGACCCTACTTCTAGCTATTGCACAGGACGACAATCGAAAATGCATTCCTATTGCATTCGCAATCATCCAGAAGGAGGATTTGGAGTCTTGGAAGTTCTTCCTTCGGAACCTACCAAAATATGTCCTTGATCCTGTAATACGATCAAGGGATGGAGGGGTATGTGTTATTTCCGACAGAGGCACAACACTGTTGTGGGCGATAGACCGTTTGGGTGACTATTGGAAACCTCCATACATTCACCACCGTTTTTGCTTGCGGCACATAGCCGCAAACTACCTGCAGCAAGAACCGTGATGAACGTCAAATGGTGCTCGATATGGGTATGTCCTTTATGTCATTTTAATTTTCTATATTACTTGTTACTCGCTTTCATTTACGACCTTTTTGCATGTGTTTTTCGCCTATAACTATTCAACTGTCATCCCGTAGGCAACTCGTACTACAAATAAGAGGTGGATGACCTGCTCGAGGAACTGAGAGCGAGAAACAAAGATGACGCAGAATACCTTGAAAAAATCCCAAGGGAAAAATGGCTTCGATTGTATGACGAGGGTAAACGCTATGGTCACATGACAACGAACTTGGCTGAGGCAGTGAACTCATCACTAAAGGGAGTGCGGCAATTGCCTATCACTTCCATATTCAAAGCGACCTATTATCGTTTGGCTACCCTTTTTGCAACCTTGGGAAGGCAAGCAACTGAGTACATGGCAGGTGGACACAAAGTCCATCCGGATTTTCGCACAAAACTGCATACTCAATTGGGCCAATCAAGACAGATGAGTGCAACTCTCTTCTCGCGACAAGGACACAAGTTTCGTGTTGCAGAATTTTCCAGGCGGTTGGAAGGCATTCAGCACAACGCGTACGCGGTAAATCTGAGGGAAAGAACATGCGAGTGCGGAATTTTCCAAACATTCAAATACCCGTGCACACACGCCATTGCTGCTTGCACTAACCAACGAATACAATACATGCATCTAGTTGATCCGGTATACTTACTCGAAATAGTGTTTAAGGTTTACGAAAAAGAGTTTCCTCCAATCGGAAATGAGGTTGATCCGAATGCCGCGAACACTGAACCGACCATACGCCCAGATCCAGCACTACTAAGAGCCAAAGGACGTCCACGGTCTACAAGAATACACTGTACCAAGGATATGGTCGAACATCGAGAAAAAACCGGACAAAGGAAGCATTGTAGTGTATGTAAAAATCCTAGACACACAGCTCCTAAGTGTCCTAATTGCTCAACCCCTCATCTTAATTAATTATTTTTAATTTGTATATGCGAGTTCGCCCATGACAATCGAATCAATAAAGTTAGTCTACTTCGATTTATACAGTAGGCCATCTTATATTTTCAATCATTCAAAAAAATATGTTATTATAGCGTTTTCGAAGCGACTTTAAGTCAGTGTAGAATGGACGGAAATTGACTGTGTTGGTGTCATACGATAGAGAATTTCCAGTACTACGACCCCAAACTCGATGTTAGCTAAAAATTTACAATTTATACGTATGAAATTCTACTTGAACATGCCTATCGACATTTGTTCAAAGGCAACTTCATTCAAAAAAGGATGATAGCATAGGGTTTCAGAAGCCATTTTAAACCAGTGTACAATGGACATAAATTGATCGTGTTAGTGTCATACGATAGAGAATTTCCAGTACTACGACCCTAAACTCGATGTTCGCTAAAAATATACGATTTACACACCTGAAATTGGGCTCGAACAGGCCTACCCACACTTGTTTTCTCTAGTTCTTCAGCCCAGAATTGCACAGAACTCGCGTCCTGCAGAACGGGAGGTCTGTGCGATATATTCAGCCGCCCTTTCAAATTCTCGTGAACGCGAGGTCCTGTAAAACCGTTAACACAAACAACAAGGCCACGTAGACTGAACTCGCATTATGCAGAACGCGACATCACAGCTCGCTTCCTACATAACGGGAGGTTCACCGACGTGGCAAGTTTGGGGGTCATTTTGCCAAATAATATTTTTTTGGAGTTATTTTCCCTAATATTTTTTTAAAAGTGGTTATTGATTCAAAATTGCCAATATTTAACGTCATGGTGATCAAAACGTTATAAACAATAATTTACTCTTATTTTACCAAAATGTTATAAACGTTATAAAGGATAATATATATTTTTTGCAAACTAGAAGAAATTTGTGCGTGGTGATTAAAAATCTTCTGCCCCTAAGTATGTCCCTTTATATACCTCTTCTTTTGCCCTAACACTAAAAAACACTAAAAATTTAATATTGAACCCTAACACTGAATTTCAAACCCTAAACCTAAACAATACAACATACCCTAATTTTCTATACCCTAATTATTAAAACTTTAATCTTAAACCTTAAATTTTGAATATAATTTTTAATGTCGAGTATAATTAGGGGTAGACAATTTCTCTATGTACGCGGCTGTGCATCTTTTCATTGTAGTAGTCAAGATTTTTCAGGGTTATTTTTTACAGTGGGCATAACGATATGGTGGGTAGTGTAGTGGCTAGGTAGGAAACCTTGATTAGGGAAAAGACAAGTAGAGGTGCCATATGATAGCAATAAATGTGAAGGCATGCCAAAATGGCCAACCACCCATTCCCATGAGGCTAACATATTAAATAAGTGAGGACAGTTTCACAACCGTTGTTACAGTTGATAGCAGATGTGAACTGGGAGACATGGCCGGTTATGAGGGGAGTACCTGAACGACCGCTGGGCCCCCAATCACTTTAGGACTCTTTTTTTATAATTAGTTAAATAATTAATTTAATGATAAAATATTAATTTTTTTTGAATAAATAAATTAATTAATCTAACAATTAAAATAATGTGTTTGACAAAGTTTAATCATGTTTCTATTTTTTATTAAAGAAAGGCTTAACTATAAAATAAGTGTTCAAACTATATTATTTTTTACTTTAGGACCCTAAAGTGTTTTTTTGGGTCAAAATAGGTGTCTGAAGCTTACTATGTGACCGTTTCTAGGTAACGACTGTTAAAAAAAAAATTAAGAACAAGTGCTCAAATTATGCCATTTTTTGTTTTAAGTGTCTATTTATTTTTTAAAAATAGTACCCAAATTATGTCGTTTTTTATTTTAGGTGTCTAAAGTTTTATTTTTTTATAAGAAAATAATGATCGTTGCCTCAAAATGATAACGAAATAAACTTTAGACACCTAAAGCAAAAATAAACGTATAGTTTGACCCCTTATTTTATAATTAAGATTTAAAAAATATTACTTTAATTGTTCAAAATAATAAGATATGCTTTTTGTCATATACAAGTCTGTTTTTTAATTTTCGCCTAAGGCCTCAAAAATCTTCGAAATGGCCCTGCTGGGAGACATGATGAATCCATAGATTTTATTTCAAGGTCTTCTGAATATGACTTCTATTTCTTTTATTGTTTTTTTTTTTCTTTTTACGAATCATGGAGAAGAATTTCAGCTCTGGGTGAGAAAAATATGTGGGGGCAGATTTTCTTCGTTTTCTAGACAGGACAAGGGCATTGCCATGTGATTCTGCGACTAAGATCAGTCAATGGCTGAATGATGTTTTGTTTTCCATGTTTTTGTTTTTTACTTGAGGTAAATTGTTCCAACTAGAAACCATTGACCCTGTTTTAATAGCTCTAAACAACAAGAATCATAAATGTGATGGACAATTCCTTTGCTGCTAAATCTTCAAAGAAAATGAATTTAGACGCCTTCTGAAGATTGACAATTTATTTTAAGATTTCATGTTTATTTTACGGTATAAGTTTAAGGATCATGACTGACTCTTTTAATAATATCGTCTTTAATATATGAATTTAAGTTCTCTCCTTAGAAGTGCAATGCGTCTTATCAATTTAAAACTTATCGTGAAGAGTTACTATTTTAAATATATTTATAAGGTCATTGTATTTAGCTTCATTTGTCATTGCTGTTGTAAATCAACATGGGGGAAACCCCCTGTAACACCCTGAATTCTAGTATAGGAGAATTAAGCAAAATTATCTACATTAATAATTTAATTAAATTGAATAGTGATCTAAATTATATTGATTAGACTAATTAGGACCTAAATGAAAAACAAATAAAATCTAAGTGCCAAATTATGAAGAAATTAAAAAGGTGATTAATTAAGGATTTAATTGAAAGAAGAAGAGAAATTAGTGACCAAATTAGAATGGCCAATTTGAATAACATGAGAAACAATAATATTATGTCAAATTCCTAGTTTCCTAAGGTTGCCCATGATTAATCTCTTAATGAATCACTATTTAAGGGAAAATAAGACATTTCTCAAATTCATTAAATGGATGAGATGTCATTTCTTCCACTCTAAGTTTATATTGCCGAATTTGAGAGAGAGAAATTAGAGAGAGAATCATCTAAGGAAACACCATTCTTGAAGAATTAAGCTTGCATGTGTGGATGAAAATTTCATTTTTGAAGTTGGTTCATCAAGCAATGTAGGCATTTCATTTCTTCACTCTATTCGAACATGATGTTAGAATTATTACTTAGGTTGTGTTGATTACTCGGTTTGATTTATAGGGAAAAGAGCTTAATTGATGTGTGAATTGTATGTTAGCTATGTTAGATTAGGTTTATATAATTAGGAGAAATTGCTAGAATTGAAAAGACATTGGATTTAAACAAGGAAAGTAGTGACCGAATGCTAGCTATATAGGTTATTGGGACTAAATTGTGAAATTGAGAAAAATGGGTATCGAATTGGAAAAATTGATGTAGGCCAAAGTTGTTAGGAAATTGAATTTACTTGGGGATTGAAGTGTTAGACTAAGGAAAATGCTGTTGAAATTAGTGAATATTGATCTTAGGGTGAAATTGGTCACAAGTATGACTATAAACTGTTTAAGGACTGTTTTGAACAAATTTAAATAATTCGAGATTGAATTGGACATTATTAAGGGCTGATATTGCTAGCTAAAATCAAGGTAGGATTTTGGATGGATGTATAATAAATTGTAAGGCTTGATTAAGGAAGAATTGATAGCTTATAAATGATAGATTGGCAGAAAAGACAAAACTGAACCTATGAAAATAACGTAACTTTGATCAATAAATTGTATTGATTTAGAGAAGATAAAAATATGATCCTTATATTGCTGAAAAGGTAATTGAATAAGCTTTACAACGGTATAAAGTAATTGAAATTCTGACTTACGAATTAAAAGTTATAAGCAAAACACAGAAGGGTGTGCAATCTGCCCAGAACCTAAAAACAATTTAGGGAAATAGTGAAATTATGCGTGAATAAATGAGATTTCCTTGATAAATTGCGTACTAACATGTTCCTTATATGTTGTGAATGGTTGACTAGAGCAAAGAGTGAAAGGAATTGAAGAGGGCAATAAAGTTGGGCACTCAAAGGATAAGCTAAAGGGCATATATATTCAAGACTAAGATATGAGTGTTGTGAGTGTAACTTCTCTTAGGGTTAGGACTTAGGTCCTAACCAAATTTTTTTTATTAATCATATGCTACGTAAAATGACTAATGATTATTTGGTAATAAAAGGAAGAATAAAAGAATTAAAACTAGAAATTTAATTGAAGCCATGTTGGATTATGACTGAAATTGAGTTATGCTTGACCTTATTATGATTACCTCTTGTATGAAGCTATGGTTCCATATGTATTATTAATACTAAAATCATGATATAGCATGCTTGCTTGCTGGATTCAAGATCTATGCTTGTACATACTTGAATAATTGGATTCAATGATTGACAATTGTATGTTTATGCTAGCAAAGTAATTCGAATGGTTTTGATGCAATGTATGCTTCTCTGTAAGCTATTGGATTGAATTGTTTGATAATTCTAATGATTATGTGGTGAATGTTTCTTGAATTCATTATGGTTAAATGATCCCTATGTATGCTGAATGTATTCAAAATAATTTGGGATTGGTTGCACTTGAATGTAACATGACTATGTCTAATGACTATGGCTAAAATGATTCGATTAATCATTGATACAAATGAATTTTGGGATGCTTGCTATTAATGCCTGAATAAAGTATATGTATTTGCAATTTAAAGATCTAATAAGACCTTGGTTCTAGTTATTCTTAGGTAGTACGACATGCCTAGAGTCTAGAGCTTGACTTGTTATGTACTATTCGTATCGTCTCGATCGGTGTTGTATACACCTCTTGTTTAGATACCATGGGTATCGTCTTGCTAGGTACCTTGTGTACCAACTTGTTTGGGTGTGGTAGACACCTTCTTGCTAAGAAACTTTGAGTATCATCTTGAAATTGTGACTCAAATACCTAACAATAACTATGTACCAAGGCAAATATAATTATATGAAACTTATTGAATATCATTGAAACTAAGGTTAATAAATGGATAAATTGACTTTTGTAAAAGCAAGTGCTATGAATTGAAGCTATGTGGTTTAATTTGAATTATATGTTACCTTAATTGCATATGATTTGAGAAGTTAATTTACATGTAAATGGTTCCTATTCGAATAGCTTTTGGTATATCGATAATTGAGATTGGTTTAAGTTTAATTGATTCAATTAGGCTAAGTCCGAAATTCCTTGCTCCTTAATCTATTGTGATCGAATGATTGAATGAGTAGACTGTGTAGGTGAAACTTCAGTTAAATGATAATTGCCACACAACATTAATAGTCTTGTAACATGACAATTAATCGTTACCTCGCTAAGTACGTCAAAGAACTTATCACTCTTGTATCTTATTCTTCCCAAAAATAAGGTTTTAGAGACTAAAGCTACTCGACCTTGATCGGAGCAATATACATGTGAAAGATCAAAACTATGGCTTGCATTGTTTATGTTTTACTCCTAGTGGGTGGCTTAGTTTCATGTTTAGTAGTACAAGTCTTCTGCATCCTGTTTGTCTCGAAATTTTATATGAGATGTGTGTAGGAGTTTGAGCAAATGTTGGTAATATTTTGTTAAACCATGAGTTTGTAAATGTGTAATCTCATGGTGGTAAGGTTAAAAAACATGATAGCTAAATTTTAAATATTAACTCAAGTGGCATTGATAAGCCTCTTTCGTTATATGATTATATATATATAAGAATGATGTTAAGAATGATCTTCTTGAAGTGTAGTAATGGATCGAGATGTCCAATGCTATGTTTAAGTATTCGAATGGCTATAAGGTTCCTTCTTTAAATTGAAATTTTACTACAAAGTGTAATAAGGGAATCATTGTATGATCTCTTGATTTCTAGGTAAGTAAGTCAAATGGAACTAATTGGTTCGGATGTAATGAAATTGACAAATTGTTCTATAAGTTAATTGATAATTTTAATTTGGCTCTAAATTTCATATGTCCAGATTTGTTATTTATTTTGTTATTTGATTTGTTTTCTCGAATCCCGACACTACTCGATCCTAATCCGGGTGAGGAGTGTTACATAAAATGGTGTCAAAGCTTTAGGTCTAGATCCTAGAACTAGATCGAGTCTGCATGCATCATATAGGATTGAACTAAGCAACCTAGGAGTTATATTCTTGACATGCTTGTGTTATTGCTCGGCTAACTCCTTCCTTTTTTTTCAATTATAGTATGTCCGAAACAAGAATAAGCCGAGACGATGAAAGTCCTCGAGAATCCTCTAACGAGGGTGGAAGTGTAAGGCTTGACCAGAACCTTTTGAGATAGACTAAACCCCTAGAACCCATTCAACCTCGAGTTCAACCTCGAGAATAAGCTCAGCCTCAACCAGAAAACCCTACTATCCAAATGGCTCAACGAGAATGCCTCTTGAGCATGAAAGAGATGTTCGATCATCTTGTATCAAATATGAAACAAGACCATCCAACTGCCTCTGCAGCCGCTACACTAAACTGAGCCCCTATTGACAAATTATCGCAACATCGGGCGTATACGTTCACCGGTGCGAATGATGAAAAGCCTAAGGATGTTGAATACTGGCTAGAGGACACTACCAAAGTCGTAACTAAACAGTTGCAATGTTCGGATGAGCACAAGCTCGAGTGTGATGTAGCTCTATTAGCAGACAAAGCTATGAGCTGGTGGGAAACCACTACCCTGACTGCTCCAGGTGAATCTGTAACATGGAAATTCTTCGTGGATGAGTTCAAGAAGAAATACATCAGTGAACAGAATCTGGCCGAGCACCTGAGACGTTTCTTGTACCTCAAGCAAGCTAATAAGCCCATTGAACAATATGTGGTTGAATTTTGCAAGTATTGCAAGTACGGATCGGATACATTAAAACCGAGGCCCTACAAAGGAGGCCGATCATTCCCACCAATTCTAAAATCTTGACCGAACCCCTACTTGGTAGATCATATTTTCCCCCTCGATTGTGGGTGTTGCATTGGATCCAATATTTCTGATCATGGAAAATCACATCATTCTATAGGTTGAGTATAGCTCGGCTAAGGTGTGTTTCTTACGGTGCTACATATATAAATTATATTTTTGTGTGTTTCTTACTGTGCTAAATAATAATGATTTTTATCGTGTGACATTGTTTTATATCGTATGCATATTTTTATATGTGATGTGGCATGATGAATTTTTCATGTATTTTTACTGGATTTTTTACTTAACTAAACAACTGATTTATCAATTTGTGTATCATCGGATTTATCGGACTATGAAATATCGGATTTTATCGAACTATGTTTTGAGACTATTGCAAATATGATTTTACATCATTGTCTTCATGGGTTGGGATTGTACGGTGGAAGCAGTGGTTTTTACCACACATCGATTAGTGGATGTAGATAGTGGTTCTAGGGAACCTTACTCTTCGGACGGTGTTGTAGTTGTGATTCATTGAATTGTTTTTATAAGTTAAAGCTTTTATTTTGTACATCGTTATTTGTGAATTTAAAGATTTTATCGAAATAATTGTGTTTTGAGATTTAGATTTTTCTTGCACTTTAGAGACACACTAATCTCTCTAGCTTACTCACCTTTAGTCTTTCTTTCAGATACCTTGGACTCTAGGCGACTTGGTACTTGAAGGATCTCAGATTTTATCCGGTTATTTTATTATTTAGTACGAAACTATTTTAGTTTAATCAGATTTCTATTTATTATTTTGGGACATGGATGTAATTTTGGACTATTTATGTTTTGGGATTATTGTTAACATTTATTTACTGTTATTTTAATTCAGAGATTTTATATAAACATTCGAATATTTATTATGATATTTATATTTTTTATTTATTATTAATTTTATGTTATTTTATTTTAAATAAAGTATAATTTTAAAAATTGGATTTCTTGAGGGAAAAGTTTTCAAACGTAACTTCATAAATTCGGCCTATTCTCCTAGTTCGGGTTTAGAGGGTTACAGTCGATCTCAGTCAAATCTATGATACGCTTGTGGTGGAGCCGATCACTTTATCAAGGATTGTCCCAAAAATTAAAATAAGGCTCTAGCTCGATCCACTGCAAATCCGAGTCCAACTCCATCTAATCGAGGAAAAGGCCCTTACAAGGCTCAATCGGGAAATCATGGCAAGAGTAAAGTGCCCCTACCTACACTCATTAGGAATCTTGAGCTCCTTCTCGTATTTATCATATTCGGGGAAGGGAAGACGAAGAATCTCCCGATGTTATCGCAGGTACCGTTGAACTAAACTCAGTACATGTTTATGCTTTGATAGACTCGGGATCTACTCATTCTTTCCTATGTGCAAACTTGATAGAAAAATTGAGCTTAAATCATGAACTTGTTCGAACCAACCTTTTAGTTTCTAATCCTTTAGGGGGAACTTCTAATATAAACTTGATTTGTAGAAATTGCCTACTTACCATTCGAAACATGCACTTTCTTGTTGGTCTATATATTTTGCCAACTTGTGAATTTGATTTGATATTGGGATTAGATTGGTTAAGTAAACATGAAGGTAGGGTAGACTGTCAAATCAAAAGACTATACCTCCGGGGTTTAGGGAAAGAGTTTATACTCCTAATCGATAAAAAGCCTACCTCTATATTTTCCCTTAGTGACAGAATTGAACCTATGAAAATGATCTAACTTTGATAAAAAAAAATTGTACTGATTTAGAGAAGATAAAAATATGATCCCTATATGGCCAAAAAGGTAATTGAATAAGCTTTACAACGGTGTAAAGTAATTGAAATTTTGACTTACGGATTAAAAGTTATAGGCAAAACACAAAATAGTGTGCAATCTGCCAAGAACCTAAAAATAGTTTAGGGAAATAGTGAAATTATGCGTGAATAAGCGAGATTTCCTTGATAAATTGTGTACTAACATGTTCCTTATATGTTGTGAATGGTTGGCTAGAGAAAAGAGCGGAAGGAATTGAATAGGGCAATAAAGTTGGGCACTCAAAGGTTAAGCTAAATGGCATATATATATATATATATATATATATATATATATATATATATATTCAAGACTAAGCTAGGAGTGTTGTGAGTGTAACTTCTCTTAGGGTTAGGACTTAGGTCCTAACCAATCCTTTTTATTGATCATATGCTATGTAAAATGACTAACGATTATTTGGTAATCAAGAGAAGAATAAAAGAATTAAAATTGGAAATTTAATTGATGCCATGTTGGATTGTGATTGAAATTGAGTTATGCTTGACCTTATTATGATTACCTCTTGTAAGAAGCTATGATTTCATATGTATTGTTAATACTAAAATCATGAAATAGCATGCTTACTTCCGGGATTCAAGGTCTATGCTTGTACATACTTGAATAATTGGATTGAATGATTGACAATTGAATGTTTATGCTAGCAAAGTAATTCGAATTGTTTTGATGCAATGTATGCTTCTATATAAGCTATTGGATTGAATTGTTTGGTAATTCTAATGATTATGAGGTGAATGTTTATGCTAGCAAAGTAATTCGAATGGTTTTGATGCAATGTATGCTTCTATTAAAGCTATTGGATTGAATTGTTTGATAATTATAATGATTATGAGGTGAATGTTTCTTGAATTGATTATGGTTAAATGATCCCTATGTATGTTGAATGTATTCAAAAGAATTTGGGATTGGTTGCACTTGAATGTAACATGACTATGTCTAATGACTAAAGCTAAAATGATTCGATTAATCATTGATAGAAATGAATTTTGGAATGCTTGCTATTAATGCTTGAATAAAGTATATGTATTTGCAATTTAAAGATCTAATAAGACCTTGGTTCTAGTTATTCTTAGGTAGTACGACATGCCTTGAGCTAGAGCTCTATTTGTTAGGTACTATTCCTACTGTTTCTGTACTGCTTCGATCGTGTTGTATACATCTCTTGTTTAGATACCATGGGTATCGTCTTCCTAGGTACCTTGTGAACCAACTTATTTGGGTGTGGTAGACTCCTTCTTGCTAAGATACTTTCAGTATCATCTTGAAATTGTGACTCGAATACCTAACATTAACTATGTACCAAGGCAAACCTAATTATATGAAACTTATTGAATATCATTGAAACTAAGGTTAATAAATGAATAAATTGACTTTTGTGAAAGCATGTGCTATGAATTGAAACTATATGGTTTAATTTGAATTATATGTTGCCTTAATTGCATATGCTTTGATAAGTTAATTTACATGTAAATGGTTCCTATTCGAATAGCTTTTGGTATATCTATAATTGAGATTGGTTTATGTTTTATTGATTCAATTAGGCTTAGTCCGAAATTCCTTGCTCCTTAATCTATTGTGATCGAATGATTGAATGAGTAGACTATCTAGGTAAAACTTCACTTAAATGATTATTGGCACACAACATTAATAATCTTGTAACATGACAATTAATCGTTACATCGCTAAGTACATCAAAGTACTTATCACTCTTCTATCGTAGTCTTCCAAAAAATGAGGTTTTAGAGACTAAAGCTACTCGACTCGGATTGGAGCAATATACAAGTGAAGGATCAAAAGTATGGCTTACATTGTTTATGTTTTACTCCTAGTAGGTGGCTTAGTTTCATGTTTAGTAGTACAAGTCTTTTGCATCCTATTTGTCTTGAAATTTTATATGAGATGTGCAGGAGTTTGAGCAAAGGTTAGAAAGCATGATAGCTTATTTTGTTTGTAAATATGTCTAAAGTTTAAATATTAACTTAAATGTCATTGATAAGCCTCTTTCGTTATATGATTATATATATAAGAATGAAGTTAAGAATGATCTTCTTGAAGTGCAGTAATGGATCGAACTGTCCAATGCTATGTCCAAGTATTCGAATGGCTATAAGGTTCCTTGTTTAAATTGAAATTTTACTAAAAAGTGTATAATGCTTGCTCTATTAGAACGGAGTTGTAATAAGGGAATCAATGTATGATCTCTTGATTTCTAGGTAAGTACGTCAATTGGAACTAATTGGTTAGTATTTAATGAAATTGGCAAATTGTTCTATAAGTTAATTGAAAATTTTAATTTGGCCCTAAATTTTATATGTCCCGATTTGTTATTTATTTTTTTATTTGATCTGTTTTCCCAAATCTTGACACTCCTCGCTCCTAATCCGGGCGAGGGGTGTTACACGCCCGTTGGCCAAAAGCTGGATTTTCCAGCTGCCCCCAAACACCCATTTGGGTGCTAAAAATAGTGGGCAAAAGGATGTTGGGGACCAAATTGAATGCCGTTTGACGTGAAAATTAGGTAAACGGGCATGTGTGACCCTGACAGCAACAAAAATCGTGGCCTTAGAAAGTCGACACTAAATTTCATACGATTTACTCGATTTTAAGTTTGGGTCGTTGGAGCCATTCGATTTAAGTTATTTGGATTTCATATTTATTAGTGTTGGCTATTGGCCATGCCTTCATCGAGTTTATTGCCATGTTAGCCTCGGATTACAATCCCCAATACATTTAAAATCTAGAAGCTCAATTAATATTATGACTTAAACAACCCAACACCCATCATACCCATACCTAGACCCATTACCCATTTACCCTAAATAACATGACCCAATACAGAAAGAATTTTTCCGAGCGGATGAAGATCACCGCAACCTAGATCCTCCTTGATTTTGTTCGTGGGTCTTTGCTTTTTGACTAAAGATTTGCTCATCCTTGTGCTACAACCAGATCCTTGGTATAACTTTCTTGCCCAGTGTAACTGGAAGAATTAAGTAGAGAACAGAAGAACGAGAGTTTAGAAGAGCAGAATTGAAGGAGGATAGAAGAAGAGGCTGAAGGAAGGTTCAAAGAGATGAGAATTCATTCCATTTCAGGATAAGGATAGAAAAGGGACATTAATACCTTTTTACCCTAACCACTTACAAGCCAAACGACATCGTTCCACTAATTACAAAAAACAAAAAAAACTAGAAAATAACATATAAAGCTTAATAAAGTTTAACGGTAACTAAAACTTCAAATTGCCCACTTCATAGAAATGCCCCTGACAATACTCCCTTGTTAAAAAAGATCCTTGACCTCAAGGATCAAAGTGAGGAAAATGTTGCTTCAAGTCATAAAAAACCTCCCAGGTAGCATCTTCGAGAAATGAATTAGCCTACTAAATAGTACTTCAGTGATTGCTTTATTGCCTCTTTTGACCATCCTCATCTCAACAATCTTCAAAGGTCCCTTCACACTGGTCCCATCTGACCCGACCACGGTTAAATTGGATTGACATTGAGCTGCTCTAATGTGTTGCTTGAGTTGGGAAACATGGAACACATGATGCACTTTAGAGCATGCAGGTAAATTCAACTTGTATGCAACTTTACCAATTCTATCTAGAATTTTGTAAGGTCAAAACCACTTTGGGGCAAGCTTCTGACACCCCGAGTCTGTATAGTTTGTTGCATGTTTGATTGGAGCTTGAGATAGACCAAATCTCCTATTTGGAATTCACAGTCTATCATGCCCAAATATGCTTGTTGTTTCGTTCTGGTCTGAGCTCTCTGCAAATAAAACTTGAGCATTCAGATTGATACTTCTCGTTGATGCAAACTTCTATCTTTAGTAGCTACTAAAGACTCCCCTGCCAGATAAGGAATGTGAACTGAAGGGTCCCGCCCATATAAAGCGCAATGAGGAGTGGATTTAATGGCTATGTGATAAGAAGTTTTGTACCACTATTCCGCTAAGTATAACCAATTGGTCCATTCCTTTGGCTTTTTCCTGTCATACAACTCAAGTATGTCTCCAAGCACTGATTTACCCTTTCGGTTAGCCCATCAGTTTGAGGGTGATAGGCAATAGAAGGTGTGATGTCTACTCCAAGTTTCTTGAACAACTACTTCCAAAAGACATTCATAAAGACTTTGTCCCTATCACGAACTATATTCCCATGCAAGCCATGTAACTTGAATATATTCTGCATAAATAACTATGCCACTCCCACTGCTAAAAAAGGGTGTGAAAGAGCAACAAAGTGTCCATATTTATTAAGCCTATCCACTATTACCATGATTGTGTCCTTTCCATTCAAATTAGGCAATCCTTCTATAAAGTACATACTAATTGAAGTCTAGGTAGATTCTGGTATGGGTCAGGGCTATAATAATCCTCTAGGAGGGTTGTAAGTGCCCCATATTGCTTTGACAAATAGAACATTCTTTGACCCAATTTTAAAATCTTTTCTAAGTCCTTTCCAGTACAAGGTTGTGGTGGCTCTCTTCACCATTGCATGAGCCCCATAATGTCCTCCTAAAGAGCTTTCATGAAAGAATTCAAACAAATCTTTCCTTAACTCTAAGTCACCTCCAACCACTAGTTTACCCTTCATCTTCAATATCTTACCATTCCATTCATACTTGGAGTGGCTCAACTTACCATTTTCAATTTCACCAAAAATCTTCATAAGTTTATTGTCCTTTTGCCATGATGCAACCACTCTAGATAGAACAGAAGTGTCAAAACTGCTTATTGTCATTAGCTGCCCTCCATTGAATATAGGATTTCGAGACAAAACATCAACAACTGTGTTGTGTATTCGCTCTCAAATGTTGAATATGACCCCCCAATTATTAGAATAAACAAAAATGTCATCCAGGAATACTAAGATTGATTTTATCAACAATGGCTTGAACACTTGGTTTATGAGGCCCTGAAAGGTTGTTGGGGCATTGGTGAGTCCAAAGGGCGTCACCATAAACTTGTAATGCCCTCATGTTTCTAAAAAACAGTCTTGGAAATGTTTGCTTCACACATCCTAATTTGATGATAGCTAGATCTCAGGTCAAGTTTAGAGAACACCGTGGCTCTCCCAAGTTAATCCAACAACTCCTCTATAATGGGCATGTCAAATTTATCCTTCACAGGAAGCTGATTTAACCTTATGTAGTCAACACACATACGCCAAGATATGTCCTTCTTCTTTACCATAACTACTGGTGATGCTAAGAGCATTGTTAATGTTCCTTATTACTTCAGTGTGTAACATTTCCCGGGCCAGTTTCTCTATTTCATCCTTTGATAACCATGATACCTATATGGACTGATCTTTACCACTACATTTTCATCAATAAGTGGGGTTCTGTGCTCATGGCCTCTAACTAGTGAAAGCACCTTATGTTCTTCAAAGACATCCTCGAACTCCTTTACAATTCATACATTCCTCTACTCATATTACCCACATCTTCCCTCACATGTAATTGTGCATCTATCAACAATAAACACACATGCACTTTCTCTCATCATTTTGGAGCAAGACTTTGGTTCTATCCAAGAAACTGGATTTGGGTGGATACCTCCCAGAACTACTTCCTTTTCATTTTTCAAAAATTCCATGGTCAACTTTGCAAAATCCCATCTGGTTGCCCCCAAGGAAGATAACCATTGAACACCAAGAACTACATCACTACCTTTTAATGGTAAGACCAAAAAATCAATCTTGAATTGATACCCTTGAACATCCTATTGAACATCCTTGAACAATCCCAAAGTTTCTAGCATTCCTCCATTGGCCACTGTTACCTTGAAATTGCACCTTTTCTCCCTTCTCAATTCCATTCCTTTAGCAACTGATAGACTTATAAAGTTGTTGGTGCTACCCGAGTCAATTAAGGCTACCCATTCTATTCCTCCAATGAAAATCCTCAATCGCATAGTTTCTCAAGCAATTAGTCCTCACATAGCCTGAAGAGATAACATTGGTCCTTTAGTTTTCTGTCCCTCTGACATGTCACCAGGGTCTTCACAATCCAAAACCTCCTTTATCTCACCTTCATCCTCAGTTCCTTCCACTGTAATTTGAAACACTTAAGATTTAACACACTTATGCCCAAGAGTGTATTTTGAGGCACACCAAAATCAAAGCTCCTTACGCCTCCTCTCACCAATCTCGGCCGATGTAAGAGATTCACTAGAGTTCTTTTGATTCCCACTCTCTGTAGGACGAGTTGAATTGGGACTGAGCACAGGGGAACCACTACGAGAAGTATAAGGACTTATAGTAGGATTTGGCCGACTTGAAACACTTCTGGCATTGTTGCTACAAGATCCTCTAGAGGGTATAGTCAAATTAGAAGGAAGGGAAAATCTAGCAGTTGGAACAAACCCCTTCTTTGGAACAAGACAAAAAATATTTTCAAGATGCTTGGTCATATGAAATGCTTGCACGACTGTGGTAGGTTGCAACAATTTCAAAAATTGACTAATTTCTAAACGCAAATAATTTTTGAACATGCTTAAAACATACTCACCGGATAATTGTACCTGGTTTAGCAGTTGCACAACCTCTTCATAGAACTTATCCACTAACTATGTCTATCGAAAAGCAACTAACTTGGCAAATGTATCCTCAAAATCGCTCGGAGCAAACTGATCTGTTAACATCACCATATACTTTCCCCAAGATAATTTTCCCAAATCACCATAGCTTTGCGTTGCAAACTGATGGGCTTTCCCCTCCAAATGCAACATGACTAGTCGAATCTTAGCCTCTTATGGTACAAATTTAACCAACAAAAATTGTTTCAACTTTGTTAGCCACCCTCGGAAATCCTCCCCATCGAATTTAGGACACATGAGTTTATACGTAATATTGTTCGACTAGGATTGCACAGTTTGCGTTGGAGACACAAAGGAAGGAAGGACAACCTCATCTATCACTACCGGATTTGAACTCAAATATGGATTAACACCAAAAACCTGAGACCCTGGATGCGAGCCCAAACTCATGGGTCTGTGGGTGGAGCACTTGCCGGAGATGGAGCTAGAATCACAGTAATAATTGGGGGCGGCGCCACAGTCTGCTCTTGAATCGTCGTCTTCTCCAAAGTGATAGTGATTAACTTCTGCATTTCGGTAAGGATAAAAGTCCGCATCTCCAAAAACCTGTCATCGAACCTGTTGTCAAGACGGGTGATGTCTATGCGCACCGAAGAAATATATGGCTGTAGCCGAGAGGCCTCATGCTGCCAATCACCTGATTGGGTCGTTTCGGGTAGGGTTTTCTGAGGTTCCGCTTGGGCCGCCTGAGCCGCCAATGCCAGTTGCGCGGATTGGCTGTGAGTAATCACACCATTAACCATTTTATAAGACCGAAAGAAAGCTTTGATACCTTCGTAACTGGGAAAATTAAATAGAAAACATGAGAAAGAGAGTTTAGAAGAGCAAAAATGAAGAAAGATAAAAGAAGAGGCTAAAGGAAGGTTCAGAGAGACAAAAATTCATTACATTTCAGGATAAGGATAGAGAAGGGCCAACAATATCCTTTTACCCTAACCACATACAAGCCAAACGGTATTGTTCCACTAATTACAAAAAATATAAAAAAAATAAAAAATATAACAAATAAAGCTTAATAAAGTTTAATGGTAACTAAAACTTCAAAATTTTCACTTTATAAAAATGCCCCTGACACCCAATTCCACTATCGTCTCATCTACTGCTCTTTCGTATGGTGGCTGGAAGGTTTCGAGTCGGACTAGCTCTTTATTTTCCTTTGTTGGGGTTATTTCAAGGGGTTTTATCTTTTTTTATTGTTGCTGAGTGCTATGTCTTTATTTGTTTCTTCCAGTTTTTGTCTTTTTTTTCTTTATTTGATCGGCTTTACACTTTAGGTCGGTTGAACTTTTGATTTGCTTGTTTTCATGTTTTTTTACCCCTTCAATAAATGGCTGGCAGACTTTCAAGTCAAAAAAAAAAAATTCTCTCTTATAAAAGTCTTCTGATTGTGGACTCCCCATCCCCACACCTTTACATTTTTTTTGATGAAAGCTAGAGTGATTGCAAATAGTATCTGTTCTAAATATACTCTCAACCATTTGATAAAAGCTCTCAATCACCTCCTACTGCAGTTGTTGGTGTTTGAACTCATGAACTCTAGAAACAACAATCATTACCTTAACCACTGAGTCAAGTTGATTCGTGCCCCACACTTTTAAATTATAAGAGAAGGAAAAGGAATAAAGTAGTCAGCAATCAAAGAAAAAAAAATTAAAAGATGAATAAAAAGAGAACGAGAAATACTCTAATCGTTTTGAGAGGCTTACAAAACTAACTGCAGAAAACTCTCTAATATCGACGATGAACAGCATACTCTAATGTTGAAGTCATCATACGATGATCGAAAAAAGTAGTTTCAAAAGGTTGTTATTTATACTTTTGTTCAGGAGCATAGCCAAAAAATTTACATTGACATGTCATAATTTTTTTTCTAATTTTTTTTATAATTTTTTAAGTGAATGAAGACTAATGGTGGTTTCTATTTATTTTAAGATTTTTATTATATGCACCTTTAAGAATTATCAATAAAAACGAAATGAATCTCTATTATTAATGTTTATGTTATTTTCAATAGAATCTATTATTACATTTCTAAAAGATAGTGTTCTATTAATTTAGAATGTTTATAGTAATTAATACTAGCATCCATTTAATCCAACGCTTTAAGAGATTTTACCACCAAATGGTTCTAACATGAAATTAAACAAAGACATCATCAAATCAAGCTTCTAAGAATGTATGGGACTCAATTCTCTAATTGAGATGAAATCCTAACTTAAAGATGCTTTGATCCAATGCTTAAAACTCATGAAAAAAAATTACTATAAAGCTTATAATTGATTTAATTTCACATATAAATCCTAAATTTCACAAAACTTTCAATTTTAAAGATTAGGGTTCATGTACATCTATGTTTTAAACTTAATGTAATTGGCATCAATTAAAAGCTATAATGAAGGGCTTGCCAAATATGGATTCAATTTGAGAGGATGTTGATTAGTTTGCAAGAAATTAGAGCTGGGACATTAGAGTACATGATAACATTGATCAATGGAGTTCGGTGAGAGTGAAGATGACACCTAAGTTTTTGTTTCTTTTTTCATCTTTCTTCCCACTTGACCGTGGGTTTTCTCCACTATCATAGTTTCTTTTTTTCTTTCCTTTTTAATTATAAAACTTGAAATGGTCTTGTAATGACACATAAGGTGATGACTCATTCAAGAAAGGTCTAATCACAACCTTAGCCATTTAATTTTCCACCTCTTGCAATATGGCCATCAAATTATACTTTCTTTCAAATTAATCACTAAATAACTTTTAACTTAATTACACAATTACTAACTCCACTTTCCTATTACTTATAGTAATGACTTAATACTTTATATCTTTACAATATGGCCCTTAACTTTTTGAATCTTCCAAATGAAATTTAATTAATTAAAATTAATTGTAGCGAATAATTTAGGGAACTAGATTCATTTGCCAAAAATCAAAACTATAATAAACCGATTTTTGGGTATTACAATTTTAAGTTGTTGTTGGTAACAATTTATATTAGAACTTAAAATATTACAAGTTTCATAATAAATCGGATTAATTGGGTAATATTTTACGCTTAAACTTAAATTCTTACCATGAATGTTAAGGGTGTAAGTTTTGGATAAGTATGGTAAAAATTTAAGTTGGAACTTTATTTCTTTAACATTTTGCAGTCGTTTAACATTTTAAGTCGGGAACCTGTTAGCCTTTTCATCAGTTTCTCTCTTCTATATTTTTTTATTATTTTTGAATCCAACTACTGAAATTTTATTTCATAATTAAATACCCCAATCAACGACAACAAAAGGACAACCTTAAATTAGGCGGTTCCTTTTTAGAAACCCCCGGATATGTTGAGCTGATTTCTCATAAGCTTTCTCTATATAAGGTGTGTTCAATTATCTTTTCCAGCTTTCCATTTGAGAAAGTTGTGATGTACCTCAAATCAATTGGAATTGATGCAGAAAAGTTGACAACAAGGCAGTGATGATACTAGGGTGTTTATGGTTAGTTTATCGTACCGTTTAATCTAAACTGTCGGTTAACCGTTATAACGGTTATTAAATTTAGTTAACTACTAATGGTTAACCGTTAAAATATGATTAACCGAAGGTTCAGTTACAGGTTAACATGTAATTTATTATAATTTTTTTTCACATGTTCACTATTTTTTGAGACTAATAAAATTATATTTTTAATCAATATTAAAATGTTCATAAAAATGTTTTAAATCTACAAAAGTATGTAAAGTTGTAACCTTTTTTCTTGAGTAATCGAAAATAGAAGAATTATGTTTCCCTTCAGTTATTCCAGTTAACAGTTATAGTTCATAGTTACGATTAATTATGCAATGCAAAGGGTGCATTACATAATTTAGCAGGCCAAATCTTGCAAACATGCCTTCCATAATCGTATGCATTGAATCCTGCACCCTACATCATATGATATTATAGGTTCCATAATCAGAGGTCCCTTAGGAGCCTAATCGCGTAGATCTCATGCGCCAAATCCCCTTCCCTCCCAAAAATCCCAGGGCTTCGCTTGGGACGGTTTTGCTGCTTCCCTGCCGGCAAGCGGCCTGGAAGAACTTCGTGGGGTTTTCTCTCGCCGTTGCTTTCCTCCGACGGTGTCGGTACTGTGGGCACTCCCCTAGGCGGTTGATTTCCCGGTGGCTCTCTTCACGGCTGGCTTGGAACGGGTGTTTTTTGGGGCTCTGAGGCGCGGTGGTTTGGTTCCCTCTGTAACCCCCTCGTCACGGTCCGGACGCTCGACCGGTCCGAGTGGGCCACACGGGGAAAACCGAAGTGAAACCCGTTAAGGTTCCTCCTCGGTTAACGACCCAGAAATTTTCTTTTTAAATTAATCTTTTCTAAAGGCTCATTCGAATCCTATGTGATCATAACAGCGGAAAAACAAGCATTCATACAACAATAACTCGAACCACCTAAGCAAAACAGACCATTTTTAAATGATTAAGCAGGCCGTTTCGAAACACCCTCAAGGTGTATCGAAACGCCTTGACCTGGTCAACGGTTCTAAGCCTACACGAAGAGGCCGTATCGAAATTGAGGTCAACCGTTCCGAAATACCTTCCATGGTCAACTTCTCGTGGTCAACGAGATTTTGACCGTTTCGAAACCCTTAGACCCGTTTCGGAACACCTTCATCTCGTCATTTTCTCAGAATTCTAGTAGCGAAAACGTACCGAAACGGCCCCTACGCGTTTCGAAACGCCCGACCAAAAACAAAGGGACCGTATCGAAACAGGGTAGCCCGTTTCAAAACGCCCTCTGTCTGCAGACTGGTTTTAGCTGGTTTATGGCACAAAGATGTCCCTAAACCCCTCTAAAACTTCCAACATCACACTAACATCAATCCTAAGGCAAACCAACATAACAAGCATGCTTGAATCATTAATACAACAAAGATAAACACTAGAGGCAACAACATCACAAAGCCATACATCCATACATAGCATTAAAGGTATTAAGCTTCAACATGGTCAACTCTTAGGCAAAATAAGATAGGTAAAGGTTAATATGGTTTACAAGCAACATGACATCTAAAACCCAACTACCAAAGCATATGAAAAGAGTCTAGTATGCTCCTAGCAACAACAACATCAACATAATCCAAAAGCGTCATAACACAGTTACATGTCCCATTGCTTGACTATTACATCATAATTAAAAAGTCCATACTTGGTAGCTAAACAAGCACTACGAAGCACACTTGGAGGCCTCCTTCTTGCACTTAGCAACCCACGAACTAAGGATCTGCATTGTCGAACAAAGAGAAAGCGTAAGCAATAAAGCTTAGTGAGGGTAAGCTCTTTAAAAACAAACATCGACAATGCAAGGTCCAAGCACGATCTCAACCAAGGTAAATGCATGATTACCAAAGATCCTCAAGAGCCAAATGTTAAAGTTGCATGAACAATATTTAATTATATGTCATGCTCATCAAGCTCTATTTCACAACATATGTAATCACATATAAACATCCAAATAGAGATCACATTTCACATCACATTGATACACATATCAATCAATATTGGCACCTAGCTATGACCCGAATACGCGGATAAACATGTTGGAACTCACATCCAACAACCACTTTACCTCACGGTGGGATTACACTCATCACCGGTCTCGCGGAGGGGATTCCACTCATCCTCACGCCCCGTCGATGGGATTTCACTCATCATCGACTAATGAAAATACAATTTCCAGGTGAACCCGTACTCCTCCTTGTTGACTCAACGCCACCAAGGCCACGCGCGAATTTAGACTCATGTGTGCACACTAACATCCTAATGATCGATCATTTGTACTCAAGCATACTAGTGCCAACATTTAACTCAATCCACAACATTCATTACAACCAATTTCGTGCTTAGCACGTACTCACCATGATCACAATCATGAACCATTCACATGCATATCATAATGCATCACAAATTAAGCCTCATCTCACATGTATAACACATTATACATAAGCAATCATATCACAAGTCATACGAGGCTTAAACATCCACTACAAGTTCAACCAATGGCTCTAGTTTAAGTTTAGGATTATGCTACCACCCTAATCCTAACTCTAGGTGGGTCTACCAAGCCCGACCTAGTCCATATGCTCGAACCAACATTTAAAACCACTTTAAAACATTAACCACTCACCTAAGCTTCCAAGCTCCAAGCCAAGCAAGCAACCACCCTCAAGCTTCCGGATTTCCTCCCGATGCTTCACCGACACAAGTTCTCGCTTCTAAACAACCTCAATACAATTCAAACAACATCAAATCAGCCCAGACATCAAAGTACTAACCCGGAATACAATTCAAACACAATTCACAATGTTTCAAGCCATGAATAAACCCCACATTTAGCAATCTCGGGCAGCCCCAAAACCTCATACAAAACTCATGTTTCCAACACCTTTTATACCCACAAATGATCTCAAATCAACCCCTAACCATAACACTATCAATAGCCCATCAATTCCAACCTAAAACAACCCCAAAACTCACCCAAAACCCTTCAAAAAAACCCCCTTTAAACCCAATTTCGGAAATTTGCTTAAAACCAAGAAAAATTCACATATGTGGCACCATTTAACCCCTAGACTTCATAACTAACAACATTAGGTCGAAAAGTTAAGTTAAACATAGTAAAGGCACCATTTTTAATCAAAACCCTTGAAAACTCTAATTCCAAAACTTTAACAAAAACAAAAACTAATTGTACTTTTGAAGAAAGGAAGTTGAGGAGAAGTCAAAAATGGTATTACCTTTCAAAAACGGGTTGAAATGAAAGAGCTTTGTGATGGAATAGTGGAAGGGATGAGAGCTCTCTCTTTTCACGTTGAAGAAGAGAGTGAATAGTGAAAGATGGTGAGAAATGAGTGTTTTAATTGTTTTGTTTTAATTTAAAAGCTAAAGACCACTTTGCCCTTAATGAATTGAACCATTCACAAAGAAAGAGATCCATGGCTATTTGGGTTCAAATTGAAATATGTTCAACACCATTTATTTTGAAAATAAAACCCGAACATTATTTTAATCATAAAACCGAACCCGAAATAATATTAAAATATTATTTTCACCCGACCCCTAGACCCGGGTGTTACACCCTCTGCTTTAGAGTGATCGTCGGCGTCGTGAACTGGCTTTTGTTGATCTCTAACGTTCTGGTGGGGTTTTTTAGAGTTACGGTCGGGTTTCGCTTTGGACGCGATTTTCAGCAGACGGGTGCTCTTCGGCGGCCATTTACCGTTCTTCGGGCGTTCTAGCGACGTTTGCAAATGCGCCGGTAAGGGGATCCTCTAGTCTTGAAGTTGTGTGCTGGCCAAGTCCATTTATTTTAATTAATGTGTTTGCCTTGCTCTGGTGGTGGTTTTGTCTAATCTGAGGAACGACGACGCTGTGCCTGGTGTTTTAGCCGTCAGAAAGTTCGGGCGAATCTTTTTGGGTCGTGCTAGACGCCGGTCAGTGCTGAACGGTAGTGAAACCATGTTTCTTGGAGTGCTCAAGCTGGAGGTTAGGGATGAGGGCATTTTAGTCTTTCATCCTACACCTTTCCATAAAAGTTATTTCCAAGTTGACTCCTCTAAAATTTTCCATAAATGGCCAAACATCTCCTTGATTAATGGGATTTGGAGATTTTTTGGGACCTGGTTTTTGTTTGAAATTCGAGAATTGAAGATTTTTTGTTTTGGCTGAGACCCAGGCGGGTCAAATTGTTCAGTTGAGTTTCGATCTTTGTGGATCTGGTTCACGGTTGATGAGGTGTTTCTGTTAAAGTTGTCGTTTTAAGCTTAGGTATCGGGTTAGCGAAACCAGATCAGAAAGGGTTACGCATTCTTGCGGTTTTGGTGACAAGGCCCAATCCTTTTTTGGAATTGGGAGCCTGACTCCGGATGGAGCTCTCCCAGACGAACAAGAATTACGTTTACGCCCTTCCTGATTCGAGGTCATCTTGCGGCAGTTTCTCCTTTTGCCATGATTGGAGCTGGTTTTTCACTTCAGGCCTGCGTGCCCCGGTTTCTGGTAGGCTTTATGCCTCTGATGATTTGTATTCCCTCTACATTGCTCGACTTTGCTTGGATACCGTGTACTGCCACTTGACTGTCTCTTGGTTATGGTCTGTTATTTTCTCTTTGTTTCCTGCACTCTATGTGCATGGGGTCGGGCCCCTTTTGTTTTAATCGAATCAGTTACCTTTTGAACAAAAAATATATTATAGGTTCCAATACAGCAAGTTCTTGTCCCAATCACTTCTAACATATGTACAAGGCGCGAGGAAATAGGACCCTCTGCCAAATACATAAGATCATATTGTATCCAACGCTCACGTAACATAATCAAGACAAGAGGTCTGTAGAAAGCAAAAGCCCGGACTAATACAATCATGTGTACAAGGCTTGTTCCTAAATTCCAGAAATCCACCCAACACCTGAACCTACATAATATTTTACAAGCAACGCTACCTTACCTGTGCCTTCTACTAGACCCAAAAAACATGTTTTAGCATAATCTATCAGCAGCAGCACTATCAATCATTCTTGAATAGATTTACAAAATAATCCATAAAAAATGATCTAAAAGCCAGAACAAGAGATGACCAAAAAATTGTACATTACTAGCTATAGTCAACATGGAAATCATAGACACTTATAACTATTACTTTATTGAATCTTTTAGATATTCTTCAAGTGAAAACGTCAACCGTAAAGATGGTATCAAACAGGAATGTTAGAACTAGAACTAGAAATGGTATTATTCAGGATACAGATTCTGAGATACTATCAAGGTTCAGAATGCATTGGTGCATTAATCAAACTTATCTTACATAGGTACATAATATTAGTTGAGAACAAAAAACTGAAACTTTCAACTAAGAAATGCATGATACTGTAATGCCAAAACTTAGTTTGTTTTAACAACTCTATATGGCAATAAATCAAATTTAACAAAGCAGAGATGATAATGAGCATGATCATCAACTGACCGCAACTCAGGCTGGTGCAAAATTGATTTTGGACAACTCCTTGTGCTTCAAATACCGATCTAAAATTGCAAGCCTAGCAGTCTCGAATGCAAAATAGTCCAAAGCTGAAAAACAAGAACTGTGAACAACTCTAGGCCCCAGTCCACTAGTCAAACCAATCCAACCTTCCTCCTTCAAAAACTGCTTCACTGTCGCATTAACCCCACTATACATAGCAGCAGCAACTTTGCTCCCATGAACCTGGGTCATCAACCTTGTTTTAACCACATCGAGAGGAGTTGTCAAAGAAGCCGAAATCGCACCAGCCATAGCACCACAACAAACACTCTGAATTGGTCTGCTTTGTCTTCCTCAAAACCGCAGCTTTTAAATACTTGAAAAAGTAATAACTTAACACACCAGCAGGCAAATTCCTCAATAGAGTAGCCGAGTAGTAACCAGCATAAAGACCCAAAATCCCGTCATTTTCTAAAATTCTCAACAACACCTCCCATGATCTCCCTTAGCACCAGCTTGCATTCTTTGAGTAATCAACTCCTTAGGTACCATTATAGCTGATTAAACAATATTTCCCATGGCACCAGCAGTGGGAGGAATAAGTAAAGCAGGATACTCCAATTTGGACAAAATGGACTTCTCAAACTCACATGTCCCAAAGTAAACAGCAGAAGAAGCCGCGGAACCTACAATAACAGCTGAAAATCCTCTGTAAAATCCTAGAATACCATTCGTCTGGAAAGTTTTGAAAACTGCATCGAAGGTGTTGGCATAAATCTGAGAAGCACCCTTGGTCTGCATTTTGGTCTTGATGGTATCGAGTGGTAGAAGGCAGGCGTAAGTGAATGCACCGGCAATTCCACCATCGCCTGCGCCGATTAGAGCTCTTTCGAAGACTGATAAGTTTTTCATAAGGGATTGGACTTTGGGGTTGTTTCTCGACGTGGGTTTTAGCCATTTGGGGAATGGAAGGGGTTTGGGTTTTCGGGATTCAGATAAACTGGCGAAAGGGTTCAACAAATCCGATTGAGAATCAGCGGAAATGGATGCCGAGGCAGAGGCAGAGGCAAAGGAGAGGTGGTAGTGGGGAGGTTTGAGGGGGGTTTTTGTATTTGGGGAATATGAAATGGGTGAAAAGCGAAGGGAAGTCGGAGTTGGTTGGCGGATGGGAAAACTGATTTGAGGCAGGTGAAGGAAGACCCAACGATGCACAGAGTTTCGCCTCCGTCGCTAAAACTTGGCGTTCTTGCCTCATTTCTAGTTCCTTCAAACTTTTAACCACTCATCGTATGGATGATCAACACTAACCCACGATGTCGTTTACGCCCTTTTGGTTTTCTTTTTTAATTTACAAATTTCATCACTCAATTTTATTTTATTATTTTGGTCACTAAATTTTAAATTAATTAATTATATCATTAAACTTTTAAATTATTTATATTTTGGTCACTCAATCTTTAAATCACAGATATTATGATGACATAAAAAACGGTCATATGACACCAAAACAACACCATTTAGATCCCAACAAAAGTTACCAAAAAGGAGTTATTTTGAATCTTATGAAAGTTTAAAAAATCCTTCACTTTTTTTCTCTCTTCTATTTTTTGCTCTTTTTATTTTCTCTGTGTGCCCAAACCAACTTAGATTATGGTAATTGCTAATCGTGATCAACGTAGACCACCGTCGAACGTTATTTTCGATGGCATATAAGTCTCAATTTTTTTCACCAAATTAAAAGATATGAATTTTTAAGTGAATGTAGTGCAGAAATTTCAAAAGCAGATTCTGCTCTGGACAGTCTCTGTTTCAAGATTTTTAGGAATTTTCATAATTTTTGTGGATTTTATTAAATTATGTGACTTATATCATTAGAACCGTTGTCGAATCTAAGTTTTAAGGGTGTAAAGAAAGTTAAATTCCGATGTGTATTCTGTTCTATAGAAACAATTCTTTGAAGGTAGTGTATGCTACCAAATTCTAGAAATAAGTGCCTAGCTTAAAAGTGGAAATGCTAAATTAATAGGTCTCTAATGGTTGCTGTCTAATTGAGTTAGAAAAGCCTTAAGTTGTGATTTATGAATTGTATTGGTTAATCCTTGGTTAATGTTAGAAGTAATATAGTTCATATGTTAAACAATAATCATGGTGGTCCATATAGATTTGGATTTGTAAACCCTGTTCCAATTTGTGTGTTTGAGAGAATTGTCATGCTTAAATTGTATCAATGAAGTCACATTAATAAGATGTAAAGTTGTAATATGAATGAAGTTGTCTTAAAAATAGGGTATATATAGTTTTGTATCGTGTAAAAAAATCTTATGATGTATGTTATGCTATCTAATTGATGTTAGTTAGTGTGCTATAAATTGTATTGATAATTGCCTTGTGATTATGAAACTTGATTTGCTAATACTTAGAACGGTTGTCTTTTGAGGTAAATACTTTATATGGAAGATATGATGAGGAGAACTAAGTTGGGAATTAAATGAGAACAAGATGCAATTGTGATTCATGCATCCCGTAGCTTCGGGATATCAGGTGAGTGTAGTTGCATTTTCTCGGATGACACATAGTCATTCCGACCTTTGTTTCTATGTGTTTAATGTATGAAACGTTTATGTTCTGAATGCACATTAGCATTTTGCATAAGGCTCACATAGAGCTTTTTGGAATGGTTACATTCATAGCATGGCACCTTTGATACCACCAAGTGTAACCCCCTCGACCCAACCTAGGCGAGAGACCGAACCGAACGGGTCACACGGGGAATATTGAAGTAAACCGAGAAGTTTACTCCAATAAACGACCCTATTTTTTTTCTTTTATCTTATCTAGATGCTCGTTACAACCCTAAGTGTTTAATGTTGCAGTGGAAAAAACATATCAACTATCGAACATCAATCGCATTCAAATTAGCTTTTAGGGACCAAAATATAAACTTATCAAATTCCAATGGTTTTTCCAAATTTTAGATTACCATATTTAGATTAATCATATTACATGCACCTCTGTCCAAAATTAGCTCAAATTAATCATTCAAACTCAATTAATTGCATCTATAACATTCAGGGACTAAAATGTAAGAACAACAAAACATTTAGATAAGCTTTCAACTACCATAACGACCACCGTACCGATACCCTAGAAGAGGGTATCGATACGCCCTTGACGAATGCAACACTCATATTCAAAGACACAGTGGTCGTACCGATACCCCTAGAGCCCGTATCGGTACGCCTGAAACCAGTAACCAAAACAGGTATCGATACGCCCCCGTGTATCGGTACCCCCTTCCCATTTTGCAATACCGTACCAATACTCTAAGAAGGGTATTGATACCCTACAGTCTGCAATTACACTAAAGGCTGGTTTTACATGTTTAAAACCACTCAAAAGCAATCCCACATACTTTCAAACACATCCAATGAAATCTAAACAACATTCTCAAAGCATACATAGCAGATTCAGCAACAAAACATGGCAATTAACATCAATGTAATCTAGAGGCATGCTTCCTATGAAATCAAAGCATCCAAAAGATCAAATCTCAAAACAAGGCTTAAACCATCAATTAGAGGCCATTTACAAGTTCAAAACCAATAACCAAATATGCACATAAAGGGAGTTCATACACTTCTCCCAAATAGACTATGGTACTCCCATTGCCCTTATTACTCTAGTTCATAAAGCGAAACATACGTTCAAAAGTGAAGTCTCCTTAGATCCCCTTGCAAGTTGCTGCCTCCAAACACTTAGTTATCTACATTGATGAGCAAAAGAGAGCATAAGCATACAAGCTTAGTGAGGAATGCTCAAAACCAAAAATACCATCAATGCTTGAAAACCATTTTTAAGCCTTTTGTAAACCATCATTCCTTTATTGAAATCCATGCATTTCATTAACAAAATCAACATGTTATTCATCATGCAACAAGTATCATATACTCCAACAGCCAAATCATTTGCTTATGCTCATCTTAAACATTTTCATGCATAGCTACCATATGCAAAGTTTCAAGATTATATCATGTTTTCCCATACTATGCATCAACATACATTTCATAGCATTTTAATAATTATATTGGCTCACAAGTGATCATCAACATACTCATTTCTCAAAATGTATCGGATACACGGATTCCTATGTGTTGTCCCAACACTTCATACATTCTTACCGACATCTCAAGGTTCACACATGGGAGCTACCCTCCACTGTTGTGACACCCGTGGTGGAGTATTCAGTACCTTACAACCCCTCAACACCACTCATCAGTAGATGTATAACCCCACTAACGAGAGATGTGATACAACTCAATTTCCTCAATCGTTAGGGTACTTGGATGGAGTTTTCGGTACATTCACAACCCTTCAACATCCAAGGCGACTTGTTTATAGTGCACTCAATCCTATAGCCGGCTAATTATATCCGATTTCATTTGTAAACCACTTTACACAACATCACTTGCCAATATAATTATCACCGTTTTCAAAGCATTCACAATAAGCCATATTTCCAAGCATTAAATCATACTTCATTAAACATGTATAAGCACATACATACAAGGATCACTTACCTAGTGCACCCTTTAACAATATGACATCATAAACAACAAATATCTTTCTCAAAATCATGCTTTAAAACAGTAGATAAACATATATAAAATCAAGTGCATCATCAAGCTTACAATAGCATAATCCGAGGGAGAAAATCACTTTACTTACTTCCAAACTTAGTAAAGCGTTTCAAGCTTACACTAAGTTCTTAAAACCACTTTAAAGTGTTTCAAAGCTGGAAATCCCATTTCCACTCACTGACTCGCAAAACCTCAATTGCTGACGCAAAAATCAAGCGTCCAAAGCCCCTGAATCTTCATTGTTTGCTTCCAAAGTATTCTCCCATGTTTATACCACACAAAGAATAGAGGATCAATGCATCATAATGCATCAAAACCACCGACAACTTAAACAATCCTGTTGCTCTGTCATAAAGCACTAAAATACCCATCCGAAACAACCAAAATCACCTTTGATTGATCACTAAACTGAGCCCAACCATCAACAAACACTTCCATCACATTTTAATCATAAACCAACATCCAAAAACATCCTAATATAATCCTTATACCTCTAGCAACTCAGATTCAACATTTCCAAGCCAAAAACCCATAACTAACAACCATTATTTCAACATCATTTAATATCCAAAATAACTTTAAAATAAATCTAAAATCAACCAAAATGGTGCCCAAATGAAAATCTTGGAAAATCACAACATAAAACCATTTTTAGCCAATTTCCTTTTAATCAACTATAAAACAAAGTTAATAAACATACTTGAAGGCACAAGACTTGGGAATTTCATTAAAGAACCTTGATTAGAGGATTTAAACGAAATCTTACCTCTAACCTTGCCTTTTCTCCTCAAATGACAAGATTTCGATGAAATCTTCAAGTAAACTCAAAGCTAATTGATAGGAAAATCAAAGAACTCTTTAGCTATTCAAAAAGAATTAGAAAAGATGGAAAATCTCTCTAGATCTTAGAAAAGAAAGAGTGTTTGGCTGAGTGCAAAATGAGAGAATTTAGTTACGTAAACTCTTCTCTTCTAATTTGAAACCTTAATAAAATCCTTTTATTAAAATAATTAAAATGGTCAATTTGAGAGAAAAGGCCCACACAAAGATATAAGCTCCCTAAAGATTCTAAGTCTTGTCCTCATTTCATTTTAGTCCTTAAAATCCAACTTTTCACATTTTACCAACCTTCAATATACATTTTAAAAAGATTTAAGCATTTTTTCTCATAATTTTATCCCATCCCGAACTACGCTTTCCCTGAACCACTTCTAAAGGCTAGAATCTCCAATTCTAGGTTCGACTAACCTAAACCGATGCCTAAAACATCTAGGCCCAAAACCGGGGGTATTAAAACATTCATAGCATGGCACCTTTGATAAGCTCATTGTTTATGTTTGCATTATTTATGCTTCTTTTTCCTAGCTATGATATGTTTATGTAATGGAAAATAGTACTAACCTTGTTCAAAAACTTAGATGCTAACCTATTAATCACCTGTCATAAGATACCAAGCTATAAAAGAATAATTCCTAATGTTATAAGTCTATGAAAATTTTTGAAACAAATCAAATTCCTAATGCTATAAATATTTTAAATCCTAGTTCTCTTGAGCAATTAAGCTCATTTGTGCCTTAAGAAATTAAAGAAAGAAATAAGTAAGCCACCTTATGTCATAAGATACCCCTCCTAACTTCAAGACATAAAATATTTAAGTTGCCTAAACAATGGAAGTCCTTAGACACTTTGGCATGATGCAAAGGTATAATTCGATACTACGTCCACAAGCTACGACTCAGGGGTGAAGACCTCATATATGTGATATATTGGCGACAGTAGGAGATAACGAGGGAGGTGATAAGGAGATTGACGACAGTTGGATGGATAAAGAATAGAAGCTAGGTTTGATATGCTATAACACTAACCATTGCTTTGTGCTTTGTGCTTTATGCTAAGTGTAACTTAGACCAATGTTACCTATGTCCAAATATGATCCAAGGCAAATGCTCTAAAAGATATAAATTCATATATGAATTCCGATAAACTTTGATAAGAACTCTGATAAGCTTTGATAAAAACATCAATAAACTTTGATATGAACTCCGATAAGCTCTGATATGAATTTCGATATAGACCCTGATAAGAACTTCAAAAGCCTTGTTAAAACTCCGATAAGTTAAGATATGAACTTTGATAAGTTCAAGACCTTCCTGAACTATGTTGTTAATAGAATTGTTAGAAAATAAAACTCATGCTATAAGATTTCTTGGCGCATTTGAATGATATACATGATTAATTTGCCATGCCTTTGTGATTTTTGTGTTGTCACTAGATTTTCATCCACCATTATCAAATAAATAATAAAAAATAAAATCTTTTTTTAAATAATAAAGGCCCCTTTCTAAAATAAAAGAACCCAAAAAGCCCGTCCCAAAAAGCTCATTTTTAGAACCCATTTTAAAAAATCAAATAAAAAGCCCAAGTCTTAAAATAAATAATAAGCCCTTTTATTTTGTTTAAAAAGACCCATTAAAAACCCATAAGAAGATAGCCCAATAATAAAAAGCAGCAAAAAAATAAAGAAAAGGAAAAAAGAGTTTAAAAATGAATAGATAAATAAAAAAGGGAACCAGCGTGCAGCGCGCGTCACGTCCCTAGCGCGCGGGCTGGTTCCCCAAAAACCCCATCTCGTGCGACTGCTAGGGGGCCGATCGCCGTCCACCAGGCACGGTTGCTGTCGTCGTTGGTGTCGGTCGACGCATCTCGTTGTCACTGACCCAACGACACCAACACCGCGCTGTCGTCCACTGTAGCCACATGAATCTACAAAAATAGTAAAAAGGGGTTTAAATTAGGGCTCAAGTCAAGGGAAAAGTCAACCCCGAATTTGAATCAAATCGGAGTATATTATTAACGGTGTACGAAAATTCAATGGGCTGCGTATTGGGGCAGCATGACGAAACTGGAAGGAGGGAAAGGGCAATATATTACATAAGCAAGAAGTTTACTAACTGTGAAGCAAAATATACTCCGATTGAAAAGGTATGTTGCGCTCTGGTATGAGCTACCAAAAGGCTTAGGCAGTATATGTTGTATCATACCACATGGTTGATCTCACGGCTAGATCCATTAAAGTTTATGATGGAAGCTCCAGCCCTATCAGGAAGAATAGCACGATGGTAAATGTTGCTCTCAAAACATGATATTTAGTATGTGAGCCAGAAAGTAGTAAAAGGAATCGTTATAGCATATTTTCTTGCAAGTCGTGCTCAAGATGATTACGAGGCATTGGATTTCAGTTTCCCCGATGAGGATTTAATGTGTATTATAGAAAATGAAGAGCCACCAACAGAATCCTAGGTCATGAATTTTGATGGTGCTGAAATGCTCTAGGACGAGGTATCAGGGCACTTTTGGCTTCACCGGAAGGAGATCATTATCCTTTCACTTGCCATTTGAAATTCTTTTGCACTAATAATATGGCAGAGTATGAGGCGTGCATATTGGGTCTAAGGGAAGCCATTGATAGAAAGATCCAGAATTTGAAGGTCTATGTGGATTCAAGGTTGACCATCTACCAAATACGTGGCGAATGGGAAACAAAGGATGAAAAATTAATAGAATATTAGAAGTTGGTCATTGAATTAACTAAAGAATTCGATGTGATCACTTTTAGGCATCTACCAAGAGAAGATAATCAGATGGCTGATGCATTAGCTACTTTGGCTGCCATGTTTAAAGTAAGTGATGGCTCCGAGATGATGCCCATTAAGTTGCAAATGTTGGAGTCCCTAGCTCATTGCTACAACGTAGAAGAGGAGGCAGATGGCTTGCCGTGGTACCATGACATCTTGCAGTACATAAAGCTTCAGCAATACCCAACACAGGCTTCAGAAAATGAAAAGAAGATGATTAGGAAAATGTCATCAGGATACATTCTTGATGGAGAAATCCTTTATTAACGAAGTCGGGATCAGGTGCTTTTAAGATGTGTGGATGCAAAAGAAGCATAGTCGATTTTGGAAGAGGTTCACGAAGGAGTCTGCGGAACTCACCCTAGTGGTTTCACTATGGCAAGAAGAATTATGTGTTTTGAATATTACTGGTGAACGATGAAAGAAGATTGCATTAATTACTCCCACAAATGTCACAAGTGCTAGATTTACACCGAAAAGGTTCATGCGCCTCCTCAGTCTCTTCATGTCATGTAATCTCCCTGGCCATTCTCTATGTGGGGCATAGACGTCATTAGGCAGATCCATCCGAAGGCGTCAAATGGATATTTCTTTATTCTAGTAGCCATCAACTACTTCACAAAATGGGTGGAAATGGCCTCGTATGAAAATGTAACTAGGTCCACTGTTTGCAATTTCTTAAAGAAGAAGATAATTTGTCGATATGGTCTACCATAGAGCATAATCACCGATAATGCCTCTAACTTAAACAAACGAATGATTGCTGGGGGTCTGTGAGTAGTTTATCATTAAGCACCACAACTCAATAGTATATCGCCCGAAGATGAACGGAGTAGTAGAGGCGGCCAATAAAAATATCAAGAAGATAGTTGCAAAGATGACTGACACTTATAAAGATTTCCATGAAAAGTTACCATTTGCCTTGTATGCATATCGAACAGTGGTACGAACATCTACTGGGGTAACTTCGTTCTCATTAGTATATGGAGTAGAAGCTGTGCTACCAATCGAGGTTGAGATACCCTCGTTGCGTGTCTTGATGGAAGCCAAGTTAGATGAAGCTGAATGGGTTCAGGCAAGGTATGACCAATTGAATTTAATTGAAGAAATGAGGTTGAAAGCCGTATGTAATGGTCAGATGTACCAAAGGAGAATGATAAGGGCTTATGAGAGGAATGTTCACCCTAGAGAATTCCAGGAAGGCGATCTAGTAGTAAAGAAGAATATGCCAATCCAAAGTGATCCCCGAGGAAAATGAGCGCCCAATTGGGAAGGACCTAACATTGTGACAAAGGTTTTTTCAGACGGAGCATGGATCTTAGCTGAGATGGATGGAGATGAGTTTCAAAACCCGGTGACCTCTGCTTCCGTTAAGAGGTATCATACTTGAAAGAAAAAAAAAGAAAAAGAAAAAAAGAAAAAGAGGAAAAAAGAAAAAGGAGGGTTCAAAATGAAAACCTGCAAAGGGCGTTTTGAAACCAAATGAGGGTATGAGTTGAAAACCTGTAAAGGGCGGCTCAGATAATTTGTAAGATAGTTTTCGGGGCTCCATAGCTTATGCATTGTACTCAAAGACTCCTCAACCATGGTGGCGTTCAAGATTACTTCTGCGTTTGATGGGAAGAGTTTGGACTGTTGATATCTGAATACTTGTTCCCCTTTCCTTTTTATATAAACCTTTTTGTGTTTTCCACAACATTAAAAAATTTAATTTCATGGATTTTTCTTTCTTTCTTGTTTTCTTCACTATCATTATTAGCATCTTGGTTTGAAATGAGGATTAATAGACTTGACAATCATTTAGATATACAAAAGATTTTTGAGCATTACTTTGAGAAAGTTTTGGAAAGTATAGGGACTATGAGGCGTTTCATAATTAAGTTTGTCGCTTGGGGCATGCAACGTTAAAGCGTTTGAAGTGTAAATAAGCCTTGCTACGAAATTTTCAAATGAACCCAAAACAGGAAGAAAAGTGAGGGTTCTTGAAAAACCTTACAAATGTCTTGACACCTAAATAGTATATGGGAGTTTCCTAATCGTCAGTCTTTCTTACTTGATAATGAGAGTAATTTTACAGATAGTGGAAATGTCAAAATTTGACTTAAGGATTTTCAATCACGCTCTAGAGGAAGCTTGTTCCTGAATATGAAAATATTGACTAATGAAAGTAGATGAGGATCAAATGTCTCCAATAAAGTAAAGAATGAGGTGTAATGCTAAAATAAGTCCTTCCAGTTAAGAGCGCAAGTTTAGGTATGCAAAAGATAAAAAATGAAGCAAAAACTAGAACTGTTCATGACTTAGGGGTGAATTCCAAGGCAAGGGTAGGGGCTCTATCCCAAGGAATGGTGGAAGAAGTTGGTAAAGCCAGGAAGAATTGAAAGTAGAAGTGAAGCTAGAGTTCTTATCTATAGAAGTTTTAAAAATAGAAAAGAAAAACTTGACATGCACTCATTTTTAGGCATTCCTAGGGGAATGCACATCATAATTGCATTGCATATTGCATTTTGTTTTTTCAGGTACATGGAAGACCTGTTCGAATGAAGTTTTGCTTATTCATCCAAGTAGAAGGGGGATGAAATCTTTTGAATCATGTTTGCTTATTCATCGAAGCATAAAGGGGTGAAATTTTTCAGAAGAATCTGCCTATCTGTTTGAGCATTTGGGAGAATAGAACTGTAACCCCCGTAGCCCGGTCTAGACGGTTGACCCGAACTACGAAGATTACACGGGGAAAATCAAAGTCAACCCAAAAGTCAACCTTGATTAACGACCCTTTTTTTTCTTTTTAAACTTCTCTATATGCGCATTAAACCTATGTGAAAGCCCAATAACCTTGGAAGAGAAAAGCACATCGATCGGAAATGTTTAAGGACTCAATTGCAAGAAATACACTTTAAGGGACCAAAATGTCAATTTTGGTAAATAAAAGGACTTTCAAGATTTTAGTTTTACCAAACCTCAATTAGTCAAATTCCAAGCCTCTCTGCCAAATTTCAGCTTAAAAAGACATCCCAAGCTCAAGCAATTACAACTTTCAAGACTAAAATGTAAAGCATGCAGAAACTGTCCAACGATCACCCATTTCGAAACACTGACACCCGTATAGAAACACCCTTGTCGTACGCCCGTTTCGAAATGGTGTTGACCGTTTCGATACGCGGGTATGTTCCGAAACCAGTTCCGAAACGGACACCTCCATTGGCCAAAGTGTTTCGAAACACTTCTAGCCGTTCCGAAACGCCCAGGCCATTTCTTGCACCCGTTTCGAAACAGCTAAGGGTGTTTCGATACACCCTGCCCAGAAACAGCAGAAAATTCTGGTTTTTCACTTCAAAACACCATCAAACATACTCAGAACCATTCCATAACACATCATCAACAAGATAAGCATTATAACTATCAAATTTCATCAAAGACTAGATACAAATCAAACATTAGGCATACCGACTCATTCATCACATCCAACACATGATCTTGCTTAATCAAAGAGCGTAGCATATCAATATGAAGAAGAAGATTCAAATGTTGCAAACCGATAATCAACAAGATTCAAACCATAAACCGAACATGGTCAACATACACAATCACATTACACATCAATATAAAAGACCCCCCATTGCCTTTATTATCTATAGCTATAAGCCAAGACATACTTCTCAAGTGGAGCTCTTCTTGAATCCCTTGCTTCTTGCTGCCCCAACTTCAATTATCTGCATTGATGGACAAAAAGGAGCGTAAGCACATAATGCTTAGTGAGGAATGCTCAAAACCGAAACACCATAAATGCAGCGAATCATAAAACCTTCTTTAAATGTGGATACAATTCAATAAACCAAAGCATTGTTTGAAAACCTCCTTTGAAACAACATTGCTTTAAATCATACATTGCTCAACATGAAAACCAACCTTTAACTTTGAAATACTAAACAACTCACCCCAAACCACATTCTTGCAAATACTATCATTTAAACCTTTCAAGCATGAACACCACATGCAAAGTTAAACTCAAATTCCTTGGAAAGCACTTCCACTTCACAACATACTTTCCTCATGCTTGATGATCATTTCAAAGCAAAATACCTTTCGAAAACCATTTGTTCCTTCTAACTATCTCATGCATTCAACAAATGCAAAACACAAAAACTACAAAAGCAACACTTGCATTACATGGCTTTTCCAACAAGCCTTCAATGCACTAAAGAGATTCTAAGCACATATGCACCACTCACAAAAGAAGATATACACTTGCATCATTTTCAAGCATCTCTTACTTCATTAGATTCAAATACATTATATTGGCTTTCAAGTGATAGATCACAAACCATCACAACATAAGACACAATCGGATACGCGGATTACAAGCGTTGTCCCACACGCTTCATACACACTACCGAACAACACAAGGTGGAGTTTACCGGTACAATCACAACCCCTCAACACCCGTGATGGAGTCTAACGGTACAATCACAACCCCTCAACATCACTCATCTGTAGTTGTATACCTCACTAACGAGAGTACGAGACACATAACACAAAATCCACAAATGAACTTTTAACCACCGTTGTGACCTTAACAAGATCCACACACGGACTTTTAACCACCGTTGTGATCTTACCACGAACCACACACGGACTTTTAACCACCGTTGAGATCTTACCAAAATCCTCACACGGACTTTTAACCACCGTTGTGAGCTTACCAAGATCCACACACGAACTTTTAACCACCGTTGTGATCTTACCTCTCTCGTTAGGATACTTGGATGGAGTTTTCGGTACAATCACAACCCCTCAACATCCAAGGCGACTTTATTCACGATGCACCCAATCCTATAGCCGGCTAACTATATCCGATTAAAGTAACAAAAAACCACTTACATCACTTGCCATTATAACCATTTTACCACATTAATCCACTGATTTTACAAGCTTAACCACAATGCCATTTCCACAAGCATCACATGCTTAAAATCATATGCATTCAACACATGCAAGCCAAAGATCACTTACCTAGTGCATATTTAACATAATAGCATTAATAAATCAGCATTAAACCATGTCTAAACATGCTTAAAAACAGTAATCAAAACACAACCACCTCAAGTGCATTTAAACCAAATCATAGCACAATCCAAGAGAGAAATTCCATTTACTTACTCTTGAGCTTAGCTAAGTTTTTTAGACTTAAACTAAGCTCCCCAAACCTCGTCCAAAATGTTTCAAAGCTGGAAAACTCTTTTCCACTCACCGATACACAAAACTATGCTAGCCGACAAGCCTTCCAAGCATCCGAAACCTCCAACGCCACCTCTATTGCTTCCGGATCAATCTCCCCTGTTTTAAACACATAACAACAGAGGATTAATGCATCACCATGCATTAAAATCACCAAAAACAGAACCCAACTCGCTGCTCTACTCAAGAACCTCATTTCGGCCACCAAAAACAACCGAAATCACCTCCAAACTCTCCCAAAACAAAGCCCAGCCAAGCTCCATCAATTCTTACCTTTTATAAACATCAATTAACATCTAAAATGAACCTAAACCCATCCTTATACCTCCAGCTATAACAGAACACCAAGATCACCCCAAATACCACCATTTTCATAAGCAAAAACTTAGGAAATTCAACCTATTCGGGATTGCATTGATAAAACCTCATTTACACATCATTAGACATCCAAAATACATTTAAAAATCATCTCAAAACATATCCATAACAATCACAACGATTTTCTTCAAGATTTCTTCTAAATCTTGAGTTTTAAGCCAAAATCAAGTTCTTATCATTAAAACCATTTATAAAACTTAAATTAAGGATTGATAACTTGGAAATTTCAGTAAAGAACTTAGTATTTAGAGGAGAAGAACAACCTTACCTCTAAATGTAGATTTCTCCTTGATTAGAGCCAATTTTCTTGAAAATTCAATAAGCAAATCAAGAGGATTTGATGTAGAATGGATTAGGAATTAATTGTTGATTGAAATCTCATCAATTGCTTTGAAAATCAATGGAAAAGATGCTGGAGAAAAGTGTTTGGTTGAGGGAATTTTGAGAGAAAAAAAAGATGAGAAAGTTTTAAGAAAAGTTAGTTATGAAAATCTAAAAATTGGTTTTCTCTTTTTCATTTAATTAATTAAACATTAATTAAATCATTTAAATCTAAGAAAAATCTAGAGAAATCATTCTTGGGTAAATTAGCTCCTTAAAGATTCAAAGTTTCAATCCTTACAAAACAGTCACCACTGAACTTTTAAAAAATCGCATTTTAGTCACTATTTCAAAATGTCGCACTTCCAACCTTATTTTGTAAAATTGATTTCACCACTCTCTTATATATATATTAAAAGAGGATTTTTAGATATTTTTCCATATTTTTAAAGCATCACGAACTAGGCTTTCCCTAAAACCTCCTTTTATATTCGAACCGAAAATCAGACCGGCCCGGTTCAGACCCTAAACTTCTAAGCCCAAAATTGGGGTGTTACAACTCTCCCCCTCTTAGGAAATTTCGTCCTCGAAATTTCAACCTGCGAAAAGAGCACGATACCAAACTTCCCAAAGCAACACACAAAGTAACACTTGAGACTTAACCACCACTAAAACATCCTCAACCCAAAACACCACGAAACCAACACATCCTCAAATCAAATTCACACTATACCCAAATCCAACACCACTACTTATGGTTCAAGACTTCCAGAACACTCGGTTATTAACCTTAGATTAACTTTCCACACTTCCGAACTATGCACATCCCCAATAACCCGAAGAACTCTCAAATCTTTACAACATACTCCGCCTTATCTCATAACTCCCAAAACTCGCACACACGGTGACACCAACCCATCCAGTTTTAGCCACCATGTGACCCACAACCGTCACTGCTTCCAAAATCCCTTGCAAAACTGCTCACTTCTTTAAAAGATTACCACAACAAGCAAAAATTTCTTAAGCATCAACTGCTTACTCAAACTTCTCAATGTGTTGATGACATTCCTTCACATCCGCCACTATCACTACCATAACGACTCACCAAAACTACTCACACAACATTTGAAATCCACGTCACAAGACTCCAACCTTAACTCCGCCAGTTGTTCCATGTACCCCTAGCTGACTTCAAAAAAAATTTACTTATACACGACTAGCGAACCACTTCTCACAAAAACCCGGCCAACCAACAATGGCCCTTGAACTTACATTCCCTTTCCATTTCAAGCTTTGATCATAACACTAACCTTACCTAGATACCGCCCATTCTATACAATATATTAAGATTACGAACCTCTACCCATTCCAGGCCAAACCTTTCCTACAACCCTCAACACAACCTCCTCTCCACTCCTCGAAGGTTGCTACGAACCATCACCTACATAAACAACCCTCCTATTGCAAACATCAACACCAAGACACCTCAGCACTCTGGAAACACATCCACTAACCTACAACATCACTTAACACAAAGAAACTACCACATCTATTAGCTATTCACAACCACTTTGACCGATTCTAACTTCAACCGGTAATCTCCTCACCACCACACCGCTAAACTCTTAAAGCACCAAAACACTTTCCTTCTACCAACATGCTATATCGCACTCACTATTACTAACAACTCGCTTACTACCCTCCACTACTTCTAACATTCTCCTAGCACCAAAACAACTCTTAAAACCCACCATCCAACCTAATCCTACCACAACACTAACGGACCCAAGTAGCTATTAGCAAGTGTGAACGTTCGTATGCATGGTCACCAATATGCCCTATCAATGCCTGTGTACATGTATGCAAAACCTCTAATGTCATGTCGCATGTATGCATGTACCAACATATATATATATAATATAGTATATAACAAATGGTTTAAACTGTGCATGTATGTTGGTTCACACCCACCAATAACATCCTCAGAATCCGCCTAAGAATAACCTCTTACCTCACTTCTAACTTGTCCAGCTCTACCATTCTAACAATCTGCTAACCACAAAATACTCCACTAATGCCCTCTTCACACTAAAGTTGTTTTCAAATCAACACCGGCTACTACCCCAAACTTGCTAGCTATAAGACCATACCCACTACGCAAGGGAATCCAAATCGAAACCAAACAAAGATAACTAGGGCAAAGATTACTTAACGAGGTTACCTGTAATCACCTCACTGCCCCGGAGCTTCAACAGACAAACTTTCTTCCTCGCAGAACCATCATCTTCTAGCCGCACCGCCGCAGCATCAACCAACACTTTAAGGTCATCACCGTCTCCTGCGGTAAAGAACCCTGACTACCCCGAGCCAACTCCAAACAATTTCGTCTCAAATGTCCAACAGACCCACAATTCCAACAAGATCCATCCTCCAAGCTCCTCGCACCTTTCTGTCTTTCTTGCCACCTCTGAACTCTGTCTCGGCCGCGCTCACGACACTTCTGAGACCCTTTTGCACCCACCGAAGCTGATCTCACCACTTGAGGACAATTTCGCTTCACATGCTCCTTAGAACCACAGTTCCAACAAACTCCCACGCCCCAACAACCTCCAACATGACACCTTCCACAACGGTCACACATCGTCAACCGAGCTACCACTCCTTGATCATGTAGCACTTGACTCACATCTGCACTACCACCCAGACTTTGATTCAAGCAAACCCTTCTGTCACGTAGCCTCTTACGCTGACCACTCTCGAGGTCAGTACCCACAGCTCTTTTGCTTAAACTTTTCCCACCATCATAATCTGAAGCCACACCCCCACGTTGCTTAACCCCTGAGAACTTCTCTCCAAGGTATCTTCCATTAAAGGTAGACACAAAGAATTCCCAATCTATATCGTGGATATTCGTCGCCACTGCCAAAAATGTCCACCAAGCACAAGCATCTTCCAACATCAACGAGACAACACTTCCCAGCTTACAGGCGTCGTCACACCCTTCTTGATCCAGGATCGGAATTATACTGGCTAACCAAGCCTCGAACGCCTCAGGTGTCGAACCATGATACTCCACAGCTCCCAAATCATATAAACGCTGTTTTGAAAAACTAGCGTGTCCCTCAGTCGCCACGTCTACAAGCCCCACTTTCACCATGGCCTGATATGTTCTCGACACCTCTTGAACCATAGGTGATGAACCCTTCATCACATAACCCGCTTCCTCCTCCTGCCTTACTACCTCAACTCCAGGCACTGTAGACTGAAACGAAACACCTCCACCAAAGGGTGAATTCCACGCCTTAACAACCTGCTCTAAAGCAGCAACCATCTCACCCAACTGCCATTCTCTCATCGATTCCATCGTGCTATTAATAACAAGCAATGATAACAAAACAAACAAAACGATCAGGCCATCTTCAAGCAAGGATTCAAGACTCCAACTCCAACATAACACAATAGATATAATAATAAGGCAATAGGTATCCCGAATTCTCCCCTTTTATATGACATAACCATCAATAAAAACATTGATATCACAAACATCGAGCATATCAATCAACAAACTTCAATCATGCTCTCATCAAACAACATTCACCCTCAACAACATAACATCAACTTATCATACCCATCACAATTTTATCATTCAGAAAATCAACTCATAACACCAACATATCATCAATACAAGTTCACATTAGCTCATAGAAGATTCATAACCAACAAGCATGATAAAAACACAACAATTCGCTCAATGACACATTTTTCAACCAACTTTCAACCAGACTTCAGAATAAACACCTAACACTTACTATAACAACTAACCACAAACTTACCATCGCCCCAAATATTCGCAACTTAGCTCTGATACCAACAAATGTAACCCCCTTAGCCCGGTCTAGACGGTTGACCCGAACTACGAGGATTACACGTGGAAAATCAAAGTCAACCCGAAAGTCAACCTTGATTAACGACCCTATTTTCCTTTTTAAACTTCTCTAGATGCGCATTAAACCTATGTGAAAGCCCAAGAACCTTGGAAGAGAAAAGCACATCGATCGGAAACGTTTAAGGACTCAATTGCAAGAAATACACTTTAAGGGACCGAAATGTAAATTTTGGTAAATAAAAGGACTTTTAAGATTTTAGTTTTACGAAACCTCAATTAGTCATATTCCAAGCCTCTCTGCCAAATTTCAGCTTAAAAAGACATCCCAAGCTCAAGCAATTGCAATTACAACTTTCAGGACTAAAATGTAAAGCATGCAGAAACTGTCCAATGGTCACCCGTTTCAAAACACTAACACCCGTATAGAAACACCCGTGTCGTACGCCAGTTTCGAAACGGTGTTGACCGTTTCGATACGGGGTATGTTCAGAAACCAGTTCAGAAACGGACACCTCCAGTGGCCAAAGTGTTTCGAAACACTTCTAGCCGTTCCGAAACGCCCAGGCCATTTCTTGCACCCGTTTCGAAACAGCTAAGGGTGTTTCGATACACCCTGCCCAGAAACAGCAGAAAATTCTGGTTTTTCACTTCAAAACACCATCAAACATACTCGGAACCATTCCATAACACATCATCAACAAGATAAGCATTATAACTATCAAATTTCATCAAAGACTAGATACAAATCAAACATTAGGCATACCAACTCATTCATCACATCCAACACATGATCTTGCTTAATCAAAGAGCATAGCATATCAATATGAAGAAGAAGATTCAAATGTTGCAAACCGATAATCAACAAGATTCAAACCATAAACCGAACATGGTCAACATACACAATCACATTACACATCAATATAAAAGACCCCCCATTGCCTTTATTATCTATAGCTATAAGCCAAGACATACTTCTCAAGTGGAGCTCTTCTTGAATCCCTTGCTTCTTGCTGCCCCAACTTCAATTATCTACATTGATGGACAAAAAGGAGCGTAAGCACATAATGCTTAGTGAGGAATGCTCAAAACCGAAACACCATCAATGCAGCGAATCATAAAACCTTCTTTAAATGTGGATACAATTCAATAAACCAAAGCATTGTTTGAAAACCTCCTTTGAAACAACATTGCTTTAAATCATACATTGCTCAACATGAAAACCAACCTTTAACTTTGAAATACTAAACAACTCACCCCAAACCACATTCTTGCAAATAATATCATTTAAACCTTTCAAGCATGAACACCACATGCAAAGTTAAACTCAAATTCCATGGAAAGCACTTCCACTTCACAACATACTATCCTCATGCTTGATGATCATTTCAAAGCAAAATACCTTTCGAAAACCATTTGTTCTTTCTAACTATCTCATGCATTCAACAAATGCAAAACACAAAAACTACAAAAGCAACACTTGCATTACATGGCTTTTCCAACAAGCCTTCAATGCACTAAAGAGATTCTAAGCACATATGCACCACTCACAAAAGAAGATATACACTTGCATCATTTTCAAGCCTTCCACTCACCGATACACAAAACTATGCTAGCCGACAAGCCTTCCAAGCATCCGAAACCTCCAACGCCACCTCTATTGCTTCCGGATCACTCTCCCATGTTTTAAACACATAACAACAGAGGATTAATGCATCACCATGCATTAAAATCACCAACAACACAACCCAACTCGTTGCTCTACTCAAGAACCTCATTTCGACCACCAAAAACAACCGAAATCACCTTCAAACTCTCCCAAAACAAAGCCCAGCCAAGCTCCATCAATTCTAACCTTTTATAAACATCAATTAACATCTAAAATGAACCTAAACCCGTCCTTATACCTCCAGCTATAACAGAACACCAAGATCACCCCAAAAACCACCATTTTCATAAGCAAAAACTTAGGAAATTCAACCTATTAGGGATTGCATCGATAAAACCTCATTTACACATCATTAGACATCCAAAATACATTTAAAAATCATCTCAAAATAGATCCATAACAATCACAACGATTTTCTTCAAGATTTCTTCCAAATCTTGAGTTTTAAGCCAAAATCAAGTTCCTATCATTAAAACCATTTATAAAACTTAAATTAAGGATTGATAACTTGGGAATTTTAGTAAAGAACTGAGTATTTAGAGGAGAAGAACAACCTTACCTCTAAATGTAGATTTCTCCTTGATTAGAGCCAATTTTCTTGAAAATTCAATAAGCAAATCAAGAGGATTTGATGTAGAATGGATTAGGAATTAATTGTTGATTGAAATCTCATCAATTGCTTTGAAAATCAATGGAAAAGATGCTGGAGAAAAGTGTTTGGTTGAGGGAATTTTGAGAGAAAAAGAGATGAGAAAATTTTAAGAAAAGTTAGTTATGAAAATCTAAAAATTGGTTCTCTTTTTCATTTAATTAATTAAACATTAATTAAATCATTTAAATCTAAGAAAAATATGGAGAAATCATTCTTGGGTAAATTACCTCCTTAAAGATTCAAAGTTTCAATCCTTACAAAACAGCCACCACTGAACTTTTCAAAAATCGCATTTTAGTCACTATTTTAAAATGTCGCACTTCCAAACCTTATTTTGTAAAATTGATTTCACCACTCTCTTATATATATATTAAAAGAGGATTTTTAGATATTTTTCCATATTTTTAAAGCATCCCGAACTAGGCTTTCCCTAAAACCTCCTTTTATATTCGAACCGAGAATCAGACCGGCCCGGTTCAGACCCTAAACTTATAATCCCAAAATTGGGGTATTACAAGAACCTAGCTCATCAATTCGAGCATTTGGTAGAATAGAACCCAACTCAGCTATTCGAGCATGAGGAGAATAAAACTAGCCTATCCGTTCAGGCATTTGGAGAATGGAACCTAGCTCAGCTATTCGTGCATAAGGAGAATAGAACTAGTCTATCTGTTCGGGCATTTGTAGAATGGAACTCAGCTCAGGTATTCGAGCATAAGGAGAATAGAACCAGCCTATCCGTTTGGGCGTTTGGAGAATGGAATTCGCTCATCTATTCGGGCATCTGGGGAATAGAACATGTCTATCCGTTCGGGCATCAGAAGAATGGAGCCATCCAAAAAATTGGTGAAAATCAGTGCCTTTTGGTCTTTGCTTTATCCCTGTTACATATAGATAAGTAAAGAAGGGCAGCTGTTGTCACTAGATTTTCATCCACCATTATCAAATAAATAATAAAAAATAAAAACCTTTTTTTAAAATAATAAAGGCCCTTTCTAAAATAAAAGAACCCAAAAAGCCCATTTTTTAAAACCCATTTAAAAAAATCAAATAAAAAGCCCAAGTCTTAAAATAAATAATAAACCCTTTTATTTTGTTTAAAAGGGCCCATTCAAAAACCCATTGGAAGATAGCCCAATAATAAAAAGCAGTAAAAAAAGAAAGAAAAGGAAAAAAAGAAAAAAGAGTTTAAAAATGAATAGATAAATAAAAAAGGAACCGAAGTGTGTCACGTGCCTAGCGCGTGCGAACACGCGCGCGGGTTGGTTCCCCTAAAACCCCGTCTCGCACCACTGCTAGAGGGCCGATCTCCGTCCACCGGCCATGCTGTCGTCATTGTTGGTGTCGGTTGACGCGTCTCGCCATCGCCGACCTAACGTCACCGACACCGCTCACCGTCGTCCACCGTAGCCGTCGGAATCTGCAAAAAACAGTGAAAAGGGTTTAAATTAGGGCTCGAATCGAGGGGAAAATTCAACCCTGAATTTGAATCAAATCGAATTTGGGGATTAAATCCCGATTTTTCTTGATTTGTAAGCTCAAATTCAAGTATACCCCTCCCAAAACCCTTTTGTTCAACACACACTTGGAGAGCAAAAAAACAAAGCTAAAAATATCCAAAAATCCTTTAAAAAATTCTGAGTTTGGTGGAAATTTTTGGAGTGAAGTTCGAGTTTGGGGAAATTTTCCGGAGGTGTTTGGGAAGCAATTCGAGAAGGATCGCATACGAGTTCTTCGTTTCCGGTAAAATTCTTTTCTTTTCTTTAAATTTTCTTTTAGTGAATTTCATACTTGTTTTTTGTTGAATTTTGTTTTCTTGTGTTGTGATTGTTTTTGTTTGTTTTTAGGTTGTGTTTGTTGAAGTTGGAAGATCGTTTCTTGAATCTGATAATAATTTCGTTCTAGATTTTTGATGAGTTTTTAGTTTAATCTTTAAAATTCTTGCATGTTTAAAAGATATTGTTTTTAGGAGCTTTGATCTTTAAAAAAGAAATGATTGAAACTTAAAAATGTGTTTTTTTAGATTTAGGAATAAAAAATGAATTAATGTTTCTTAAAAAAAACTAAAATCAAGGGGTTTAATTAGAAAATAATAAATCATGGGTGAAAAAAATATAAAAAGAGGCTTAATTTGTTAGAAAATAAAAATATGTTTTGAAATTTAATAATAAAGGTGCTTAGGTAATTTAAAGAAGGATTTTTTTTAGAAAAACTAAATAAGGGTGCTTTAGAAAAAAATAAATAATAAGTTTTTTTTTTTCAAAAAAAGAAAATAAAAGATAAGATTTTAAAAAATGACTATAATAATCATAGGTAGAAGTTTAGAATTTCAAGAGTATAAAAGTTTAAAAAACATAAAGAAAATTTTTTTTCTAAAATAAGGTTTTAAATTTTTTCAAGTCATCTTTTAAGAAAAACTTTTAAAAATGAGACAGAATAATAATAATCTTTAAGGTTTTTTAAGGAAAAACTCATTTCTTGAAAATAAAATAAAAAAAATAAAAAAATAAGACTAAAATGTAATAAATGTCAAAGAAGAAGGATTTAGGTTTTAAAGTAAAAAAGAGAAAAGAAATAATTTTTTAAAGGAAACGATAAAAAGTAAAAACACAAAAGAATAATTCAAGTTTCTTGTTTGTTATTTAGAATTAGGTCAAAACTTAAGACTATGTTCTGAAAGCTTAGATAGAGACGTGTTTGTAGAAAGATTTTCTTCACAAAAAATAAGACACACTTAAACAAACTTAAATCCTCAATTAGGAATAAAAGACTTAGACTATTTTAGGATCTAAAAAACTCAAACTTAGAATAAATAAAAAATGCTTAACACATTGAATTTCCATGTTGCTTGAAAAGTGAAATTAATATAATGCGGTGTCTTATCAAGCGGGAATGACGGGTTAGTGCCAGAAATGTTGGTGGTAATTAAAGTTCATCTCTCAGGCGATAAGGCCGTTAAAATAGTTTGATATTCATTAAACGGACAAATAAAGTCGAACCTTCGTGAACTTGCAAATTCCAATTTTGAAAACGATTTTAAAATCAATTAGGTACCAATTTTGGGCGTCGTGGGGGTGCTAACCCTTCCTCACGCGTAATCGACCCCCGAACCTATTTTTTGGTTTTTGTAGACCAAAATTGTTGTTTTATTAAAACAAAACGTTTTATTAAAATAACCCCATTTTAAAGTGATCCAATCACACTTTTCAAAAATATTAGTGGCGACTCCGTGTTTTTTTAAGTTTTCCAAAAAGTCGAAGCTCTTAAAAAGGGTTGCGACATTTTGCAACATAGTTAAGATGATCAAATTGCTTGATAGAGCTAAAGCATTTAGGTGTTATCTAAATATGAGCGCAAGTGCACACTCTTGTCAAGTTATAATATAAAAGATATCGTCTACCATGAGGATTGGACAACTAACTCGAATATAAATTCTTGCACAAAGAATATTTAAATGCACAAGTAAGTTTCAGTTCGTTTTAAAAGAAACGTAAATAACACAAGTAATTGAGAGAAAATATCAGATTGATAGAATGGGCCATGTTATACTACTCCGTAGTGTGAAACTGTGTAGAATATGTTAAGTTGTATTGCACTGCCAGACTTTGCTGCCTCAGCGGAAGATGACAGATTGATGCTTCGACGCTTTCGCTGCCTTGGTAGGTGGAACTGACGATTGGCTCGGCGACAAACTCGACGGACCTTCAAGGCTCGGTAGAACGCTTCGATAATGATTTAGCTTATGTCTAAGTCAGAATACTATTGATGCCCGCTGTAGATGATACCCGGCGGCGTGAATCTTGCAATGAACAACAACCTTTGGTTCGTCATCTTTTAGCCGCCTTAAACCCTAACCTATGTCTAGGCTGGATTGATCAACACCTGGTATTGATAAGATCGTGCTTACTTCTTTCGTGAGTTTGACTCTCTCGATGCCAAACAAATGGATTGCTCACAATCAATCTTTTGAACTCAATTGAAAACAATGAAGAACATAAAATAAGCAAACCTTGAATTTATTGCAAAAACAAACTTAAACCTAAACAACCGTTCTCACAACTACTTTACAACACAACCCAAACACTAGAGAATTTAGAACATGATAGCGGCAAGAAAATACAAGAGAAACTAAGCTATGCCAAGATGTCTTGATTCTTAGATACAAGGTGCGGTCGAGTATTTATAGGGCATGGCCTAGGTTAAGTCCTCCTTGGAGTAGAAGTCTTCTTTATGATAAAGTAGCTTTTGCATTAAATGCATTCTTTAATTCTGACTTCTTTGATTTGAATTTGGACTCCTCTTGTCGCTACATTGTGCAGCAAGTAAGCCTTGATCTTCTCTTTTGGCGGCACTGTCCACTATTTCTGGCATCAGTAAATTGCATGGATGAGCTCATTCGACTTAGCAAATTATGCTCTATCAATCGCACTCTAATTCACCAATTCCCTAAGTTGTTGCCCTGGGCGACAGATATGGCGGTGACAGCTACTCGACAACATCTCTCTTTGTGTTGAATTTCTTCAGTACAACTCCTTGGCCTGCTGCCTCAACATCAGATCCTCTGATTTCTCCTCCTCCTGAAAGCTTCTAGCATCTAAAACTAAAACTAAACGAAAACAATATCTTTTCTTACCAAATCAAAGATATTCAACAAAAACAAGGCAAAGCAAAGAATACTATAAATAATGCATGCATGCACCTAAATATGCCTAAAGTGCACTTAAGAACAACAATAATATGAGATGGAATACATACAAAATATAGGACTTATGAGCACTTTACACACCCCAAACTCGAACTATTACTTGTCCTCATGCGATGCAATCCTAAATATACCTGCCCTTGCACTAATCAGAAAGAAAAACTTGTTTTAAACTCTATTTAGCACCTCAAGGTCGTTGTACCTATCATTAGATTAGTGAAAGAAGAATGGCATGAATTACCTCAGAATTAAACTATAACAGCAGTGCAGCGTGTGCAAAAATTGTGTACAGGCTGAATCTAAAGAAATTCTAAGTAAACAGAGATGTTGTCATGGTGATATAAGGTTGCTACCGAGGTGGCCCAACTAAGCACAATTTATAATCATGGCAATAAGGGCTTCAGCTCATCACAACTACTCTTTAGTTCTGAGATTAAGATAGGAGCAAACTACAAAACCCTGAACACATTGAGTAGAGTCATCCCGTGAAGACTTTCATTCACTTGTGCTAATTTGTCCGTCACTTCAAAATTTTCAGATACATGGACTTTGATAGCAGCGGAGTGTCCTTGCACATGATTCTTCCTAGAGCTTGTTTCGGGCACCTCTAGGGAAAAACAATTGATGACTTGCCAAAATGCTTATATTTTACACCTTTTTGCTTAAGTATTTGTTTGTTCTCGAGGTCATCTCATAGCATGTAGGTGCATTTAGAGCATATAGTTGCATGCATCTTTAATTGTTGGTGGTTTGGCCTTATTTCATGAGATTAGATGCTGCTTGAAGGGTATTTTCTAGTGTGGTGTTGTGCAGGTTGAAGCTGATGTGAAGCATTGCAAGGAAGGAAAATGCAATAGTAAATTGGACAACAATTCTGGGCACAAAAAAAGACAAAGTAATGCGCACACGATGATAGCCCGCAAGTGCGAGCCCCCTTTTGTCTGATTGTGCCCCACATGCATAGGGAATATTCCCTGGACGTCACAGAATATTAGGGCACAAAACCCTAGGAGCCTCCACTATATAAAGGACACGAGACCCTTATTAAAGGTAGAGCGTGAAGAGGTGACAAAAAGACTAGGGAGAGAAAGCAAAGGTAGCTCTTTTCTTTTCTTCTTCCTCCACTCAGTGTCCTCCATCGTTGAAGCTCCAAGGGTCTGACCTTGCTGACCTTGAGAGAGGGGCAAGCCTAGGGCGGTTCGCGGCAATGCAGTCCATCGCAGATTAGGAGTATCCTCTTCCTTTTCTGTTGCTTTAGCATTTATTTTATATCTGGAAAATGGGTTGTATGAACGAAGATACTTCGGATGATATTTTCCCAGCCATGAACTGATTTAGGTGGCTTGGGTTGTTTGGATGAACTATGTTTTAGTTTCTTTTATGAATGTTTATTTATCTCTTTCTTCTATCTATGCTTTGTCTATGTTGTTAAATGCTTAGGGTTGTATCGAAAGTTGGCCTTTCCTTAGGTGTGAGTTGAGGTTAGTGGTCGAGAGAGCTTTCTTTAACCTGCATAGACAATAGAGTTGGATGCTGAGAGGCACAACTCTAATCCACCTTAGAGATAAGTGTTGGGTTCCAACGGCTAAGAAGGATAGAACTTTATGGGTAGGGGGAGTGATAAAGTTTACGCTGAGAGGTATCACTGTAGCATTTCCTACTCTCAGTTTCCTGGCTAGAGATAGTTGAGGAGCACTTTGAGTAAATCCTGTCGAGCATAGAGTAAGTTAGAGAGGTAAACCCTAGTTGAGAGCTAAGACATAGGTTAACCAGGTAACCCAGCCAGTCATTCCCAAGTGAGTTTCACATACGTAAGAGGACCTGTGTATCTACTGAATTCAGTATGCTATCTTTCATCTTTATTTGCTACATCATTTATGACAATGTTCTGATTTGCTACAACATTCATCACTCTATCTTGATTTGCCACAACATTCTCTATTTACATTTCGTGACACTTGTGTGCTTAAGCTTACCTCGAAACACCTCTAATCCTTGTGGAGACGATACTCACTTATCACTGTATTACTTGTTCGACTTGTATACTTGCACCATATTTGCGTATCATTTATAGTACATCACACGCGCAAACAAGTTTTGGCGCCGTTGTTGGGGATTGTCGGTTGGTTGTTTTAGGTTTAGTCTTTACACTAGTTTATTTTGTTTTTGTATATATTTTCTTAACTTGTTTTTGTTTGTCTTTTTTTAGGTATTGTGCTATCGCGTGCGCCGAAGGAGACATTGAGAGCCCTTACTACCTTATATTCCTGAAATTGAACATCTATTTCGTCAGCGGAGACGTATACAAGAAGCAATTAGAATCATGAATGGAGCTCAGCATCAAGGGGAACATGCTGCAGTAATTGGAGACCAAGGTCAAAATGCTCCAGCAAGACCCATAGCTATTAGAGATCACCTAAATCCTGTCTTGGATTATCTTAATCCAGGAATTGTTGCTCCCAAAATTCATGCAGCCCACTTTGACTTTAAACCTGTCATGTTCAACATGTTGAACTCAATTGGTCAGTTTGGAGGCTCGCCTCATGAAGATGCTAGACAACACATCCGTGCTTTCTTAGAAGTGTATGACTCTTTTCGTCAACAGGGGGCGCATGAAGATGTGTTGAAACTCAAAATCTTTCCTTATTCTTTGCACGATCGAGCATGAGAATGGTTGAGTGGTGTGCCAGCCGAATCATTGGAAACATGGACAGATTTGTGCAAGAGGTTTTTGCTGCGGTATAATCCACCAAATAGGAACACTAAGTTGAGGAATGATATCACATTCTTTCGCTAGTCTGATGACGAATCAATGTATGAGTGTTGGGACAGATTTAAGGGATTATTGCGCAAGTGCACTAATCATGGTTTTCATGATTGGACACAAGTGGTTATGTTCTACAACGGTGTTAATACTCCCACCATAATAATGCTAGATGCCTCAGCAAATGGGATATTGCTAGACAAGTCACCCGAGGAAGCTTTTGACATCCTTGATAGAATAACCAACAACGGTTATAAATTTCCCTCATCAAGACTTCGAATGGGGAGGAAAACTCAAGTATCATGTGATACGAATATGGATGCCTCAGTAGCAGCCCAATTAATCGCTATCACGACCATGCTAAAGAATCTCCAAAAGCCTAATGAGGTGAAGGAAGTAAGAGTGGCATCAACTTGCCTTCGTTGCAATGGAAACCAAAACTTGAGCGAGTGCCCGGAAAACCAAGAACCTACTAACTATGTAGGGAATTCCAGTCGGAATAACAATCCCTACTTGAACACCTATAATGCTCGATGGTGTCAGCATCCTAATCTCTCTTGGGGAAATCAAGGGAATAGCAGTTATGGGAATGCAAATCAGCAGAATCTGGGAGAATCACACAGACCACATCAGAATATGTCGTGGCAAAACAACAAGGGTTTTGCATCTTCATCCAACATCAATTCGTTGGAAGTTACACTCAAGGATTTCATGACATCCACGAAGGAGTTTATGGCATCAACTAATACATTGCTTCAAGATCACTCCATGACCATTAAAAATCAAAGAGCTTTGCTGCAAAGTCATAGTTCATCCTTGCGATTGTTGGAAACACAAGTGGGTCAAATTGCTCAAGCATTACATGTGCGACCCCAAAGAAATCTGACAAGTGATACTGAAGTCACTAAGAAGCATGGCAAAGAGCAATGCAGTGCTCTAACATTGAGGAGTGGTACCCAACTTAACACTGAAGATAAGTTTGGGGGAACAAGAAGGAAGACTCTGCTCCTAAGGAAGTGCAAGAGAAACTAGAATTGCAAGCTGAAACATCCCGTGAGAAGGAAAAGGACGAGGATTTAGTGATGAAACTATCGACGATAGGGAAAATGCTACAGCAAAAGAGAAACCTGCATCGATAGAGGAAGAAGTTAGACCCACCTTCCTTCCCTCAACGATTGAAGAAACAAAATGAGAATCTCCAATTCAGGAAATTCGTGGATGTTCTGGACCAGCTGCATATTAAGGTCCCGTTCTTAGAATCCATTGATCAGATACCCACTTATGCTAAGTTTCTCAAGGACATCGTCACCAAGAAAAGAAAGGTTGAGCGGAATGAGACAGTTGCTACAGCAAGTGAATGCTATTCTGTCTGGAGAAAATTGCCTCCTAAGAGACAGGATCTAGGCAACTTCATTATATCGTGTTCAATTGGTGATAACTATGCGGAAAAAGCCTTGTGTGACCTTGGATCTAGTGTAAATCTCATGCCAAAGTCAGTTTTCATGAAGCTTGGCATAGGAGATGTAAGGCCAACTACAGTTATCTTGCAATTGGTCGACCGATCTCATGTACGCCCGGAAGGAATAGTAGAAGATGTAGTGGTGAAGGTGGACAGGTTCATCTTCCCAGTCGACTTCATTATTCTTGATTGTGAGGCGACCATTTCTAGCAACCGATAGAATTCTGATAGACTGTGAAAAGGGTGAGTTTACTATGAGGGTGGTTGATCAAGAGGTGACAATCAATGTCTTCAACACTCAAATATGTGGATGAATATGAAGAGTGTCAGTACATGGATGCTACAGCAAACAGGGAGACTGCAGACTTTTGCTGCAACAATTTCTTAGAAATAGATGAATATGAGCAGATCCAAGATGAAGTCAATAAGGAGGACCGCAAGATCCAGTATGAGGAATTCGAGGATTTATCTGAAGAGGTGGAACAATCAAGCCTGCTCGAAGCCAAACTAGGTACGCATTTTGAACCTCTTGATTTCTTAGAATTTATTCCTCCTAAGCCTTCACTTGAGCATGCTCCTACATTAGAGTTAAAGCCCTTGCCATCTCATCTTAAATATGCTTATTTGGGTAGCAATGAAACTTTGCATGTGATAATCTCATCTAGTCTTACACCTAAGCAAGAAGCTAGTTTAATAAATATGCTATCACACCATAAAAGAGCTTTAGGTTGGACTATGGCTGACTTAAAAGGGATTAGCCCTACTATTTGCATGCATAAAATTTTTGTTGATGATTGTCACAACATTTCTATTGAACCCCAATGAAGGCTCAACCCCATCATGAAGAAGGTGGTGATGAAAGAGATAATCAAGTGGCTTGACGCTGGTGTAGTCTACCACATATCGAACAACTCATGGGTTAGTCCAGTCCAATGTGTGCCTAAGAAAGAAGGCATCACCGTGGTGAGTAACGATGAGAATGAATTATTGCCAACAAGGACGATAATGGGATGGAGGATTTGCATGGACTATAGGAAGCTCAAAAAACCTACCAAGAAGGACCACTTTCCTCTTCCATTCATCGATCAAATGCTAGATAGTTTGGCGGGCAAAGCATTCTATTATTTCCTTGACGGATACTCAGGGTACAATTAGATTGCTATAGCACCTGAGGACCAAGAAAAGACGACATTCACATGTTCGTATTGTACCTATGCTTTTAGAAGAATGCCCTTTGGACTCTGAAATGCCCCAACAACTTTTCAGAGGTGTATGATGGCTATTTTCTCAGATATGGTTGAGGAATTTTTGGAAGTCTTCATGGACAATTTTTCAGTCTCCGGGGAAGATTTTGATTCATGCCTGGAAAATCTAGCCAAAGTGCTAAAACAATGTGAAGAAGCTGATTTGGTGCTCAATTAGAAAAAAAAATGTCATTTTATGGTGACCGAAGGAACGGTTTTGGGTCACAAAATATCAAAGAATGGCATTGAGGTGGATAGAGCAAAGATTGAGGTGGTTGAGAAGCTGCCTCCTCCCACCAATGTGAAGAGCATCAGGAGTTTCTTGGGCCATGCTGGCTTTTATAGAAGGTTCATCAAGGACTTTTCCAAGATCTCCAAGTCACTTTGTAATTTGCTACAGCAAAATCAGCCCTTCATATTCGATGAAAAATGCCTTAACGCTTTCGAAGAACTTAAGGATAAACTTACCTCAGCACCTATTTTTGTTCCACCTGATTGGAGCTCACCTTTTGAGTTGATGTGTGACGCTAGTGACTACGCAATAGGTGCAGCTCTTGGACAACGCCAAGGTAAACTCTTTCATGTTATTTATTATGCTAGTCGCACATTGAATGATGCACAAATTAATTACACCACAACTGAAAAAGAATTGTTGGATGTTGTATTTGCCTTTGATAAGTTTAGGTCATATCTAATATGCACTAAGATCATTGTTCACATCGATCACTCGGCTATTAAATACTTAGTGACCAAAAAGGATACTAAACCTAGACTTATTAGGTGGATATTACTCTTGCAAAAATTTGATTTGGAAGTTAGGGATAGAAAAGAGTGTGAAAACCAAGTAGTCGACCATCTTTCTAGGCTAGAAAACAATAAAGAAAAACAAGATGAAATGGGAATTAAGGAGGAATTCCCTGATGAGAAAATACTATATGCTGCAGCAATTCCATGGTATGCTGATATTGTTAACTTTCTCGTTAGTGGTATTTTGCCTCCTGATTTGAATATACATGGACAAAGGAAATTCAGGCATGACGCAAGATCCTATTTTTGGGATGAACCATATTTGTTCAAGCAAGGCGCTGACCAGATCATTAGAAGGTGTGTCCCTGAAGAAGAGCACAAGGAGATATTTTCCCATTGTCATTCATCTCCTTGTGGCAGACATTTTGGAGGAGCTAGGACTGCTGCAAAGGTCCTACAATCGGGATTCTATTGGCCCACTCTCTTCAAGGATGTGCACGTATTTTGTCAATCATGTGATTGTTTCCAAAGGACGGGTAACATTTTTAGGAGGCATGAAATGCCATTGCAAGGAATCTTGGAGGTCGAACTCTTTGATGTATGGGGAATAGACTTCATGGGACCATTTCCCTCATCTTATGGAGACACATACATTCTTTTGGTTGTGGACTACGTCTCTAAATGGGTTGAATCAGTTGCTACTCCAAGGAATGACTCCAAGACCGTCATGAAGTTCCTTCACAAGAATATCTTCACAAGATTTGAGGCTCCAAGAGAAATTATCAGTGATGAAGGAACCCACTTTGACAACAAGCTGATTGCTAAAGCATTACCGAGGTATGGTGTGAGGCATAAGATTGCTACAGCATATCATCCTCAGACTAATGGTCAAGCTGAAGTCTCAAACAGAGAAATTAAGCAGACTCTTGAGAAAGTGGTCAACCCAAAAAGGAAGGATTGGTCTCCTAAGCTTGATGAAGCTCTTTGGGCGTACTGTACAACCTACAAGACACCTTTGAGATTGTCACCATTCAAGCTAGTTAAAGGAAAGCTTGTCATCTACTCGTGGAACTCAAGCACAAGGCCTATTGGGCCATTAAGAAGCTTAACATGGATGCACAACTGGTTGGAGAAAGAAGGCTTTTAGAGCTGAGTGAAATGGAAGAGTTCAGATTGCAAGCCTATGAGAATGCACGCCTATACAAGAAGAAAACAAAGAAGTGGCATGACAAACATCTTTTTCCGTGGAATTTCTCAGAAGGGAAACAAATCCTCCTTTATAACTCTAGACTTAAGCTTTTTCCAGTCAAACTGACCTTTTCTAGTTCACAAGGTCTATACCCATGGTGCGGTGGACATTAAAAATCTTGATGATGATACAGTATTCAAGGTCAATGGACAACGTCTAAAGCTGTACAATGGAGCTCCAGTCATGCGCGATAAGTCATCCTTCATCCTCCATGATACTTAAGTGTTTGAACCACCTCCTTCTCTTTTCTATTTTGCTACAACATTTTTATGTTTTTATGTCAATAAATAATGTAGTTTAATCTTTATTTTTACTTCGGACTCTAGGTTTTAAATCCCATTTGTCCTTTTTTCCATTATACCTTAATGTTAGGTTTGTTTGTTTGCATCTAAGCACCCTAGGTACACAGGTGGTAGATTAGGGTGCAACGGCGCATCAGGGCTTTGTTTTATAAGGGTATAAGGAATGAGCAATTAAGCTTTTCCATCATGAGAGGAGGCCAGCTCAAAAAGGGCAAAAGGAGGGGGAATTAATTAACCCTTTTACCTTTTCATTTAAAGAAAACCCTAGTAATTGTTGCCTAGGTATTTTCTCTTTCCTACTTTTCACCTTTTCATTTAATACCCCTTTGTCCTTACCTTACACACACGCCGCCCAAAGCCCCCCCCCCCCCAAAAAAAAAACTCTCTCTTTCAAATCATGTCAATTACCTCCTCTTAACTCCCATTACCCTCATCACAACTCCCACTAACTCCCTCTCTCATCACATCGACACAAATAAAACCAAAAGACCCTCCCACTTCATCTTCTCCAACCCGCTCAAAACTCAAAAACCCTAATCAAACCTTTCCCCCCATATCACACATCTTCACCCTCTTTTTGCCTAACAATGGTGCGTTGCAAGCGAGTAGAAGGTGCATCTGGCAGTGGCCAACCCAAGCCTGTGCTCATAAAGAAGTCCTTAGATGACAAGGCAAGGGAACGATTCCAAGGTTTGCAAGACCGGAAATTGCTACCAGAGCAAGGCTTCAAGTTCTCAACTGAAGGAGAACCAGGGTTCGATAAGGACATCTTGGATGTCGTCGCAAACCACAAATAGGCTACCTTCATTCCTCACCCTGACAACTTTTGCATACCCATTGTTCAAGAGTTCTATGCCCATCTTACCAGTCCTACACAGTCCGGTGTTTACGTGTGTGGAGATCAAATCAAGTTCACTGCAGCCAAGATCAAAAAGTTCTTTGGCTTGAAAAATTCAGAGGACCACCACACACCGTTCGCCGAGAATGCCGACCCACAAACTGTGAAGGAAGTGTTGGAAGACATGTGCTTTGAAGGCACCAACTTGGACGTATCAAGCAAAGCAGTGGAGCGTGCACGACTCAAGCCATAGGCAAAAATTTGGATCCACTTTATCAAGAATAGGCTCATGCCAACTTCCCACACGACAACGGTGAACATTTCAAGGCTCCTCCTCCTTCATTTTATTCTCAATGGCCGATCCATTGACATGGGGAAAATTATTGTGGATGAGGTCTATGCATGTTTGAAGAGGAAATCTAGTCCGCTCATGTTTCTCAACCTCATCACGACCCTCTGTCGAGAGAAAGGAGTATTCGAAGATCCCATTGCTGATGCGAAAATCTCAAGGAAAGGTCCTATCACACCTGAAATGGTCCCTTCTATCAAAGGATACGATGAATATGCTCCAGCAGAGACACTAGCTGGAGGAGGGAAAACATTTGCTGCAGCAAGAATTGCTGTATTGGTTGCCTCCACCAATCGTCTCCGAGAGGATGTGGACAAAATGCGTGAAGACCATGATGTTTTCTATGGGTATGTTAAGGAGAGAAATGTTGTTATGAATGACTATTTCAAGGAAAACTTACCACATATCAGCATAGACTTCCCAGCCTTTCCGAAATCTCTAAAGGCCCACGCGAAGGAACCTCCTCCTAGCACCCAGAAGAAGCTAGTTCCCAACAATAGTCCTACTCCGACCCAACCTTCCTCACAAAACCAGGACACAGATGCTACAGCAAGCCCACTACCCAAGAAGAGAAAGAGAACAACAAAACCTACCAAAGTTGCCCCAGCAAAGGAGCCAACCGTTGAGCCTGTCAACCCTATGACAATTGGATCAGAGGATGATGAGCCCGAACACTCTTTCCCAGCTCAATCACATGTACAAACTCCAAGCACTTCCCCCTCTACGAGAACAAGAAACAAGCGCACTGCCGGTAGATTCTGAAGCACACCAGCCGAGGAAAATGAATCCGACACAAGTTCCACCAACCAAGGAACCCTAGCCGAACCAGAACAGACCCCTCCACCGGAGCAAGATGAGGCTGACCCTCCGATCGCCTCATTTAAGTCCTCCAGAGTCAAGCACAAAACCATGAAGACCGCCACCACCAAGAAGTAAGGTACTTTGTAACCCCCTTAGCCCGGCCTAGACGCTTGACCCAAACTACGAAGATTACACGGGGAAAACCAAAGTCAACCTGAAAGTCAACCTTGATTAACGACCCTTTTTTCTTTTTAATCTTTTCTATATGCACATTAAGCCTATGTGAACACTCAATAATTATAAGAGAGAAGGGCACAGCGATCGGAAATCATTTAGGGACTCAATTGCATGAATTACACTTTTAGGGACCAAAATGTAATTTTTAGAAAATATAATAACTTAATAGATTTTAAGCTTACCAATATGTAATTAGTCATATCGCATGCTCCTCTATCAAATTTCAACTAGAAAGGACATTCCAAGCTTAAACAATTGCATCCACAACATTCAGGACTAAAACGTAAAACATGGAAACTTAAAACAATTCAAATCATCATCCAACGGTCATCCGTTTCGGAACACCAACCTTCGTACCGAAACGCCCGTATCGAAACGGAGTTGACCGTTTCGGTAATTGGGTGCGTTTCGAGACTGGTATCGAAACAAGCCTCTCTAGTAGCCAAAATGTTCCGAGATACCTTCAGCCGTTCCGAAACGCTATGGCCATTACAAGCCCCCGTTTCGAAACACTGAAGGGTGTTTCGATACACCTTACAATGTGATAGCAGAAATTGGTGGTTTTTCACCTTTTAGTCTACTCAAGCATGCTTCAAAACATACCATATCATACCAACAACATGTTTAAACATCAAGGAACATGTATAAGAAGCATAAGCTCAAACATGGCATCAAGCACAAGAACACTCAAACTATATGCATGCTTCCTATCCACCAAACCAATTATAGAGGTCAAACCTCCAACCAAACCATTAGGACCATTTACAACCCATAAAAGCCATCACAAACATGCCACAAAGTTAGGGAGTTCAAAACACATCTCCCAAGTACAACCTTGGTGCCCCATTGCCAAATATCAAAACTAAAGTGTATAAAAACATCACCATACGTGAGCTTTGCACTTCCTTAGATGTTCTTAACCTTCTTGCTGCTCGAAAACACCTCAATTATCTGTATTGTTGGTAAAAGAGAGTGTAAGCACATTTGCTTAGTGAGGCAAGCTCTAAAGAAAACCAACACAACAATGCATTATTCAAAATACTTTCTCAAAAGCCTTTTCTACAACATGCTCATTCTATCTCATGCTTGAAAACCATTTCAAAGCAACTCTTGATTGAAAACACATGTACCTTGATTCTATTTCATGCATTTAAACCAATGCAAATCTCATGGCAAGGCCATACACATTCTTGTGAAAACCAAAGCATTTCATATACAAATCTCATATGCATTTCTCATAGCATAAATCATCTCATCAATAGGTACATGTGAATCAAAAGCATTTTCATATATTATATTGGCATTTCACATCTCATTATTACTCGGATATGCGGACAACATTCTCAAACCACTAGACTCTTCCGGTGGAATCTCACATCACCGTACTCACTTGTATAGTAACATAATTTCTGGTGGAATCTCACATCACCGTACTCACTTGTATAGTAACATAATTTCTGGTGGAATCTCACATCACCGTACTCACATGGCGGAATCTCTCATCGCCACAAAGCTTGGGTTTTTCACCAAGTCCTACCCGATAGAATGCCCATCATCGGTCTCTCCCTTTGGATTGAATCCAAAAAGCACGTACGGATTTTTAGTTTATAGTACACTCTCATCCTATTGATCGATCAATTATATCCGGTACGTATCTCATCTTCTATGCCAATATATTATGTCAAAATATTATCTCACCTGCTGCTTTTCATGCAACATTTCTCAAATCTTTCTCATCTCATTTCAAAACCATAACATTTTCCATGCTTTAAAACAAAAGCTCAAAACACATCAATGCAACATGTTATTTCATGAAATCATTTCAAGCATCATCTCATGCCACAAATCATGCATAAAAATAGTAGGAATTTATCTATCTCAAACCATGAGCATGTAAAAGCATTTTGGGGCAACCACCACATATAAGAGAGCAATCTAGCCAATACTTACTTCCGGACTTAGGAAGGTGTTTCAAACCTTTCCTAAATCCCCAAACCTTGTTTCTTTGTCCCTCAAGGACTTCTAAAACCATTCGCACTCACCGATTACGTTTTGCTTGCTCACCAAAATGCTATCTAAGCTCCCGGATCAACACCAAAGGCGTCCGAAGATGTCTTCCCTGTTTATAACACATAAGAGCAGAGGATTAATGCATCATCATGCATTGAAATCATCAGTGTAGAACTAATGTTTTGATATAATAATTGAAAAATGTTTTGGACTAAGTTGAAAAGAATTTAAAACTTGGTTTTAAGTCCAAACAACTTGAATTTATGTTTGAGGTATTTTAAGAGGTTTTTGGCAAAGATTTTTCATGTTTTAAACAGCCAAACTTGTGTTTTCACGTCACCAGTATCGATACGGTTGTACCGGTATCGATACCTTTTTGGCCCAGTTTGGCCACTGTCAAAACCCGTATCGATACGAGGGTTTAGTGTATCGATACGGAGTGGGGTCGTTTCGATATGCCACGTCAGCGTACCGATCTCATTTCAACTACCCCAACGGCTATTTCCCAACGGCCATTTAAATATCAAGCCGTATCGATACCGTTCCACGTGTATCGATACCCTATGCTGGCAAAAGCCCAACGGCTATTTCCTCAAGAAGGCCGTATCGATACCATTCCACGAGTATCGATACTGGTAGCTGCAGAACAGCATTAATGAAGGGAAATAAAGTCCTCAACGGCTCCAATTCATCCCCAACGGCTAGTAACGGCTACAAACTCAATTGGGAGTATAAAAGGGACCTCCAAGCATCAAGAGAAGGCTAATGCTCATATTGTCAAACATCAATTGATCAAGAAAATGTCTTAGCACTTAAATTGTCAATTCTTGTATAGACAAACACTAGTGAGCCAAAATTGTTAAATTTGCTCAAGTGTTTTAGGTTTTGGGTGAGTGCTTCATTGTGCAAACAAACACCTATTAGAGGGTTTAAGTTTGCTTTCTTGTTTCTCTTTGTAAAGAGGGTTTTGATCTAAGCTTGGGTAGAAGCTTGATCGGTTGTAAGGGTTTCCTCCTAATCCTAGAAAAGGGGACGAATCAATTAGTGGAATTGGTTGAGAAATCCTTAGTGGGAAGCTAAGGTAGTGGATGTAGACCTTGGTTAGAAGGTTGAACCACTATAAATCATTGTGTCAATCTTCATTTTAGCTTCCTTAACCCTTCCACCCAAATATCCACCTCTCCACTACTTGGTGAGCATAATCGGTTGAACGAATCGAGCTCCACACAACTCAACAATTGGTATCAGAGCTTGGCTCAATCGGTGAGGATTAACATCCTATTGAGAAGATCCGGCAAGCTCGATCACTATTTCATCAACCGGCTCAAATGGCGCAATCCATCGACAAACCGCCTTTTTTCGACGGAGACCACTATGCCCATTGGAAGACAAAGATGAAGTTCTTCATCAAATCAAAAGATTACAAGCTATGGGATGTAGTTGAAGATGGTCCGTTCGTACCTAAAAGAAATAAAGCGGAGTGGAGTGCCGACGATCGCAAGAAGATGGAGCTAAATTGCAAAGCCTTGCACATCTTGTTTTGTGCATTTGGTCCATCCATCTATGAGAAGATGTCTTCTTGTGAGAGTGCCAAGGAGGTATGGGACAAGCTTGAAGTCACATACGAGGGGACAAATGAAGTCAAGGAGACCAAGATTGGGCTCCTAACCTTGGAGTATGAGAACTTCAAAATGGATCCGGAAGAGAACATCGAGAAGATGTTTGATAGGTTCTCCACCATCGCCAACGGTCTTAAAGGTTTTGGAGAAGCCATCCCGGAAGAAAAGCTTGTTCGAAAGCTCATCTACTCACTTCCCGAGTCTTGGGACTCAAAGAGGACCGCCATCATCGAAGCCAAAAATTTGAAGACTTTGAAGCTTGATGAACTCATGGGGTCACTCCTTACTCATCAAATCATGAAGAAGAACAAAGAGGATGAGAAGAAGAGGGAAGAAATTAGAGCTATGGGAGAGAAGAAAATCAAAGTGCTTGGCATCAATGCAAGTGCCATGGCTCTCAAATCCTCCACTTGCCATCATGTTTACACAAGTGAAGAGGAGGATGAAGATGAAGAGATAGTTCATCTCTTTAAGAAGTGTGCCCCTTTCATGAAGAAAGCTTTGAGAGAGCTTGAACGAGAACCTAAAAGAAAGGAGAGGGCAAGCACTTCAAGCCATAAGAAGAAGGCACATGTGGCTACTTGGAGTGATGAGGACTCCACCGACGATGAACAAGCCAACCTTTGCCTTATGGCCATCGAAGAAGATTCAAGGGTAACTTCTAATTCATCTACTTCATGTTCTTACACTTTTGATGAATTACAAGATGCCTATGATGAATTGGTTTTAGATTTTAAAAGCCACATTTTGAAAAACAATAAATTGATTTCAAAGTTAAAAATTCAAAATGATTTGCTTTCTAAAACCAAACTTGAACTTGAAGCAAAACTTGAAGAATTTGAACTAAAATGTCTTGATTTACAAAAATTGCTTCAAAACGTTCAAGTAGAAAAAGATTTGATTTCCAAAGAGCTTGAAAAGAAAAACAATTTTGGAAAATCAAATTTTTATGTTAGACAATCTAGTGCCCCTAGATTTATGAATGGAAAATGTTTTAGAAGTGTTTGGGTCCCAAAAGGACTAACCACTTCAACTAAAAAGGATGAAATTGAAAAATGGATTCCTAAGGGGACTAAATTTTGTGCAACTAACGTTTATGGATCCAAAGCAATTTGGATACCAAAAATTACTTGATTGTCTATTGTAGGTGTGATGGAGATGTTCAACAAGTCAAACATTGAGGGGGAGCTCCATACACACAAGAAAGAACACTTGAAGAAGGAAGGCTTCACATCCTCCCTTGGGTTCAAGTGTTGGTAAAATTTTCTAGTTGTTTTTGATTTTATTAGTCTTATTTTTAGTTTATTCAACTAGATGATCATATTTGATGGACTAACTCTTTTGATGATGCTTTGAGTAAGGGGGAGAAAATTTTAAACCAAATTCTTATTTATGTCAAAACTTTTTACCTCTATTGTTATTATGAACTTAATGTCTTAAACTCTTTTTGATATAACAAAAAGGGGGAGAAATGATTTGAAAAATTAAATTTTCAAATGAATAAGGGGGAGCTTTATTTGATTTCACATCTTAAATCTCTTATTCACATTTTTAAAGTTAAAGGGGGAGAATCCCAAACAATTTTTCAAGTTAGTTTTATTATATCAAAAAGGGGGAGATTGTAGAACTAATGTTTTGATATAATAATTGAAAAATGTTTTGGACTAAGTTGAAAAGAATTTAAAACTTGGTTTTAAGTCCAAACAACTTGAATTTATGTTTGAGGTATTTTAAGAGGTTTTTGGCAAAGATTTTTCATGTTTTAAACAGCCAAACTTGTGTTTTCACGTCACCAGTATCGATACGGTTGTACCGGTATCGATACCTTTTTGGCCCAGTTTGGCCACTGTCAAAACCCGTATCGATACGAGGGTTTAGCGTATCGATACGGAGTGGGGTCGTTTCGATACGCCACGTCAGCGTACCGATCTCATTTCAACTACCCCAACGGCTATTTCCCAACGGCCATTTAAATATCAAGTCGTATCGATACCGTTCCACGTGTATCGATACCCTATGCTGGCAAATGCCCAACGGCTATTTCCTCAAGAAGGCCGTATCGATACCATTCCACGAGTATCGATACTGGTAGCTGCAGAACAGCATTAATGAAGGGAAATAAAGTCCTCAACGGCTCCAATTCATCCCCAACGGCTAGTAACGGCTACAAACTCAATTGGGAGTATAAAAGGGACCTCCAAGCATCAAGAGAAGGCTAATGCTCATATTGTCAAACATCAATTGATCAAGAAAATGTCTTAGCACTTAAATTGTCAATTCTTGTATAGACAAACACTAGTGAGCCAAAATTGTTAAATTTGCTCAAGTGTTTTAGGTTTTGGGTGAGTGCTTCATTGTGCAAACAAACACCTATTAGAGGGTTTAAGTTTGCTTTCTTGTTTCTCTTTGTAAAGAGGGTTTTGATCTAAGCTTGGGTAGAAGCTTGATCGGTTGTAAGGGTTTCCTCCTAATCCTAGAAAAGGGGACGAATCAATTAGTGGAATTGGTTGAGAAATCCTTAGTGGGAAGCTAAGGTAGTGGATGTAGACCTTGGTTAGAAGGTTGAACCACTATAAATCATTGTGTCAATCTTCATTTTAGCTTCCTTAACCCTTCCACCCAAATATCCACCTCTCCACTACTTGGTGAGCATAATCGGTTGAACGAATCGAGCTCCACACAACTCAACAATTGGTATCAGAGCTTGGCTCAATCGGTGAGGATTAACATCCTATTGAGAAGATCCGGCAAGCTCGATCACTATTTCATCAACCGGCTCAAATGGCGCAATCCATCGACAAACCGCCTTTTTTCGACGGAGACCACTATGCCCATTGGAAGACAAAGATGAAGTTCTTCATCAAATCAAAAGATTACAAGCTATGGGATGTAGTTGAAGATGGTCCGTTCGTACCTAAAAGAAATAAAGCGGAGTGGAGTGCCGACGATCGCAAGAAGATGGAGCTAAATTGCAAAGCCTTGCACATCTTGTTTTGTGCATTTGGTCCATCCATCTATGAGAAGATGTCTTCTTGTGAGAGTGCCAAGGAGGTATGGGACAAGCTTGAAGTCACATACGAGGGGACAAATGAAGTCAAGGAGACCAAGATTGGGCTCCTAACCTTGGAGTATGAGAACTTCAAAATGGATCCGGAAGAGAACATCGAGAAGATGTTTGATAGGTTCTCCACCATCGCCAACGGTCTTAAAGGTTTTGGAGAAGCCATCCCGGAAGAAAAGCTTGTTCGAAAGCTCATCTACTCACTTCCCGAGTCTTGGGACTCAAAGAGGACCGCCATCATCGAAGCCAAAAATTTGAAGACTTTGAAGCTTGATGAACTCATGGGGTCACTCCTTACTCATCAAATCATGAAGAAGAACAAAGAGGATGAGAAGAAGAGGGAAGAAATTAGAGCTATGGGAGAGAAGAAAATCAAAGTGCTTGGCATCAATGCAAGTGCCATGGCTCTCAAATCCTCCACTTGCCATCATGTTTACACAAGTGAAGAGGAGGATGAAGATGAAGAGATAGTTCATCTCTTTAAGAAGTGTGCCCCTTTCATGAAGAAAGCTTTGAGAGAGCTTGAACGAGAACCTAAAAGAAAGGAGAGGGCAAGCACTTCAAGCCATAAGAAGAAGGCACATGTGGCTACTTGGAGTGATGAGGACTCCACCGACGATGAACAAGCCAACCTTTGCCTTATGGCCATCGAAGAAGATTCAAGGGTAACTTCTAATTCATCTACTTCATGTTCTTACACTTTTGATGAATTACAAGATGCCTATGATGAATTGGTTTTAGATTTTAAAAGCCACATTTTGAAAAACAATAAATTGATTTCAAAGTTAAAAATTCAAAATGATTTGCTTTCTAAAACCAAACTTGAACTTGAAGCAAAACTTGAAGAATTTGAACTAAAATGTCTTGATTTACAAAAATTGCTTCAAAACGTTCAAGTAGAAAAAGATTTGATTTCCAAAGAGCTTGAAAAGAAAAACAATTTTGGAAAATCAAATTTTTATGTTAGACAATCTAGTGCCCCTAGATTTATGAATGGAAAATGTTTTAGAAGTGTTTGGGTCCCAAAAGGACTAACCACTTCAACTAAAAAGGATGAAATTGAAAAATGGATTCCTAAGGGGACTAAATTTTGTGCAACTAACGTTTATGGATCCAAAGCAATTTGGATACCAAAAATTACTTGATTGTCTATTGTAGGTGTGATGGAGATGTTCAACAAGTCAAACATTGAGGGGGAGCTCCATACACACAAGAAAGAACACTTGAAGAAGGAAGGCTTCACATCCTCCCTTGGGTTCAAGTGTTGGTAAAATTTTCTAGTTGTTTTTGATTTTATTAGTCTTATTTTTAGTTTATTCAACTAGATGATCATATTTGATGGACTAACTCTTTTGATGATGCTTTGAGTAAGGGGGAGAAAATTTTAAACCAAATTCTTATTTATGTCAAAACTTTTTACCTCTATTGTTATTATGAACTTAATGTCTTAAACTCTTTTTGATATAACAAAAAGGGGGAGAAATGATTTGAAAAATTAAATTTTCAAATGAATAAGGGGGAGCTTTATTTGATTTCACATCTTAAATCTCTTATTCACATTTTTAAAGTTAAAGGGGGAGAATCCCAAACAATTTTTCAAGTTAGTTTTATTATATCAAAAAGGGGGAGATTGTAGAACTAATGTTTTGATATAATAATTGAAAAATGTTTTGGACTAAGTTGAAAAGAATTTAAAACTTGGTTTTAAGTCCAAACAACTTGAATTTATGTTTGAGGTATTTTAAGAGGTTTTTGGCAAAGATTTTTCATGTTTTAAACAGCCAAACTTGTGTTTTCACGTCACCAGTATCGATACGGTTGTACCGGTATCGATACCTTTTTGGCCCAGTTTGGCCACTGTCAAAACCCGTATCGATACGAGGGTTTAGCGTATCGATACGGAGTGGGGTCGTTTCGATACGCCACGTCAGCGTACCGATCTCATTTCAACTACCCCAACGGCTATTTCCCAACGGCCATTTAAATATCAAGTCGTATCGATACCGTTCCACGTGTATCGATACCCTATGCTGGCAAATGCCCAACGGCTATTTCCTCAAGAAGGCCGTATCGATACCATTCCACGAGTATCGATACTGGTAGCTGCAGAACAGCATTAATGAAGGGAAATAAAGTCCTCAACGGCTCCAATTCATCCCCAACGGCTAGTAACGGCTACAAACTCAATTGGGAGTATAAAAGGGACCTCCAAGCATCAAGAGAAGGCTAATGCTCATATTGTCAAACATCAATTGATCAAGAAAATGTCTTAGCACTTAAATTGTCAATTCTTGTATAGACAAACACTAGTGAGCCAAAATTGTTAAATTTGCTCAAGTGTTTTAGGTTTTGGGTGAGTGCTTCATTGTGCAAACAAACACCTATTAGAGGGTTTAAGTTTGCTTTCTTGTTTCTCTTTGTAAAGAGGGTTTTGATCTAAGCTTGGGTAGAAGCTTGATCGGTTGTAAGGGTTTCCTCCTAATCCTAGAAAAGGGGACGAATCAATTAGTGGAATTGGTTGAGAAATCCTTAGTGGGAAGCTAAGGTAGTGGATGTAGACCTTGGTTAGAAGGTTGAACCACTATAAATCATTGTGTCAATCTTCATTTTAGCTTCCTTAACCCTTCCACCCAAATATCCACCTCTCCACTACTTGGTGAGCATAATCGGTTGAACGAATCGAGCTCCACACAACTCAACAATTGGTATCAGAGCTTGGCTCAATCGGTGAGGATTAACATCCTATTGAGAAGATCCGGCAAGCTCGATCACTATTTCATCAACCGGCTCAAATGGCGCAATCCATCGACAAACCGCCTTTTTTCGACGGAGACCACTATGCCCATTGGAAGACAAAGATGAAGTTCTTCATCAAATCAAAAGATTACAAGCTATGGGATGTAGTTGAAGATGGTCCGTTCGTACCTAAAAGAAATAAAGCGGAGTGGAGTGCCGACGATCGCAAGAAGATGGAGCTAAATTGCAAAGCCTTGCACATCTTGTTTTGTGCATTTGGTCCATCCATCTATGAGAAGATGTCTTCTTGTGAGAGTGCCAAGGAGGTATGGGACAAGCTTGAAGTCACATACGAGGGGACAAATGAAGTCAAGGAGACCAAGATTGGGCTCCTAACCTTGGAGTATGAGAACTTCAAAATGGATCCGGAAGAGAACATCGAGAAGATGTTTGATAGGTTCTCCACCATCGCCAACGGTCTTAAAGGTTTTGGAGAAGCCATCCCGGAAGAAAAGCTTGTTCGAAAGCTCATCTACTCACTTCCCGAGTCTTGGGACTCAAAGAGGACCGCCATCATCGAAGCCAAAAATTTGAAGACTTTGAAGCTTGATGAACTCATGGGGTCACTCCTTACTCATCAAATCATGAAGAAGAACAAAGAGGATGAGAAGAAGAGGGAAGAAATTAGAGCTATGGGAGAGAAGAAAATCAAAGTGCTTGGCATCAATGCAAGTGCCATGGCTCTCAAATCCTCCACTTGCCATCATGTTTACACAAGTGAAGAGGAGGATGAAGATGAAGAGATAGTTCATCTCTTTAAGAAGTGTGCCCCTTTCATGAAGAAAGCTTTGAGAGAGCTTGAACGAGAACCTAAAAGAAAGGAGAGGGCAAGCACTTCAAGCCATAAGAAGAAGGCACATGTGGCTACTTGGAGTGATGAGGACTCCACCGACGATGAACAAGCCAACCTTTGCCTTATGGCCATCGAAGAAGATTCAAGGGTAACTTCTAATTCATCTACTTCATGTTCTTACACTTTTGATGAATTACAAGATGCCTATGATGAATTGGTTTTAGATTTTAAAAGCCACATTTTGAAAAACAATAAATTGATTTCAAAGTTAAAAATTCAAAATGATTTGCTTTCTAAAACCAAACTTGAACTTGAAGCAAAACTTGAAGAATTTGAACTAAAATGTCTTGATTTACAAAAATTGCTTCAAAACGTTCAAGTAGAAAAAGATTTGATTTCCAAAGAGCTTGAAAAGAAAAACAATTTTGGAAAATCAAATTTTTATGTTAGACAATCTAGTGCCCCTAGATTTATGAATGGAAAATGTTTTAGAAGTGTTTGGGTCCCAAAAGGACTAACCACTTCAACTAAAAAGGATGAAATTGAAAAATGGATTCCTAAGGGGACTAAATTTTGTGCAACTAACGTTTATGGATCCAAAGCAATTTGGATACCAAAAATTACTTGATTGTCTATTGTAGGTGTGATGGAGATGTTCAACAAGTCAAACATTGAGGGGGAGCTCCATACACACAAGAAAGAACACTTGAAGAAGGAAGGCTTCACATCCTCCCTTGGGTTCAAGTGTTGGTAAAATTTTCTAGTTGTTTTTGATTTTATTAGTCTTATTTTTAGTTTATTCAACTAGATGATCATATTTGATGGACTAACTCTTTTGATGATGCTTTGAGTAAGGGGGAGAAAATTTTAAACCAAATTCTTATTTATGTCAAAACTTTTTACCTCTATTGTTATTATGAACTTAATGTCTTAAACTCTTTTTGATATAACAAAAAGGGGGAGAAATGATTTGAAAAATTAAATTTTCAAATGAATAAGGGGGAGCTTTATTTGATTTCACATCTTAAATCTCTTATTCACATTTTTAAAGTTAAAGGGGGAGAATCCCAAACAATTTTTCAAGTTAGTTTTATTATATCAAAAAGGGGGAGATTGTAGAACTAATGTTTTGATATAATAATTGAAAAATGTTTTGGACTAAGTTGAAAAGAATTTAAAACTTGGTTTTAAGTCCAAACAACTTGAATTTATGTTTGAGGTATTTTAAGAGGTTTTTGGCAAAGATTTTTCATGTTTTAAACAGCCAAACTTGTGTTTTCACGTCACCAGTATCGATACGGTTGTACCGGTATCGATACCTTTTTGGCCCAGTTTGGCCACTGTCAAAACCCGTATCGATACGAGGGTTTAGCGTATCGATACGGAGTGGGGTCGTTTCGATACGCCACGTCAGCGTACCGATCTCATTTCAACTACCCCAACGGCTATTTCCCAACGGCCATTTAAATATCAAGTCGTATCGATACCGTTCCACGTGTATCGATACCCTATGCTGGCAAATGCCCAACGGCTATTTCCTCAAGAAGGCCGTATCGATACCATTCCACGAGTATCGATACTGGTAGCTGCAGAACAGCATTAATGAAGGGAAATAAAGTCCTCAACGGCTCCAATTCATCCCCAACGGCTAGTAACGGCTACAAACTCAATTGGGAGTATAAAAGGGACCTCCAAGCATCAAGAGAAGGCTAATGCTCATATTGTCAAACATCAATTGATCAAGAAAATGTCTTAGCACTTAAATTGTCAATTCTTGTATAGACAAACACTAGTGAGCCAAAATTGTTAAATTTGCTCAAGTGTTTTAGGTTTTGGGTGAGTGCTTCATTGTGCAAACAAACACCTATTAGAGGGTTTAAGTTTGCTTTCTTGTTTCTCTTTGTAAAGAGGGTTTTGATCTAAGCTTGGGTAGAAGCTTGATTGGTTGTAAGGGTTTCCTCCTAATCCTAGAAAAGGGGACGAATCAATTAGTGGAATTGGTTGAGAAATCCTTAGTGGGAAGCTAAGGTAGTGGATGTAGACCTTGGTTAGAAGGTTGAACCACTATAAATCATTGTGTCAATCTTCATTTTAGCTTCCTTAACCCTTCCACCCAAATATCCACCTCTCCACTACTTGGTGAGCATAATCGGTTGAACGAATCGAGCTCCACACAACTCAACAATTGGTATCAGAGCTTGGCTCAATCGGTGAGGATTAACATCCTATTGAGAAGATCCGGCAAGCTCGATCACTATTTCATCAACCGGCTCAAATGGCGCAATCCATCGACAAACCGCCTTTTTTCGACGGAGACCACTATGCCCATTGGAAGACAAAGATGAAGTTCTTCATCAAATCAAAAGATTACAAGCTATGGGATGTAGTTGAAGATGGTCCGTTCGTACCTAAAAGAAATAAAGCGGAGTGGAGTGCCGACGATCGCAAGAAGATGGAGCTAAATTGCAAAGCCTTGCACATCTTGTTTTGTGCATTTGGTCCATCCATCTATGAGAAGATGTCTTCTTGTGAGAGTGCCAAGGAGGTAAGGGACAAGCTTGAAGTCACATACGAGGGGACAAATGAAGTCAAGGAGACCAAGATTGGGCTCCTAACCTTGGAGTATGAGAACTTCAAAATGGATCCGGAAGAGAACATCGAGAAGATGTTTGATAGGTTCTCCACCATCACCAACGGTCTTAAAGGTTTTGGATAAGCCATCCCGGAAGAAAAGCTTGTTCGAAAGCTCATCTACTCACTTCCTGAGTCTTGGGACTCAAAGAGGACCGCCATCATCGAAGCCAAAAATTTGAAGACTTTGAAGCTTGATGAACTCATGGGGTCACTCCTTACTCATCAAATCATGAAGAAGAACAAAGAGGATGAGAAGAAGAGGGAAGAAATTAGAGCTATGGGAGAGAAGAAAATCAAAGTGCTTGGCATCAATGCAAGTGCCATGGCTCTCAAATCCTCCACTTGCCATCATGTTTCTAACATTAAAGCAACTCAAAAATCATTAACAAAGGATTGATAACTTGGGAATTTCAGTAAATAACTGATCATTAGAGGAGAAGGACGAAGCTTACCTCTAATGGCTGATTCCTCCTTGATTTGGGCAAGTTTTCTTGAAAAACCAATGTGAAAACAAGAGGATTTGGTGAGGAAAAGATTAGGAATCAAATAGATATTGAAATCTCATCAAAAGGAATGAAAATCAGAGGCTAATTGATGAAGAAAATGTGTTTGGCTGAAAAGAAATTGAGAGAAAATGAAATGAGAGAAAATTGACGTAAGGTAGTTATGAAAAGTCAAAGATAGTTTTTCCTTTAATCAATCTTTATTTCCTTTAATTAAAACATTATTAAAATCACCCAAAATAAGGAGAAATCTGATTAAAAACATTTTGGTAAAATTAGCTCCTTAAAGATTCAAAGTTTCAATCCTTTACAAAACAGTCACTATTTAACTTTTGCAAAAACTGCGATTTGGTCACTACACTAAAATGTAGTATTTCCAAACCTTATTTTGTAAAATTGTTTTCCCCATAATCATTCATATAATAAATGAGGATTTTTAGATATTTTTCCATATTTTTAAAGCATCCCGAACTAAGTGTTCCCTAAATCTAGGCCCAAATTTGAGGCGTTACAACTCACCCCCTCTTAAGAAATTTCGTCCTCAAAATATACCTGGAGGAAAAAGGTAAGGAAATTGCTTCTTCATGTCTTCCTTCCTTTCCCACGTGGCTTCTTCAACACCACGATGTCGCCACAACACCTTGACCAGCTCAATGGTCTTACCACGAAGAACCTTACTGTCCGAATCCAAAATCTCAACAGGTTCCTCATCATATGTCAAATCTGGATTCAACTCAACTTCTTCCACATGCATAACATGCGAAGGATCCGATCTATACCTCTGAAGCATGGATACATGAAACACATTATGTATCTTTTCTAACTCTTGAGGTAGTCTCACCTTATAAGCATCAGGACCCACACGTTCTATCACTTCGTATGGTCCAATGTACCTCAGGCTCAACTTGCCCTTCCGGCCAAACCTCATCACCTTCTTCCAAGGTGAAACTTTCAAAAACACACGATCACCCACCACAAATTCTATCTCCTTACGCTTCAAATCCGCGTAAGACTTTTGCCGATCCGATGCTGCCTTCAACCGCTCACAAATGAGCTTCACCTTCTCGGTGGTTTCTTTCAACAAAGCCGGCATCGAAAGCAACTTTTGTCCCGTTTCAGCCCAACAAAGAGGAGTTATGCACTTCCTCCCGTACAAAGCTTCATATGGTGCCATTTGAATACTTGCATGGTAACTGTTATTATAAGCAAACTCCACCAAAGGCAAGTGCTTCTCCCAAGAGCCTTGAAACTCAATAACACAGCACCTCAACATATCCTCAAGCATTTGGATAACACACTCTGACTGCCCATCCGTCTGCGGATGATAAGAAGTACTGAAATTCAGCCGCGTACCCAATGCTTGATGCAAACACTCCCAAAACCTTGCGGTGAACCTCGGATCTCTATCCGACACTATAGATTTTGGTACACCATGCAAACGTACAATCTCAACAATGTACAACTCCGCAAGCTTATCCAAGGTGTACGTAGTATGCACAGGCAAGAAATGCACACACTTCGTAAGGCGATCCACAATCACCCAAACAGAATTCTTCTTTGAGGGCAATAAAGGCAAACGAGACACAAAGTCCATGGTGATCCTCTCCCACTTCCATTTAGGGATCCTCAACGGCTGCAACAACCCTGAAGGAAACTGATGTTTAGCCTTAAACCGCTGACAAGCCATACATTTGCCCAGATACTCAATGACATCTTTCTTCAATCCCACCCAATAGTACTCATCCTTCATATCACAATACATCTTTGTACTACCAGGGTGCATAGCAAAAGGACTACTATGAGCTTCGGTCAGAATGGTGCGCCTCAACTCAACATCATTCGACACCACTATCCAACTCCCAAAACATAAAACACCATCATCATTAAAACAGAAATCCGATGGCCTATCTTTAGCAATATCCTGAACATGTGGCACCAAAGAATCATCCAATAGTTGTTTATCCTTTATCAATTGGATTAGAGATGGTTTCACTTGCAATTCAGCAACAAGATCACCATCTCGCGATATGCTCAAGCTAGCAAACATCGCTCTTAACTCCACTGCCACTTTCCTGCTCAAAGCATCAGCCACAACATTGGCCTTCCCCGGATGATACCCGATCGTTAGATCGTAATCCTTAAGCAACTCCACCCATCGCCGTTGCCTAATATTTAACTCATTCTGAGACATAAAATACTTCAAACTTTTGTGATCTGTGTACACAATACACTTCTCACCATAGAGATAATGTCTCCAGATCTTTAGAGCAAAAACCACTATAGCCAACTCAATATCATGCGTAGGATAATTGCGCCCATGCACTTTCAACTGTCACGATGCATAAGCCACCACCTTACTCTCTTGCATTAACACACACCCCAAACCAACATAGGATGTGTCACTATACACCACAAACTCTTCCCCTGATTCAGGTTGAACCAAGATAGGAGCTTGCGTCAAAGCTGCTCTTAGCTTCTCAAAAGCTTGCTGTCTTGCTTCTGTCCACTCATACTTAACATCCTTTTGCAACAACTTCGTCAAAGGGGCAGCAATCTTAGAAAATCCATCCACAAACCTCTGGTAGTATCCTGCCAACCCAAGGAAACTACAGACTTCATGAACGGACTTAGGAGGCTTCCAATTCATTATCGCCTCAACCTTCTGGGGATCAACTAGAATCTCTTCAGCCGAAACCATATGACCAAGGAAAAAAACTTCCATTAGCCAAAACTCACATTTGCTCAGCTTAGCATAAAGCTAATTTTCCAACAGCGCTTGCAAAACAATCCTCAAATGACCTCCATGCTCCTTCTCAGTACGAGAGTACACAAGGATATCATCGATGAACACCACAACAAACTTGTCCAAGAATTCATGGAACACCCTATTCATCATGTCCATGAAAGCAGCAGGAGCATTCGTCAACCCAAGCGACATCACAAGGAACTCATAATGCCCATACCTAGTTCTAAAGGCTATTTTCGGCACATCCACATCCTTCACCTTTAACTGATAGTACCCTGACCTCAAATCAATCTTTGAAAACACAGTCACTCCCCGAAACTGATCAAAAAGATCATCAATCCTCGACAAAGGATACTTGTTCTTGATGGTCAACTTATTCAGCTGACGATAATCAATGCACATTCTCATCGTGCCATCTTTCTTTGTCACAAACAAGACCGGTGCACCCCAAGGTAACACACTAGGCCGAATAAAGCCACGATCAAGCAACTCCTTAAGTTGCGTCTTCAACTCCTTCAATTCTTTGGGTGCCATGCGATAGGGAGCAATGGACACCGGAGTTGTGTTCTCATACAACTCAATTCCAAATTCAACCTCTCGACTAGGCGGCAAACTCGGTAACTCCTCCGGAAACACTCCAGGGAACTCACACACGGTCCTTATATCCTGAACGCGAACCTCCTTTGAACTATGATTCATAACAAAGGCTAGATAAGCCTCACATCCTTGCCACAACATCCGGCTTGCTTCCAACGTAGACACCACATTAGCTAGAAACTTCACATTCTCTCCCACCACCACCACCTCATAATCATCCGCAATTTTCAACGAAACTCGCTTGCTTTCGAAATCCACAACGGCTCCATGCTCAACAAGCCAATCCATGCCAAGAATTACATCAAAACCATAGAATGGCAATTCCATAAGATCAACAAGAAACACATGATCTTACACCTTTAAGGGGCATCTTCTATACAACTTCCTTGATACAACCGTCTCACCAAAGGAACTAGTCACACGCATACCAACATCCAAAGACTCAACAGGCAAACCAAGCATTTGAGCATGTTCACGCAATATGTACGAGTGTGTAGATCTAGAATTAATTAAAGAAAGTAATGACAATGATTGAAAAGTAAAGGTACATGCGATCACGTCTGTGTCATTTCTTCCCTCACGATGAGCATACACTCAAGCCTGACCGCCACCCTTAGGTTGGACAGCCACAACATGCGCCACATTCCTTCCACCCTCATATCTACGCTGGAAATTTCCACGGCCGCACCCACGACCTCTATGTGGCTCAGCTGCTCTCACCGGAGCATGTCCTTCTCTCAGCGGCTGAGGACAATCTTTCTTCATATGCCTCTGATTACCACAGTTCCAGCATGTCCCAAGGTTACCCCAACACTCACCAGCGTGTCTCCTACCACACCGGTTACACTCAGGAGTCCTCAAGAAAGCATTTGGTCCTTGCTGACCTCTTCCAGGGTTACCACCCCCGCGTCTAGCACAAAATGCGGCTTTCTATCCTTATTCCTCTTGTTGCGATCCCTACCATAATCACGTTCTGCAACTCGCTTTCCCGAGGTAGATTATTCTGCTCGGCTCACCAATCCAAGATTCAACTCAATGTCCTTGGCTCTAGTGACCAAGACATCGAAATAAGTATAATCGGCTGCGAGCATATAAGTTTTCACGTCCGCCACCAGCCCATACGGAATCATTCACATATTTCTCTCTCGTTGGGAATCAGCTCAGGCGCATATTGGCTAAGGTGAACAAACTGAATCTCATATTCAGCCACAGACATGCTCCCTTGCACCAAGGACATAAACTCCCTCTTTTTCTCGTCGAGGTAGCGAACTCCCAAATATTTTCGCTTGAACGTATTCAAGAAGAATGTCCAAGTCACTTCATCATCTTCCATCCCCGCAATAGTGGTCGTCCACCACGTATATGCATCACCATGCAGTAGTGACACAATGCATCCCAGCTTCTGAACATTGTTGTAGTTCAGTTGTCCAAGTATTCTCTTGGTACTCTCTAACCAAGACTCGGAACCTTCCGGGGTCAAACCTCTAAACTCAGTCCCTCTCAGACTGCGAAGACGCTCCAACGACAATCTTATATTAGCACCATCCTGTGGTGCAGCTCCATGAGCTCCAGCTACTGCTGCCTGGAAAGCTCCAGCAATAGTTTGTATCAGCACAATCATATCAGGAGCAGCTTGCCCCTGACCTCCCTCGGGTCCAGTAACCCCAGCACCAACTCTAGTAGCACCAACCCCAGCTCCACCACCACCAGGTGGTCCACCAGGGGGAGGAGGAGGTAGATCCTCAGCATTCTCTACATTCTCACTCTCAGCCATAGCTCGAGTATTGATTCTAAGCTCTCTACATGGTCCCATAATAAAAACAATGCACTCACAAAATACAACAAACTCAATTAGGCATAATAAGGTAAGTAATTCAAGTACTCAAGCTCATTTTTGAAACCAATTCTTCTCATTAGTAATGATATGGCAATGGGATCTCCAACTACACTCCAACATAGCATAGCAGCACAAATTCATCTCAATTGAATCATACCTCAATATTCATACATCATACTTTCACTGAAAAGTCACAAACATACATAACTGCATACAATAACCACTTACCAAGCCCCAATTATTCGTTAACCTGGCTCTGATACCAACAAATGTAACCCCCCTTAGCCCGGCCTAGACGCTTGACCCGAACTATGATGATTACACGGGGAAAACCAAAGTTAACCCGAAAGTCAACCTTGATTAACGACCCTTTTTTCTATTTAATCTTTTCTATATGCACATTAAGCCTATGTGAACACTCAAGAATCATAAGAGAGAGGGGCACAACGATCGGAAATCATTTAGGGACTCAATTGCATGAATTACACTTTTAGGGACCAAAATGTAATTTTTAGAAAATATAAAGACTTAATAGATTTTAATCTTACCAATATGTAATTAGTCATATTGCATGCTCCTCTTTCAAATTTCAACTAAAAAGAACATTCCAAGCTCAAACAATTGCATCCACAACATTCAGGACTAAAACGTAAAACATGGAAACTTAAAACAATTCAAATCATCATCCAACGGTCATCCATTTCGGAACACCAACCTTCGTACCGAAACGCCCGTATCGAAACGGAGTTGACCGTTTTGGTACTCGGGTGCGTTTCGAGACTGATATCGAAATAGGCCTCTCTAGTAGCCAAATTGTTCCGAGACACCTTAAGTCGTTCCTAAGCGCTATGGCCATTACAGGCCCCCATTTCGAAACAGTTAAGGGTGTTTCGATACACCCTGCCATGTGACAGCAGAAATTGCTGGTTTTTCACCTTTTAGTGCACTCAACATGCTTCAAAACATACCATATCATACCAGCAACATGTTTAAACATCAAGGAACATGTATAAGAAGCATAGGCTCAAACATGGCATCAAGCACAAGAACACTCAAACTATATGCATACTTCCTATCCACCAAACCAATTATAGAGGTCAAACCTCCAACCAAACCATTAGGACCATTTACAACCCATAAAAGCCATCACAAACATGCCACAAACTTAGGGAGTTCAAAACACAAACCATTCGCACTCACTGATTACGTTTCGATTGCTCGCCGAAACGCTATCTAAGCTCCCGGATCAACACCAAAGGCGTTCGAAGATGTCTCCCCTGTTTATAACACATAATAGATTGAAATCATCAGCCACACATCTAAACTCGCTGCTCTACATTCGGCTACCAAAAACAAACGAAATCATCTCCAAACTCTCCCAAAACAAAGCCCAACCAATATCTACCACTTTTAATCATTTCTAAACATCAATCAACACCAAAAACCGCCACAAACTCGTCCTTATACCTCCAGCTATAACAGAACACCAAAACCACCTAAAAACCACCATTCTAGCATGCAAAACTTAGGAATCCAAACCTATTCGGGATTTGTTTGATAAAACCTCATTTGTAACATCAATTATCATCCAAAATACATTAGAAAACAACCTCAAAACAGAGCCTAACCATCAACCACGAAAATCATCAAGATTTCACCAAAAACCTTGAGTTTTAATACAATTTCTTGTTTCTAACATTAAAGCAACTCAAAAATCATTAACAAAGGATTGATAACTTGGGAATTTCAGTAAATAACTGATCATTATAGGAGAAGGACGAAGCTTACCTCTAATGGCTGATTCCTCCTTAATTTGGGTAAGTTTTCTTGAAAAACCAATGTGAAAACAAGAGGATTTGGTGAGGAAAAGATTAGGAATCAAAAGGAGATTGAAATCTCATCAAAAGGAATGAAAATCAGAGGCTAATTGATGAAGACAATGTGTTTGGCTGAAAAGAAATTGAGAGAAAATGAAATGAGAGAAAATTGACGTAAGGTAGTTATGAAAAGTCAAAGATAGTTTTTCCTTTAATCAATCTTTATTTCCTTTAATTAAAACATTATTAAAATCACCCAAAATAAGGAGAAATCTGATTAAAAACATTTTGGTAAAATTAGCTCCTTAAAGATTCAAAGTTTCAATCCTTTACAAAACAGTCACTATTTAACTTTTGCAAAAACTACGATTTGGTCACTACACCGAAATGCAGTGTTTCCAAACCTTATTTTGTAAAATTGTTTTCACCATAATCATTCATATAATAAATGATGGTTTTTAGATATTTTTCCATATTTTTAAAGCATCCCGAACTAGGTGTTCCCTAAATCTCCCTTTAAGATTCGAACTGTTCTCGACCGGTCCGATTCAAACTCTAAAACATCTAGGCCCAAATTTGGGGCGTTACATACTTCTTAACCTTGCAATGCATTTAGTTTAGTTGCATATTATTTTATTTTGTTGCATTGAGGACACTGCACTCTTTAAGTTTTGGGGTGTTAGTGCCCTTTAGTTAGTCATTTGCATTTCATCAATAGGTAGAAACAAAAATTTTGCTATGGCATTTTGTTTAGCTTTATGATAGTTGAATGAATAAGTTAATGATACCCGATTGTGAACATATTTTCATGGCTATATATTGACATGTATGACTATTGAGATTGGTAGAATTAATTCTAGGGTTTGATTCTTAATCTTTGTTTTGATACACGATTGTATGCTCTTTAGGTTCTAGAGTGTTAGAGAAATTTTTTTAGAGCTTATACTTATCCTTGTGAAATTGAACTGAATTGAGCTTATATAAAGAAAAAATGAAGTAGTAGAGGCTTAGTTAATCTCTCTTGTGCTTAATAGAATATATCAAACTGTGAATAAATGCTACGACATATTTTAGAGGGACACTCTGCTTTATGTTGCACTGCCTGGAATTCAAATTTAAATAAATGGCTGCAACATCAAATGAGTGAATGAAAGTTCTCACGGGATGACTCTACCTACTAGCTCGGGGATGAGAGGTTTGCTCCCTGCTCATCTAGAGTGAGGGATGGTAGTTGTGATGAGCTGACACCCCTTTAAAAAACATTTCACTTATGGGAGTAAAACTTTGAGCTAAAATAGTTCAACACTAGGAAGAACTTGAGTTCTATTAAGAAATTTTTCTAGCTCTGATAAACCTAAGTTGTATGCAATCACGCACACACTAACAAAGGATCTCACCCTAGGAAATCATTCTTAAAATCTCAATTATGTCTTAATTATACAAGCCTTACTTTTCTAAGGGTTGAAATTTTGTCATAACATCTACCTTGAGCTAAATTTTTGCCACAACATTTTCTTTGTTTCTCTCTATTCATTGCTTGAGGACAAGCAATAGCTTAAGTTTGGGGGTGTGATGACTTGCCAAAATGCTTATATTTTGCACCTTTTTGCTTAAGTATTTGTTTGTTCTCGAGGTCATCTCATAGCATGTAGGTGCATTTAGAGCATATAGTTGCATGTATCTTTACTTGTTGGTGGTTTGGCCTTATTTCATGAGATTAGATGTTGCTTGAAGGGTATTTGCTGGTGTGGTGTTGTGTAGGTTGAAGATGATGTGAAGTATGGGAAGGAAGGAAAATGCTATAGCAAATTGGACAGCAATTTTGGGCCTAGAAAAAGACAAAGTATCATGCACACGCTGATAGCCCACATGTGCGAGCCCCCTTTTATCTGATTGTGCCCCACATGCATAAGGAATATTCCCTGGACGTCACAGAATATTAGGGCACAAAACCCTAGGAGCCTTCACTATATAAAGGACACAAGACCCTCATTAAAGGTATAGCGTGAAAAGGTGACAAAAAGGCTAGGGAGAGAAAGCAAAGGTGGCTCTTTTCTTTTCTTCTTCCTCCACTTGGTGTCCTCCATCATTGAAGCTCCAAGGGTCTGACCTTGCTGATCTTGAGAGAGGCAGCAAGCCTAGGGTGGTTCGCGACACTGTAGTCCATTGCAGATTGGGAGTCTCATATTACCAAATCAAAATATATTCAACAAAAACAAGGAAAAGCAAAGAATATTGTAAATAGTGCATGCATGCACCTAAATATGCCTAAAATGCACTTAAGAACAACAATAATATGAGATGGAATGCATACAAAATATAGGACTTATAAGCACTTTACACACCCTCAAACTCGAACTGTTGCTTGTCCTCAAGCGATGCAATCCTAAATATACTTGCCCTTGCACTAATTAGAAAGAAAAACTTGTTTTAAACTTGATTTAGCACCTCAAGGTCGTGGCACCTATCATTAGATTAGTGAAAGAAGAATAGCATGAATTACCTCAGAATTAAACTATAATGGCAGCTCAGTGTGCAGAAACTGTGTACAGGCTGAATCTGAAGAAATTCTAACTAAACAGTGATGTTGTCATGGTGATATAAGGTTGTTGCCGAGGTGGCACAATTAAGCACAATTTATAATCACATCAATAAGGGCTTCAACTCATCACAACTACTCTTTAGGCCTGAAATTAAGATAGGAGCAAACTACAAAACCCAGAACCCATTGAGTAGAGTCATCCCGTGAAGACTTTCATTCACTCGTGCTAATTTGCCCATCACTTCAAAATTTTCAGATACATGGACTTTGATAGCAGCGGAGTGTCCTTGCACATGATTCTTCCTAGAGCATGTTTCGGGCATCTCTAGGGAAAAACGGTTGATGACTTGCCAAAATGCTTATAGTTTACACCTTTTTGCTTAAGTATTTGTTTGTTCTCGAGGTCATCTCATAGCATGTAGGTGCATTTAGAGCATATAGTTGCATGCATCTTTAATTGTTTGTGGTTTGGCCTTATTTCATGAGATTAGATGCTGCTTGAAGGGTATTTGCTAGTGTGGTGTTGTGCAGGTTGAAGCTGATGTGAAGCAGTGCAAGGAAGGAAAAAGCTATAGCAAATTGGATAGCAATTATGGGCGCAAAAGAAGACAAAGTAATGCGCACACGCTGATAGCCCACATGTGTGAGCCCCCTTTTGTCTGATTGTGCCCCACATGCATAGAGAATATTCCCTGGACGTCACAGAATATTAGAGCACAAAACCCTAAGAGCCTCCACTATATAAAGGACACGAAACCCTCATTAAAGGTAGAGCGTGAAAAGGTGACAAAAAGGCTAGGGAGAGAAAGCAAAGGCGGCTCTTTTCTTTTCTTCTTCCTCCACTTGGTGTCCTCCATCGTTGAAGCTCCAAGGTTCTGACCTTGTTGACCTTGAGAGATGCGGCAAGCCTAGGGCGGTTCACGGCAATGCAATCCATCGCGGAATGGGAGTCTCATTTTCCTTTTCTGTTGCTTTAGCATTTATTTTATATCTTGGAAACAACGAAGATACTTCGGAGGATATTTGCCCAGCCATGAACTAATTTAGGTGGCTTGGGCTGTTTGGATGAACTATGTTTTAGTTTATTTTATGAATGTTTATTTATCTCTTGCTTCTATCTATGCTTTGTCTATGTTGTTAAATGCTTAGGGTTGTAAGAGCCTTCGAGAGTTGGCCTTTCCTTAGGTGTGAGGTTAGGTTAGTGGTCGAGAGAGCTTTCTTTAACCTGCATAGACAATGGAGTTGGATGCTGAGAGGCATAGCTCTAATCCACCTTAGAGGTAAGTGTTGGGTTTCAACGGCTAAGAAGGATAGAGCTTTATGGGTAGGGGGAGTGATAGAGTTTACACTGAGAGGTATTACTGTAGCATTTCCTACTCCCAGTTTCCTAGCTAGGGATAGTTGAGGAGCACCTTGAGTAAATCATGCCGAGCATAGAGTAAGTTAGAGAGGTAAACCCTAGTTGAGAGCTAAGACATAAGTCAACCAGGCAACCCAGCCAGTCATTCCCAAGTGAGTTTCACATACGTAAGAGGACCTGTCTGTTTACTGAATTCAACATGCTATCTTTCATCTTTATTTGCTACAACATTTATAACTCTGTTCTGATTTGCTACAACATTCATCACTCTATCTTGATTTGCCACAACATTCTCTATTTACATTTCGTGACACTTGTGTGCTTAAGCTTACCTCAAAACACCTCCAATCCCTATGGAGACGATACTCACTTATCATTGTATTACTTGTTCGAGGTGTATACTTGCACCATATTTGCGTATCATTTATAGTACATCACACGCGCAAACAACAACATATATGTTTTTTTCTATTTCTGTCGTAGCAGTGCTTTTCTCTTCTTCTTTTTCTGTTTGTTGTCTGTCGCGGCAGCTACCTGCAACCATGTTAGAATTTTACAAATAATTCAAGCAGGCATTGACTATCAGAAATTCAATCAAATTCGGCAAGTAACATTAGTGTTTTTTTAATTGTTGGAAATTGTAGAAAAATTCTAAGTTTTCTTCATGCTTTCCCCAAAATTAATTTCTTTTTATTATGCCGCGAAAAATTTAATTGGCTATCCTATCATAGGCACAAGTTCTAACAAAAATTTTCTTTTGATTAATTTTAAGGCAAGTACATATGCAACCTATATGATCTAAATAATGCCTAAATAATGATGAGTGCTAATCCCCCCAAACACGAGATGAGCATTGCCCTCAATGCACAAAGTAAAAAAATAGAAACTAAAAAATGAACATGAGACAAGGAAAGAAAACTTAGACGTGGCAGCTGGTTGAGCAGTGCTGCCCTCGTTGTGCGCGACGGCTTTTAGGGTCTGAATCTGGATAAATAGTTGTGAGACGGGAATAAATAGTAACTACGCAGCTAAAAATAAAATCTAGTCCTAAGTAATTAAAATCTAATCCTAAATAGATAAAACAATAAAGATGTGGAAAAATAAAAATTGTCACAGTGGGGGTGGGCATCCCCCAGAATGAATACTTCATGTTCTCTTGGGACAGAATCTCCTGCATAACGTTTCAACCGCTGCCCATTAACTTTGAATTCTGACCCTCTATTTATTGGCTTTACTGTCACGACACCATGTGGGAAGGCGTGGACCACTTCGAACGGTCCTGACCATCTAGACTTTAATTTCCCGGGAAACAACTTTAAGCGGGAGTTGAACAGCAACACTTGTTGCCCGGGCATGAACTGCCTTTGTTGGATCTTGCTGTCGTGACACCTTTTTACTTTTTATTTGTACAGTTTGGCATTCTCGTATGTTTCTCGTCTGAACTCCTCCATTTCGGTCAGATCCAGCAATCTCTTTTTGCCAGCCTGCTTCCAATCGATGTTTACCGTCTTGACTGCCCAATATGCCTTGTGTTCTATTTCAATTGGGAGGTGGGAGGCCTTTCCATATACTAGCCGATAAGGGGACATTCCGAGTGGCGTTTTGTACGCTGTTTGATATGCCCAAAGGGCATCGTCTAACTTCATCGATAGGGATGGGCACGACACCCGGACCCGACGAGTTCCGACCCGACCCGGCCCGATCGGGTCGAGTATTTTTATGAAAAAATCGGGTTCGGTCGGGTTGGGTCGGATTTTTGTGTAGGGTAAGGTCGGGTCGGGTTTTAGGGTGGAAAAATCTGACCCGACCCGGGACTAATAGTGTAATTTTCCCCTAAATTTTTTAGGGATATTTATAATAATACCCTCTATTTATATATTTTTTTATAATTAGGTCCTTAAAATTAATTTTTTTATTTACATTTTAGTCCTTAAAATTATTATTTTTTATAATTATGCCTCTTAAAATTATTTTTTTACAATTAGGTCCCTAAAATTAATTTTTTTTCTATAGGTCGGGTCGGGGTCGGGTTTAGAATATTTATTTTCGGGTCGGGTCGGGTTGGGTTTTTTAAAGAATTGGATCGGGTCGGGTCAGGTCGGTTTTAGGATAATTAGTTTCGGGTCGGGTTCGGGTGGGCCAAAAACCCGACCCGACCCGTGCCCATCCCTATTCATCGAACAATCTTTCCTATTTGGGTTGACAACTTTTTCCAAAATGGTTTTAACTTCTCTGTTCGAAATCTATGCCTGCCCATTTGTTTGCGGATGGTATGCCGCGACAATCTTGTGTGTGACACCCACTTTTTGAAGTGCCTTAGCAATTAACTTGTTGTCAAAATGGGTGCCCTCGTCACTAATGATGGCTCTTGGGATTCCAAACCTTGTAAATATGTTCTTGTGTAGGAATCTATGGATGGTCTTTGCATCATTGTGAGGGATGACAATGGCTTCTACCCACTTGGAGACGTAATCAACTGCTAGGAGGATGTACATGTTGCTGCAGTAAGATGGGAATGGTCCCATAAAATCAATTCCCCAAACATCGAATAATTCAACCTCCAGGATGGTTTTCAAGGGCATTTTGTTCCTTCTTAAAATGTTTACTGTTCTTTGGCATATGTCGCACTGTTTGTAGAAGGCTTGGGCATTTTTATGCAATGTTGGCCAGAAAAAGCCCGATTAGAGTACTTGTGCTGCCGTGCGTTGTCCTCCAAAATGACCTCCAAAATGACCTCCATATGGTGTTGCATGGCACTGAGATAGTATGGCCTGTTGTTCATCCTCAGGGACACATTGTCTAATGACCTGATCTGCATAGTTTTTAAACAAGAAAGGCTCATCCCAAAAATAATGCTTAGCATCATATTGGAATCGTTTCTTTCCTTGGTAGTTAAGTTCATAAGGTAAAACACCAATTACCAAGTAATTAACATTATTCGCGTACCAATGTGTTGCTGTCGCGACATCTTCGTGGGCAGCAAGTGAGATGCCTTCAACTTCCAAGGCTACAACAAGGGCCGAGGTAAGTAACAACTATTCGTTAGGGAACGCATCCTGGATTTCGTTGTTGGGTGTCTTTCCTTGGTCATTCTCAAGACAAGATAAATGGTCCGCCACTTGATTTTCTGTGCCCTTTCTGTCTCAGATTTCTAGGTCGAACTCTTGCAGTAGAAGGATCCAACGGATCAGGCGCGGTTTGGCATCTTTTTTTGTGAACATGTACTTTAAGGCTGAATGATCCGTGTGGACGATCACTTTTGTTCCAATTAGATAGGGCTGAAACTTATCGAATGCGAACACTACTACCAATAGTTCCTTCTCGGTGGTGGTGTAGTTGGTCTGGGCAGGATTCAACGTCTTACAGGCGTAGTAGATTACATGGAAGATTTTGTCCATGCGCGTTCCGAGGGCGGCACCGACGGAAGTATCACTAGAGTCACACTTTAATTTAAATGACTGGCTCCAATCAGAGAGAACTACCACAAGTGCTATCACGAGCTTCTCTTTGAGGGTTTTGAATGCTTCTAGGCATGCCCCGTCGAAGTGGAATGGCTTATCATGTTCTGGCAAGGTACATAATGGTTTATAAATTTTAGATAAATCGACGATAAAAACCTATGTGTCCCAGAAAACTTCGAATGCGCTTGACAGAGGTCGGCGACGGCAAATTGGTGATGACTTCAATCTTCGCCTTATCCACTTATATTCCATATGCTGAGATTTTATGTCCCAGGACTATGCCTTCATCAACCATGAAGTGGCATTTTTCCCAATTGAGCACTAGGTTTGTGTCCTCGCATCTGGTAAGTACTTTTTCGAGGTTGCCGAGGCAGCTGTCGAAGACAAAGAAATTGTCCATAAATATTTCCATGAAGTCCTTTATCATGTCGGAGAAAATGGCTATCATGCATCGCTGGAATGTGGAAGGGGCGTTGCATAATTCGAACGGCATTCTTCGGAAGGCGTACATGCCATATGGGCATATGAATGTTATCTTTTCCTGATCTTCTGGTGCAATAGCAATCTGGTTATACCCTGAATATCCATCCAAGAAACAATAAAAGGGTTTGCCAGCAAGGCGGTCAAGCATTTGATCAATAAAAGGTAGAGGAAAGTGATCATTTTTAGTAGCTTTATTTAACTTGCGGTAATCCATGCATATTCTCCAACCGGTTACTGTCCTAGTTGGAATTAACTCATTATTATCATTGCTTACCACAGTTATACCACCTTTCTTTGGTACACATTGTATTGGGCTTACCCATTCGCTGTCGGGTATAGGATATATGATGTCGGCATCTAACCATTTGATTATCTCCTTTTTGACAACTTCTCTCATGGCATCGTTCAATCTCCTCTGGGCGTCAACAACTGGTTTGTGATCCTCTTCAAGCTGGATTTTGCGCATGCAGATTGCTGGGCTTATCCTTTTTAAGTCGGCAATGGTCCAGCCTATTGCCTTCTTGTGCTGTCGCAGTAGCGCTATCAATTTATGTTCCTGTTTAGGCTGCAACTTGGAGGAAATTATTACGGGCAGCGTGTCATTGGGTCTCAAATAAGCATACTTAAGTGGCACAGGTAAGGTTTTTAATTCAGGGGTAAGGGGTTGTTCAATAGATGGTTTGAACATTTTGTCGCCCTTTTCTATATAATTCAAAGGTTCAAAATACTTACCTGGCATGTTTGCTATCCAAAATACATCCTCATGTTCCTCTGATTTATGTTCTGTCCATTCACAGCATTATTCCTCTTCAGAGCAAGGATATAAATGGTTGTCGAGACAGTTGCCAAGGTTGTTGCCCTGACAGTCGTGCTGCAAGAAGGGTTTGTTGGCTTCGAAATTGAATTCTAAGATGGCCTCCATTAACTGACATTCTTCCAAATCATCAGCTTGCCTCATGGTTTGGAAGACGTTCAGCTTTACTTGTTGATCATTGACCCTCATTGTAAGTTCACCTTTTTCAACATCGGTCAACGTTCTACCCGTAGCTAGGAATGGTCACCCTAGGATTATCAGTGCCCTTTCGTCTGCCTCACATTCTAGTACCAAGAAGTCAGCAGGGAAAATGAATTTGTCCATCTTCACCAAGATGTCTTCAATTTTCCCTTCTGGTTGCACATAAGTTCTGTCTACTAGCTGTAGTATTATTGTCATTGGGCGGGCGTCTCCTATCTCCAGTTTCTGGAAAACATACTTGGGCATTAGGTTGATGCTTGCCCCTAGGTCACATAGGGCTCTTACGGAATGGTTGCTGCCTATTTTACATGGAATTATGAAGCTTCCCAGATCTTTTTGTTTGGGCGGTGCCTTATTGTGTAGCATTGCCATGCATCCTTCTGTTACTGCGACTGTCTCGAATTCCCTGATTCTTGTCCTTTTGGATACAATATCTTTTACGAACTTGGCGTAGCTGAGCATCTGTTCGATTAATTCCACCAATGGTAGATTGATTTTTACTTACTTCAGAACGTCTAGAAATTTCCTAAACTGCATGTCCTGCTTCTGCTTTTTCATTCGTTGTGGGAATGGTGGTGGAGGTTTAGTATCTTCGATTTTCTCCTTGGACAGAAGCTTATTCTAGGGGGCAACAAGTGGTTCAGATTCTGTCTTGTCATCTACAGTGTCGTTTTTTAGCCCTATTTTTGTTTCCGTGTTGTCCTTCTCAGAGGCTGTCGCGGCAGGGTTTATGGCGGCATGAACTGAATTTTGTTTAACAGGTAACTCGGCAGGTGTTGTTTCCCTAGCGGCAAGATTTGACGGCTCTTGTAACTTTATCCCACTCCTGGTTGTTATAGCCTTGCATTACTCTTGAGTTTTTCCCTTCACGATTTCAGTATCATTAGGTAATCCACCCATTGGCTTAGTGTTAACAATCTGGACGAACCTTCCAAACTGAGTCTCTAGATTCTTTATTGCCGCCTCTTGGTTGTTCATCCGTATTTCAATCATGTCCCTGAAAGATTTAGTTTTTTCAATAAAATTATTAGTATGAAAAATGAAGTCACTAGTACGAGATATAAAAGTATGTAAAGTAGATTCTAGTGAATTATTGTTCGTATTCTGGTGCTGCTGAGGCTGCTGCCGAGACAGATTCTGCTGATATCTTTTTGGTTGCTGGTTTGGATTTGTAGCAGTGTTAGGGTTACTCCAGGAGAAATTTGGGTGCTTTTTCAAGCCAGGATTATATGTGTTGGTGTTGGGTCTGCTGTTCCTCTCATAGATCCCCATAAAATTGGCAGATTCACTACATTTGGAGGAATCATGGTTGCCCTCACACTCATCACAAAAGGGCTCTACAGCCTTAACCTCATATGATTTCCCAGTGGGTTTGGCCATATTCATCACCAACTGTGTCAGTTTATCCAGGCGGGCAGTGATAGATTTGGTGGCTTCTACTTCATTCACAACAGTTGGCCGCCTTATGTCGTCGCGGCGGGCTGTAGGGAACTTGTAGTCATTCTTTGCAATTTTATTCAGAATCTGTAGTGCCTCCTCAGGTGGTCTATCCAGGATGATTCCATTGGCTGAAGCGTCAAGCATCATTTGCGTTGGTTGATTTAATCCATTGTAGAACATCGACACTTGAGTCCAAGTGGGGAAACCGTGAAGCGGACAGTTGTTTAGCATCTGTTGGTATCTCTCACAAGCTTCATACATCGGTTCGTCATCTCCTTGGCGGAAGGCAGTGATTTCGTTTCTTAATCTGTTTGTTACATTTGAAGGGCTAAAACGATCGAGGAAGTCTTTGCACAACTCCGTCCAAGTGTTGAATGATCATGTCGGTTGGTTGTTTATCCACTGTTTTACCCTATCCCTCAGTGAATAGGGAAATAGTCTCAGTTTAAGCACATCTTGATGGACTCCATGTATCTTAAAAGCTATGCAAATGTCAAGAAATCCTCTCAAGTGATGCCGAGCATCTTCCGTGGCAGTTCCTCCAAATTGCCCCAAGGTGTTTATCATGTTGAACATCACTGGTTTTAACTGAAAGTGACCAACTTCAATTTCTGGCTCTGCCACAATTGGATCAAATCCTCTGAAATCATGCTCCAAGTAATCCCCGGTGGTTTGCACATACTGTTCCTGTCTGGGCTGAATTGGGGGCTGCTGCCTAGGTGGCGGATCTTGTTGCCCATCCCTGCTGTTTCGGGCATTGTTGGCAGGGTTGTCGTCTTGGCCCTTATGCATGGTTGCCTATGCTTTTCCTTCTTCCTTAGCTTTTCCAAGGGCTTCTCTTGCTTCTTTCTTTAGTTCTCTTGCTCTTCGTTCGATCTCATCTATGAAAACGATTTTGGTCGATGGGTTGGCTCTGGTCATGCACTAGACAATTTCTCTTGCTTCTTTCTTTAGTTCTCTTGTCGTTTTTTTCTCGAATAAAACAGAAAATAAAAACTAAAATTAAATGCAATAAAATAAAAGTGCAGAAAAATAAAGACGAATTTACTGTTGCAAATCCCCGGCAACGGCGCCAAAAACTTGTAGAGCATTTAGGTGTTCTCTAAATATGAGCGCAAGTGCACACTCTTGTCAAGTTGTAATACAAAAGATATCGTCTCCCACGAGGATTTGACAGCTAACTCGAATATAAATTCATGCACAAAGAATATATAAATGCACAAGTAAGTTTCAGTTCGTTTTAAAAGAAAAGTAAATAAACACAAGTAATTAAGAGAAAAGATCATATTGATAGAATGGGTCAGGTTATGTTGCTCTGTAGTGTGAAACTGCGTTGAATAGGTTAAGTTGTATTGTGCTCCAAACTTTGCTGCCTCGGCGGTAGATGCCAGATTGATGCTTCGACGCTTTCGTTGTTTCGTGTAAAGTGCACAACAGTCCTATATTTTGTACACATTCCATCTCGTTTTATTGATGGTTTCAGGTACATTTTAGGCATAATTAGGTCCATGCATTGCATTTTACAGCATTCTTTATTCCGCCATGATTTTATTGAATATCTGTTAATTGGTATAATAAAGATGTTGTTTTAGTGTATATTTAGTTTTCCAGGGCTAGAAGCTGACAGTAAGAGGACAGACCAGAGGAGAGGATGCTGAGGCAGCAGACGAGGGCAGCAAAGTGCTGCCCAGTGCCGTCCAATGCTGCCCAGTGCTGTTCAGTGCCGCCCAATGCTACCTAGTGCCGCTCAGTGCTGCCCAGGGCAGCAAACTGAGGAGTTGGAGAATTGGAGTGTGATCGAAAAAGCAGAAAATTCTAATTCTAATGGTGTCGATCACGCAATTTTCTGACATTTTTAGCAGCGGGCAGAGCCGCTGAAGTGAAATCTCAAGATTACTTGTGGGCTAAGGCAAACGAGATAAAGTCCACATTCAACTCAAAGAAGTCAGAGTTTAAACTCACATTAAATGTGGAAAGCTACTTTTGAGGACTTCTACTTTAAGGAGGACTTAACCTAGTTATTTGTCTATAAATACTCATTGTTCTCCTAGTTCAAATCATCCTAGGTTTTCTATAGACTTTTCTTGTGTTCTTCACTACCGCCATGTTCTAAATTCTATTTGGGTTAGGGTTATGTTGTAACTAGTGCGAAACAGTTGTTTTAGGTTTTAAGTTATTTTTCAATAAAATATTTTGAGTTTACTTAATCCGTTGTTCTTCATTCTTTCAATCTTTCTACACCAGTCGTTTGAGAGAATCCATTTGTCGGGCACGAAAGTGCAAGGCTCACAAAAGGGTTAAGTACAGTCACAACGTGCTGAGGCATGACTAACTTGGTTCCACACTAGTCCACAAGTTTCAGCGGCTAAAAGGGATTACCAACCGAGTTGACTAACTTGGTTCCACACTAGTCCACAAGTTAGCTCTCGGGCATCCTAACCAAGAAATAGGAGGGATCATTGTCAACTATCCTTCCGAACTTGGAGTATCTGTCAGACTTGCCGCCAGGACTTCTTCCATTCCACCTGCCGAGACAATACACCCCTACAGTGGCAGAGACCTGCTGCGGCCGTGTGACAGGGTCGTAGTTTGCCGCTCGCCATACCCACTGAGGCAGCATATCATGGCAGCACAAAATAACTCATACCTTTTACAACGTAGTTTTCACACTAAGTGGCAGCATAATCATGCCTGCCTTATCAACCTGATTCACCTCTTATTTATTACTTGTGTTTTTGTTTACGTTCTATCCAAACCAACCATTCACTTGTGTTTTACTTTACCTTGTGCATGAACTATGAAACGAGATAAGTTGTCCGATCCTCGTGGGATTTGATATCTTTTATACTATAACATGGCAGGAGTATGCACTTGCGCTCTCACAAAAAGGGAACACCTACACGCCCTACAAGTTTTTGGTGCCGTTGCCAGGGATTGGTAACAACGAATTTCATTTTTAATTTCTGCACTTTCATTTAATTTCTAGTATTTATTATTTTTATTTTTAATCAATAAAAAAACTATGTGGCAAAGTGCTTATTCAGGTGCCCCACGAGTTAAGGGCAACAATATTTGGGATAATTCTTGCAAATTTTGTGAAGACAATCATATGTTCGAAAGTTGCCCTTATCTTTTTACAGCAGACATGTCGAGAAAAACCAATTGGGAGTGGATGCCTGAATATGAACAGCAGATGTCGCTGCATCAGCAACAGGGACAGTTATGTCGTCGCAGCAGCAACATGGACAGCAGATGTCATTGCCGTCGTTACCGCCACATCAGCAAGATTTTTCATTGTATGATCAAAAATCTCATTTTTTTACCATAACAGTTTTGCTGCAGAAATCGACATCCCCTGGAAATGTAATCATCCTCAAGAGCAATCAACATCCTTGGAGGACACACTTCAAGCTTTCCTTGCGCTAACGGAAAAAGTGTCAACTGCCATGGACGCCTGCATCGCTAAGATGGATGCACTTATGAGCAATTCAGTCCCCATTAATGCGATGGATGAACCTGAACAATTAAGCCTGAGGGATACTGATGTCTCAGGACAAAAGGATGAAGAGCTAAGTGAGGAAGGGTCTTCGAAGTGTGAGGAGCATCCAGAAACACCAAACCAAGAGGATGCAGAACACTGCGAGGGCATCAAGATTACAGATGTGCTAGCAGCTACCTAGAAATCTGCCCTAAGGACAAGCTGACAACACCTGAGCAAAGCTATGCCTTAGCAGAGAGGCCTGCCACGATAGAAGCCTCCATAATGACGTCCGCCTAGACAGACACCTCAGCAGCTATGGATTATATAAATCTAGAGGAGTCGATGCAAGCAGAGTTACATCCATCAAAATCTCTACTGGTGGAGATTTTTGAGGAGCCTAAAGAGTTTTCCCTTGACCGGCATAGCACTATGACAGAAGACTACCACAACAGTTGGTTGCCGCAGCAGCTGCCTCGACAGCAAAAGAAACTTTCCCCTATGACGAACTTCGACAAAGAGGAGGTAAGTACATGGTTATGGAGAAATGTAATTTTTCCTAATCACATGCTCATGCCTTCAGGAATAGGAACGAGGAGGAAGATTCACATGGACTACAAAGGAATGAGGAAGAAGGACTCCTCCACCATGAGAATAGTCACTCGATGGAGGGTGCGGGTAGACTATAAGAAGTATCGAAAATGACCCTCTTAAGCTCCAACTGATAATGGAGTAGTTACTTTAGGAGATTCATCCCAATGCACTCCTAGAGTAACAAAATTTTTAAGTTTTAATTTTTCCACATATTTATTGCTTTATTTAAGAGTAGATTTTAATTACTAAAGCCTAGATTTTATTTTCAGTTGCATTATTCCCATCTCACAATTGTTTATACAGATTCAGACCCTTAAGAATCGAGCCGCCGCACACAGCAGAGGGCGGCATTACTAAGCCCGCTGCAACAACCCGCAATGGACAGCATAGCAGATAACTCCTACAAATCCTCTACACCATCTGACAAAAACTAAGCCTATGTCTCCTTCCCTCTTCTCATGTTATTTTGTTTTATTTTTATTTTGTGCATTGAGGGCAATGCCCATCTCGAGTTTGGGGGGATAGCTCTCGCATCTTTTTGTCTAGGCATACTTAGTAGCATATAGTTTGCATTGTACTTGCCTTATTATTAATTGGAATTGAAAAAAATTGTTATAACTTGTGCCAATGATAGATTAGTCGATTAATATTTCGCACCATAATTAAAATTGAACTTAAATTGGAAAAAAGTATAAAAACTTAGAAATTTTTTATGACTGCCAAATCCGTAAAAACACTTATGTGACTTGATGAGTTAGTAAAAAAGCTAATAAACATTGCCTGATTTGTTTTTAGAATTCTTTTCAAAGTTCTAACAATGGTTGCAGGTAGCCGCCGAGGCAGCAAACAGAGACAGAAAAATCCAACACTGCCACAACAGGAAAACTGAAAAGAAAAAATATGTTGTTTGCCCTAGAGGTGCCCGAAACATGCTCTAGGAAGAATCAGGTACCAAGGACACTCCGCTGTTATCCAAAGTCCATGAACAGATTAGCACGAGTAAATGAAAGTCTTCACAGGATGACTCTACTCAAAGGGTTCGGAGTTCTGTAGTATGCTCCTATCTTAACTTCAGATCTGTAGAGTAGTTGTGATGAGCTGAAGCCCTTAGGCCTTGATTAAAATATGTGCTAAATTGTGTTGTCTCGGCAGCAACCTTATATCATACCAACATCTATGTTTACTTATTTAATCTGCAGATTCAGCCTGTTCACAGTTTCGCACACACTGCACTGGCATCATAAAAATTAATTCTAAGTTATTCTATATTGTTTTTCCCTATCACTAACATTATGTAGGTGCAACGGCCTGGAGGCGACAAACCAAGTTGAAAATAGGTTTTTTATTCTGATTAATAAAAAGGTGAGTATTTTAGGATTAGTTAGGTTGCATTGCTTCAGGATAAGCAATAGTTCGAGTTTGGGGGTGTGTAAAGTGCACAACAGTCCTATATTTTATACACATTCCATCTCTTTTTATTGATGTTTTCAGGTACATTTTAGGCATAATTAGGTCCATGCATTGCATTTTACAACATTCTTTATTTTGCCATGATTTTATTGAATATCTGTTAATTGGTATAATAAAGATGTTGCCTTAGTGTATATTTAGTTTTCCAGGGCTAGAAGCTGACAGTAGGAGGACAGACCAAAGGAGAGGATGCTGAGGCAGCAGACGAGGGCAGCAAAGTGCTGCCCAGTGCCGCCCAGTGCTTCCCAGTGCCGCCCAGTGCTTCCCAGTGCTGCCCAGGGCAGCAAACTGAGGAGTTGGATAATTAAAGTACGATCGAAATAGTAGAAAATCATGATTCTAACGGTGTCGATCACACAATTTTCCGACATTTGTAGCAGCGTGTAGAGCCGCCAAAGTGAAATCTCAAGATTACCTGCGGGCTAAGGCAAACGAGATAAAGTCTACATTCAACTCAAAGGAGTCAGAGTTTAAAGTCACATTAAATGTGGAAAGCTACTTTTGAGGACTTCTACTTTAAGGAGGACTTAACCTTGTAACACCCCCAACTCGGGCCGGGAGTCGAGGGCGTTGCCGGAAGCGGAAAAGCGGACAAACAAAACTTATCAGACAAAGGCGGAAGCATTTCGAAAAACAAGATATCATTTTAATCAGTTATTCATATTAATGCGCACGCGGAAGATGGGCTAACAAAAACTTAGACACAAATTCTATTAATCTTGTTACCAAATTACAAGCCAATTTAAAACTTTTATTATCATTATCGAATTACTATTACAATTAGTTCATAACGTCGAATACTTAATTATTCAATTCCATGCCATTCGAAAACTTAATTAAATAGTCTAGGTGATTTTCGAATTAATCCAAGTTACCAATAATTAATCAATTCAATTTTCATGCAACACATAACAGATTTCAATTTCATGGCATTCGATTTCCTTTACTTAGAACCTTACAAAATATCATGATTTATATGCCCCTAAACCATGTCAAGCTATCGACTATGGACAACAAAAAGAATCGACACAACCACTAGCTTGACTTACATTTTTATACAACAAAATAATGATGCTACCTACTTAAATACAAAACATGATACTAGCCTCCTAACCAAGCATCACAGAGCATATAATTTCAAACATCATTTCAAACTTAAGTTACGACCGAACACAACAAAATGAATCCTTAAACAGACTTCAAAGCCACCATCTAGGAGTCTAAAGATAAGACTTAGATCGTACATATTTCAGAACTGTGAACTTGAGAACTTGATCCAACGAATGCTAGCTTTAAGGTCCGAGCTATCCTGCTAAGGTTGGGAAGAAGAAAACAACGGAGCGATAAGTACAAATAGTACTTAGCGAGGTAATGCTAAATCTAATTCATTCTTGAGCTTTAATGTGATCAAGCATTGAGTTTACTTAGCTAGGTTTATTAACAATCAAATTACTCCCAACTAAGCTCATGTAAAAATTCATACGCATAGCATACATCATATCACCATTCATAGCACATGCCCGAATACATAACATAACACAATGATTTATCACATGCTTGTATATAATTCATTCAATATCATAACTCAATTCAATTTCAGCATACTCAATCTCATGTTTAACAATTGAATTAATCAAAATTTCATGCTAATCCATACATAGCATTATTAACTTATCAAAACGAAATCACAATTTCATCATAGGCATGTAATTCGAATGATCCCAAAATATCATCCAAAAATCAGAATTTTCCATTTCTTAATTCCATGTATTCGAATAGGGTCATTACCCAAATTTCACATAATCAGACTTATAAGCAATTCATATGCTTCATATCATAATCGGAAAGGACCAATGTCCACATAGCATAACATTTCATATCATATCATATCATATCATATCATGCTAAGTCACACAATCATTTATCCACTTCATAAGCTATATTTAACTTAGCAAATTCCATTCAATTCATATAAATCATGTCACATTATCATTCATTTCGTTACTTTTAATTTGGTTTCATAGCCCAAGCATTTTATTTAATATCTTTGCCCAAGGTAGAATAGTCGTATCAGATATTCAATCCATCAGAGGGGTAACATGTAACGCATATAGTTGCTCAAAGCAACATCAAGAGTCACACAAAGCAACATCAAGGGATGCCCATAGCATCATGTGTCTCGAACAGCAATCAAGAACACATATCTTATAATCAAGAGTACACAAAGTACTATCAAAGATTGCACAAAGCAATATCAAACGGTGAGCTCAGACTCTAGGCATGTCGTTCTTATCTAAATCTTCTAATCGACCAAGGGCGTATTCTTGTTAATTAATTAATTCGTTATTTCATTTAACATATATATATATATATATATATATATTTCAGAATTCACTTTGCATGCTCATTCGATCATAACATCATGCATGGCAGCAACATCATACATACATAATCACATGCATTTTTAAGCGTAGCATAAACTTACCATAGGGCAGTCCACATAATCATTTTATCAAATATCATCAAGAATCCAATTCATGCATATTCATCATACGATTAACCACATGGGCAGTCCACATTTGCGCATACTCAAACATTTTCAAATTCCAAATCGATCATATAATTCATGGCAATTAACATCACATAAAGCAGCCCACATATTGCACACAATCAAATAGCAATCACAAGTTTCAAATCATGCATCCAATTTCCTTTTTATCTCCTTCCCTTACTAAACACATTACCGAATATCATTTAGTCCAATTTCATGCATAGAAAACATAAATTACAAGTAATAAAGTGGTTCGGACACTAGTCCCAACCCTAATACAAAATTACACTCACGAATTACACTCACGAAATTACACTCAAGAATTCTTAAGCTTGATCTCGAATTGAGATGCCTTTGTTTCTTCCCTTCGAGTGATCGATCCTAGCTTCCTCCAAAGTTTCTTCGCAATTTCGATCTTAATTCTCAACATAAAACGAATACACACTATATTAGGAAGCAATTCAATCATAATTACTTCTCAATTTCAAGCATGAATTCATATTTTCAAATCTGACTTTCTATTAAACTAGTTGGAGGACTAGTTAGCGTTTTAATCATATATTTTTAATTACTAATCCAAAATTAACTTATCATATACCGTTGGAAATGTATTAAACTCAATTTTACTCTCATGTGAACCTCATATTTTTATCTTATTCGAATCAATACAGTTTATTGCTTAATTACACTCCTTTCGGTAAATCTGGGCAGCTTGTACTGCCCAACTTTAAAAATTTATATCTCTTAATTTACATACTGAAATTGAGTTCCGTTTTCTTTCAATGATTCTAGACATATCAAAGTTTATACAGTAAAAATTTCAGCTTGAAATACCTTATATCCAATTTTTGGTGAATTTCCAAAGTTACTGTTTTTACATTGTACACCACTGGACAGCTTTCTTAACTTACTCTTTAAACTTAAAATTCACCTAATCACATACTTAAATATAAAAATCCATTCATGGCATGACTTATACTATTTTTCCATGACATTTTACAGTCCATATAAATTTTCAATTTCAACAATTAAGTATTCAATTTACGGATTTCTCCAAATCAGTCCCTAATTTCTATAACTTTCGATTACATGTCCATTTTTAGTTCTAATCAAAATTTCATCATTTTAACTCATTTTTCCAGCAACCAACAGTCATTTATAACAAAATATTCATTTCTTCACAACTCTCTCCTAGTGAGAATTTTCAGATTTTAATCCCTAAGTATAGAAATTTTCCAAATGTTCAAGATTTTACATTTTCTTTCAAAACAGCCCTCTTATGACTCTATTCATATTTTCTTAAGAAGTTTTCACATATTTCATTAGTTCATCTTGTTATTTCCTTCAAGGAAATGTAATTTTATTTAATTTCTTTTTTTTGTTCTTTTAATTTCACACTTTAAATCTTGTTATCACTAATTTAAATTCATTAATGTGCCAATCGGCTAAACTACTTAATTCCACTCTAATTTTCTTTCTAATCCGAATTGGTGCACTAATTGCCCAATTAAGAACTTTAGGGACCAAATTTCATAATTCAATAATTTGCAAACTCAATTTGCTTCTAAGAATAAATAAATAATTTAACTTTTACGGCTTTAAATTCTAGGACGGAAATGTGGGTGTTACAAACCTAGTTATTTGTCTATAAATACTCATTGTACTCCTAGTTCAAATCATCCTAGGTTTTCTATAGACTTTTCTTGTGTTCTTCACTACCGCCATGTTCTAAATTCTATTTGGGTTAGGGTTATGTTGTAACTAGTGCGAAATGGTTGTTTTAGGTTTTGAGTTATTTTTCAATAAAATATTCCGAGTTTACTTAATCTGTTGTTCTTCATTCTTTCAATCTTTCTACACCAGTTGTTTGAGAGAATCCATTTGTCAGGCACGAAAGTGCAAGGCTCACGAAAAGGTTAAGTACGGTCACAACGTGCTGAGGCGTGACTAACTTTGTTCTACACCAGTCTACAAGTTTCAGCGGCTAAAAGGGATTACCAACCGAGTTGACTAACTTGGTTCCACACTAGTCCACAAGTTAGATCTCGAGCATCCTAACCTAGAAATAGGAGGGATCACTGTCGACTATCCTGCCGAACTTGGAGTATCTGCCAGACTTGCCGCCAGGACTTCTTCCATTCTACCCGCCAAGACAGTACACCCCTGCAGTGGCAGAGACCTACTGCGGCTGCGTGACAGGGTCGTAGTTTGCCATCTGCCATACCCACCGGGGCAGCATATCGTGGCAGCACAAAATAACTCATACCTTTTACAACGCAGTTTTCACACTAAGTGGCAGCATAACCCTGCCTGCCTTATCAACCTGATTCACCTTTTCTTTATTACTTGTGTTTTTGTTTACGTTCTATCCAAACCAACCATTCACTTTTGTTTTAATTTACCTTGTGCAGGAACTACGAAACAAGATAAGTTGTCTAATCCTTGTGGGATTCGACATATTTTATACTATAACTTGGCAGGAGTGCGCACTTGCGCTCTCACAAAAAGGGAACACCTACACGCCCTACAGCTCGGTAGGTGGAACAGGAAATTGGCTCGGCGGCAAACTCGGCAGACCTTCAAGGATCGGCAGAATGCTTCGATAATGATTTAGCTTATGTCTAAGTCAGAATATTGTTGATGCCCGCTGTATATAATACACTTCGGCATGAATCTTGCAATGGACAACAACCTTTGGTTTGTTCTCTTTTAGCCGCCTTAAACCCTAACCTATGTCTAGGCTGGATTGATCAACACCTGGTATTGATGAGATCGTGCTTACTTCTTTCGTGAGTTTGACTCTCTCAATGCCAAACAAATGGATTGTTCACTAAGCTATGACAAGATGTCTCGATTCTTAGATACAAGGTAAGGTCGGGTATATATAGGGCATGGCCTAGGTTAAGTCCTCCTTGGAGTAGAAGTCCTCTTTATGATAAAGTAGCTTTTGCATTGAATGCATCTTTTAATTTTGACTTCTTTGACTTGAATTTAGACTCCTCTTGTTGTTGCCTTGTGCCGCAAGCAAGCCTTGATCTTCTCTTTTGGCGGCTCTGTCCGCTGTTTTCGGCATCAGTAAATTGCATGGATGAGCTCATTGGACTCAGTAAATTATGCTCTATCAATCGCACTCCAATTCACCAATTCTCTAAGTTCTTGTCCTGAGCGACAGATATGGCGGCGGCAGCTACTCGACATCATCTCTCTCTGTGTTGAACTGCTTTAGTACAGCTCCTTGGTATGCTGCCTCAACATCAGCTCCTCTGATTTCTCCTCCTCTTGATAGCTTCTAGCATCTGAAACTAAAACTAAACTAAAACGTTATCTTTTCTTACCAAATCAAAGATATTCAACAAAAACAAGACAAAAGCAAAGAATACTGTAAATAATGCATGCATGCACCTAAATATGCCTATAATGCAGTTAAGAACAACAATAATATGAGATGGAATGCATACAAAATATAAGACTTATGAGCACTTTACAATAGTAAATTCTATAGTTGTTGAGAATTGAGCATTCGAATGGTGCCCTTGTTGAATGAGTAACTTATGCTTGAATTTGAATTGTGGTCACATTGTGCCATAAATGTTAAAATTACTATAATAATATTAAACGTGCCATAAATGTTAAATGTGCGAGTTTTTGTAACACGACTACTATCGAACGTTTATGTTGAGAGTTCGAAACTAATGTACAACAAATTTTACCTTATGTACAATTGGTATGGGGTGGAGACTGTACAACAAAATTTTTTCAGAAAAATGGGGATGCTGCCAAATCCTTTCCACTCAGCACGCACGAAGATCGATCATTGACTTTTTGAACATCAAGCTCCATATTCCAGAAGATAGAACCTTTCATTTCGTCTTGCATTTCTTTCACAACCTCATGAACACCGTCGATTTTGGCTTTTAAACATATGATTTTGACTTTAAAATCGTTTAGTTTCACTTCAAATTTGTTCATTTTGATATCAATATCGTTCATTTTCTCTTCCAATATCTACTTAAAGCAGGTCATGTCGGCCCACACTTCTACGACGTCTTTAGAAAGAATACTTAATTTCTCTCCCAACGTCGTATCATCAACCCCCTCAGACTGTCCAATTTCTCCTCACCTTTAATTTGCTTCTCAATTCCCGTATTCACAACCTCTTTATCCCATTCACCTCGAATATTATTTGCTCCTCACATTTAATTTGCTTCTCAATTCCTGTATTTACAGCCTCTTTTAGCTCATTCACCTCAGACATTATTTGCTGAAGCATCTCCGACATCATTTCCCTCGTTGCATCGCCATTGTTGCATTTCGCGACATCGTACTTCTCAAAAGCAACCTTGCAAATTAAATAAATATTAAAAACTCACCTTTCACAAAATAAATGATTAATACAATGGCACATAACGTATTACCTTACGTCTCTTCGAAGCTTTCCTACCTTTGGGTGCTTCCATGACTTCCACGGATTCCTTGACTTTAGGTGCTTCAACATTTTCAGGTAATGGTTGCTTCCAGGCAATAATCTTCATAGTGAAAAATATATAATTAATTAACCATGATTTCAATTGACTTACTATATGAATAATAATCCAGCAAATACCTTTGGTCTATTCAAAGCTCACTCGCTCTTCAAGTGGGCATAAATAGACACGACCTCTGACTGCACCCAGTGTAGAATGCAAGCCTCACCACCATTAGAAGTTGCATTGGCTATGCTATCAAATCCAGACCAATAATCATACAGCTAAACTCGGATTCCATATCATTCACAACACATCATTAATATGACAAAACTCAATTCCACTGATTTCCCATAACTAATGGTAATTTAACTTTACCTCTAAGATTACAATACACTCTTTTAGGTAAACATGCCTTCCCAACTTTCGTAAAAAAACTTATTGCCTCAATAAGCATATCATAAACATACTTGGCCCAATTCACTTTACCCTGTAAGCAATCGTTGCACAACAACTTCAAAAAATCTCCACATGGGCGTATCTCAATAGTAGGACGAAGGAAAACTCCAATAATGTACAACAACACCCTTGCTTTCAAAGAATTCCCTTCAAAAGCACCATACACTACATCTCGCTTGATTTGAGCAAAAGTTAAAATTGTGCTGAGGTTATACATTGCACTGAGTTCTCTATCATTCTCCCTCAACAACATTTCATGAACATCAACACCCTCATTCTTCATGCCCAATATAGCTTCTACATCTTCAACTGATACAGTAATGTTATGTCCTTCAAACTCAATAACACTCATTCTAACATCAAAACTTTCCATCAATTCCCCACTTAGCTCCCCGTGTAGAATGCGTGATTTTATAAAAACTAACGACCCAAAACCAATTTCATCAAAAACATGATCAATCCCAATCATCTTTATTTTTTTTATGAAATCGTACAATAACTTTTGACTACACCTTGTGTCAAAAGATGTCTATAGGGGATAAGATAACACTCCCTGCGTCAATCCCAATATAAACTATTACACTCTATCAAACAAAGAATGCCTTTATACAGTTATTACCTTCTTCGGTTGTCCTGATTTATAGTTTTTGTATCCAGCCTTGTCCTTTTGAGTTTCATCAATGTAAGGTTGTTTGCCTTTCTTTGACAGTTTCTCCCATTTCTTGCCTAAATATTTCCTAACTTATGAATTTAACATTTTACATACGCCTTTAACAAACATCATAAACCACTAAAACCTACCTCATTAGTCATTTTCTCCTCAGTTTGCTTCCTCCTTACCTTGACTGTAAAACATGAAAATAAAAAAGGCATACATTCAATCATTCATTCTGACATGCAATAAGAATATATAAATATCAACTTACTAAAACTTAATGAAGGGAGGACATGTTTTTTTTCGTACGACCTAGCACATATGGCCAAAGACCTAGCTTCCTTAGCAGCAACTTCATTATCAACTTTATCAACTTCTTTAGCAACTTCATCATTACCATCTTTATTGTTACCATCTTTATAACAACTTCCTCAGCGACAACAGCTTCTTTAGCAACTTCATCATTACCATCTTTATCAGCAACTACTTTAGCAACTTCATTAGCAACTTCGTCAAAAAGGGATTCAAATTTGTAGTTGTCATCCTAAGAATTAAATCTCCACATGAATTAGTGCAGAAACAAACCAACTCACTCATAAATAAACACATCATCATTACAAACAAATATAACCTTTTTAGGTTCAAAGAGATGGAAAGGGTAACATTTCAAAAAAAAACGAAACAAGACAAACTATTCAGTTTAAACAGATTTCCTCCAACAAGAAATACAATCCCATACCAAAATTTCGAAACACAAACCCTAGATTTCAAGTATTTTGAAAATAAACAAACAAACTTAGGGTTTTGCTTGTTACCTTCGTAATGGAGATGATTCCACAGGTTCAGTTGTAGACCTAAATTGAGGTTTCGATCCTTTACACTGACTGAAACGTTTTTCCCAAATTTAGAGGATTCTCTAGTTTTTTAGTGGGGAAATGAGTTCTAATCCTAAAATGTTATTAAACAGATGAAGGTTCGATTCTCATTCTAGGGCGACGGAGGGTTTTAATCGCTACGAGTAGCGAAACGACTATGTACGTTGCAGACCTACAAAAAATTGGAAATATGATTCGTTAAACCGAAAATATTATAATATTCTACTTTAGGTTGCGAAACTCGTTGATGAATTCCGATACTTGGCGATTGGACCTAATATGTTATCTACTTCCTTCACTTTTACGGTTTCTACATCTAATTTTATCTATCCAACATACCTTACGCTAGGTTTCAGTACTTATTCTTAAGTTCCGAAACATACTACACAAACAAGTATTGTTAAAGGAACTTTAAACATTTCTAGTTTACACATTTTCTACAGGTTTCGGAACATGTACAAAAGTTCCAATATCAAGAGAAAAACGTATAGTGTTACGCGTTAACCCTAAAATGTTACTTTCACAGATGAGAGTTTCGATACTCTATCAAATTCTAAGACATCTTCTACCCATGTTAATTGTCACAAACTTTACTAACAATTTAGGTTTAAACTTTTATCTACCGATTCTGGTACATATCTCATAATTTTAAAACTTATGCGTTATTTTAACATTTCACGTTGCAACACGAATGTCATCCCCATAAAGTTGCGACACTACTTACTAAGTTCTGAAACTTACCGGCAACAACCTCTTCTCATTTCCATGTCTTTTTTATGGGAATTTAAATCTAACAGTCAAAATCAAAAGTTTTCCCATCTAACGGCTATAATACCCCGCCGTTTATTAGCCGTATACTAACTTGTCGTTCTTTAGACTCTCCTTTTTATTTTGTAATGTTTCTTTTTTACCATGAAATAGAAAAATGTTAAGTTTTTTAAAGCTTTTTAATTTGAAGTTTTTTATGGAAAAGGTACCACGTGACAGCATAGAGAGTGCCACTTGATCCAACCACGCCATTAATTGACACTATAGCTTCTAGAGATATTTTAGAAAAAAAAGTAAAATATAAAAGACACATTGAACATTTTAAAATTTTAGGCACCACATTAAAAATTTGACAAAGTACGAAAGGATATTTATGTCATTTTCTCAGTGAAATGAATAGCAGGACCCATAAAATATTAAAGGGTAAAGTACACTAGTGGTCACCGAACTTTTAGTGTGCGTTCATTTTGGTTACCAAACTTTTAAAAAATTCATTGGGGTCACCCAACTTTTAGTCCGCTTTCATTTTGGTCACTTCCGTTAACTTCCGTTAAAAGTGTTGATGTGGCAGTTATCTTCTTCTTCAACTCCACTGTTTTTTTCTCCATGAAAATAATAACTTGAAAAAATTTTGATCTTTTACTACTAATTTTTTTATTCTTCTCCTCTTAGATGTTATCATGGATAAACGTTTATTTTAAAACATCTTCGATTGAAATTTATTCTTTTTTCCTCTCAAATTTTATTGGCAGGTCATTATGTTTTTATCAAAATCTAACGAGAAAATCATGTCTAACAGGAAAATTGCTAAGGATTTGGTTGATAAGTGGGTAATATTCTGGTTTAAGCTCATGTTCTTCGTATTTTAAAGTTTCCCTTATTTTCTTGTGTTATCGTGCCTTATTCCCTCTATCTTTTTATCATTAATTCATTAGCATGTTGCTTATAGGAGTATAGTTTGTGATTGCTGAAGTTTCAGTGCATTATGATTAATTAAAAATTTCATCTTAATCAAATTTTGTTTGTCAAGTTTACACTTCTTAAGTTGTCTTAAGAAGGTTTCTTTTATATCTTCAAGGAGTTCTTTTCTATCTAGTTCTATTAATTTTTCAAAATAATTTCAAACATAATGCAGAGTAGACCAATCTTTAATAAGAGCACAAGGTTTGAGGATATGAGAAATGGGAAAAAAGATAGGGTTCCCTTGCGAAGGCCAACTGTCAAAAGATTTCCTTTGTTGTCAGTTTTAGGCCAGTTATGTTTTCATGTTTTTGTAAATTTTTATTTTTATGGAGGTAAAAGTAGAGGAGAAAAGGAAAGAGGACGAACAAGAAGATAATTGTCACGTCAGCATTTTTAACGAAAGTTAACAGGAGGGTCTAAAATGAAAGCAGACTAAAAGTTGGGTGACCCTAATAAATTTTTTAAAAGTTTGGTGACAAAAATGAACGGGTACTAAAAATTCGGTGACCACTGGTATACTATACCTAATATTAAATGGGTAAAACATGTCAAGGTGGGGGCGAGTAGGGATGTAAAAAGCTGACCTGACCTGAAAACCCGACTGAAACCTGCTCGAGTCAGAACCTGATTTGACCTGAAAATTTAATGACCCGAACCCGATCTGTAACCGACTGTTGTTGACCCGAACCTTAATTCGACATGTTACTGTAGTGACCGAACCCGACCTGCGTCCGACTGAAAACGACCCGAACCCGAATTGGACCTGTTACTGTGGACCTGAAACCCGACCTGCGCCCGACTGAAACGAACCCGAAGCCGACCTGGCATATAACCGATTTTACCCGACTAAATTGACCCGAGATCTGATATTACCCGACCTGTTTTGAACCCGACCTATTTTAGACCCGACCTGTTTTGAACCCGACATGTTTTGAACCCGACCTGTTTTGGACCCGAACTGTTTTGAACCCGACCTGTTAATTGACCCGACCTGCTTTGAACCCGACCTATTTTTAACATGAACTGATATTGATCTGACTTGATATTTACCTGATATATAGTTGAAGAAGTCTACGATTTAATAAATTTAAAGTGTTGATAAATGTAAAGTATTAATTTATTAAATTAATTTAATACTAACTCGTTCAATATAAATTATTTGTGAAGTTTAATAAGAATTAACATACTTAAATTTATTTTATTAAAAATATTCAAAATTTAAAAGTTTTATTAAATTAATAAGTTGTGAGGGATGAATTTAAAAAAAATTATTTAAAATTTAAATCAATTTATTAATTGTGGTCATTAAATTTTAAAAATATTTTATTAAAAAAATTAATTATAACTACTAAAATAATAAAAAAATATTTTTTACTTTAGGGGAAGTTTTTTTTTTGAATTAATGGGGGGAAATTTTTTTGATTGATAGGAAATTATGGGGGGATTTTGTCGCCAGATCAAACAAAATGGGGGTTGGCACCATATCAAACAAAAACAAAAGGGGGGATTTTACCGCCAGATCAAACAAAATGGGGGGATTTTGCCGCCATATCAAACAAAATTGAGAGTGGAGGTGGGATTTTTTTTTATTTAGAGGTTAATTATCCTTTAGGTCATTCCTTAATTAGATGGTTAGGGTTTAGGTTTTTTAGGTTTTAGTTTGTTTTTTTAGTCTTAACTTTTGGTTTAGTTTCTTTAAATTTTATTTAATTAGGTCATTCTTCATAAATTAATTAATTATTAAGCTGTTTGGTTTGCTTTAAATTTGATTTGGTCCTCGTATAAAGATTTGGTAAATAATTAGGTTTAATAATTTTATTCATTTGTGATTTGGGCTCTAATTAATAATTTAGTTTTAATTTATTTTTAGATTTGACCTTTTTATGTTTCAATTTATTTTGTTTGTTAGATTTATAGGTTTATGTTTAGGGTTTAAGGGTAAGTGTGTCAAGTTGATTGTTTGGGGCTATGAGATTAGTTTAGGGATTATGTGATTAGGCTTGCACTCTAATTATTAGTGAATAGTGTCTGTAAGATTTGGATATTCATGTTTGGGGTTTAAGGGTAAATGTGTCAACTTAATTATTTGGGCTTATGAGATTAGTTTAAGGATTAGGGGATTAGGCTTGTACTCTAATTATTAGTGATTATAAGATTTAAGGGTTGAAGTTTATGGGTATTGTTTAGGGGTATACATATATACATACAAATATGTATGTTCTAATATATATATATATATAGTAAAACTTACATACATACATGTATATATATACTAAAACTTAAATACATGTATATATATGTGTTTTAGTATATATGTATACATGTGTGTTTTAGTGTATATATATATATATATAAGTTTTAGTATATATATATATATATATATATATATATGTATATATAATTATAACAATATATATATACATACTAAAACTTACATACATTCATGTATATATATACTAAAACTTAAATACATGCATATATATGTGTTTTAGTATGTATGTATACATGTGTGTTTTAGTATATATATATATATGCATGCATATGTTTAATTAATTATAACAATACATATATATGTATATATCATAATATATGTATATTTATATGTATATGTGTATATATGTAGATATAAATTTTATTCATTTTTAATATGGTGATATTTTTATTCATTTTATTCCCTAAAATTTTATTTTCCACATAAAGTTACCCTTATTATTTTTTTTTTTAATTTACTCCAATATTTTAGATATAAATCATTTGATGATATTTTTGTTCATTCTAGTGCCTAATATTGAGACTAAAATGTATGTAAGTATGTATGTATGTACCTATCAATGTATGAACCCTAAACCCTTAATGAATTTTCTCTTAACCTGAAACCATAAACCCTAAAAATCATAAACCCTAAACATTAAACCCTAATGTATGTAAGTATGTATATATGTACTTATCTATGTATGAACCCTAAACCCTTGATGAATTTCCCTAAACCCTACACCATAAACCCTAATGTATGCAAGTATGTATGTATCTATCAATGTATAAACCCTAAACCATTAATAAAATTTCCCTAAAACCTAAACCCTTTAAACCCTAAACCCTGAATCGTTCAATGTTTTATAATTTTAATTTGATATTTCTGTTCATTATAGCCATTAAAACTTCATTTCTATTCCAAATTGACCCCTACTAATTATTTTTTAATTAGTCCAATAATATATAATTTTACTTTGACATTTTGTTCATTTTAGTCCTTAAACTGTATTTGTATTTCAAATTGACCATTTTTTTATTTTTTTAATTAGTCCGATGTTTTATAATTTTAATTTGATATTTTGTTCATTATAGTCTCTTAACTTTATTTTAATTAGTCCGATGTTTTATAATTTTAATTTGATATTTTGTTCATTCTAGTCCCCTAAACTTTAGTTTAATTCCAAATTGACCCTTATTTATTGTTTTTTTATTTTGTCCGATGTTTTATAATTTTAATTTGTACTTTGTTCATTCTAGTCCCTTTAACTTTATTTCAATTCCAAATTGACCCATATTCATTGTTTTTTTAATTCGTCCAATGTTTTATAATTTTAATTTGATATTTTCTTCATTCTAGTCCCTTAACTTTATTTTAATTCCATATTGACCCCTATATATATTTTAATTCATCATGTTTTATAATTTTAATTTGAAATTTTGTTCATTCTGGACCCTAAAACTTTATTTTTATTCTAAATTGACATCTACTTATTGTTTTTTTAATTACTCTAATTTTTATACTTTTAATTTGATATTTTTGTTCATTACAGTCCCCAAAATTTTATTTTTATTCCAAATTAACCACTTTTCATTATTTTCTTTTAAATTTGTCTAATGTTTTATAATTTTAATTTGATATTTTTGTTCATTATAATCCGTGAAACTTTATTTTTAATCCAAATTGACCCCTTTTCAGTCCAAATTGACCCCTTTTCATTTTTTAATTACTCCAATGTTTTATAATTTTAATTTGATATGACTTTAAATAATTAACTCCAAATCAATGATGATTGACGAAGACCAACCTAAAGTCTATCGACTACTTATACGGTTGTACCGAACTCAAGCTCAATACGAATTTCAATCCTAAAAATACCCCGACCTGAATTACCCGACCTGAAACTACCCGACCTGAAATGCACCCGACATGAAATGCAAACGACCTGAAACTACCCGACCTGAAATGCACCCGACATGAAATGCAACCGACCTGAAATGAACCCGACCTGAAATGGACCCGACCTGAAACGGACCCGACCTGAAGTGTATCCAAACCCGAATTAACCTGTTAATTATCTGCTTCGGATCCGACCCGTTTTGACCCGACCTGAAATGGACCCGCACTCGACCCGAGTCGAGTCAAAATAGAAAAATGACCTGAAATGATCTGTACCCAATTTTACCCGACCTGAAACCCATCCGATTACATGTTTTTACTTCCATAGGGGCGAGGATATATTAAGCAAAACTAAATTGATAAACAGAGAATATGCTTTGCGATTAAACCGAAAATGAATTGAAGATCGATCATCTACTGTTACTTCCAGTTTCGGAAATAATTTTGTTTTTTTAACACTTTCTTCTTTTGGGATAAAAATAGGAAGGTTTTCTCATTTTCTTTAAAACCCTAATAAGTTTGTTTCTTTTGGCCAGGATTTCTCCCCCTTTCTTTCAGTCCCTCTAAATTATAAAGTTTTATGGTGGCTCCTTCAGTTCAATTCAATTATGGTGAGATTTTCTCTTCTTTTTATACACAGTTCTCTGCTCTTTTTTTTTAAATCTTTACTCTCTCTCTCTCTCTTTTTGAATTTTTTATATAGTGCCGATGAATTGGTGTAGATATTTGATTGATTTTGAATGACATTATTGGTTATTTCTTCTTAATTTCCTTTTCGATGTTTTTTACTGAGAATTCTTGGGTGTGTTTTTAACAAATACAAGGTTTGAGACGATTTGTTAAGCTTTAGGTTAGAGTAAAAAAGAGTCTTAGGGTAATATGTGAGGTGAAAAATATGATCTTTTGTTGTTTACAGTAAAATTGCTGGAGCTAGTGATCTTCTTAATTCATACACAACTGTAGTTCCAATTTGTTTTGTTCCCTTAGGGTAATGACGGAATTTTAAGTTAGTTATATATTCCTGATTTCTTTACTGTGAATGTTTGAGCATGCTTTTATGTTGGTTAAACTGGAACTGGGGTAACAACTTCGGCATAGGATCTTAGGAATAACTTTTAATTTGTCCAGCTATGTTGCTCAAAATTTTGCTTTGTCTTTCGAAACATTTGGGAACCTTAGTTGAATGGTAGTATTTATTCCTCCAACGTGAATCTTGCTAAAGTTACTGAATTCATTTTCAGAAGTTCTGTGTTGAACTAGTTTGAAACCAAATTTGAGTTCTAGTAATTGCATCCTTCTGGATCTGTCTGTTGAAAGTAATGAAAATAGTCCTTATGTAACCAGGTTTTCTTTTATTCATATCCTCAAGTAACCTTTGGTTGATATCTTTTCCCCCCTAATCCACCTTTGATCATTTTTATGATTTTTTTTTTATTTTTCTGCTCTTTCAAATGCTACTTCTTTTTTAAATTCTGTCACTATTTCATCTTAAATGTTCCTGGATTGCGGTTTGAAATGTGCCTTTTGCCAAACCATTGCATAATGTTATTTTATTTTGCTTGCTGTTGCAATTTTATTATGCATGCTATGCACAAAAAAGATGTCAAAGAATGGAATAAAACAATAGAATAAAAAAGTTATAAAAACCGTCAACCATTCAAGTAATTTTATACTACTTAGGAGAAAATGGGAAAAATTAGCTCTATTTTAGTACTATAAGTTTTTTCGAATAAACATGTTACTTAAATAATTATATGGAATAAAATATATTTTATGGAAATTAGACAAGACTTGGATCAACGTAAATGTTTAAATAATTCCATTTCAAGTGGATTGTATAGATCAGGTAAAATGATTGTAAGATATAGATCATTTAGAAAATAACACTTTGAGAAATAGGGATTGCTTCCTATCAGAATAATAATACATTTGGGGTAACTAGGGAGATATATATTTAGTAGGGATAGTAAACACTTTAGTGAAATAATAATCTTGGTATTTTACTTGGTTATGATTGATATTATCATTTGCTTTCCTTTTTAATGGTGTGGAATCTAATGCCTCCCCTTCTCCGTTGTCTGAATTTATATTGTTTGTAATTTGACATCTGTTTGTCCTACTTTTTTTTTATAAGAAAGGGAGGCCTCATTAAAATCCCCCTTCATAACTGTCCTAAACCCTGGGAAGGGGATCAACAGTCAGCGGAAGGAGGAAAAGAGTGCCTCAAGTTTTATTCATATTAGATTCAATACATAGAAATACAACTGGTTCCCTACCATTCCATTACAAACTACATCCTTTACTCACTCACCTAATCCCTTTTCTAGCAAGTTCATCAGCTTTACAATTGCCACTTCTAGCAATTAGACAGCAAATAACATTCCTATCTAACACCTGAGACCTTATGTCCCTAACGATACTCCCATAACATGAAGGACAAGGTACACGATCCTTGATCCACTCCAAAGCTACCGAGCAATCACTCTCCAGTATAAGGCGTCCCCTCGGGCTCCAAACTGACTCGAAAAACAGACCCAGCCCCATTTTAATAGCTTTTAACTCCGCTAGAATCGGAGGACCAGGCCCTATCGAGTTAGCAAAGCACATCAGTATTTTACTGTTAGAGTCCCTAAGCAATCCTCCAATACCCCCTTTCTTCTAGTCACTTACCACAGCTCCATCTACATTCATTTTGAAATACCCCACAGGAGGAGGAATCCATCCACTGACCTTCGGAGTGCACAACCTAGGAAAAGCGAGACAGTCTGCCAAGCTTGGATCACCTGTAAGCGAGTCTATAGTCATTGCCGCGTTAGGCTCCTTAGCTAAGAACCGAGCTGCAACTCTATATCTAGTGATGAAGGCTAGTTGTATAGAATCAAGGGGCTCATTTTCAAAAACAACCCTGTTTCTAGATTTCCATACAGACCATAAAACAGCCCCAGGAATAAATCTCCAAATTTTGGATTTCGGAACAAAATCAAACCAGAATGAAATCAGAGATAGCAACCCATTTGGTAACACAACAGATAAATTCCAAGCTCGAAAAAATGTGTTCCACAAATCCCAAGCAAATTTGCAGTTTAAAAACAAATGATTTATAGTTTCTGAAGATTGCTTGCATAGTGGACAAAGGTTTTCCGAATCATTTAAAGCCCCTCTTAATAAGTTCCACCTTAACTGCAATTTTTCCATGAGCCATCTGCCATAAGAAGAACTCAACCCTTGGCGGAACGAGACCTTTCCATGAAAAGGAATACCAAGGATTATCCGAACTTCCTCTATTTACCATTAATTCCCTACAGGATTTAGTCGTGTATACCCTTTCACCATTACCATCCCATATTAATCTGTCCTCTTCTGCTGGATCTAGCTTAACCCGGCTTAAATTTGTCATCAGCGCCAGCCATAACTCCAACTCCCACTTTGCTAAATTCCTTCTCATTCTCACGTCCCATTCCCACCCTAAAGAGCTGTAAGAACCAAACTCAACAAGCTTCCCTCCTTTATTTGTGGCGAGAATGAAGAGCCTGGGGAATTTAATCTTCAAAGGGACATTGTACAACCAACAGTCTTGCCAAAAGGCTATGTTATCACCTCTGCCAACTCTAAACTGAAGGTGAGATCGGAGGCAGCCCCTGACATCATCTTCCTTTGCAAAATTGTCAACCGCCCCTCTCCAATCCAAGAGGCTGCTGGATAATTGACATTAGAAACAGTCAAATCATTTTTATTTAGATTATATCTACTGCAAATCATCTTCTTCCACCAAGAGTCTTTTTCATCCCCAAACTTCCAAATCCATTTTCCAAGTAAGGCCTTATTCATTAGCTTTAGATTTGGGATTCCCAGTCCTCTTATTTCTTTTGGCAAGCACACCGTATCCCAACTAATCCAGTGGATTTTGTTGACATTCTTCCCACCACCCCAAAGAAATCTTGCAAATATAGAGTTTAGCTTTTTGCACACAGTCGAAGGCAGTGGAAAGATTGAAATAAAATATAAGGGCAAAGCTGATAATACTGATTTAATCAATACCAATCTGCCAGCGACTGATAATGAAGCTGCCTTCCACCCTGATAACTTGTCTTGGACTTTTTCGATGACCGGATCCCATAATGTGACCGAGTTCCTTTTCGCCCCAAGTGGCAAGCCTAGGTACTCCGATGGAAATGAACCCCTCTTACAGCCGATGGAAGAAGCCCATTTATCAAGGACATCATCTTCTACATTAATACCCATTAACTTGCTCTTACCTCCATTTATTTGTAGTCCCGTCAAAAGTTCAAAGATACGAAGTATTCTTCTAAGATTCTGTACTTCAGTACCAGCAGCACTGCAAAAGATAATTAAGTCGTCCGCAAATTGTAAGTGAGACAACAAGACAGAGTTCTCCGACATACCAATCCGAAAGCCATTAAACAATCCTAAATCCACAACCTTAGATAGAAGTAGATTAAGTAGTTCACCAACCATATTGAAGAGGAGAGGAGAAAAAGAACAGCCTTGTCTCAACCCTTTGGCCATGGGTATCTCCTCCGTCGGTGCACCATTAACAAGCACCGAGATGGAGGCAGTAGCTATGCAACGATAAATCCATGATTTCCATCGATCCCCAAAACCCATTTCATCCATAATCCGAACCAGTATTGACCAATCGACGGAGTCATGCCTTCCTAAAGTCAACTTTGAACACAACCCCTTGAAGACCCTTTTTCCTCCAACAATCGATCCCTTCATTAGCGATAAACACGCAATCCAGAATCTGTCGACCATGAGTAAATGCAAATTGAGATGGACCGATAAGAGAGTTCATACAAAGCTTCAGTCTTCTTGCAAGGACCTTTGATAGGATTTTATATAAACCACCCATCAAGCTTATCAGTCTCAAATCATCCAAGCTAGTTGGATTTTGTTTTTTTGGAATCAGAGTTATGAATGCGTGATTAATTCCATGATCCCAACTCCTCCCTTCAAAGAATTCCATAATTGATTCTTTTAAGTTTGCCCAGAATTTCTTAAAAAAGCTCATGTTCAGACCATCAGGTCCTGGAGCTTTATTACTGTCAGTAGAATTTATCGCCTCCCAAACCTCCTCCTCTGAAAATTCTTTTCCCAGTAGGGAATTCTGCGTATCGAATAACCTGGCGAAGTTCAGTCTTATGTCCTCAACTTGTAACGAATGCTTCACACCAAAGGCTTCCTTAAAAAAATCTCTAACATGGCATTTAATTTTAACCAGGTCCGTAATGTTTTCTCCATTAATCTCCAGGCATCTAATAGAATTAGCTCTTTTCCTTGCTGATGCACAAAGATGAAAATATTTCGAGTTCCTATCACCATACTGAACCCATTTTGCTCTGGAGTTTTGGTGCCAAATGCTTCCTCAATTCTGTATAAATTCCAGAGATCGTTTCTGCTTTTGATAATTTTAGCCTATATGCTTGAAGAAGGTGACCCCTGTATCATAGAATTTTCCAGGTCATGAATCTTCTTTTTAGTGTTCCGGATGTCCCTAGAGAGGCCTTTCAACTTGCTGCCATGCCACTTTTTTATCTCCTTAGTTTCCTTTAGAATTCTGTAGATGCTTTCCCTTTTACATTTTTTTATTGCTTCAAAATAGTCGAATTCACCATCTCCACAAAACCCTTATCTTCCAACAGGTAACTATAAAGTCTGAAAGGTTTGGGTCCCCAATCGAAATTGTCATTGACCAATTCGATTGCATTGTGATCTGAGATTGATCTTGGTAACAAAACTTGGGAGATGTTCGGGAAAGCATTGAGGAATGGCACGCTTACAACAAAATGATCTAACCTTACAAAAGTGGGCTCTTCCCTATTATTGCACCAAGTGAATCTCCCCCCCCCCCCGAAAGGGGTAAGGCTACTGCTTCGGCTTGATGCAGAAATTCTCTCATTAATTTCATACTTGTCGTGTTCTGTGTAGCCCCCATTTTCTCCTCCGGAGAGAGATAAACGTTAAAATCGCCACCTATACAGAAAGGGATCTCCAAATCCTCGCACAAGGATAATAGCTTCTCAAAAAAATCTCTCTTCTCACCATCTACAGCTGGCCCATACACATTAATACAGGCACATTCGAATTGATTCTCCTTAATCTTCCCCCTTAATGCAATGAATCTGCTATTTACTATTTTGCCTGTAACCTCAAACCAATTTTCATCCCACAAGCATAAAAGACCACCCGCTGATCCCTCTGCTGGTGCTGAACAATAACCTTGTAATAGTTTACCCGATAACCTTCTGAGAATGGAAAAACTGATTTTTGACAGTTTCGTCTCCTGCAGGAACACCATAGCAGGTTGTTTAGAGACCACCAATGACCTTATTGCTCTCAACTTCTCTTTCGTCCCAGACCCCTAATATTCCATGATACCACTGCCAGCTTAACCATTAGACAGAATCGAAAAATACCCAGAATGAAACGAAGGCTTATCGGGTGTTTTCCCTCTCCTTGATCTCCAGTTCAATCACTCTTTCCAGAAAAGCTTGTTTTCCGCCTTCGAAAGAGATCCCCATCAGATTGCAAACCTCCCAAGTAGCTAACGCTTTTTCCAAAATCTCCTTAAATGAATACGAAGAGGCTGTGGATGAACTAACCCGGTCTAGTGCTTCCACCAACAAATTCCTCTTAGCCTTAATGTACGATCTTCAATAGTAATGAACCCTAAACCCCACTCATAATTGATTTAGCTTCTGTAATGTCATCAAAGTAGTGTTTTCAACCCTAGAAGTAGAATTTTAGCACAGTTAGACTTTAGTAACCATGTGCTTTTGGTTATTGCAGGTGACTGTATGCCAGACGTGTGGTAATCGGGGCTTCTCGGTGGCATTGATTTACTGTGATAAGTGTCAGGCTTATGCTGTACATCGGTAAATGGCAACATTGCTTTTATATGATACTCAACATACTTCTTTTAGGAGTATCACATGGATATGAAATCATACAGTTATCATTTATTGGCTTAAGGGTTAATCGATTTAATTTCTCAGTATAAGGGTGTAAAAAAGTTTAGAGATTGAATTGATTTTTTTTAAGTTTAGGGCCTTTTTGAACCCTTAAGCCTTATTTATTTTGTTAGTGTCAAAGGCAGAGGTTTATGATTTTGAATGGAACTGCTGTAATGATAGATGTGTTAGATTTGAGATTGCAATATTTGCCAACTCTTTAATTTGGCTCAGTAGGTTGATTCTTGATTAAACCTGTGGTTTTTTTAATATTTGTTTGTACTAATTTTCTCTTTTTATAATAATCTTTCATCATCCAGCTATTGCCTACCTAAATTACCAAAAACTTTTGTGGAGCATGTTGTTTGGTTTTGCATCGACTGTGAGCCAAAGGTTGTGGAATCATCTAGTCACCAGCAGGCTGTCCCTGCAACTGGTCCTCAATCAAGACTGGACAGTATTGTTGGAAAATCAAAGGGGAAGAATGGCATCAAGTTAAAGAAGAAGAAAAAAAAGAAGAGAAAGAGGAAGAAGATTGAATACAATTGTGGCTCGTTGGCCGAATCAAATGTGCAAAGACAGGGTAGCCAGACACCGAGAGGATCATCAATAGTGGTTGGGCCTAGCTCTAGTAAAGAAGCCAAACATACTGAAGTTAAAACCTCTCCTTCAAATTCTTGTTCATATTCAGATGATGTTGTTGGACGCATTCATGTTGTGGATACGAGCAACCAAATTCCAAGTAATATTTATGTACCTGCACAACCAATATTTGAATCGATTTGGAGGTAAGTTTTTGTTTGCTTTTCATATTTATGCTCATACATTGGTGTGTAGATGAACATCATGACCCCCATTATTTTTCTGACAGGGGAAGTTTTGATATCTTTGTTGAAAACATTACTATTGAAGCTGTAGCCCATTTGTCTAGCTTAGCATGCTTGAAAGTTTGTGACACGGCAAAATGCTTACCTCAATTGCTTCACCTTGAATTGCTTCCAAGATGTGATGTGTGGCCGAAAGGTTTTAAGAAATCGGGGCCAAGTGATGAGAGTATTGCTCTTTATTTCTTTCCAAGTAATGAAAGGTGCGTACTTATTTGAATGTTGTCATCATCCTTGTCTGTCCCAGACTTTTGTACCTGATTTTTTTTTTAATTTCACTTTTACAGGGAAGTGAAGATTTTTAACAATCTAATAGATAAGATGATTGACAAAGATCTTGGCATCAGAGCTGTAGTTGAAGATGTAGAACTCTTAGTGTACACTTCTAACTTGTTGCCTATGAACTTTGAGAGTGAGTCTAGATAGCCATTACCTTGTGTTTCGTTTAAATGAACATGAGCTAAGAGTGTTTGAGCTAATCAATTATTTGATTTGCACAGGGTTTCAGGGGAACTTATATTTGTGGGGGGCTTTTAGGGCAAAGCAACCTTCACATCATGGAGAGGAGAATAGTTGTGCGACGGCTTTAACCTTGGATTCATGCAGTCCCATTAGTCCGTTAAGTGAGAATGGCAGCTCTCTTTTTGGCAATGGCAACTCCTGAATTGCTCATCTTTTGTTTGACATGGTTTGTGCATATGTAGACTAGAATGAATAGGGATCTAAATGTTTTTATACAACATAAAAAAGTGCATAAGTGCATGACATCTAAGAAGTTCCCTAATTCAGTTTCTTCTCGTTATGGATTCCATTTTACATCATACTATTTTAGGCGTAATTACAAATTTCGACTTAAATATTTACATCATGTTAAAGTTGTCGTGGTAGGTTTCATGATAGTTCTTGTGTGTTTTATGCTTATTAACATTATTTATTTTATACATCACATTAAAAATTATAAAGAATGTTCAAATTTTAAAATGGGTTAGGATCAACTTACACCGTGTAAAACTCTTTTAAGTTTTACACCTTTTTTGGATCATTGGATGGGGGAAATGGATGGTTGAGATTAACTCCGTGTTTTTAATTCCCAAGTGATAATCTTCACATATTTTACTGTTAATCTTATCCATCCGTTTCACTCATCCAACGATCCAAAAAAGGTGTAAAACTTAGAGAGTTTTACACCGTGTAATTTGATCCTATCCCTTTTAAAATATATAAAATTTGTGTGACGTATACATTTATCGTGGTGCAAGTTTATATGTAAACATCATTAAAATTTAATGTATTGGTCATTATCTTTATTAAAAGACTTTATTATAAAATAAATCAAAGTAGATGTTTAATTTTTTATTTTATAAAAAAATAAAATTAATCTGTTAAAGAAAAACTATCATTAAATCGTTGTTTAACATGTCGTTTGTCATCCATAATGTTCATATTGTGTTTGTCATTTAACGTTCAATTAACATCTTGTTCATCGATTTGCGGCAATAGAAGAGATTAGGGTAATTGCTATCGAATGTCTAGTGACGAAAAAAGTAAGCAGTGGTGGTTTATTCAGCGGTGACAAAAGAGGAATTTAAAGATTTAGAAGGGACGTGACGAGTTTTATGAAAAATTTAAAATTTTGAGACATTTTTGAAAACTTAAAGATTTTATGTTATCAGCAGGTTATACTTGAGGTGGATAGCTTAGATGTACTCTGAGTTTTGTAGAATTGATTGGATCGACAGAGCTATTGTTCCCTAGTTTTACACTTGGATGAACTTCGCAAACGACAATGAATTGTCGGCATTCAACATGTGCATCGTGAAGGGACCAGAGTGGCCAATGCTTTGTCTAAAGTGATCTCGTTCGGATTAGAGGCGGTACTCTTCCATTCTCCTCCGTCGGAGTTAGTTGACCACCTTGCCGTGGATTCTAGCACTGGTATTGTGCCTAACGTTTAGTGATGTTGCTTTAGTTGGCTTGTTGTTTGCCTTGTTTATTTTGGTTATGTATTATCAGTGTACTCTTTTTCTCCAACTAGATTTAGGGACATTTTTAATGAGGCACTAATAGTATTTTATGTAACCTCCTCTTTTATAAAAAAAAAAGCTTATGAATTTTATTATTTTTAAAATAAAGAAAATTAATGAATAGACCATATATCATGTATTCATTGAATAATAAAAAAATTACGACAATTAACAGATTTAATTTAAAACGTAAAAAATGAAACGATACATTGTACTTTGGCAAAGAAAAAAAAAACACTTTCTACGTCTAAAACAAAAAGAGAGAGAGTTTTGATACTTATTTAATAATAAAACCTTAAAATGTAGTTTGACTATTTCTGAAAAATTAATGATTCAATTTGACTATTTATGAAAATCTCGTGTTGAAATTAGTTCGTAAAAGGAGTAAAGAGTTAAATTGGTATTGTTTTGTTTCACTTTCTTTTCATTCCTCGAGAGTGTTCGGATGATTTTCGAAGAAGAATTTTATTTTTATCAATTTTTTAGAATTTAAAATTAATTTTTTCTTTAGATTAAGTGTAGAGATCTTCAAATCGTCCGTTCAGTTAATAATCAAATGAAATATACATCAACCATATTAATTAAATTTCTAATATCTTTAACCGTTAATAGAATTGAGATATATACAAAATCTTTTTTATTAAAAGGGAATTATTACCACGACCCTCATTAAAAACCTATCTAAACTTAAATGGAGGAAAATAGTACTCCTGGTAATATTTTACAAAAGCAATAACTTAGACCCATCAAAACATAAAACCGCAACAAAACACAAACCAACTAGTTATGAATACGCAGCAAGAAACAACACTACCTCAGGGGGTGGCTGATTGTAAACAACTTCACCCACAGCGCGTCAACGAGAAAGCCCTGCCAAAGTATCAGCAACAACATTTGCTTCTCGACCAATTTGCACAACACGCGTATCCCAAGCACGTAGACGAAGCTCCCGAAGGCAAGTAACAATAGCACTATCCGGAAGGTTTGCGGACTCACCATTAAGGATTCGAACAACTGTGGCACTGTCACTCTCAAGCACAACCTTATGATAACCAAGTTGCCAAGCGAGCAACAAGGCATCATTCGCGGCCCACAGCTCTGAGGTGATGACGGAACAAACACTCAAACTTCTGGATGCACTACAAATGCAAGCTCCCAATGCATCACGTAACACCACACCCGTGGCAGCCATGCCTCCACGCCCCACGACACCATCGGCATTGGCTTTTATCCTTCCTTCACTCGGTGGCTGCCACCGACCAGGGACCTGTGGGACACGCACCTGAGGCCCTCTGACTGGAACAACATGCTCTACCTCATCACAGAGATTACGGCTATATGAAGTCACGTCGTGTAGCCAACCCGGCTCACCCCCAAACACCACAATACAATGACGCTTCCACAACGCCCAAAGGGTAATCGCAAATAGCACAATCCACTTCTGTTCTACTATGTAAGCTTGAGTCGTCTCCCTCAAATTCTCTACAAACCATGTCTCGAAAGGTTGATCCAAAAAAACTCGTATCTTATCCCGATGGACCAGTTTAGACCAAGTCCGTTGGGCCACCGTTTACTGCCGCAACACATGCTCCAGCGACTCCACACCTTGATTGCAATTCAGACACGTACTCGAAAAAGCAAGATGGCGACTGTTTCTCTCCACGTTAGTCAAAATTCTCCCATGATAAGCAATCCATAAGAAAACCCTGACCCTTTGAGGCACATTCATTCGCCACAACCACTGCCATAGATCAATCACCGGATGCAAAAGAGGTGGTCTTAAAGTCGTATAAGTCGAAGAAGTAGTAAATATACATTTGTCAGTCTAACGCCACCTAGGTTTATCTCGCCCATGTGAAGCATGAGGGGGAACTATACTAGCAATTTTCAAAAGAATATCACGGGGAAGGGCATGCTCCAACAAACTCCAATTCCATTGACGCAAATCATCCAACATTGCCACCATCGGAGTGGGTGGCGAAAGAACACCATGGACACAAAACGCCGCTAATGGTCCAAACTCATAAAGCCACACATCCCACCAAAAATCAATGTGCCATCCATCGCAAACATGCCAGCAAGTACTTCGACGAATATCCTCCCATAGCTGGCTTAAACCCTTCCAAAGTCTAGAGCTATTCGGACGAAAAATACTATATGGTAAAGTAGATTCCCATCGATAGTTAGCTTTGAGTACGCGAACCCACAGCTTATCATCGTTGGTTACAAGCTAGAAGCCAATTTTCATAAGTAAAGCATGATTATGCCTACTCAAATTACGAAAACCCAACCCACCCTCACATAGCGGCAAACAAACCGTGCTCCATCGAACTAAGACAATTTTTGTCGAGCCATTAAAGGATCCCCATACGAATCTCTAAATTAATTTCTCCATAGCATCACAAACTCCTTTAAGAAGCCAAGCAGTCTACATCACATATGTAGGAATTGCATGAAGAACAGTCTTTACTAAAGTAATACGACACGCAAAAGACAGAGTTTTCACTGCCCATCCAGAGAGACGTTACTCAATCTTCTCAATAAAAAATATATAGGTATCTTTCATGACCCACTTATGAAGAAGAGGCACCCCTATATACTTACCAAGATCATCAACCATCTCAAAACCAAAACCATTAGTAAGAAAACAACTCAAATCTGCACCACAGATTCTTGAGAATTTTTTTGGTTTTAGTCACACTGACACGGTGCCCAGAGTAAGGACAAAATGCTCCAAGAATATTAAGGATAACCCCAAACTGCCCAGGTGATGCCTCAAAAAAGAAAACGAGGTCATCTACAAAAAAAGGTGCGAGGGACCAGGACCAGAACACGATAGAGGGATTTGCTTCCAATCACCACTCTCCACCTTACGATGGATTGCATGGGAGAGGTGTTCCATGCAATGCACAAATAAATAAGGGGAGAGAGGATCCCCTTGCCGAATCCCTCGTGATAGAATAAAATAATCAGACAAATTACCATTCCAAATAAGCTACATCGACACCGAACTCACACAATGCATAACCCATCGAATGAAACGATCCAGAATTCCTAAATCGCCTAAAGTTTCTTCAATAAAGCTCTACTCAAATTCGTCATATGCTTTTTTAAGGCCGACTTTAATATCTATCCATGGCTTGGCCCCTTGATTTTTGTTCATAGAGTGAATGACCTCTTGCGCCAAAATAACATTATTAGTAATGTGGCCTGGCACAAAACTTACTTGTGTCTGCCCAATCCAATCAGGAAGAAAAGGCTTCAGGAGATTAACCAGAATTTTAGTAACCACCTTATACATAATTGTACACAGGCTTATTGGTCGAAATTGCTTGATAGAATTAGGGTTTGCAACCTTAGGTATAAGGACCACGAGAGTCCGATCGACACAAGCCGACATGTTCCCAATCGCAAAGAAATCCTCAACAAACCGGAAGACAGACTCACTGACAATAGCCCAATTCAACTGAAAAAAAACCCACGTTAAAACCATCCATACCTGGGGATTTGAGAGAATCTATGATTTTCTTCATGGTGATTTGGAGGAAGAGTTTTACATGGAGCAACTAGAGGAATTTGTTGCACAAGGAAAATAGGAATATGTGTCCAGGTTAAAGAATAGCTAGTATTGTTTGAAGCAAGCTCTTAGGCAATGGTTCAAGAAGTTTGATTCTGTTATGGGAGCAAGGCTACAAGAAGACTACTTCTGATCATTGTGTATTTGTTAAGAGATTCTCTGGTGACGATTTTATTATCCTTTTGCTATATGTTGATGATATGCTTATTGTTTTCTCACAATGCTTCTAGAATTGACAAGTTGAAGCAAGAGTTGAGTAAATCCTTTGCTATTGAGTTGATCACACAATTGCAAATGGCCAAGAGGGGGTGAATTGGCGATAAAAATTTTGGTGGGAGAAAATATAGAAAAATAAAATTGTGACACAAAGCAATTAGAGTGGTTCAAGTTCTCCAAACGAACTCTACATCCACTACCTTAGTTCCCACTAAAAATTTTCAACCAATTCACTACTTGAATTCTTTCCCTTTTCTTGGATAAGGAGGGAACCTTACAATTTGATTAAGCTTTCTACCCAAAGCTTAATCCACTCACTTTTACAAGAGAAGTATTTGGTAAAGTCTAAAAATTCCTCTTAAAGGATGATTGTTTACCCAATTACAATTTCACACTCCCCAAACTCACAATATAAGATTACAATAAGAATACAAGAGTTGGGTACAAGAATTTGACTCTAAAGGTGCAAAGTTTGGATTTGAGTGCTTTGATGTTTCTTGTAGGTTCAATAGTTGTTGCTTGTTCAGTTGAGACTTGTTTTTATACCCTTGCATTGAATTCTAATCGTTTGAGTAGTTGGGATCATCAATAGAGCCGTTGAGATGCAATTTCCCGCAATAAATGCAGCTTTGCTGCCTACCGTATCGGTACGCTTAGAGGGCGTACCGGTACGATTTTTAAGGGGCGTATCGATACTGAATTTTCTCACTGGAATCCCAAGTTTTGTTTTGATAAAGAGCGTATCGATACGACTACTTAGCGTATCGGTACGGTATAACGGTCATTTAAATTTTGGGATACCAACTAACTGACAATTCAACGGTCAAAAATTAAATGCAAAGATTTTGCAAATATAAGGGTATCGTTTAAAGTCTTGCCCAGATGAATATCGTATCGATACGGGGTAATATTGTATCGCTACGCTATGGTCTATTAAAATTCCAGTGACTAAAAACCGTATTGATACGCCTGGGCGTTTTGCTGAAGTTTGGCTTGAAAATACATAAAAAGACTTGGTGGATTTTGAACATTTAAGAGAGTTTTATCTTGAAGTATAGTTTGGTTCAAAAAGACTTGTCAATAGTGATACTTTGAAGAGTACTTAAAAATTTATTGTTTTGCAAATTAGTCCATAAGTTTAGGTGTTATATCAAAATCAATTTTGGTTTCACAATCTCCCCCTTTTTGATATAACAAAACCACATATAAATTTTTAAGTTTTTGAAACTTTTGAAAAGCTTTCTTCCCCTTAATTTAAGATGGATTTTCAAAATCAATTTTTAAGTTTATAAAAATTGGCTCTATAATCATTCTCCCTTTTTTTGTTAGATCAAACATAAGCACAAGGATAATAGCAAAAATAATATGATAAACTTCAATTCAAACTTCAAATTAAAAGCAACTTAAAAGTTCAAAGCAAACTTCAAAAGAAAAAGCAACACACAAATCCAAACTTAGATCCTAAAACATAGATAAAAGGCATAAAGTACTAAACATAGGTGAAAAAACTAAAGTAACTAAATGACATGAAATGATATGCAAAAAGGCTACTCGTCCGCGTCATCATCATCTTCTTCGTCCTCATCGTCTCGAGTGGGTTGATTCCTCCTATTTTGGTTAAGCCAAGCACCATGGAAGGCGGTGAGAGAGACATCCATGGAGTTTTGTTGAAGAGCTATGACTTTCATTTGATCCTCCAATGATGTGAAACGAGTATCAAACCCCTTGACTTGATCTTCAAAAGAAGTGAACCGAGTGTCAATACCTTTAACTCGATCTTCCAAGGATGTGAATCGAGTGTCAATGGCGGCAAACCCAACTTCCATGTTTGTGAACTTCTCATTGAGGAAAGTCATTAGGTTGTCCATTAAGGAAGGCGCAATCGGAGCTCGTTGAGAGCTTGAAGAGGCATGTGGAGCATCAACCGGAGCATCTTGTTGAGGAGCATGAGGGACACGAACCCATTCATTGTTAACATAGGAAAAGTGAGCACGAGATAGGGAACGCTCATCGATTGGTTGGCCAAGGGGTTCGGGATAATCATGGGAACAATCAATTTAAAGGGAATAGAATAGGTAACTCAACGCCGTAGAATAGTAAAATGATTTGACTTGGTCGATGTGACAGTGTTGGACTAGATAGATAAGGTTGGCAAACATAATTTGACAAAGGTTTGGACTATGACCCTCCATAAAGCACCTAAGCCAAAAACCATCGACTTGACGAATTGTGGAAAATTTCCCTCCCGATGGACGCAAAAACCAAATAATGATAAGATGAAGAATACAATCATGAGCATTTTAGACTTTGACGGAGCCTAAAGAACCTTGACCTAAGGACTTCTTATCATCAAGTCCTACGTTTTCAAAACCAAAAGCCTTGCAAAGTACATTTTGATCAATTTTAAAGGTTTTGCCCATAACATGAGATTCAATTGCAATAACATTTTCTCTAGCCTCACCATGAATACATATAGCATTTGAAAAGAAGATGATGACCAAGTTCCTATATAGAATGGGAGGAAGACTAAAAAATTTGATAAATTTCTGTTGCCTAATCAAAGGGAGATATTGAAATTTAAAACGAGTAGAGTTTAAAAATGGTAAAGACACAATGCGTTCTTCCCTAAGAGTGAAACCTTGAAATAGTTTGTAACGAGACATATTCGAAGGTTCGGGAAAACTATATTGGAGAATATAAGGGATATTTGGTCTAGGGTTACCCTCTTCATCCTCAATAGGATCGGTAGGGGCAAGGTTACGTCTAGCTCTCTTTTTTGGTGCCATAACCCTGAAAACACATCAAAACGATTCAAATATGTATGCAATTAACATCTTATCCAAACCAATAAATTCTAATAGTTCAAGGTAATTTTAAAAGACATTGTTGTTGTTAAAAATATATATACATATTCTAGAAAGTTTTTAAAAAATTTAAAAGAAAAACAAATAAAAAATACGATGAGAATGTATATTCGAATGAAAATTTTTTGATTTTGAAAAACTTTTGGTAAAAAGTTTGAAACCCATGTAATAAAAAGATGTTTTGTACAAAAATTAAGTTGAAACAATTATAAAAATCAAATGAAAATAAAAGAAAATAAAAGAGAAAAGTTTTATACCTTGAATTGTTAGATGGGATGAATGTGTTGATGTGAATGCACAAGATTGTTGACAAAGCTTAGCTTTGATGTGGAGATCAAAAACCCTCAATGAAATTTTAAGTTTGATGGAAAAAATTGAAGGATTGAAGGGGTTTTTATAGAGGGGTGCGGCTAGGGTTTGAAGAAAAAAAAGAGGGGTTTTTAATTTTTTGAAGTGTTTTGTAAAAAATAGCTATAAATAAATCTTCCGTCGAGACCGTATCGGTACGCTTGTGGAGCGTATCGATACACGTTTGCCCTAATTTTTTTATTGGACGTTATTACCGTATCGATACTCAGGACCGTATCGATACGCAGGACCGTATCGGTACGTTTTGACCTAGATTACTTCCTTTGACTTATCTTTATCGATACACGGGGTCGTATCGATACACATTTAGCTTTTAAGATTTCCCTTTGATGAACTCGTATCGATACGCTTTAGCCGTATCGATACATCTTTACCAAATAAGGCATTTTTGATAGATTTAAGTTCAAAAATTCAACTTTAAACGTCCCTAAATACATGTGAATGACATATGAACAAGTTTTAATGGCTAAATTTAATGCATACTCCCGCTAACAATATGCATAGAAGTAAAAAGAGGCAAATTAACATAAGCATGAATATCAACCAATTTCAAGCAAATTTTTGACAATTTGGGATCTAAGAAGGGTCAAGAAAGGCTAGTTAAACCCAACTCTCTCCTAAGGGTCCAAAAACGCTCTTTATCTAAAGGCTTTGTGAATATATCCGCTAATTGGTTCAAGGTATCAACATACTCTAGAACAACATCATTTTTCAACACATGGTCTCTAATGAAATGATGTCTAATTTCTATGTGTTTGGTCCTAGAGTGTTGGATGAGATTCTTAATGAGACAAATGACACTAGTGTTGTCACACTTAAGAGGTATAGTTTCTACTTCAACACCATAATCTAAGAGTTGTTGTTTCATCTAAAGGACTTGAGCACAACAACTCCCTAAGGATATATACTCTGTTTCGGTGGTAGATAAGGCTACGCTATTTTGTTTCTTAGAGAACCAAGATACGAGCATACTACCTAAAAATTGGCATGTCCCGGAGATACTTTTCCTATCTATCTTACACCCCCCATAATCTGCATCCGAATAAGCATGAAGGCTAAAGGAGGAATCATTAGGATACCAAAGGCCTAAGTTAGGCGTGTCTCTAAGGTATCTAAAAATTCTCTTAATGGCAACTAAGTGTGATTCTCTGGGACTAGCATGAAGCCTAGCACACAAGCAAACACTAAACATGATATCTGGTCTACTTGCGGTAAGGTAAAACAAAGAACCTGTCATGGATCTATAAAGCTTAGAATAAACACACTTACCTCCTTCATCTTTGTCAAGCTTTATGGAAGAGCTCATAGGTGTGACTTGAGGCTTTGCATTCTCCAAGCCGAACTTTTTAAGCATATCGTTCACGTACTTAACTTGATTTATGAAGGTGCCATCTTTTCTTTGTTTGATTTGGAGTCCCAAAAAGAATGAGAGCTCCCCCATCATGCTCATCTCGAACTCACCTTGCATTAGCTTAGAAAATTATTAACAATAACATTCGTTAGTAGAACAAAAAATGATACCATCAACATAGATTTGTACTACTAAGATGTCATTATTATATCTTTTTATGAAAAGTGTAGTGTCCACCGTACCTTTTTCAAAACTATTTTCAATTAAAAAGTTTGAAAGTCTTTCATACCAAGCTCTATGAGCTTGTTTTAAACCATAAAGAGCTTTAGTTAGTTTGAACATATGATTTGGAAATTTTGAGTCCTCAAAACCCGGTGGTTGTTCAACATACACTTCTTCATTTATAAAACCGTTTAGAAAAGCACTTTTCACATCCATTTGAAAAAGCTTGAAATCATTGTAACATGCAAATGCCAAAAGCATCCTAATGGCTTCCATCCTAGCTACGAGTGCATATGTTTCATCAAAATCAATTCACTCTTCTTGAGTATAGCCTTGAGCAACAAGCCTAGCCTTGTTTCTCACTATATTACCATTTTCATCTAGTTTATTCCTAAATACCCATTTAGTTCCTATAGTAGATTGATTACTAGGCCTTTCAACTAATGTCCAAAATTTACTTCTCTCAAATTGATTTAATTCCTCTTGCATGGCCAAAATCCAAAAATTATCTTTTAATGCTTCTTTGATATTTTTAGGCTCAATGCATGAAACAAATGCAACATGGTTCATTAATTTGATAGAGGATCTAGTAGTTACCCCCTTGGATGGTCACCCAAGATTTCACCACCTTTGACATAGTTGAACTCCCTTGGGTAAGATACCTCATTTTCCTCAAGAGCCAAATTCTTCAAGGCTTCAAGAGGTGGATCTTGTGCATCTTCAGCTTTAGTTGGAGTCTCACCCACCTTTGACGTTTGTCCTCCATCAATGGCATCAAGAATCGCTATATCATCATCATCACAAGATTCCTTCCTCGGAAGGAGGTTATTATCGAAAACAACATGTATAGAATCTTCTACTACTAAAGTTCTTTTATTAAATACACGATAGGCTTTAGAGTTTAAAGAATACCCCAAGAAAATAGCTTCATCTCTTTTAGCATCAAATTTACCTAAGTTGTCTTTTTCATTATTTAAAACAAAACACTTGCAACCAAATGAATGAAAATAGCTAATGTTAGGCTTTTTAGATTTTAGGATCTCATATGATGTTTTCTTCAAAATTGGCCTAATCATTACACGATTTATAATGTAGCAAGCAGTATTTATGGCTTCCGCCCAAAAATATTTAGGTAAATTATTTTATAGCCATTTCTTCTAAAGTTCGACTTTTCCTCTCAACTACCCCATTTTTTTAGGAGTGCGAGGAGCAGAAAATTATGGCTAATCCCATTTTCATTTAAAAACTCTTCAAAACTTAGATTTTGAAATTCGGTTCCATGATCACTTCTAATGTGAGAAATTTTAAGTTCAAGATCATTTTGAGTTATTTTGGAAAAAGTGATGAATTTTTCTAAAGCTTCATCTTTTGTACTTAAGAATAGAACCCAAGTAAACCTAGAATAGTCATCAACAAGTACAAAGGCATACGATTTACGACCCAAACTCATAGTTCTAATAGGCCCAAAAAGATCCATATGAATCAATTGTAAACATCTACTAGTAGAGACATCATTAATGGATTTAAATGAAGTTCTATGTTGTTTACCTTTAGAGCATGCATCACAAATTTTATCATTAGAGAACTTAAGTTTGGGTCAACTTCTAACTAGATTAAGGGAAATCAAATTTTCTAAAACACTTATGCTAGCATGTCCTAATTTTCTATGCCAAAGCCATGAGTCATGTTCATCATGTACAACTAAACATGTATAAGATGTATGGATGTCATCTAAATGCACCATGTAAATATTCCTATTCTATGCCCTATGAGCATCAATTGATTTGTTTTAATGTTCATAGTTTTACAACCACTTTTATCAAATAAAATATTAAAACCCTTATCACATAATTGATTAATGCTAAATAAATTGTGTTTAAGACCGTTGACATACAAAACATTTTCAATGAAATAAAAGAGTGATTACCAATGGAGCCTATTCCTTCAATGTGGCCTTTGGAGTTGTCACCGAAAGTTACTACTCCACCACTCTTTGGCTTTAGTTCCACGAATCTACTCTTGTCACTGGTCATATGTCTTGAGCATCCACTATCAAGGTACCATGAGTTTTAGCTTGAAGCTTTGGCCTTGTAGCAATGCTCCCCCTACAATCAAAGAAATTAGGCCTTGATTTTTGGTACCCAAATCATTTTGGGTCCATGTGTGTTAGCCCTCAAAACCTTGGTTCCCTTAGGAATCCAAGAAGCAATAGCATTCATGTTATTAGAAATAATGAGTTCCTTAGGAACCCAAACACTCATAATCCTTTGACCTCTAGATTGCTTAGGAAAATTTCTTTGTTTAGGAACAAAAGTCTTTCTTTTTACATATTGGGATTTAGAAGACTTTTCTTTTTCAAAATGGTTTTTCCCAATAGCAATAAATGTTTTAAGATTATCCACTTCCTTTGTATGATAATCTTGAAAATCGGAAAGAAGTTTTTCAAGATCAAAGTTTTTCTTTTTAAGATCATTTGAAAGCTTTACTAAGTACAAAACCTTCTTTTCCATTTCCAAGTTAGTTTCTGAAATAGATTCATTTTGAGTTTCTAAATCGGAAATGTTTTTCTTGTTTCTCAAAATAGATTCCTTATATTTTCCAACTAACTCATTATAAACGTCTTGCAATTCATCATAAGCATCTTGAAGTTCATCAAAGGTAAAATCAAAATTAGATGAGTTAAGGTTTACTTTTGGTTCATCATCAATGGCCATGAGACAATGATTAGCCACTTCCTCCTCCTCCTCGGATGACTCCTCGTCACTCCAAGTTGCTACTTGAGCTTTGAGCTTGTTCTTCTTCCCAAAGCTCTTCCTCTTCAATTGAGGACATTCAAAACGGATACAGCCGGTTTTTTCTTGCACTCGTAGAAATGATTTGATCATTCTCTTCTTCTTTACTCTTGCTCTTGAAGTCTTCTTTTCTAATAAACTTTCTTCCACGGTTGGATTTCATAAAGCGAGTGAATCGTTTGGCCAACATGGCCATCTTCTCATCTCCATCTTCACTAGAACCGCTTTCATGATATGAAGCTTTAAGAGCGATTCCAATCTTCTTCTTCTCAGCATCTTTCTTCTCAACCTTCTTCTCCTCCATTTTATTTTCTTCTTCTCTTCCCTTCTTCATGATTTCATGGGTGAGTAAAGATCCAACAAGAGCATCTAGCTTGAGAGTCTTCAAATCTCGAGCTTCAAAAATAGTCGTTCTATTGCTATCCCATGATTCTAGAAGAGAGTACAACAATTTCCTCACTAGCTTGTCTTTGGGGATGATCTCATCGAAACCCTTCAACCTATTGACAAGGAATGAATCGATCAAACATCTTGGAAACACTCTCATCGGGATCCATTTTGAATTTTTCGTAGAGTAGATTTAGTAGCCCGATTTTTGTTTCCTTGACGTCACTAGTTCCCTCATATGTTGTCTCGAGGGTATCCCAAACTTCCTTGGAATTCTTGATCGAAGACACATTGGAGTAGATATCCATACCAAGTGCACAAAAGATGACATAAAGAGCTTTATCATTTACTTGCATCATTCTTTGATCATCTTAGGTCATTTCGGCCTTGACCTTTGGAACAAGTCTTCCTTCACCTTCTCTCTTCAACGGTATGAATGGACATTCTTCAACGACATTTCACACCATGTAGTTGGTAGACTTGATAAAGAGCCTCATCATATTCTTCCAATATGGGTAGTTATCCCCACTGAAGAATGGTGGCTTGGTGGTAGATTGTGACTCGTAGATGTTGGAATTTGAGGTGGATGTCATTGCTTGACTAGTTGTTGATCAAACTCACCTAGAATTGACTCAAGAGGGTTGTAATCCTTCCACTGAGTGTAGCTCTGATACCAATTGTTGAGTTGATCACACAATTACAAATGGCCAAGAGGGGGTGAATTGGCGATAAAACTTTTGGTGGGAGAAAATATGGAAAAATAAAATTGTCACACAAAGCAATTAGAGTGGTTCAAGTTCTCCAAACGAACTCTACATCCACTACCTTAGTTCCCACTAAGGATTTTCAACCAATTCACTACTTGAATTCTTCCCCTTTTCTTGGATAAGGAGGGAACCTTACAATTTGATTAAGCTTTCTACCCAAAGCTTAATCCACTCACTTTTACAAGATAAGTATTTGGTAAACTCTAAAAATTCCTCTCAAAAGATGATTGTTTACACAATTACAATATCACACTCCTCAAACTCACAATAAAAGATTACAATGAGAATACAAGAGTTGGGTACAAGAATTTGACTATAAAGGTGCAAAGTTTGGATTTGAGTGCTTTGATGTTGCTAGTTGGTTCAATAATTGTTGCTTGTTCAATTGAGACTTGTTTTTATACCCTTGCATTGAATTCTAGCTGTTTGGGTAGTTGGGATCATCAATAGAGCCGTTGAGATACAATTTCTCGCAATAAATGCAGCTTTGTTGTCTACCGTATCGGTACGACTAGGGGGCGTATCGGTACCTGTATCAAAGAGAAAAGAGTCGTTGTGACTGAAAACATTGCGTATCGATACGCTTAGAGGGCGTACC